>CM050656.1:2500-655000 GCA_027574665.1 Rhynochetos jubatus | reverse complement strand
TTCCACTGATTTGCACATTCCTTTTTTTTTTTTTTCTCCTTCCTCCCCTCTACTGGAAAAGATCATCGTTTCAAATTTCAATAAAGTTAAAAAAAAAAAAAGAGATTGCTGCGAGTTTGCAGTCGGCAGCTCCAGAAAGTGAGAGGAGGCACAATCCCAGCACATGGAGCTGCTCACCCCCAGGAGCAGCTCTCGGGGGAAAGGGGGGGAGGAAAGGAAAAAAGAAAAATATAAAAACTACAGGTCCCTACAAGCTAGAGAAAAGTAAAGCCTCCCTTCTGATCCCTCCTGTCCCTCCCGTTCCCACTCGGGGAGAGGGAAGGAAAAAAGGCCTTTTGTCAAGTGGAAGTTTGGCCGGGAAGGTGCAGGCGGCGGAGCCCCCGCGGACCCGGGGCGCCAGGGCACCCCGCACGCCGCCCCAGCTCCCAGCCCGCCCCGCAAGGTTTTAACTTTTCTGCTTTAAGCGCTGCTTTGTCCCGCTGGATCTCATGTGCTCGGGACTTTTTTGGCTCGACGCTGGATGCTATCCAAGAGACGGGTCGCTTTAACCTGCGCTAAAGCTCATTTCTACGATGTGAGCCTGAAAGGGGAGGGGAAAAAAACCCCGAAAAAAAACCCCAAACCCCACTTTAAAAGACTTCTTCCCCTCCCTGAAAAAAAACCTAAACAGACAAACAAACAAAGGTGCTTTTCGGTGCAAAGAAGCCAGGGTCCGTGGGGGAAGCGGGCGCAAGGCACCGCTGCTCGGCGCGAGGTGCACGTCCCCGTTAGGCTCGGATGTGTCTCTTCAAAATGGTGTGCGAGGAGAAGAGGTTAATGACTCATAACCAGCAACTTCCCAACTGTCCCGGTAAACACGGCGCCCCGTAAAATCGCCCCGCTTCCACCTCGGCGGCGAGGTAGCAGCGAAGTCGGAGTGGAAATAAAAGCCCTCGGGACTGATCAAACAGAACGGGCTGGCAGCGAGGAGGGCAGAGCAGCGGCTGCACAACACAATCCCTTATTTCGGCGCTATTATACCCTCTCCCAAAACCGGAAAGTTTGGGAGACGCGTCAGTGCCGGTGTGCGAGCAGACGTGCAGCCCTGCCTGCAAAATACCCACAATGTCAGTACGCGGCGGGGAAGGCGCGGGTCTTTGCCTTCCCCAAAGTTAGCGTTAGGGGAAACTTTCCGAGCGCTCGACAGGCGCCTGCTTCCCGCTCGCCGCGCCACGGGCCACCTAAAAATAAAAGGCACCAGAAAGCTGGGAAGGCGAGAGTGAAGAGCTGGGGTTTTTTTCCCATTGCACTACTCTCCGAAGTTTGAGGATACGGCTCTCCCGAGAACAGCCTGTTTCCAAGCAGCACCTCAAATTTGGGCCGCGCTGTTCAGTATTGCTTAGACCGAAATTCTCCTCTGTGCCGCAGAAAGGTGTAAAGAAAAACCCAACCCTCGAACCAAAGCGCCCCAGACCCCGGCCCAGAGGCGCCCGCAGTAACGTAACCCTGCAAAGGAGTCTTTGGAAACAATATTTCTGCTGATCTTTCTGAAATTAAGCCAGCTACAGCCACCCCTGTTAATATTTTCACAACCCGTTTGCCTGCGAAGCTATTTGGAGACGGGCGCGCGTCCCCCGACTATCCCCCCGCTCTCCAGCGGGTCCGTAAATGGGACGGTACCGGAGATTTTCCCTGGCAGATGATAGGAATCGCTCGTGCATTTCAGTTCTTGGATGCACGCGCTCAGAGCTGGGATTTGTTTGTTTTCCTTCTCTAACCCACTTTCGGAAGCTTCCCTTTGAATCCGAACCAAAACTCAGGACAAAAAAAAAGAAGGAGGAGGAAACCCCAAGAAGTCTCCGTCCCCACACCCGTATCAATAAAAGCCCCTGAAATGAAAAATAGGAAAGCGCTTGCCATTGCCGAGGGCTCGGCCGCTTTTTCGCCCGAAATGACAGAACCCCGCGCTGATCCTGCGGAGGGAAGTTTGTCAGGAGGCCTCCCCCCTCCTACCGCTCTCCCAAGCGCGCAGCGAGAACGGGAGATCTTCACGCCGCGCAGGAGCCCCGCGCCCGGCTCTCCTCCGGCTCTCCTTCCGCCTAACTTCGCGAAGGGTGCGGGGACGCGACCGGGACGGGGAGCGCCCGGCCCCGCGAGGTATTTGCCCTCCGTCTCGGCAGCGGGGCCTGCGAGCGGCAGCGGCCCCACGTGCGGGCGCGTCCCCGTCCCTCCCGCGGCACCGGCGCTGCCCCAGCCCGGCCGTTCCCAGCGCCGAGCCGGCGCCGCGGCCCCGCATCCCGCAAACTCCTCCGCTCCCGCCGCCCTCCCGCCCTCGGCGGTTCCCGGCCCGGCCGAGGCTCGTGGCCCCGCCGGCCCGGCTTCTGCTGCCCGGGCACCCAGAAATTTGGGGGAGGCTGGGGAAGGCGGAGGGGGGCCCGCGGATGAAACTTTGGGAGCTGCCTGCGAAGCCGCCTGCCCTCGCCGCATTTCCTCGCCTCTCTCGCCGGGAAGAGCCCGGAGAGGCTTTCTCACCGGGAGAAAAAAAATATTCAAATTAAATTAATGAGAATAATGTAGTCAAAATCTCCTGCAGGAGGAAATAATCTGGGGTTTGCGTCCACCACAAAGCGCTTCCTCGTTAAACCATTATATCCTGCTAATTGAAGGTGTGTAATTTAGCGTCCTGCAGCAGCGCGCGGGGAAAAAGGGGGGGGGGGGGGGGGGGCAGGCGGCGCTCCGCGGCCGCGCAGCTCGGGGGCACCGTGGGGCGACCCCCCCCTCACGCCCCCGCGCTTCCCCGTCCCGCCGCAAGCGGGGGGGTGCAAAAGTTACGCCGAGTCCCGCGGGGGGCCCGATCCGCGGGCGGGGGGGGGGGGAAAGGACACACACGCAGCACACGCGGGACAAGTTTGCGGGTGTCCCCCGCGTCCCCCCCTTTTCCCCGGTCCGGTCCCTGGTTTGGGGCGGCCTCCGCGGGGGCTGCGCGGGTGCGGAGGGCGCTCCGCGGAGGGGCGGCTGTAACCGCGCCGCACCGCGGAGGCGTCCCCAGGTGCGGGAGCCGCTCCGTCCCCGCGCCCGGGGAGGGGAAGGGGGAAGCGCGGAGCCGATCGCACCCGCGTAACCCCGGGCGGGGGGGGGGGTGCGGGCCGTGCCCGGGGCTGGGAGCGGCGCAGCGGCTCGCAGCGCTGCCCGCGGCCGCGGAGGGGGCGGCGGAGCGGGGCGCGGGCGGCGGCGGCGGCATCGATCGCGGATGACCAAGCACGGCGGGGCCGTGCGGGGCGTCCCGCGGCCCCTTCACCCCCCCGTTAATTAAACCATTAATAAGTAGGCGCCATTAGCCATGTGCCGATACAAATGGCCGTGCGGGAAAAGGGGGGGTGGGGGGGCTACAAGCGAAAGGCAACAAAGTTAGTTTCGGCGAGCGGCGGCGGTGCCCCTTCCCCGGCGCGCGCACGCCCCCCCCGCAGCGCCGGCCCCGTCGCGCCCCGGCAGCCGCTTACCTGGGTGAGACAGAGCGGAGAGTACATGGCTGCGGCGGGGGGCTGCGGTGCGGAGGTGTGCGTGTGCGGGGAGAGAGGGAGAGAGGGGAGAGAGGGAGAGGGAGAGAGGAGGGGAGAAGAGAGAGAGAGAGAGGAGAGGAGGGGGAGCCCCGAGCCTGCTTCTTGCTTTCACATTTCCAACTCTGCCAAACTGCAGCCAGCGCGGAGCCGCTCCATGAGCTGAACTTTAACCCCGCCTCGACTTTCCCGCACTACGCGCTCGGCATGCCTGCCCCGCGCGCCGTTAAAGGCATAGCGCACGCTGCGCGCGGCCCCCCGCTCCGCGCCCCTCCGCGCCGCTCTGCGCCGCGCCGCCCGCTCAGCGCTGCGCTCCGCGCCGCCCGCCCGCGGGGGCGGGGAGGGGCGGGGAGGGGGCTGCGGCGCCGCCGCCTCCCTCCGCCCCGCCGCCCCGCAGCGCGGGCAGCCGCGCAGGGGCGAGCGCTGCTCGGCGCGAAGTTTTCGTGGGTTGGGGGGGTTTTGGGGGGGTTTCGGGGTTTTTCTTTTCCTGGCGGCTGCGGGGCTGCGGCTCCGCTCGGCCCTTGGGCAGGGGCAGCGGGGAACGCGGGGGGGGGCGCTGCGTTCACAACTTTCCCCATCCCCTGTGGCACTTGTCATTTTCAATCGAGCGCTTTACGGCCAGGGGTGCTTATTCCACTGAAAAAATAGATATGAAATAATACGTTTGGAAAAAAAGCAACACAAGATCATCTGCACGCCCCCCCCCCAGTAAAATCACTCCTTAGAAGTGAAGCGCTTAAAATTAAGAGCACACCCGCGGCTCCTGCACTCTGGAGCGCGTTGGCTCGGCACCGGCCGGGGTCGGGGCCGGGGGCTCTGCAGCCCGCTCGTGGGGACGCGCAGGGTGTCCCGTGTCCCCCCCTCCCCCGGCGACAGCCTCTCCCGCTGCTGCTGCAGAGTTTGCGGCGGCCCCCGCGCCCCTGCGCGTGGTTATCCGCGCAGGGGGGGACACGCGGAGCGCCCCCCGCCTTGTCCGGAGGGTGAGGGGGGTGCGCCGCCCCCCGCCCGGCCTTCTGCGGTTTGCAGCATTAGCTTTAACTAACTTTTGGCGCCCTTCGAGAGACTTTTGGCCGCGGGACGGCTGGTTGCGCCCTCTAGGCTGGGGCCGCGGACAGGCGCAGCCCCTCCGCAACCGCGGAGACCCCCCCTAAAAGGAATAAAGGGGGGAGACGCGAGACCCTCTCCCGCACCCCGCAGTATTTTTTCAGCGGTTGAAGGGCGGGCGCTCAAGTTCTTCCGATTTTTTCCCAACGCGGCGTTTTGCTAAGTACGCTTTAAAAATTAATAATTTTTTAATTCCCTTTTTGTTTTTTAAAGAAAAGCTTTTTTTCCCCTTCCTCTCCCTCCCCCCTCTTTTTTTTTCTTTTTGGGTGCTAAATCCGGAGGCTTCCGAGGTTCCGTCCCCGCCAGCGGCCCCGTCCCCGCGGGGCGCCGCCAACTTCGGCGGAAAAAGGAAAAAAAAGCAGATTAAAAAAAAAAAGGAAAAAAAAAAAAAAAAAGCGCGCCCCTCCCCCCGGGGGAGTTCAAACGTCGCAACACCCACCCCCGCCGCTGATTGGGCAGCGCTCGGCAGCGTCACACGGCCCCGCCCCGCCGATTGGCCCCCGCCGCGGTCCGTCACGGCCCGCGCCCAGCCGCGTTTCTTTGTGCGCGGCCGCGGGCGCTCCAGACGGCGCGCACGGAGCCGGCGCGCACGTACGGGCGGTCCCGCGGAGGGGGGGCGAGGGGGGAAATCTGTCAAGCTCAGCGGTTTTCTCAAATCCCTGGGAAAAAAAAAAAAAATTAAAAAAATAAAGAGAGGAAAAAAAAGCCCAACCCGGGCAGCTGCGGCGCAGGCACCCGCGCCCCCTCCGCGCCCGCGCCCCCAGGCCCCGCGCAGACAATAGGTGCGACAGCGGGGAACCCAGGCCAGAGCACACAAAGCGCGGACAGGTACCGCGAGCGCGCGGGGCGCTGCCCGCCCGCCCCCGCCGCCGCGACCCCGGGGGCTCGGGCAGCCGTTGGGAACCCGGAAGGGAATAACGGCCGCAGCCAATTGCCGCCCGCCGCCGGGGGGATTGGGTTTCCCCGTGTGGGGGCTGGGGGGGCCGGCCCCGGGGGCATCGCAGCGCGGGCCGGGCTCCGCGCTCCCCGCTCCGCCGGGGCTGCCGCTCCCCGCGGCCGGGACTTGGCAGAAGTTGCGAGCGATTCGGCAGCCCCCCGCCCCCTCCCCCCGCGCTCCCCCCTCCCCCGCTTATTTCCGCAATCACCGCGATTTGCATAGGAGCCCCGCACCGGGGCGGGGGGGCGGCGGGGCTCACGGACATCCCCTACACACAGACACAACCCCCCCTCCGGGCGGGAGGCCCCCGCTGCGGGCCTCCCGCTCCCTCCCACCCCCACCCCACCTCCTCGTCGCCAAGGTCCTTCCCAGCCGCGGGGGTCCTCCGCAGGGCGGCTCTGCGGGAGGGCGGGGGGGCCGCTGCGGACAGCGAGCGCCCCTTGCACGGGTAACCCCCTCCCCTTGCACGGGTAACCCCCCTCCTGCACGGATACCCCCTCCTCGCACGGATAACCCCCTCCTCACGCACCCCCCCCCCGCATGGGCAGCCCCTCCCGGCGCGGGGAACCCCCCGCCTTGCACCAGAGAAGCTCCTTCGCTGCACGGACAAACTTAACCCGGCACTAGCAGCCCCCCCCCTTTCAGGGGCACCAGCCCTGCTCTGCACCCCCCTGCGTCTCTGCGCCCTCCCCCGCCGGGGTGCGGGGCGGGGGGGCGGCCGTGCCTGGCAGCAGTGCAGCACGGCGAGCCGAGCTGCGAAGTCTCCAACTTACACGGCACCCCCAAAATAGTCCTGATTTCATCCCTGAAAGGATTTCCTGGCTTTGTGTGTCTTAACTAGCCTTGGCCATTTTTGCAGAATAACCCTATTATTCACAGCTCCGAGGGTACAATCTGCTAAAGTCACTTCATAAAAAAAAAAAAAAAGGAAAAACCCTTCAAAGGGCGTGAGAAATAAAGGCAAACAAACAATTGTCTGTGGCGCGCAGCTCCCCTTGATCGCGGATACCCGCTTCATTAACAGCACAAGCATTATATTCTTAAAACTGGAAGCCTCAAGATGCGTGATAATACTGCAAAATTAATTTGGGGGGGAGCGAGTGGATGTGAAGGTTAATTACTGGTTTTTTACAACAAAGTGAGGCTTTAACTCACACGACTTCCCTCCAAACTTAACGAGTGGCGCGGTTATCCCCCCGAATCCACGGCTTTCAGTCGTCTCGAGCAGGTATTTAAGGACGTGGAGCGCTGCAGCCCCGGTGCGTTGAGCGAGAGGGGAAAAATAAAAAAGACAGACAAACCCCCCAAAACTAAGAAAGACACAAAAGTGATTTTCAGTTACAACTTCGGGAGCCTCAGACCTGCGCCGGTGAGAGCGCGGCCCCGTGTCCTAACCTCCCGGCAGCCGCCCTGCCTTCTCGGTTACCTCCTGGTGACCCCCCCGAGGAACCCGCCGATTCCCAGCGGTCTGGAGACCACAGGTTGGAAACCACTGGCTTTGCATAAACTTCTGTTATTCGGCACAGGCTCAGGTCGCGAGGGTTCCTCTCAGCAAACCCTCGAAGGATGATGTGTACTGCATAAATTAAAACATCATGTCCCCTTGCCGTGCGAAAGCATTATTAAAAGAAGCATAATAAGGGATTTCCACCATGTTATCAAGCGTACAAAGAAAACTCCGAATGGGAGGGATGGCTGTCACCGGGGTAGAACAAGCTGGGATTTTGGAGAGGCTTGAGAAGCGCTTTGAATAGCCCGTCAGTCGGACAAGGATCAGCGCTGACAATGGCCGGTCTATATGTGGTATGGCCTGTTAACATACAGCGGCGATCACCGAAGGCCTGATCCTGACAGCGGGGCTCTCAGGGCCTGAGCGGTGTCCGTGGCTTTGGGACAGCCACCGTGGCTGCTCGCCTGCCCTGGGGGCAGCTTTGCCCCGCTGAGAGCCAGAAGCCCCCCCAGATCAGCAGGGGCTCAATCCTGAGCCCCTTCCGTCCAGACCTCAGAGCCACACGCTGCTACGGCTCGCCTCTCCCAAAGTACTTTGAGACGCGAGTGCCGTTACGGCTGATGGAAATCGATGCCCAGGTCTTAGTGTCACCCCACTATGGAATCAGCCTCACATCCCAGCAGAAACGTGGTGGCGGAGCCGTAGGTCAGCGCCGTGCCCAACCTGGTCCTGCCGTCCTTCCTGGCCAAAGGTACTAAAAATGAGTGGTAAGACTCTCTCCAGGGGAGAGACTGATTTATTATTCCACGAGTATGTGGGAAACTGAGCGTAAGAGTGTTTTCCTCCTCAGGCTGAAGCCTCCAAACCCTGATAAACAAACACCACGGTTGTGCAAATGCTGCCTCACCCTTGAACGGGAGGGCAGGTGGGCCAGGGCATCTCCAGGCTCCCAAGTTCAGGGGTAGCTTGAATAAGCAGCCTGACACATTTGACCCAGTCTCACCTCACACCACACTTGAATAACAATGTCACTGCCCTCACCGTGATTCCCAGCAGGGAGGACGAAGAGGTGCTGCGATCCCCATCCGACAGATTCGGGATCTGGGCCGTCAGCGCATCGCCAAAGCCACGGACGCGCGGGGATGGGAATTCAAGCCGTTGTGCTGAGGGCAAGCAGGAATACCTGCACTAAAAATCGGTCCGTCCTGCCCGCTTCCCTGTGAAATCCCTTACTTGCGCCAGGCGTTACTGGAGGTGGGGCTGCCTGGCACGGCCCTGCTGGGGGTGCTGGCTCCGGGGCCCAGCGTACCGTGGAAATGCCCGCGGACTTGCAATGCAGTTCTGCAGGGTCTCGAGCCTGCTGCAAGATGCAGTGCAGAGAACGTAACTTCCCAGCAAAAGCACGCAGCTACGGAAAGGCAGCAAACGGAACGGAGAGAGGCGGGCTAAGCGGCGCTTCCCCTTTTGTTTGGCTGTAGCAAAGTAAACGGCAATACCGTTTCAACACGAGTACTGCTTCGCAAGCAGAATTTATTTGAAAAAATGAAGTACGGCAAAAGTGAAAGTTCCCAGTGAAAGTGACTGCAGTTCAACGAGCTCGCCGTGCTTTACTGCGCGGTTCGAGCAGAGCCTGCTGGCCCAGCCCTGCGGCAGAGCCAGGCTACGCTGTGTGCCAGCGTGCACCTACAAGCCCCTGCCCACCAGGCTGACGCCTCCACCCGGCTGGCTAAGCCCCCATTCCAACCGGGAAAGGACGTGGGTGCGAACAGTCACCCTCAGATGTGTTTTATTTGCACACAGTCCCGTGGCGTTATCACTGCTGGAAGCTGCCGGACACCCCTCACAATGGCACGAAATCATTCCCCAGCGGTACCGAGTGAGTGCCGCGCGCGGTACTGATACTGCCGTCGTCCTAAATCCAATGTTTTATCAGGCAGTTTGGCACAAACACTTTGGCCCTAATCTTGCATGCCTCGGTGAAAGTTTTGCTTGAATAAAGGTTGCGCAAGACTGGTATAAACACGGTGTGGCAAATAATCTTTAATGCCCCTACGCACGTGCTGTTCGTTTCAGCGTATTACGGATCTATGTAGCGACGTACTTACACAACGTGTTTCTCAAAGGAAAACGTATCTTGTCGCTGCTTTTCATGCCAGAACATTTTACTTTCAGGGTTTGCCCATAATGTAAAAGCTGAAATCCAATACACGGTGTGAAAATTAAAGCTTAAGGATTGCTAGCTGGACTCGGTGAGATCCAGGTAACACAACGTGAGGTATGCTACAAAGAAGAGTTATGTGTAACACAGGAATATAGTGCAAAAACGCCGACAACATCACCGGCACTGCTCAGACGCAGCGGTGGTATTTCAGCCCTCATTAACATGCGTTCCCCGCTGCCCTTTGCTGCACGCTTCTCTCTGTGGTCTGTAACTTCCAAAACGAGATGTGCCTGATTTCCCAAAATAAATACATAAATAAAAAAATCAAGCCCGCAATCGGTGTAAGTACGAAGTCATTTTTCACGTTTCCTATCCACGCTAAAGTTGTTGGAAGGAGAAAAAAAAATAAAATCTCAGCGGCCTAACAGACAAAACCTGGGACAACTCAGTGCCCAGGCGAGGGGCTGGCGAGGAGGGCGCGGTGGCGGGTGAGGGTCTGTTACTGCGTCTCTGGCATTGAATTGTCCTCTACAATTCCTCTGCACATCTCTGTTTTTTCAAACCAGTTCAAGCCCTGCTGACCAGAGCACACATGGGGCTGACCGCTTTCCTCGCGGATACGGAGCAGTGAAGTTTCCCGTCGCAAGTTTTGCTCACTCTGCTTCTCTCTTTTCTGCGATAAAAGTTGTCCTTTTCAGCCTAAACTTCGGTATTCTTTAAACTATGGGAAGGTCTGTGTCCTTGATTGGAAGGAAAGGCACTGTCTCAACCAGCTAGTTTAGAAAACCCTTCTTTTTTGTTCTTTTAGAAAGAACTAGATGAAATTTTAAGGAATAAAAAAACCCCTTTCACCATGGTCAGTAACTTTTCCATTCTCCACCTTTTTCTTATAAAATAAGAAAGTTCATGAAGTGCAAGGAGCGGGTCACAGAAGTCGCGTCTCTCCTGTGCACAGGCTGGCTGTCAGAACTCAGATCTGCACGAGAGCCAACGCTTCAGCCTAAGCCACGTCGTAAAAAACCCCAGAGCGCAGCGTTCCCGGTCCGGTTTGCTTGCTCTGCCTTTCCCAGTGCCCACGGCTCCTTCCTAACAGCGCAAGAAATGTGTTAGTCTCAGCACCTGAAATCTTTTTTTTTTTTGGTGAAGTCTTTATTACTGTAATTCACTGACCTGCCGCATTGTAAGCCCTGGCAATATAGATCCCTGGGATGGGCACCCTGCGCTGGCACTGCATCTCTCTGGAGAGGCTGCTTTGGTTTTGAGAAGTTTTTCCTTAAGCAAAACAAAAAAAAAGCAGCAGTGTAATCCGTGTGGGCTGCCTGTCACAATCACGGCTCTCCTCTCTTAGCAGCCGGGAGAAGGTGAGACCACCCTCTGCCCACCCGCCGGTTGTGCTAACTTCTCTCCTGGGCTGATTCCCGTGGGGTAACCCCCGGAACAGCCAGGCGATGCAGAGGTGGCCCGAACGGAGGGACACGTTCAGCTAGGGATTCATTTGGATTCCTGGAAAAGCACATAAATCACGCCGCCGCCCCACGTACGTATGCCCGACCCCTTCGGTAACTTGGATGAAAAGGTTATTTCTGCGCCTATGGAGCAGGTGTACGTACGGCCGTGAAGCTCGCGGGCAGACACTCGCTGCATTATTCCTCCCCCGGAAAACTGAAAAGCCGAGCCCGGAGATCCCCCAGCCCAGCTCCCTCCCCTTCTCCAGGAGGAAATAAGCATTTCCTTACAAATATTCTAATTTCTTTTTAAATCATCTTCAGATTCAGATTGTCACTAAATATAGAAACTCTTGTAGCCCTACAAAACACGCATCGCCCCACAGCTGCTCATTTGCAATTTGTTCTGCACTTAAAAATCTCTTAATGCTACAAATAAACTTCGGGAAAGTTACATCCCAATAAACAATGAGGTGTTGTTTAAAATTACATGTGCTACTGTATTATTAGGTCTCTACCGACACTACAATTATCTTCTGAAGCTGGCAATAACGTATTAGCTGTGCAGTCAGACGCAGAAATAGACCGGTGGGTAAGCCCTCTGCCATTTTTATGAATGGAAAATATTTTTAAAAGATAGTTTCCAGGTTCTTCTTTGTCCTCACCCTCGCCGAGACTCTTCCCCGCGTCACTTTAATATTCATCCATATTATCCATACATTGCGATACATGATTAACTGCCTCCCCTCCCCGCACGCACGCCGCCCCACACAAGACAGATACTTATTGGATTAACTGCTCAGCCCTCGCTGGTAAGGAAAGCGGTATCCGTGATTTCTCCCTTTTATTTGCACGTACAGTTGTAGATCTGTGGCATGACAACAGGAAAAAACCCAGATGAAAATGTGAATAATCCCTACGCGGGAGCGCGGTGCCCGCCGCAGCCTCCCCCTGCTCCGCGGCACCATTTTTACTCGACCAGGGAGTTCGCAGCCCGGCGGTTTCTGCCCGGTTTTGCCCCATTTCTGCCCGCTCCCCGAGCAGAGGCTGCCCGGCGGGGGCGGCGGCGATGGGCGTCGCAGTTCCCCTTCCTCCGTGCCCCCTCGCCGGAGGGGATAGAAAATAGGAAAAAAAAAAAAAAAAAAAGAAAAAAAAAAGGAAAAGCCTTTAAAATTCGCTGTTTGATTTTGGCCTTTGGGTTGGGCTTTTCTGGGGGGAGCGTAAATAAATAACCCCCGCAACCTGCCACCTCTGCCTCCTCGAGCGCTGCCCAAGTCCGCGGTGGCCATTTTCATCTAAGGCACAGGAAAAGCGAAGAAAGAGGGAAAATCCCCACGCGCGGGGAGGCGCAGCCCGGGAGGCGCAGCCCGGGGCCGCCGCTCCAGCCGCGCCGCGCCCGCGCAACCCCCGCCGCTCGCTCCGCCGCCCCGCCGGCCGCCTTCTCCCCCCGCCTCCCCCGTTTTTCCTTTCGCCGCCGTCTCCGTCCGGCGCTGGGCCGAGCCCCGGCAGCACCGCGCCCCGGCAGCACCGCGCCGGGCTGCCTTCCCCTGCTCCAGCCGCGGCGCGCAGGCACGGCACCCGCGCTCACGCGGGGAGCGGGAGGCGGCGGGCCAGCGCAGAGCCGCCTCCCACCCCCAAAAATTATATATATAATGCCAAAAGATGGGGGGGAGAAATCCCGGGGAGAGCCGGCGCCCCCCGACCCCCGCCGCAAAACAGAAGCCCCTATACAGTAGCGGGGGCGGCGGAGCGGGGCGGCGCGGAGGGAGGGATGGAGGGAGGGGGGCACCTGGCAGCCGCCGCGCCCCCACCCGCGCCGCCCCCGCCGCTCCCCGCGGTGCCTCCCGGGCCCGGCTCCGCCGGCGTTTGGGGAGGGGGGGCCGCCGAGCCCTCCCACCCAGCGCGGCGCTGGCTGCCGGCAGCTGCACGCGCCGCCGGTGCGCGTCCGCGCCGAGCTGTGCCCGTCCCCGCACACGGTGCGTATGTACGTGTGTGTGTGTGTGTGTACGGCGGGGCTACGTGCCCCGGAGCCGCCGGGTTCCCCGCGGCGGCAGCCCCCCGCAATCCCACCCCCGCAGCAGCAGCGTTCCGTGCCGCCGGGTGCAGGTGCTGCAGGCCCCTCCTCTCCCAGGGCCGCTCCCGCCGCCCACGGGTCACACCGGTAAAGCCAGGGGGTCCGCTGGGCTGGGGGGGCTTGGGCAGCCGGGCGAGGGGCTGCAGCGCACTGTCTCGCCACCGGCCCCCTCGGGCCCTGCAGCCGCTCTGCCTGTTACTCCCCATCGCCTCCTTAACGGCGGCGAACAAGAGAAAGCGAGTGTCGGCGGCGCTGGCGGCGGGGCCTGACTGCGGGGCTGACGCCACCCGCGGGGGTTTCATCCCGGCGGGCTCTGCCGGGTCCCCTGGCTGTGCCCAGGCTCAGGGCACGGACCAGGAGGAACGCCCGCATCGCTTCAGCCCACCGGCTGCATCTGCAAACCACCGAGACGGGCACCCCGAGAGCGGGATGCTGGGCCGGGGCGGTGGCACGCGCCGGGGGACGCTGCCGGGGGGGATAAAGGCTGGGATAAGGCCCCCCGCAGTAACGCAGCACGGTAACGCGGCGGGACCCTGCAACGCTTTTCTGCGGTTGCACCGCGGCAACAAACTCGGAATATTTTTCCCCCTCACTCGGAAATTCAGGAAACATCTCCAGATTTTCAGCATCGCTGAGCTCCAAACTTTGGTTCAAGTGACTTCTGCCCTGCTTGGGGACGGGAACCCGCGGGCAGGCCTCCTGCATGCACAACACCAAGAAAGCACTGAATGTCCATGGAAAACCCTGCCTCTTGCCCGTGCTTTGGAAAAAGGGTAAACAAAAGGCACAACGTGTAGAGCAGAGGAGGACACGGGACGCCTGAGCTGAGGGGGCGAGTGGCCGCAGCCATCTGACAGGCTCCGGTGAAGCCGCTTTCCCTCTTGGCAGCGGTGCGGCTCTTCCCAAAGCCTGTGGGATTCCCAGGCTGGACACTACAGGGGAAGGAGCCTGTTCCCACGTGTGTGGGCCAGCGAGGGTGGGCTCAGCACCCTCCGGCCATGGGAGTGCAAAGGAGGCGGCAGCGAGACACCGTCCCCCCTCGTGGGGCAGGAGCCCTTTGCATCCTGCCAGGGCCCCCCTCATCCACCTCATCCCTTCGGATGGGGTTACAGCAGCTTGGAAGTTTCTGCAGAAGCTGGGGGGGAGAGGCAGGTACCCTGGCACACAGGTATCTGGGTACCCCAGCACAGCACTTGACCTGCACGCAGGTCTCCCAGCACACTCAGCCCAGGGGTTAGGACCCTGTCACCCAGGTACAGCAGGACAGAGGTCCCCCCCAGGTACTCCGCTACCTGTGCACACTGGTGTCGCAGCACACTGCTGCACCTGCACACGGATACCCCACGATCTCTCCCCAGGTACCCCATCATCCCTTTGTCCCTGGGCAGGGCCCCCCAGCTCTGCCACGTGCCCCAGGCAGCACCAGGCTGGGCATCCCCGGGTTTTCACCATTCTTGGGTGCAGATGAGGTCGGTACCATTTGCCTTGGATTACAAAGGTCACGAGACTTGCTCCGAAGGCAGTGCCAAAGGCCTTCATAAATTACTAGCTAACGATTCAAGAAGCGTGATCATAGGAAACAACGAAGGCTGCTTCCCCTCGTTGCAGCAAATCTGCGTTCGGCCCAGGGACGGCGGCAGCGGGCCTGCGGCGTCGCCGCTTTTCCTAGCAAAAGTTACTGGCGGCCTGCGAGACAGCTGGAACTCATATTAGAATATTTTTAACGTGCTCTTACAAATACTTTGGCATACGCCTATTCCACTCCTTTTAACGATGTTGACTTCATTTCCTTTAATACGGGGGGAAAAACGCTACACCAACAAGCCTTAATTAAATTAATCAGCAGAGACAATAATAAATAATTCCGGTTGCGTTACTGCAGGGTTGCAAAACGCGGCTCAGGGTGTTTGGCTGATAAAACCCAACAACTCTGCGGTTGAGCTGCTCACACCAGCGCACCCGCGGGCTGCTCCGCCCCGCCCCTCCCCTCCCCTCCTCGCCCCCTCCCCGGCGATTCTGAGCAGCAGTGCCGTTTGCACCCGGCCCCGCAGCCAACCCGGAGCCGGGGGGTGCCGCCGCGCGAACGGGGGTACCCGGCCGGCTCTCGTGTCTGTGCACGCGCGTCCGCGCAACTCCACCCGCCCGTGCCTGCGCGCACCCGCGCGCGCTGCCGCCTGCCCCGCGCGCCGGCACCGCCCGGCAGGGCCCGCGGCGCCCCCTGGAGGCGCGAGGCCGCCGCCCGCCCCTTCCCGCCGCCCGGGCGCGGGGGACGGCGCAGCGCCCCCTACCGGCGGGTGCGGCCGCAGGCCCGGCCTGAGGCGGCGGGAGGCGCGGGGCCCGCCTGAGGCGGCGGCTGAGGCCGAGGCGGGGGCTGAGGCCCCGCAGGGCACGGCCACCGCAGACGAAGCCGCGCCGAGTCCAAACCCTGCCAAACCCGGGAAAACAACCCGGACTGAACCCTGGGCGCGACGCGACTCGGGCAGCTCCCGCGCGGTTTCCCTCAGCCGCGGTGCGGGTCCTACCTCAGCCGAGCCGTGGCTTCCCTGTCCCGCCACTGGCACGCGGGAGGGCGGGTTCAGGTGCCCCCTGCTCCTTCTTCCCGCTTCACGACAGCCCCTCCCCGGCTATCGAGCCCCGGAGGGGGGAGGCAGGCGCCACGCTCCGCGGCGGGCCGCTGCTCCGACCCAGCCGCTCCGGGGCACGGCCGGGGTGAGCCCCGCGGCCCCCTGAGGCGCGGGGTGCCGCCTGCGCGGTCAGCGCTGCGCCCTCCCCCTCACTCACCGGAGGGAAAGGAAGCCGCGCCACAGAGCCGAGCGCACCTGCCACGGGAGGCAGAACCGCCTCAGTGGCACGGAAGGTGGGCGGGCGCCCTCAGCACCGGGGGCACCGGGACCCCCGGGCAGCTCCGGGGAGGCGAGCGGCTGGCACGGCGCTGCCGCCACACCTAACTCACACCAGCGGCGGGCTGGGCCCGCCCAGCCCCTGCTCTTCGAGGTGCACGTGCTTCCTCCCGCTGCCAGCCGGCCCAGGAAGGGCAGCTCGGAAGGGTTTATCCAGCACAGGCACCAGCAAGGGTTACGTCTTTATCTGGCTGTTGGGTGTTAGCGCTTTCTGATTTCAGCTGCAAACCGTTGCAAACTCCTGCGTAATTGCTGCCTGCTACCTGATGTCCATCACCTGGCTGGTTTTAGCCCGGGGAGAGCGATCCCCGTGCAGGGGAGTGCTGCTGCGAAGGACATCTGGTATTCCCCGAGTGTCTCTGCCACACGTCCGAGACGAGGAAACGCTTCCCTGCGGAGGTACGGCCGCGTGCACATACCACCGCACGCAGCGCCAGCAGTGACGTTAGCGAGCGGGCCGACTGCACCTCAGCACGCGCACGCTCCAGTGTCATTTTCCTTGGGCCTTCCGCGATGAGCTTCCTGGACCTCTGCAGAAAACCCCTTTCACACCAAGTTTTAGGGAGTGCAGCCCGACAGAGCGCTGCGCAACGCGCTCCATAGGAATGTCTCCTGACCGCTCGCCTGCCGGTGTTCGCCAGGTGAAACCCCAAGTTTTTACCCGCCCTGCCCATTATTTTACCCGTGTAATAAAATATGACACTAGAGGGCGGCCTGTTAATGTAATTCAATAATGAAGTTGCAGCGGCTGCACATGGAGAAGCAGCACCTTCGAACCAGGGCTGGGGCTGGAAGCAGGGCCTGGGAATGGCGCCCTCCCCTTTCTGGGACACCCACCGCTGCCCCGAGACGCGGGGAGTACCCAGAGTGCAGTACCAGAACCCCAGACAAGAAATACTCCTAAGAAACGCGGTTTTGCAGCAGACTGCTGCGATCTGTGCTGTCTCGCGAGCAGACCGCGTTTAGTCCAGCTGGGAGCAGGAGGTGGCAGGAGCTACCCTGTCCCTTCCCTGCCCCCAGGCCCCTGTCCTGCCCCAAACACTGCACCTGCTTCTACAGCCAGACGGGAGTGCCGCAGTTGCAGCCCGGGTTAGGAGTCTGCACTGCAGGTGGGTGAACACGGCCCCCGCGGACGGCTCGCCCTCCCTCCGCACAGCCCTCCCGTGACCCAGGCGGTCTCTTACGGTCCCAGAGACTGCTTTGCTTGTGTCAAATGAGGTTAAGAGCCGCATGCAGTTTAATTAATTAAAGGCTGCGAGTATTTTTGGAACACCAGACGCAGTATGCATCGAAAATACCAGCTATTATCTAAGTACACGGTGCTGTCATTATTAATATTTACGTTTTGTACCGCCTGGAAGCTAGGATTTCCTTGCGCTAGGCTGCCGACAGCAGTACCTTCTCCTCCCTAGCTTTAAAATCCGCGTGCCAAGCGTGAGCCAACAGCCAAAAGTGACATCAGCCCGACTGAGGTAAGACCAAGGACGCAGGCCCCAGCACAGACGGGTGAGGCTGTAGGTTGTTGCAGCCTGGCTACCACAGGTGGGTTTAGAGGCATCCTCGCAGCACGCGCTGCGCCAGCTTCAAGAGCCGTCGAGTGCTGCGAGGCTATCAAAGGTAATTCAGCGTGTTCAGCGTGCAAGGAAGCAGCGTTTTAAGCTGAACTTCAGTGAGACTGTCTTCCTGTCTGGAGCAGAAACTGGCCTGAAGTTACAGATGGAAAGAACTTAAATTAGTGGCCGCTTTTCTGAAAACTGATGTTCCTTAGCATTTAGCAATAACATGTCCCCAGTTTTCGCTAAATTGCAAACGAGCAATTAATTTTTCAGCACTTGTGCAGAATACTTTAAAAATGGAAACATGAAAGTCTTCTATTAAAATGAAGTTGATAGTATGCACCTGCCACTAATGCACTGTACACTGTGTCTTCCACTCATTATAGTGATGATTTGGGTTGAGATCAAGAGTCATATAGTGAAAATCACTTCAGCACGTGCCTGTTCATATGCATAAACTCCTGTGTACCAGATGGCAAAATATAATGACATCTTAAACAGCTAATTGCATAAACCTTGTAATGCAGATAATTGCTGAACCAAAGTATGAGTTAATAATTTCCCACTGTATTGCCTGGCTTGACACTAATTCTAAAGGAAAGTTGTGACAATTCTAACACACTAAAGTTCACCAAGCGGTAATTAAAACTAGCACTTTAAATCATTCGACTTTCAAACCCTTAATTACAATTCAGTGGAATCACTTTGTAGAAATCTAACATTTATAGATAGCTACATGATAGCTGATATTTCATCATCGTCCCTTTCATGGTTTCTTGTAAGGCGTGCTGCGGGAAGCCTGTAGCTCTCCCTGGAGGACTAAGGCTGTGACGATTCCTGTACTAGCGGCCACTGGGATACAGCGGGAAACGCGTGGCCGGGACGAGGAGCGAACACACTTCCTGCCGGCGTTTTTTCCCAGGTTATGCTTAAGACAGCACGGCAAGTAGTCGTTTTTAACCAACTGATGAGACACGTGTGAATAAGCAGCAAGCCACTACGACGAACGGTGTCGGCTTTCAGAGTGGGTCGAAGAATTGTGTGGCTGGATTGGTAACACGCTGACCTCACAGACAGGCCTCCAACACCGTGAGCTGTTACCGTGTATTGGAAAAGCTGCCGTGGGCTTGAAGCGACGGAGAATGGAAATATAACGAACGATGGTAAATACAGCTTTAGGAGCAATAAGCCTTATCAGACAGATGCAATTTCTTTCTTTGATGAGGCGCATCAAATAATGTGATGAAGGTAAAGACTCAGTGATAAAGGTCAATGAAGAGATGTGATACTCATTTTTTATGGAGATTAGAATTAACACTGTGTGATATTCCGATCAAAAAACATTAGAAACAGCAACAGAGCATGCACTAATTAGATTAGGAATTGGCTAACAGCCTGTTAAGAAGTAGCTATGAATCAGGAAGCGTTATCAAACGGGAGAGTTTTACCAGGATCAGCACCAGGTCAGACGCTAGCCACTGTTTTCTTCAATGATTTGGATGCAAACACCGTAAATTCACAGCTGACAAATTTGAGGGTGACAGGAGCATCGGTGGAGTGACAGACAATGATGAGAATGACACTCCAAGTGATCTCAGTTGCTTGATGAGCTGAGCCCATTCAAACACAATTGGTTTTAATACAGACAATACAAGATTATGCGGTTTCTGGTGCTCGCACTTTTAAAAGATCATTGGAAAACTGGAGAGGGTGCAGAAAAGAGCCACAGAGAGGATTGCAGGGCTGAAGAAAGTGCTTAATGGTGAAAGACTTCAAGCACTCAATCTGCCTAGCTTACTGGAAAGAAGACTGAGACGTGACGCGAGTATAATGTGAGAGTGTTTAAGTATCTATGAGATCTGTCTGAAGTATCTGCTGGATACCGAGGACATTCTGAATCTTTCAGAGGAAAATGGGTATCTGCAAGCCGACGTCAAACGAACTCAAGTGCGAAGCCATGGCTTGGGGTTCTTCTAGCAGCAGGTGTGGCGGGAGGCTAACTTCCAAGGCGCGAAGTGGATACTGTAGGGATTTTTATGTGCTCAGAGCAAGACCAGAAGACCTGCTGTAACCAAAGCCAAGTCAGTGCACTTAACGCAGGGGCAAAGGCACATGATGGGTTGGCGTATGTCGAGGGGCTTTCTCTAGGCTTCCGCGCTGTGAGTCTGCACACATCAGCAGAGACCTTTCGTAAGTATTTGGGAGCGGGAACGTACACCTGTGCAAAGGAATAATCAAGTCATAACACGCCTAACACGCTTCATGGGCTCTGCAGACCCAGGCCAGGTGTGCAGATCTCACACATTCCCCTATCTCCCGTAACGTATTATTTCAAAAGACAGAGACTGAGTTTATGTGCTGATGGAGCTACGCAAAACCAAAAGGCAGCCCCCTACCAGTAGATTTGTCACCCCTTGCCTGCCTCCTGGCACGAACCAGCCGATTGCCCAGAGCTCTGTGCCCCTGCTCTCTGCAAAGGAGGCGCAGTGATCCCGCCTCTGGGCATCTTCTGCCTGGAGGTCTGTTTTATTCACAGTGTGAATAAAACTCCTGCCTCGGAGTGGGCCGCGGGCTGAAACTTCACCCCAGGCCTCTTTTTCGGAAGCGGTCCTGCCGCAGGGATTGACTCCCTTAGGAAATGCTGATAGTCACTTGTCCTGCTGCTCACACAGCTTCCTGCCCGTGGCCGTACATTCCCACCACAGCAGTTCCCAGACGAGCATCCTATGTGTTGTCAGCATCCTACAAACCCGCTCCTCTCTCACCCCTCCAAAAAGTTCAACAACTGCCAAAACCCTGAATAAGCACAACCCGTTTCAGGACTGCAGTATCACCATGTGGTGCCTCCAATTACCGCTCGCTGTAACGCAGCAGGAAGAGAAAGCAGGGGCCTTGTGCCCTGTCCTCAGCTCTAGCATGTTCTCGGGGGCCTCCCGTTCCAGTGCCCGACAGCCCTTTCCGCGAAGACATTTTCCCTGATATCCAACCTAAACCTGCCCTGGTGCAACTTGAGGCTGTTTCCTCTTGTCCGCAAGGACCCGCTAGCCCCTGCTGAAAGCTGGGCACAAACCTCCATAAAACCGAACAGCACGGACTGATTCTGTGCAGGAGTAAAGGCTCAGCACAACCCCCCCTTCCCCTGAATGTATTTATTAGCCCATGAGATGTAACTACCAGGTGCCTGTGTTGTTACCAGTTTTACAGATGGATGTAACCAGATCTGATACGAAGTATTCTCATGCTCCGGTCTCCCCTACTGCTCCCTGCAGCCTTTCCAGCCGCCCCTGCTGTGCCTCAGCAGCCCTCTTCCTCCGCGGGAGCAGCGCTGGCATGTACAGCGGGCGAGGGTCAGGCTTTTTTCCCTAGGAAGGATGCTCCAGGGGAGACACCACTCTAGCCAGTTACAACATTTTCAGTCTAAACTAAGCACCCTCTGTAAAATCTCGGCTCAGGTGATCGAGTCAAGCTCTGCAAAGTAACTCCATCCAGCAGAGCTCACCATGCTTCGTGTGATGCGTGAAGAGATGGCACTTTTTCTTGTGTGTATCTCTCTCCTAATTATTTCCTCGAGGCAGTCTCCCAGCTGTCTGTAGCTAACTGGGGGGTTCAGCCTAGGGTCTGGCCTTCCCTCACACTGTCCACCAGCCGTGAGGTCAATGTGCCTCCAGGTGGTCCTGGGGGTTTCCCTGCGAGCCCAGTTCTTTGGGGCAATTCCAGGGCAAACCTCTATGAAACGCGTGCGTTTTACGCACCGGCCGTATGTACTAGTGAAGAACGGCATTGACGGTATTTCAGCCTATGTATCTGCACCACAGCTCCGGCCTCTTGTCCTTACAAGAGACACTGGTAACTCCACAGCAAGCCAAAGCCAGAGGACACCGCAGCATTAACTGCTAACTCAAACGCCGAAGGTTGAAACCATCAGCGACGGCAAAGCCTGGACAGCTATCTGTTCTCAGGGACTTGGAGAGATCTGTCCGGCGGCTGATGGTTTCCATCTATCCCGTGGCTGCAAGCCGTTTGGGCTTGCAGTGACGCTGGCACTCAGCTCTAAGCAGGGAATTGTCCCACTGATCAACTCAGCACCTTGAAACGAAACACGCACTGAAATTATTTGCTTGGAAGGATGTGATCTGAGGAGCTTCTTTAAAAGTACTGCCAGATCCAGGATGCGGTGGCATGAGGTAAGGTGACTATTTCTCAATCTGTGAACATAAATTGGTCTTCCTCTTTTCTTTTGACAGAAAGATGCCTGGTGTAGGTAGATTGTCTTCCAGAAGTGGCAATCTAGGAAACAAGACAGAACATGTTGTCATATCTCTTCACTGCTCCTTGGAACACTATTTTCCTCTTAGAATTTCTAGATACTTGCTGTATCAGTGTACATGTAGAGTAGAAACAATTGCTGATTACGGACCTTAGCAAAACACTCTTAAGAAACGGTACTGAAAGCACCACATGCATTGGGTTTCAGCAACAAATGCTGCTTAAACTGGGTCCATCTCCACCACTCCCTTTCTGACCAGCATCCCGGAACATTCAAATAGTGCCCATGTCATACACAGTCACTAAACAGCAACGTAACTCGGAGTTCCCCTACCTGGCAGCAGCTGCCTGCTACTCTTCGGAGAAGGAGCAATCTTCTCATCTTCTCTCCTCTTTTCTTCTGCAGGTTTTCAGGAGAGGCAGCCACCACATTTTAGCGTCTCCTAAAACTGCCCGCCTGTCTGCGCCATGCATCCTACGTGTCCTGACATCCACAGACGTCCGAGGCAGGCTGAAAGATACGTTGGCAGGTAGAGAAGACGCTCTGGGAAGAGTGGGCCTCCAGATTCTGGCCCCTGTGGCGCATTTGCCCTCTGCCACAAGCTGGATGAAATAGCCTTATAAAATATGGTATCACCTGGGAAGGGCCATCAGCTCCCAGAACCGCTGAAAATCAGTGGAGATGTATCACTTTTCCAGATGAACCCCTGGAAACTGATGTTCTTCGCCTTGCTTAATTTGCCTTTGATTTCCACGACCCAAAGGCACCTAGCGATCAGGAAACAGTCCAGTCCACACAGGAAAGCAATGCAGCTCTCTTCTTAGCATCAGTTCCTAGACGGGTCTTTCAGGCACCGCCACCGCCATGTGTAATTACTCGCAGGTGTCAGCTGGAACACGGCGACTTTTGTCTTCTCAAGAGCTTCGGCCAGCAGGGACCCAGCCAGCTTTGGTTTCCCGTGATTAACGGGTTGGCCACCAGTCTAAATGACCACAGGAAAAGGACATCTTCTAAGATAAGAGCTTTCACCCTCAGTCATATGGCTTGCTTCAGCCCGGGATGTTCCAGAGCAGCGTTGCTGGAACCGTTTGGACCTGGGTCTGCAGCTAGTGAGGCACACGTAGGCATACAGGACTCTGCAGTAACTTCCCATTCAGACGGTGGGATTCCGCAGTGGGCTCCAGAACAAGGAAAGGAAAGCAGTGATCTTGATCACAATCAGACCTGATTTATAGACGTTATTTACTTGTCATTCACTCCACATCCCACCGGTTTAGGTTCTTATTATGGGCGCTTATCACCCTCAAGCCCCTCCAGCAGTGACTGCTGTCTGCTCTGTTAATAGGTGATTTCATTGTTCACTACACCTATTTCTGTGTTACTGTCAGGACAGGTGGTGCTGTTTCAGCTATGCAAGTGTAAGTACGAACAGTCCTGCAAATCACCACGGGATTTTGAACTAGGCAGTGGCTTCAGGGAAAAACCTGGAGATTGCCTGCGGAAGGAGCACAAATTCTTCGGGGATCTCTGTTGTCCAGCAGACTAGCTGCTGGAGGCCTTTCAGCTAGCCCGAAACCTTCCTCGGGGAGTTCCTGCAAGGCTGGGACACTTACAGGGTGGCTGTCGGTGTTGCATAACCTCAGGAGAATCATTATCCCGGACCCACTGCAGAACTGCCACTATTTCACGTACCACGTTCTTCAGCAGAGCAATACTTACCCGTGCTTGTGACAACTCACGTCTTGTCAGTAAGATCCTGTTGCTGTCCCTTGTTTCTATTTAGAATACAGAGTAATAGTAAGACAAAGAGGCTCTAAAAAGTAGGGAACTCAAAGAGTTACAAGCCATTTTGTAGATTTTGGCCAGCCGTTAGTTTCTAAAAGCTAATCCTTGCTTACTATTTGGTTCAACGAATAGATTCTAAGGCTGTTTTTAGTTTGATGTTTCATTTTAAACCTCCATTATTTATCCATTTCTTGAAATGATTTGGTTTAGTCACAGCGTTCTGTAATCTTCTCCCCCTAGATTATTTTATCTTGGCGACTGAAGTGATCTCTGTATAGTCGAAGGCTACTTTAGGCGGCTCCCATCGGAGCTATTCACATATCCATATGTGCACGCAGCTCCCACGGACGCTTGTCAATGGGCCTTAACATACGAGCATGGACATGAGAATAAACCCCTTGCTGGGCACTTGACTAGATGGGTTTTGATGCTGCTCCAGATCACTCACGGCAAACATGGCTGTTATTAGAAATCACCGCGCTCAACAGGACCGCCAACCGCAGCCTCCCTTTCCTGCTCATTCGTTCACATGGGAGCAGCTGGGTGGGATTTGCAGGCTGAGGTTAAATACCTCACAGGCACGAACCGGAATCTGAAAGCCGCATAAAGCGGCTTTATCCTGTGTATGCCCGTCTGTGTACCACGCCACAACGTCCAGGGCAGCCTCTGCGCGGAAGGAAGGGCGGGTTTGTAATGGTGTGAGCTGGGACTTGGATGTCTGGGTTCCGTCTGTGCTCCGGCGAGGCGGAACGGTTGGAGCTTTAACGTCCGGCACTTCTGAAAACAAATGGAAGGCCAAAGTAACGGAGCATTTCCGTTCTACCTGCACCTGGTTTTGCATCTCCAGCGGCTCGCTAACTGCGGGCTCCCCACAGGGAGCTACTCACGTGCACAAGTTACGGGGTGACACAACACTTCCCGTCATGAAGCTGAAGTCTTCAGTACGTTTTGTAAAACGCATGCATCTCGTACCATCTGTAACCCCACTCCCCTGCAAGCCAGGGACATGCAAACGTTGAATCATTACTATCTGCCAACCGTATGAAAATAATCACCGATTTCAGTGTCATTTGTAAAGCGCCTGTGTCCACGTCTGGAAGGGGAAATGACCAAGTCGAGACGTGTCCTCTCAAGCTCTTCTCTGCTAGGAGGGTTTCTGCCTTCAAGCCACACTTTGAGATCTGAGAGCCTGGTGGGTTTTTTAAACGTACGATCCTTGGAGATGTTTGCTGAGCTGTAATTCTGGGAGCACTAGGGACCAATGAACTAAAGTCAAACATGGGCAGGAAGCGCTGTGTTTCAATACCCAGCCTTTCAGGAATTCATTTCCGTAGCCCAAATCATCACTTTCTACCTCACCCCATGCCTTCAGCCTTGCTCTACCGGTACGAGAAGCATGAGCAAGCCGGTCGCAGAGCACCACGATACAACGAAGCCTGTCTTCCAGAAGACCTGGCCCCGATCCCACCAGCTACACCGCGGGCAGAGCCCCGTATCAGGGCAGAAGTCTTGAATTCAGTCCTGTGGGCACGGGCACTCGCTTCTGAAGGCGAAAGCAGAGGCACATCTCAGGACAGAGCCAAAGGCAGTGATCTCAGCAGCGGTAACTCGCGGTGTTACCCACTGCCCAAGCGCTTCCTGTTTTAAAAGCAGGTTTGCAGTGACCTAATTTCATCAGGTATTCGCCTCCAGAGGACATTTCCCAAACTCTGTGTGTTTGTCAGGCTGCTTTCTGTCTGGCAAACTTTTATCCAAGCTAATTCATCTGTCCCTACGAAAGGCGCTAGAAAAGAATGTTTCAGTGTTACCATTCCGGCAGTTCGTCCTTGAAAGCTCTGATGATGTCGATTTGACAGCAACAACCAGGACGTTGGCCGACATCGTCTGTTGCTTGAGAAGTGCTTTACAGCAGCCTCAGAAATCCATCACATCTGGAACCTCAGGGCTTTTCACGCTCAGAGCTTGCACACGCCAGCTCAGGTTTTCTAGCAGCAGGCTGAGCTCGGCGCGGGTTTCACGGGGAGCAGGCACCGTCTGGGCAGGGCGCAAAGGCCTGTCTCGCCCTCCAGGGCTTCACGAAAGCCGCTCTACAACCTTCTTTCAAACATTTGCTAACTTTGGGGTGCTCGTGCCCAGCCGTGTCCTGCGAACATCCCCTCTTCCTGCGCAATTAAATGGCATTTACAAAGCGGGTAACGAGTCAAAACAAGCGGGCCCCTGCTGCCTACTGGGAAGCGTGTCTCTTGGCTGGCACTAATGGACGGCAGCCATCAGTTCCTCCTGCATTAAGGTGCATTCATACTGAAATCTCGTGCTGCCGTTGCAATGCATTTGATTAAAACGCAGAGGAATTACACAGATACCGTGGCTGGATGGAAGCGCAATTTAGCTGAGTCTGCAGATGCAGTCAGGCAGGTGTTTCTGTAACTGATTCAGCTGGTGAAACCGTGGATGTTCAGCGGCCCTCAGATCACACCACCACCTGCGGTTCAGCTCCCTGCGAAAGGGATTCCTTGGGCCCTTCATCAGGGACCATCCCTGGATTCTCCAGCAAAACCTTCTGTGAACCAGGCAGGGTTTACGTGCCAGGTGTTTCGCGGGGAGGTGTTACAGACATCAGGTACTTCCGCTTGAGCCTGTTACCCGTGGGGCTAGTGAGAGACGAGGATAAAACCTGGGCTCCTTGTGGGAACATTCCCTCACTCCACGGAAGGAAAACGCTTTCTTACCTGAGAAAGGATCGAAGGCTGGATTGTGTCCGATTTGCAGGTTTTGAACCCAGCCTTACGCATCTCCCTGGGAAGCAGGCACCTGACAAGCACTGCATGCCAGAGTTCCATAGGTGGAGTCACACTTGTACTTAGGCCTAGTGTTGAGAAATACAATCTGGATGGCTGCAGCCGTTGATACTTTTCGTTCTCCCACACAGGATGGTGATGCCAGTTGCCCCCAGTGCAGAGCCAGCAGCTGGGCCCAGCGGGCAGACGGGGCCACAGCCGCCAGCAGCTCCCGCCTCCTTAAAGACGTGCACGCACACAGCTTCTCTGCTAGACCCAGAACTTGCAGGAGCTGGGGAGCTGTGACTGGGGGCGCAAGACCGTAAACAGCAGGCGAGGAAAGCGGGGACCGAGCTGACGGGGCAGCGCTCCCTCTGCAGCGCTGGGTCAGCGAAGCGGTGGGGCTGTGGCGTGGGGGCTTGCAGGGTAAGGGGGCTGCTGCCCTTCCTGCCGCATTTTCCAGCCCACAGCTCTTGCCAGGGTGGGAACACCTAGCCCTTGGCTACATTAGGAAGCAGGCTGACCTAACTTCTGGGGGCTCTCAGACTTAGGTCATGGCAACGCAGTGTGAAGCAACCTAGCTAATGTGCACGTCTGCCCACGAGTCTGAGGGTTGAGCACAGTTCAAACAAAAAAAAGGACTCAGAGGCAGCCTCCTCTTCACCCCAAGGGTCCCCGTGTTCACACGCTTTGAGAGTTACTGAGCTAATCTGTAAAAGACTTATATTAAGGAAAATAAAGACCTCACAAGAATTTTAGCCCGTCAGCAACATATGGAAACAAGAAAAATCTGTCCTCAGTTGATGAAATATTTATTTATCACTGAAATCCCAGACATTGCATCCAATGTAAGGGCAAGACAGATCTTATGTATAACCTCCTAGAGAATTCAGTTAAAAGCAGTTTTGGATACCTGTAAGTAATTACACTATCGCATTCTCTAACGGATTTAATTCGGGCCAAGTAGCAACTACTGTATGTCCAAAAGATAATGAATTAAAGCAATGCTTTGGCATATCCCCCTTCTGAAATGTTAGCAGCCTCTCAAGTGACTTGAAAAATGGGCTTCAATAAATGGACAGGAAAATATATGCAATTAAATTCGATCAATAAAGCTGTCCTTGACTAAAGTCCAAACATTAAAAACAACTCCAATTGAATTATGAGAAATCCTTTTCTGATTTTAACCAGATTAGTTTAATCACATGTGCACCGAAGTTGCCATTCCCCAGTAAGTTCAGGGAAACAAAAGGCAACGCACCACTCCCGGTCCCCGCTCCAGCCCGGCTCTGGCCTTTCCTTGGAGAAGGGCACTGGTTACAACAGCCCTTTTCCTGCTGACCAGGTCACCGCTCGGAGGGGAACGGGGGGCAGGCCCCCAGGTGGCAGCCCCGGTACCGGCCTGCTCGCTCTCTCCTTCACCTCCAAAACTCCTCATCCCCATCATTATACAGGCTCGCTCCTTCCTCCACCTGAGAAACACTTCCAAAATCCCAAAGAGCTCCTCAGGATGTGAGAACTCTTCCAAAAAGTAACTCCAAGGCTCTTATCCCCCCTTGGCCCCTTCTCTCTCGCGCTT
Organism: Rhynochetos jubatus; assembly: GCA_027574665.1. Lineage (NCBI taxonomy): Eukaryota > Metazoa > Chordata > Aves > Eurypygiformes > Rhynochetidae > Rhynochetos > Rhynochetos jubatus. The sequence goes on along the minus strand of CM050656.1, from coordinate 627,429 downwards.
TATTCCACTGTACTGACGTCGCTGAGAGCAAATCCACAAACAAAACCAGAGGCGCCCCAAATCACAGCGAGAATAACCACAGGTACGAGCCACACACACGAGCCAACCTAGGAGCAGAAATCCTTCAGAACCAAAAAGAAGACAATTAAAAAGGCAGGGCTTCTGAAGAAAAGCTCCTTGCAGAAATCCGACGTTGCGAGCCCTTGCGAGCAGAGCACGCCCCGACCCAAACCCCACTGAGGGGTTCAGGCGGGTACACACCAACCCGGGCAGATCCAACACTGTGCCGAAGTACCCACCCCAGCTCCCCCTGCCTCAGGGGGGCAGGAGTTCAGCTCTCCCCTTCCCCAGGGCTGCAGGAAGAGCTGACAAACCCCTTCAGGTAAGCCAAACAGCCATCAGCTGGGAATCGCTGCACCAGGCTGCCTGCGGGCAGGAGACCTGAGCCCGCAACCCCTGCGCGACGAACGCTGCTCGGCGGGCTCCCCAGCCGCCCTGTACCACGCAAGTGCCTCCTCCGGCCAGCGGGAAAACAGAACGTTGGATTATTTCAGAGCTAACCTTTCAGCTACAGAGCACTTAAGACATGAACTAGATGGGTCTGGGGACATAACTCCTAAGCAGCAGAGTGCTTGTTGAGTTTTGGGGATTCTCTTTGGGGACCTGTGGGTTTTCTGCAGTTCTTTCTGAAATCAAGGCCGAATTACCACAGAACGATTTGCCTCAGATAAGGGACAGTGCGTCGGAAGCAAAGTTATTTCCTGCCCTGTAACAGCAGAAATAAAGCATTGCAGCCAGGAAGAGGGGGTAAAATTGCTGGTGCAATGGCTGCAGGGTCCAAACTCGCCCCAGTTTTCTTCCTCAGCTGCCTGTGTGAGCTGGATGGAGAAGTGCTGTGCTCCCCCCTGGTCTGCGACCTCGAAAACTCCCACAAGGCGGTAACTTTGAGACTCGCCCACAGACGCGACTCTCGTGCTCGGCTCCAACCCCCATCACCACGCTGCAAGCACGGCTGGCCGCAGAACACGGGAATCCTCACGTGGCCGTACCAGTCGCACTGAGTTTCCCGGCTGCTGGTTTGCTGGGTGTGCTGGATGGGTCTGGAGACCCCCCCCCGGCACGTATCCCCACAGCACGTGTCTCCAGATCCTTAGCGCGATGCAGAGCCGAACGTGACAAAACTTACCCGCAGAATAATAAGGATAACATCACACATACAGGCTCAGCGCTGCAGTTCCGAGGCTGGGAAAGCTCGCCCTGATCGTCTCCTACTGCCTTCGTTTCGAGCACCTGGGCTGGGGCTGCAGTAGCACCTCAGGAGACCACGCGGAGTAGCAGGACACCTGACAAAGGCGAATGCCCTCGTGCTGACAGCAGAACCTCTGCCTTGGACAACCCTCAGCGGTCTGCACACCCGCTGTGAAGCCCCAGAAGCTCGTATTCCCTTAGCAACCAAAGTTGGCACCTGTGATATTTGTTTTCAGCAACTGACACCAAGAGTTTGAACTTGCATCTGTTTCACTGAATTATGGTAAAACAGTACTAGTAACTGCAAAAAGCAGCTCTAATGTGGACAGTCCCATCCAGATCATCTGCAGCTTGTGCTGCCTGTAACCTCATTTCACATCCCCCCCAGGCGACGCGGGAAACCGCGGAGCAGAGGAACGCGACAAGGCTTACGCAGGCTGGGTCTTGACAGCTTGACCCATTCCCAGCTCCAGAACTTGCTTATGCAGGAGTTTTCCTAACGTCTTTTATAGTTCATTTGTGAAGGATTGTCCACCTGGTGCCTCATCGCAGAACGTGGAATGAGTCCAGGCGATGGCAACAGCGTGAGCTGCTGTGGGGGATACAAGGACTCTGTTATGACTGGGAACGTTTGCAATACTATAAATAACTCTATCAATATTGTGATAATGGCACTTTAAAGAGCTCTGTTTTACAAGTGTTGAATGTAAGAGAGACCACAGCTGTGCTCATTAATGCTGGAGTGTGCTCCTCTCCACCTACCATGTGCAGGTGTAACAATGGGAGTGTTGACTCAGTGCAGGTCTAGCTACTGTGGGGATTAAAAAAAGGTCACAGTAGCATGATTAGTTCTTAACGAGTCTTTATTGTGTTTGGCAGAGGGAAAGCAAATGACGGTAGTTTAATTGAAAACAATAAAAGTAAAATGGAACTTTGTTACAGAATTTAGCTATACGTAAATAGCTTCTCCCCCCCAAAGAGCAAGTGCCGTAATTGACAGCAGTAGATCTTTTGATAATTAATTGCAGTAAATTATCACTTGGCACAAAGAAGGCATAATTCTAATTAATTTGCAACCTTTCCAGCATAACACTGAATTGAAAATGGCACTGCTCTAAGTTTTTTCAGGCTAATGCAGAACTAGAGTGCAAACAACACTGGGATGCTTTCCTGTGCTTTCCTTGTTTGGAGTCGGGGCGGGTGATTTGGGCCTTTCCACACAATCGCTGTGCCACACAGGGATGGCCCAAAGGGGCAGGAGCTTCCTGCACAGTCAGAATTAACCTGCCACAGCACGGGCTAATATAATTACGCACAGAGATGCAGGCAGAGAGCTGGATCGGCTGGGCCTTGCCTGGGGCATCAGTGCCCTGATTCGAGGGCAGTCAGGGCTGCGAGGTGCCCCGTTCTCCTCCCTTAAAGCTAGACTTGATCTGCAAAGGAGGTATGTGGACAGGCCAGGCTACTTCGGCAGAGCTGAGAACTGCAGTATCTGTCGAATTCATCAGCCCCCATCTTGTTAACAACTTACAAATGAAGTTTCTTTACCTCTGGGAACGCAAATCCCTCTTGGCAACTGCAGGGCAGAGCTACATGGCAAGTCCTCTCGAGGAGGTGTGACGGAGGGAGATCTACTGAGGCGGTCAGCTAACAGCACAGATGGCTTTTAGCTCTGAGGACTGCCTGGATGCGGTGGCCAACAAACCCATTTTAAGCAGGATGCTTCGTGAGTGCTTAGGGACGAGGTGCTGTTCCTCCCTTATCATCGCTAGGCTCCACGGCGAGGCCCCCCAGCTAGCGCTGTGTTAATGGAATTAAGGTCTGGGCCCAGGCTGTGACTGCGCTCAGCCCGCAACTCACCTGCGCCCCAAAACCTCTCTGCGTCCCTGGCAGACAATATTTACCTCCTGCACACCAGTGTTGTGAGAATAAATTAACTTTGGGAGAGCACGTTGAGCTCCTTGGAAAACAGCTACTAAGTGCGTGCAAGTATTACCATACATTAAATCAGATCAGCTATTCAAAACGAGAACAAGCCCTCAGATCCGTAACCCTCGCTACAGCAGCTTCTCCCTCCTCTGCTGATTGCTGTTAGCCTTGATAATAATGAACTCCAAGACGATATTAGCAGCCTAACCTATACCATGATTTAATCTTGATTGCCACAGATCAGGGTTTGATTTAATTGCTCTAGAATTAATTAGGAAGAGAAACAAGTTATAAAAAAGACTTTTTGCTCTAAATAAAGCAACTGTTTACATTCAACCGGAGTTCATGTTCGAACAAACCATTAAGCCATGAAAGATTACATCTGGGCTAGAATTAAAGTCAAGCCGATTCATTAACCCAAATGGTAGCCCAGAGATTACCAACACGGTATTTCTGCTCTGGTGATCAAAGGATCAAGGGATACATGACCAGATGACCCTAATTGAAGCAACCTCCACTGAATTTTGTAAGTGAACTGGAAAGTACCAAGGAGAGGGTCTCTAGCTCCTGGTAACGTGGAACCTCGCTTCCTACGCAAAGCGAGGGCAAGGAAGGACCGTGGCAATCCTTCACGCAGAACGTAAAGCAAGAAGCTTTTCCCGGAGTTATGGAGGAACTTTATCCAAACTGTTTATGGGAGTCTGTTACAGCTTCTGAAACAGAGGGAATTTACAGTCAAAAACTCCATCACTACTGCCCTGCCAATGACCTCATCCCACCTGACCTACAGCGAGTATCGTCTGCTGGGCTGACCCATAAATCAGCCGGCAGGCAAGGCCGCTCCCTCCAAAGCTCAGTGAGGTACGATGGTTTTACTGTGTGAGCTACTGTTGGCTGGGGACTGAGGAGAAGCTGCTGACCGTATTTCACTCCAGAGTGCAGGATGAACTCGAGCCTTGGTCCCAGCGGTGAAAGGCCAAGTCCGTACCTCCTGAACCCACAGCCCAGGCATCGGGGAGAGCGGCAGATGCTTCGTCAAGGCTGCAAGTATAAACTCAGTGTGCGTTTCAAGTTTTAAATAAGAAAAACACACTGAGGTGCTGGAAAACGATAGGGGTATGACTTCTTTTGAAAGCCTGGTATAGACATTAGTGAAATTCTACATATCCGTCTGTGGGAAATCAGGAGTCGCTGAGCACAAGAACTTCCTGAAGAGAGAGACTATAATTCTTGTTATGAAAGGGGAGGAATTGGATGTGGTAACTAGTGATGGACAAACCTCAAAAGGTTCAGGGCTTGTGCTTGGTTCGGATAACTCTCCAGGAGCTTTGATGCATATCCAAAGCTTACCTGGGTCTCCTGGGCCTGTAAAACTTGGGATGGAAATCTTGTAAGAGCAGGCTCTCAAGAGGCTTTTTCTTGTGCTGGTATTTTGGGCAAGTATTTTCTTGTCACGCTGGAGAGACAACGAAAATAGTAGTGACAAGAAGGAAGACCTGTTCTTAAAGAGTACTTCATCAAGCCTAAATCAAGAAAAAATAGAACAGCTTCTCTTGAAATGCTTTCCACATCTCCAGATCTTCTTGGGGTTAGGAGGGGCAAACTTTTAAAGTAAATGGGGAGAAATTCAGTTCTCATTTCCCATGAGAAAAAAGGCTCAGTTCCTTCTGAAGCGTAGCGGCGCTGCAGTCATTTCGAGTTGGGTGCTTCTTGCGTTTTATCTATTTTGGTACAATTGCTCCTATGGATGACAGAAGAAGCCGCTGTGCAGGTTTTAGATAAAGGAGGTGTAGATCAAGGTAGCAAGAACACCCACATCTTCTGAAATGTGGCCTTTTTCCAACCACGCAGTGTTTGTCCGCCCTGCGAAGCTCAGTAAACCAGACCTGTTGACTACAACGCCACCACTGTTTCAGGTACAGGTGTCATTTCCAGGCCGTGTGGGTTGTAGGGAAAGAGGTGTCCTCTGCCCTGTCTCTCGGAGGAAGGGTAAAACCAGTAACACCTTGAACTTGGTAGCAAGGGCTGGTGGGAGCGGCTACGAGAGAAGGTACCGCACCACAGGGACTGGGGGGAGGGACAAGGCTCCTGCAGGTAGGACTTGCAGGGGCAGGTGCCCCAGGGGAGCTGCTGCCGCTCCTTTCTTCTAGAGGCCAGTATGCAGTAATGATGGGGAGAGGGGAAGGCTGGAGGGCTTCAACATTCTGGTTCACCTGTGTCCAGCTCACTCAGGTCCTGGAGCCGTAAGTGTCAAGAGCAACCACTGGCCCGGCCCTCATGGGTAAGCCACAGCAGCACGTAGCAACCGGTATGGCAGCAAGCCCTGGGGAGGGGCTTCCCTCGCAGCCCGGGTGGTCCGGGCCAAACCGACAGTGCAATGAAAAACCCTTGTGTGACCCTCTGTGGGCTGAGCTGTAAAGAGGTTTGCTGAGGAGCTCAGCAGGTGGGGCCGAGCAGGAGCTGATCTACAGCAAGATGAGGGTTTGTGGTTCCTCAGTGCTGGGAAAGAGGCCAAAACCCTGTGGAACCCGTGGCTGACATCTCCTAGCCTGTAGCCCGACGTTACCCCTGAATGGACACGGTATCTCTTAACCATGGGGTAGCTATTCTGAATGTGTTTTACCAGTTGCAGTCTGCCGTTTCACCCCCCCTCACGTGCTGGAGGCGTTGCTGCCCGCACGTCTGAGCCAGCAGACCTGGCCACGCTCCTCTCCCATGGCAGCTGATGGCCTAATCCAGCTCCAAGTCCACGGGCGCGTCCCTGTGGAGCCCAGCGGAGGCTGGCTGGGGTTGTGGGGAGCCGGCTGAGCACGCGGGGAGCAGCACGCGGGGGGCAGCACGTGGGGGGCAGCACGCGGGGGGCAGCACGTGGGGGGCAGCACGCGGGGCTCTCCCGGTGAGCACTGCAACCCTGGCATGCCGAGGAAGATGCCGTAAGCCCAGTTTGGCCCTGTCACAGTAGCAACACCTAAACTGACTTGCAAACAGCATTAAACATCCCGGCAGCGTTGGCATGGGACGCCAAGTCAAGGAGTGCCTACAAACCCAGCCAGTGCGCGCAGCAGAAGTTACCATCCTTACTCAGGGGGCGACAGCTCAGGTCTCTTGTCACTGGCCGTGTCCCCCTTTCTTTTTTCAGCTGCTCGGTGAGCCACACCCTGGCATCTTTGTGCTCAGACGGATATATTTTTTATCTTCAGTGGTGCCTATGAAATCTAACGTACTAATACCTTGGTGAATAAATTTGCATCCAAGACTCCATTATTTTTCTCGTTTTCCTCTGTAACTGAGTCACACGAAGCACACACCGAGATCTCCAAATATTCCAGAACGGTACCGCAGAATGAGGCGAATCAATTACGTGTTGGCAGAGCAGCACTAAGAACAGAAACCCCTGGGGAGCTTTGCAGAAGGAGACCTTTCTGCAGACGGAAGAACTTAAAGTCAGGCGCGTAAGAAAACGTGAGAGGCACACAGGTAGCTGGAGTGTCTGCTCCCGCACTCAGTCCTGTTCCCTTTTGGCCAGGGGCGGCCTCTGGATGCCCCAAAGTTGCCAGAGTATTGATCAGACACTGCAGAAAAGGCAGCCGGTGGGGAGGTTAGAGGACGAACCTGACGGGTTTCAGGCATTCAAGGGATAAGGCTGGCTGAGGTGCGTAAACAGCGGATACAACCGAAGCGCGACCGAGGCCCTAATGGGATCAAGGACCAGCCTTGGCCTCGCAAACCCCCAAGCCCAGAGGCACATCAGAGTGACGCAGACTTACAGAGCCAAAGTGCCACACGACAGCCGTTCATGGAGATGCTGGAGCTGCACGAGGGGGCCTACTCCTTGTCTCCTCTCCCCCTGAGGCAGCCCTCCTGAGGAGCCAAGGTCCTGAGGGAGCAGGGACAGCGAGCGGGCCGAGCTGCGCACTGCCATGCCCCACTTGTACGCCACGTCATACTCCGCAGTTTAGGTACTGAACGGGCAATCTGGGCAAAGTTACGCTGATTTACGTGCTGTTTCTGACCTACTGGACACGCTGCAGTTCTGTGTGCGGAGGGGCAGGCAAAGCCCCCACAACCAACGAGGGGTGTGCAGTGAGGGCTGCCGTGGTTCTTACAAATAACCCCCTGGCAAATACACCGGCAGCAGAGCCGGTGGGAGGACACCACCACTCGACCCGTACAGGGAGCAGGTCTGCAGAGGTGCTCTCTGTGTGGAGAAGGCTGGGCCAGGCCTCTTCGGTTCTGGGCCTCCGAGAGAGCTGCGCTGGGGGTCCGTGCGGTGGGAATCCCACCACCACGTTTCACGCCAGCCCCTGAGAGCTGCGAAACGCTGGCCGCATCCTTCAGTGCAAGCCGGCGTACAGCTGGGCAGCATTCCTTACATCCTGCTCAAAAACATCCCAAGTATCTTGGGAGAGGAATCTGCGTGCAGGGCTCTGCAGGCGGAGAGGCAGGGTTTGCTCTGCCCGTCCGCCCCCGCAGCGCCCACCTCTCCCCGCGAAGCCACCCTGTCCCAGCCGGGCGGGGGCTGCTCGGTGGCTTACAGGGTTGGCGGCAATGCGACTGTCCCCGCTCCTGGCAAAACGTGAAGCTGGACAAAGAAACTTCCCTTCTGCCTTGGGAAAGCCAATCTGTGGCATCTGCAGGCGCGGTGACTGAGGAACCCACTGCCTCGGGAGCCCAGAGCTGAAGGCAGGTGTGGGCTGGGGGCGTTAGCAGTGAGGAAGTCCAGACTCGGAGCTTTGCAGTTGCAGGCCCCAGGATTTTAGCGTTAGTAACGCAGTTTGGGGGCAGCCTGCGGCTGAAGGAGACAGCAGGGCTCTCCGTGTCCAAGGGGAGATGTGCACCCAACACTCAGCTAATACAACGGACCTTAGGAAGCACGATTCCAGGCTTTCAAAAGGATGTGAGTTGTGTTTTCTCAAATATTCAGCATTTACTTTAAATCAACTTTTGAAACACCAGTAAATAACTCACGACGATTTTGCTACCTGCCCTCCAGTGCTGGTAGGGGAAGGTGTGTGTGCAGAGTCCTAGAGGGCAGGCGGCAGAGCAAAGGAAGACGAGCTGCCCAGGAGCTGTGCAAAGGAGCTGCGTTTAAAACTGAGGAAAATAATGTTTGAAGGTATTTTTATCAGAATTTTAGAAATGATCCTGAGGAACTTGAAAAATCAAGCCATGTATTTTCGTACCCGGGGGCTTTCAGACCCCACAAGTGAAAGAGGGGGCCTGCCCCATGGAGATCTGACGAGTCGTGTATTTAATCTCTCGTCAAATGATCACTCAAGTGAATTCCAAACCACACTTTTTTCTTTTTTTTTAAGATACACATGGGGTATTACCATAACTGTTCCTCTGCTCTGCTGAATAGCATCAATTGTAATGCTGTAACCATCTGCGGGGGTTGAGGTCCTGCAGCTGGCTGCCTGGTTTGAGCTACTTGGAGCCGCAGGCCTGCAGCGGAGCCAAGTCCGGGCTCGGCTGCGTGTGCAGGAAGATCTCCCTGGGGGCCCGGCAGCGTGGGGACCCAGCCGCCAGAGATGGTGCACCTGGGTGGGAAAGCCAGTCACGGATGCCTGCAGGCAAAATGTAGGTGTCCAAAAATTAACAACAGCAATAATAATGATAGTATTAATAACGACGCACCTGTTCTAAACCGATGGCTGCGGTGCGTGGAAGGCGGCGAGATAATGCCAAGGGAGCGATCCTGTGATGGGCACGATGAGCTGCACCCCGGAAGCGCCCCTCTTGGCTGCCAGGGCGGCCTACTAGCTTCTTCAGCGTAGGCAACTAGTTTTTAGGCAGCAAAATGTCACTGAGGTGAACCCGCCCCCCACGCCTGGATATGAGACATGCTGGGTTTGGTAGCTACGGTATTTTTCAGGTCAAGACCTTTATGGAGATTTAGAAATGAAGTTGAAGCACAGACCGATAATTAGAGGGATTGCAACTCCTGGGATCTGGATGCTGCCTCTCTGTGTACCCTTGTCCTGTGAATCTTGGGAAAAAAATCCCTCTGGGCAGGCCTTTGAAAGATGTTCAGGTACCACACCCTGTGGGTTTCAGGTGATTTGCCCAGCTTGTACTCAGCGTGAGTTAGGCGTCTAAATGCTGCTGGCACCTGGCCCTTACATCTCTGTTTCCTTGTCTGCAGCGCAGGGATAACCCCTACCTGCCAGGCAGGATCACTGGCCGCAGCGCTTTGAGATCCCTGAGTGGCCAACGCTGCCGGTGAAAAGCGCAAGCGCATCATGAATTCCAGATTGTCTCGCACATCGTGTACTGTGGACGGCACAGCCCCGGGGCCCCGCGGCGCTGCGCACCACCGCAACCGACCTCAGACTTCGGTGACACAATTCCCAGCACAAACTGCTCTGCAAGACCAGCTGCCCCCTTCCTCCTGGCTTCCGCCTGCAGCTCAGGGGCCTTCGCACGGAACCAGCACCCAGGCAGAAGGAACGTCTGGCCTCTGCCGCGCCGGCACTGAAACAGTTGCTGTACTCCTCAGAATGAGGCTTCTGAGGAGACAAAAATACCCTGCTTGCCTCGGATCGCTGGAGTCACGCTCGGACGGGCGCAACGGGAGCAGGCGCGCGGCCGCGTTTCCGCGCGGCTCGAGCCTCCCAGTCAGTTGCCCGTCTCTCCCAGTAGATGATGCTAAAGCGCGATCGTTTTGAGCAATTTTAAGGAAGTGCAAGATTTTATCGGGGAAAATCCAAAGTTCTGGGGCTTCTGGGGCTCAGCGCTGCAGGAGGAACACGCAGTGCCCTGAAAAGCCCAGAGCCCAGTCCGCTTGTCTCGTGTTTATTAACAGCTTGAAAAGTGACAGCATTAGAGTTTGCGCCGGCTTGCCGGTTGCTCTGCGGACCGCGACATGCCTACTCGGCGTGTGAGCGTTTCTGCAGTGCTTACAGCTAGAGCCCCACGCTGTCACCATCCCCTCCTTGGCTGCGGCCGTCGGGGAGCTCCGCGCTCCCGCACCACGTTGCCCACTCCGGCGCAGTCAGACTCGTGCCGGCTGAACGATCTGCAGTGAAACACTTAGCGAGAGCTGCAGCTTGCCGGTTGCTTTTGAAACGTGCAGCGATGTTTACTGCGAGGAACAAAGCAGCGTTTTGCCTGTGGATGCTGCCAAGGTTCAGGTATGTTTAAGCTCCGGCCACTCTCTGGAGCCCCAAAGGAAGTGGCTCCGGAGCGGGAAGTGTAGGCTCAGATATACATTTCCCTGGAATTTAGGAAAATTAGAGGGAGTTTGGCCTTGTCTTCACTTCCACTAGAGCTTTCCTGAGGACTTCTAGGGCAGCCAACAGACTCCACTCTGAAATGAAGTTTTAAAGTTCAGAGATTCATCTGGAAGTTATTAATAAAACCAATAAAAATATAAACTTAAACCCAGTACTCTCAGTGAGGAAAAACTGCCTGCATTTCTCCAGTTGGACACTTTTTGTGCTTCTAGAGCTGAAAACGCTCCCTCCCCCCTTTTAAGAGAAAAGACAAGTTACGAGTCTCTTTATGAGACTTGTGGGCTCTGCTGTGGAGACACCCCCCGGCTCTCGGCACCCAAGTCAGTCCTGGACTGCTGGGCATGAGCAAACACGCACAAGGTCCCTGTCCGCTCAGCCAATCTAGGGCTAAGCATTTGGTGGGAAAAGGATGTACGGCAAGACAAAAGGATTGCTCCGGATCCCACAGCGGGCATGTGGAGGGGCTCAGAGGAGGCATACTCGCTTCTCATCAAGCGCCTGGTCTGCGGAACCATAACGGCTCCTACATTAATGCAGCCATCAATTATACACCAGAGCTGCACGATATCACACCACCCTCACCCCCCTTCCTAAATTCCTGTATGCAAACATAATATGTGCTGTCAGAGCCCCGGCGCTGGTGTCGCCTTGTCCCTGACGGATACGCTTCCTTGGGTCAGAAGGGTATCCTGGGGCAGTCAAGAATGCGCCAAGATATATGGACGGGCTTGTTTTCTTCAAAGCCCTTGGACTAGAATCAAATTGCCTGAAGGAAACTTTTAAGAGCCTTTTAGCCTCTTGTAAGAAAAGAGATTCTGCAAATATTGCTGTGCTGGCAGTTTTCTCGCCGCTGACTGTATCCCGTTTTCCCGAGCGCTCTCGGGGTATGTCTACAGCTGCAGGGGCTGTGTCATGTGGAGATGGTTTGTGTTCCCTGCCCTCTGGAGATCATGCTTATCACACCGGGCTTCCTTCTTCACCCACCCTGGAAAAAGGTTATCAATGGGAGGGGGACAGCTGGAGGTTTTATAGACGGTAATGAATGGGATGAACTCGGCTGTACGTGGGCTTTTACGGTGATAGATGAGGTGGAGACCAACGGAGGTGGCTGTGGAGCAGGAAAGTTTACTGACAGCAAACCGCAGGAGAGCTGGAAAACAGCCTGATGGGTGCTTGGATCAGATTCTGAACGCAGCGAGCAGCGTTATCCTCTCGGGATACCATCGGTAGGCGGACGACGAGGAGGTACGCCTGGGCAGAAGGGACGGGGAGAGCTGTAGAGGGACTCCAGGAGGAAGATCAAGATTATATGAAGTGGAGAGGAATGTGAAGTGCAGCAGGAGAAAGCTGACGCTGCGGTGCTCTCTCCACCCTCGTCAGGCAAAATGTAAAATTCAGTATGTAAGAGCAAAATGGGACTGTTCTCCGTTGTCAGTGACCCTCAGTGTCTTTTAGAAGGGGAGTTGTTATCTAAAAGAGGATGGCAAGAGCCTTCCTCACTTTGGGCTTCTGCACTCTCTGAAGGTACTTGGAAGAGACGGACAGACACGGGTGATAGAGGCTCTGAAGCAGCTAACAGCAACCGCAGAAGGAATCGCTCTGGAGCACGGTTACTGGAGTAGGTGTAAGGTGCTGCCCTTTGAAAACGGCCAAAGAAAATAAAATGGGACCCTCCAGGCAACGGCATCCTGACCTCGGCAAGTGCCTCTGTCCAGTTTAGACTCCATTAGCCATCGTGTTCTTCACAAAGTCCTGGGTAGATGAGGGGAAGGATTTATAGGCGGCATTATGTCCTGAAGGGATTCATACAATGAAATTATGAAATGCATTTAAAAATACATAATTAGCACTTTTCATCCATAAATTTCCAAAGTGGTATTTTTAAAGGAGGCCATTACCTAACTCCATGTGAACTAAATAACTTTAAATCAAATCAGACGATTTATGTGTTCGAAAGATGTTTATGTTTGAAATAAGAGCATCATTTAACATCTCCTCGCCTTTCCCTCGTGCTGATTTATCCCCCAGATTTCTGGAGGTCACTCTTACTGGTAGAAGTCAGCATTTGTTGTGTTTTGCAATGCAAGAATCCATTTCATTCCCCAACACTGGAACAATATTTCACTGAACCGCCCCGGTTTATTAGAGCAGTTGCACAGATGTCCTCTCTTCCTGAGCCAGATGTACGGAGCGCTGCTTCCAGCTTAGCCCAAACTGGAACATGTTGACAGAGTAACATAACTGAGACCAGACATATTGCATTTTACACTAAAGGTCATGCAAAAGCACAGGCTGCATACAGCATGGCTGGTTTACATCAGCACACATTTGGTTCAGCTTTGGTTTAGGGATTACTGAAGGAATGCTTGGGAGGACAGGCTATAAAGCAGCTGGAAGGATCTGACAGTTGGTGAATGCATGACCCCCAAACCGGTACCTCTCTCCAAGAACAAGTGGGAAGGGCTCTGCGAAAGGAGGCGAGAGAAGACGCTCAGGGAATCGTTTCTGCTCGAGATTCTTCCAGAGAGGCAGAAGCTACTTTGCAAGCTGAGCCGGAGATCTGCCCGGACTTCTTCAGTACGGGGCTGCGATTCAGCAGGGCCCCTGCCTTGCTAACACCCTTCTGTCGCCAGCAGGAGCGACCAGAAGAGAAGAGATCAGACTGCCTGACAAGGAAGTTGACTGGCTGCAAGCAAGGCCAGGAGGCTTCCAGGGGCTACAGCACCGGTCTGGGGAGGAGCTGGAGGGGAGCACAGGCGGATCCAGATGTCACAGATGAGGAAGGACTGTCCTGCAGCGCAGGTACAACTTCAAATGCTCACGTTTTACACTGATGGGAGCTGAAGAAGCAGACAAGGACCTGGAGCCAGATTAATTTTAGGATGTGGGTGCAAATTCAGATCAGGGCCAAAACTGCCAGTGTTTCTTTGTGAGCCAGGCTGGTCTCATGTGGCAGAAATCTTGCCCAGCACACGCTCTGCTGACCTCAATCCTGGTGACAGAGGGGAACAAACCCTTCCGACCTCGGGAATTCACCTGCGACCTGCAGCAGGCTTTTTTTGCAAGAAACTTAACCCCTCTGAGTCTGCTGCTCCGAAGGACTGGTGTGCACACCAGCCTCCTAAGGACACTGTGCACGTTAATTAATGGGTGTTCATAAAGTGTTTGCATTAAAAGTCAGAACGGACTGTAAGTGCCAAGTATTGCTGGTACCGTCAACAGATGAACAGCAGCGAGTGAACTCAGGCACACTGCAAAGGAGGAATGTCATTAAGGAAAGAGGTCCCGTTTCCAGCTGCCAAACACAAAGGAGTGAGTCATTTATTTTCAGTATGAAAAACATTTCAGTGTTGTTCTTTAAGTGATTCTGCTTACGATCATTACTCCTTAGCTAACTGCTATAAATATTTCGAGGTGGCGACACAGCCTTCTATTCCCACCTAGAAACGCAGAAAACAAGGAGCGGCAAACAGAAAAATAAAGATAGGTGGACAAGGTTTGCCACGTGCTGAACATGGTCGTCTGCGTCTGACGCACAGCGTGGCCTTGTGCCTCAAAGATGTGTGTGTGTGTGACTGTACTGCCCCACGCGCTGCCCTTACAGCCCGGCCAGGAGTTCGCAGTTGGTAACTCTCTGAAGGCTGGATCACAAAGCATCGGTTTTGTTCTCTCCTGGCCTTAGCAGTGACCGCTGGGAAGGCAGGCCGAGAGAAACATGTGACCGGTACGGTCAGGCAGGGAAACGCAACCTGCTGGCACTGCTGAAGCACAGCTTCAGCTCCTGTGACAGAGCGCATTCGACTGGCCCGCAGAGGAGCCGCAAAGGGAACGAGCGGCGGTAGGAGTTTGTCTCCAACGTTTTCAAGCAGTGCCCCAGCCCCTTGGATACACTCAGGACAGCAGCGACAAGTGAAGAGGTTCTGAGTTCATCATTGGTCAGTGTGACACAAACTATTCCGACCGTTCTCTGCAGCAGTTGGGATCTGAAACAAAACTGCAGCAATTCACGGTGCCTGAGGTTTTGGAGAAAACCGTGTGTGTGGATACATACCCCCGCTTATCTTATTCCTTCTAACAGTGTCTGTCTGCTCCCTGCGACAGAAAGTCCTCGACCACACGCCTGCACGTGGCAGGCGTTACTACCCAACCCCAGCCTCCCCCTCAGCTGCTGGGAACTGTACGGAGATGAACCCAAGTGCTCGCGCACGGCCAGTCCCTGCACGGCACCGACATCTGCAACGTTCTCAGCACGTTCAGAGGGGATTTGCCGAGAGGTTCGCCCGTACGAAGCCTCATCATACAAGGAGCCTAAAGCCAACAGCGTGCCCTGAGGTACAACAGGGCCGTGTTAGCTCCGGTTTTCACTAACGTAAGGTTAATGAGATACTTCAACTCTCTGAAGAAGAATATCCATCATCCAAAAAGGCACCAAAGAGACACTCATTTAAAACTGGAGGAACACAGTGGCAAATGGGGCTCAGATCCCCAAGAGCAGTTGTCTCCACTCCCTGCTCTCACGGGGGCAACGAGAAACGGCAGCCGAACCCTCTGGCCGATGCTGCGTGAATTGGCTGGGGGGGTCCTTAGGAGAACACGTGTTTGCTGAGCTCTCTAAGTGGCAGGGCTGTGGACCTCATGGCACGTTCACCCGGCGGGCATCACTGTGACAGCCAAGAAAAGCTTTCCTGCTCCTGCAGAGGCTGAGACTATGATCTTCCCTTTGGAAAAGAGGTTGCAGCACACGGCAGGGAAGCGGGAGCTCACAGAAACAGAGGAGGCAGAAAGTTAAGTTTCAGGCCTTGTGTCACGGTTTAGGCCCAGCCGGCAACTCGGCACCACGCAGCCGCTCGCGCACTCCTCCCGTGGTGGGATGGGCAGGAGAAACCGTAAGGAAAGGTTCGTGGGTAAAGACAAGGACAAGGAGGGATCCCTCAGCTGTTGTGGTTATTAGGGAGGGATTTTTCCCAGCTGATGGTCATTTAGAGCAGAAATGACTCAGGGGTCTAAGAAGATTCTCGCCCCTGCTTGTTGCCAGGCTGTAATTCTGGTCCCGTCTGGAAGCGCAGAGGAGAAGCCAAACACAAGCGGCTCCGGCAGAGAACAAGCCCCGCACAGCCCAGGGGTCTTTGGGGCAGGCACGAGGTGAAGGTGACCAACGAGGTCAGTGTGGGATCCCCGCTCTGTCCACCGACACCTTCACTGCGTATAAAGAAAAGAAATTCTGGTCTCCAGCCCTGTCGCTCAAGGACTTCTCTGCAGAGCTATGTTTATTACGAAATAATTATAACTGCTAATTAGGAATGGGGGTGTTCTAGCACCGCCTTACATCTCTCTCATATGCATCTAAAATAAAATTAGCGTTGCGAAACTACTGTAACCTTCTGTTGAAGGTTCAAGTCAGAAATGAAACACTCATTTAGTTAGGTGCGAACACCGCGTATGTTGGCTTTACTGCCCATTTGCTAACCCCAGGAAGCCCGTTTTCTGCACTGAGCAAAGCACTGTGTTTGCAGCAACGTGAAATAAATGTACAACTGAAATAAAGCATAGCTGATCCTAGTCACACCGGGCGCTCGTTACCCAGCCTTGCTCCTCTGGAGCCACGTCCTCAGCTCCGGATGGTGACCTTACTCCTAGGAGAGGAGGACGTTCGGGGGCGGTACCCACACAGACTGACGGACCTTTTTCCGCTGCCCTCTGTGGATAAGTCAGGTTCAGACCAGTGTTCCGCAGGGACTGGGGTGCAGACTGCAAGGGGGCACAGCAGAAGCCTGCCAGCCAAATTCACTGAATTGGGTGTGTTGTGGTTATTTTTGCTAGCTGCAGGGTTTCTATTTTATCAGTCATTGCGTTGCTGTGAGGACCTCTGCTTGCAGCAGGTTCTCAGTCAGGTGGATATCCGGGGACCGACAGCGCCTAATCTGCTGAGCTAGCCTTCCCTTAGAGTCTGGGATTCCTTCCTGGAGAAATTATTTTCCAAAATTGAGCGGGCTGCGCTCTTATTTCAAGGTATTTCAAAGCAGCCTTCTCTTAACAAGAATGGTTCTCAAAGCTCTAGAATCAACTTTCGGATGTTCAGCCAAGTGACAAAAGTGAGGGTTTAAAATCATTTTTGATTTCCCTAAACACTGCATGAGTCACTCTGGGTCACACAGATACTGCGGGGACGCACTCAGGGCCCAGCTCCACAGTGCCGGGTACCAGAGCAGACCAGAGCCTCACCGAGGGCTTGGGATACCATTCAAACATGTGCAACAACAACCGTCTCCACTTTAGTAACGGCTGGAACTTCAGCAAGGCCAGGAGAAGTACTGAATGAAAAACATGACTGACAGGGTGTATTTTACTCCCTGAAGTATTTCATTGACCGCTTCAAGGGAATCAATGCATTAAATAAGCATAACTGCATGAGAAAAGAGAGATTGTTACGTGCATTCCTGCGTTTTAAGTTCACGCCGTATGTTTTATGTTACACGCGACTGGTTGAGCTGGTTCGGGTTTCGGAAACCCTTGAGAAAGGAAATGATCTTGACATTTGCAATTTATTTGTAAAACACATCCAGAAACTAAAGGTAAAAAAAAGAAAAGCGTATATGATGGTATAAAATTGGAATGAAATGCTAAATAAATAATAGGGACGTATATGGAAAATAAATCCATTAAACCCAGTTTCGAGTTGTGAAGAATAATTCAAAAGGAGACAGCAAAAGCAAGACTGGGCAGCGCATACACGGCAGGCGCGTGCCTGCGTTCAAGTGCAGTCACGATGGCCACGTAGGTCTGTACCTCGCTGCAGAATGCATCAGGACAAGGACCTGATCGCGTATCGTTTGCTCAGGTTTACGCAGGGGACAAAAACATCCTGCTCTGTGCATTCTGGACACCACACAGGTGCCTACTGATGTTTCGGGCGTGTATTTACGCTCTGGCCTGGTTATTATAAATTAACACGTACTTATTTCAAACCACTGCCTAACCAGGATTTCGCCTGCTGCTCCCTCTGTGATCGACGGCATCCTCAGCCTCGCGCTGTAGGTACCTCAGTGACCTTCTGGGTCATCATATGGTCAGCGACGTATTTCATCCCGTGATTAATCCCTCGGATGCCACGCTAGGCTAGCCTCGAGGTCTTGATTAACGCCACCGCTCCATGCCTAGTTAAGCTGGCAGGAGCCTGTTCTGCAACCAAAAAGGGTTTCCTGTCCCCCCGCGCTCCACAGATGGTTGTTCGCGCTCCCTCCCCGGGTCGGCACAGGTGTTTCCCTGACCATGCCGTGAGAGATCGGAAAAGTGATCTCAGTGAAACCTGACCTGGTTTCAAACGGAAATGCCTGGTTCAGAGACAGGCCGTTTCCTTGGCTGGGCTCACGAGGGTCTGCGAGGGGGAGTGACGGCGAAGCGGGAGCAGAGTGGGCAGTCGGGGCTCGGAACAGGAGGACGGGGCTCCTCCTCTGGCCGGCTTCTCGGGAAGTCCGGGGAAGTGTAGTTGGACAATATTTAAGCAGTATCCAGGCACAGGTATCCAGGTGGATCACGGTCCTCCTTACAGACCTGCGTGAGGAGAACACTTCACCCGCCGCCCAGCGGCTGAAGCAGTAGCTCCCTCTGAGAACACCGGCCATAAGAGCAAGGCCCTGTGGGATCTGCGGCCGCTGCTTGGTAGAAACTGCCGGTGCACTCATGCACCCTCATGGCAAGGGAATTCTTTGTAACTGAAATCAGCCAAAATCCTGATGCTAGGTATCTCCCAGTTTTAGACAGTTCAAATCTGAGTTCTCTCCCTGGTAAGGTTACAGCCTGCAACTGTGTACGCCAGCGGCACTAGGAACAACACGGCACTTCCACGCTCAAATCCTAAACTCACAGGCTCCTACATACACTGCGGTTCCTCCTCACTTCCCTTAAGTTAGGAATAGTCAGTTTATCCCTCAAAGGCTGGATTCAGCCCACTGGGAAAGATCATCAGGCTTGAGAAGCGGGGGATTGTCTGGTGGCACCAGCTTGCTCACAGATGCCTTCTTCATGAGCACAAGTGGTTTTCCCACCTTACGTCCCCTGAAGTGCCCACCCCAAGACACACTGGAGTCCCTCCCCATCACATGACGATGACACATCTACCCATGCGATGGCATCACGCAGGAAGGCGGGGTTGTGCAGCCAGGTGCCGACTGCATTTTCTGTTACATGATCACAGAATCACAGAATGGTTTGGGTGGGAAGAGACCTTAAAGCCACCCAGTGCCACCCCCTGCCATGGGCAGGGACACCCTCCACTAGCCCAGGTTGCTCCAAGCCTCATCCAGCCTGGCCTTGGACACTCCCAGGGATGGGGCACCCACAGCTTCTCTGGGCAACCTGTCCCAGTGCCCCCCACCCTTTTTGGGAAGAATTCCTTCCTGATGGCCCATCCCAATCTCCCTCTTTCAGTTTAAACCCGTCACCCCTTGTCCTGTCACTCCCTGCCCTTGGGAAAAGCCCCCCCAGCTCCCTGTGCTGATGGATTACACTGCAGCAAGCAGAAGCTCCGTTCGGTCATCTGACCTCACTTTTGGCACTCCTGCGGAAGGACAACAGTCACGGAACACGGATACGAGCATTTCAGTCAAACGATAGCTACAGCGTTGGTGAAGCGGAAGAGGCAGAAGCCCCGTGGCCCTTGAGTGCCATCATGAGCAGCCACTGCCCTCCTCAGCCAAAGGCAGCTCTCCCGTCCTGTCCTCTGAAGGACGGCTGGGCAGCACCGACCCTCTGCTCCGTGCTCACATACTGCGCGGCAGGCGAAGCCTTCGCGACGTTACGCGGAATCCTGCTTTCACCCTGAGCTGCGGCTTCTCTGTGTGGGTGCGGTGCCCACACATCCTGGCTGCGGTCTGCTACCCGAGCTGGGCTTCAGCGCGTTTTGTCTGAGTTCACACTGGCCCCCCGGTGGCCTGGCACAATGCGCTAGGAAATGAGATAGGTTTGGGGCAGGAAGCAGCATCTCCCACGTACAGAGGTACCAGAGCTATTCATCTGACTGGCATCCCTGTTGAAATGGGGTGAAGGTGAACTCCCTCCAAATTTCTGGGTTGATAATTTGCATTTTAGCTGGGTCCTATGCCATCTCTGACAGTGAGCTCTGTACTCCAACCGAAGGGTGCCTAGTGAGTTTTTAAACAGTGGTTTGATTGGTTCGTGTGAAGGAGCCTGTTGCAGAACACAGCTTTCTACAACAGGTATCAGTGAGGCTTCCATGTGGGAGAAGCTCGGTTCCCCGACTACAGGGATCAGTATTTCCCGAGCACCTACACAGATGGTAGGGCAGAGGCTGGCTGTATGTTTTTGGACTCAGGTGTCGTCCAAAATACTCTCCTGGTGCCTTTCACCCGTTCTTCTCTAGGCCCAGTAGCTGATGCGCACTGAGCCAATGCCACAGGCCCTGTTCCCACCCTTGGCAGAGAAGCAGCGTTCCCCCGGCCACAGCACACCGAGCACACCCTCGCAGCTCCTGCTGACAAGGAGCGGGACCCGAGCGACCGCGTGTCCTCTGTGCGGCTTTGAGCTCTCCGCTAGCCCTGCACTCATTCTGCCACGCAGAGATGCATCGCTGGTACCTGGAAACGACACTGGGGTGGAAGGCGGCAGAACACTGCCCACCCTTCCTCCGCTGGATGAACACGAGATGCTTTGATTAGGAGTGTATCAGGGACCTCTGCCTGTGTGCCCCAGCACCACGTCTGAAACAGCATCAGGACGGCCGCGCCGCCCGCCTTCCAAGATGCTACACCTAATTAAAGCTCACGGGTTCGTCCTCTTGCAACAACTGAAACTGGGACAGGGGAAGACGGTAAAGCAACAAAACCCACAGAAAAGTATCCTAAGATGGAGTGGGCAGCTTTTAACAGGTACCGAGGGGAGACAGAACTCTAAGTCTTTGAAGGAACTTTTCGGAAAGAGAGTAAAGGCAAAATCCACCACCCAGACTACAACCACTGCTTCGCTTACAGGTTTCTGCGGAAGATACCTCTGCTCAGAGGCTGTTCTGGAATTCAAACTCTACTTTTGCTCTTCTGTTTTACCTGCGCTGGAGGTGAAGTGTGAAACCTTCTGCAGATGCCACCCCGCAGCAGCTCGTCCTCAGGAGATTGTTTTAAACACAACTGAATTGCTGGGGTACGTTAAACAGTGCCGCGTTTTGGGCAGGGGAATAATTTAATGACGCGGTCTTTAAGGCAGTTAATTAGCCTGGCATGTATGAAAGTGTAACAAGAACACCACCTACTGTAAAAGTGACTGTTCTACACTCCCGAGCACTAATTCCTTATAGCTCTACCCTGCACGGAGGTTGTTAACCCCCTTCCTGTCAAACAGCTTTTAGGAAAAAGGACGGAGTTCGGAGCTGGTGATGCGGCTCTCGCCAACATTAGCCCGAGGGAAGATCTGAGAGGTAAAATAAACCCGTGGCAGTTTAAACATCAGGGTCTGTTCTGAAAAGATTATTCTGGGGCTGATACAAGTCATTTTCATAATGATGATGGATATTTTAGCTGGAAATAGTAAGGATTTAAATAAAATTTCTGGTGATGTCAGCATGGTTTTTAGAAAATTGGTTGTGGTGACCCTGCTGCAATGCCGTCACATTCCTGGCTGGACTGATCCTCCGCGAGAAGGACCGTAAATGACAACACCTGGCGCTCGTGCCACTGCCTTAGCAGAAGGTGGCGCAGGTCGTGGTGCAGAGGAATACAGCGTGGTTGCTTCACAGCTCTTCAGATTCGGGAACAGTGAGTGGGATCTGCAGCCAGAGCCGGTGGGCAGCTCAGCCCCGCTGACCCCTCGGGGTCCGGGCGCTCTCAGCACCTCGCCGCGTGCTGCCGGCACTTGGCAGGATTTACCCGCTCGCTGAAGCTTTGCTCAAAGCAAGGCAGGGCAGAGCTTCTCGACAAGGTCCGCAGGCTCGGACCACCCGGGGTCTTCAACACTACCGACGGCTTCCATCAGAACTTACACAAAGCGCCGTGTGTCCCCAGCTTTTCCTCTTGCAGTGCCACAGCCATGGTATTTAGCAACTGTAGTAACACCCCAGGGCTGAGACCCCCAGGCCTCAGAGGGCTTTTGCCCCTCCTGTGGAAGGCGCCTACAGCTACTTATAAGGGAGCCCCGGGCTCCCCGTATTGCTGGGTGAGCTGTGGGACAGCCCATCGAGACGGCAACGTCGGCCACCGAAACGATCGACAAAGGGAAAAGAAATCTGACGGGAAGGAATGGCGAGGGGATTCTTCAGGGAACAGAGCACGGTGCTGGCCTTGCTGAAGGCGACAGAGATGTTGCTCTTACTTCCAACAGCCTCCGACTTTACTCAAAGCCACCTTCTCCTTTCTTGTCTGCCGTCGAAAGTGTCGAGCGCGGCAGAATTTTCTCTTCCAGTCAGAGAGCAAACTCCGTGCTTTGCAAGCGACGCTGGGCGCTGGCAGGGGCAGGAGCACTCCTGATTAAACAAACTCCCTCACAGAGCGGGTCTTGCGCCGCTAAGCTCGCATGCATTATTGCGCAGGAGGCCAAGCATATTTCAGCCACAGTGATGGAGTGGGCAGCGCTCTGTCAGATCAATTATGTACAAGGCCCATCTTCCCTATGATTCCCTCGATTTTTCCTCCTGACAGTTCACCTTGTGCCCAACCTTCTGTTCTCACGGAGAAGAACCTGCAGACAATAGAAAACCTAGGGCTGTTTTTCCTTGCCGCAAAATGGCATAAAGTAACTCTTTCCTGTCAGGTTCCTCATGACTTTCCACACAGATTTATCTTCCCCAGTTCAGGGGATTTATAGCCTCTCTATTTCTTTTCTTCTTTTTTTTTGTTCTCCTTGGTAATGCTGCGGGAACAGTGAATGCACTCTGGTCTGCAGCGTGGTCCCTGGACCGGTAACAGCCTTGCAGCTGGTGGCAGGTACTCCAGCCTGCTCCATCTTCAACGGGCAGCTGCTGTGCCAGAGCTCAGACACCGCCCGTTTCCCATTCCAGGGCAGGAGACCCGCTCCTCACCGGGGTATGGCCTACTCTGCTTCCTGGGACGGGGAAGCGGCGCTGGGACTGGGGTTTAGTGAGCGTTTCGTTTCAGGACAGAGCACGGCACTGCCCAGGGCAGACGAGTCCAAGGAGTGACAGTGCTGTTCCCAGCCAACTACCTGATTCGAGTGGCCTCAGCCACTTACAATCAGCTCTGCCCTGCAGTACGTCATTTAAAGAAGGAATCTGAATTTACTAAGTGAGGGCCATATCAGCCCTATCAGTGAGGATCAATATCAGCCCCTATCAGTGAGGGGCTGTATCAGCCCCTATCAGTGAGGATCAATATCAGCCCCTATCAGTGAGGATCAATATCAGCCCCTATCAGTGAGGATCAATATCAGCCCCTATCAGTGAGGGCCATATCAGCCCCTATCAGTGAGGATCAATATCAGCCCCTATCAGTGAGGGCCCATATCAGCCCCTATCAGTGAGGGCCCATATCAGCCCCTATCAGTGAGGGCCATAACAGCCCCTATCAGTGAGGATCAATATCAGCCCCTATCAGTGAGGTTCAATATCAGCCCCTATCAGTGAGGTTCAATATCAGCCCCTATCAGTGAGGGCCCATATCAGCCCCTATCAGTGAGGGCCATATCAGCCCCTATCAGTGAGGATCAATATCAGCCCCTATCAGTGAGGGCCCATATCAGCCCCTATCAGTGAGGGCCATAACAGCCCCTATCGGCCATAACAGCCCCTATCAGTGAGGGCCATAACAGCCCCTATCGGCCATAACAGCCCCTATCAGTGAGGGCCATAACAGCCCCTATCAGTGAGGATCAATATCAGCCCCTATCAGTGAGGTTCAATATCAGCCCCTATCAGTGAGGGCCCATATCAGCCCCTATCAGTGAGGGCCCATATCAGCCCCTATCAGTGAGGGCCCATATCAGCCCCTATCAGTGAGGATCAATATCAGCCCCTATCAGTGAGGGGCTGTATCAGCCCCTATCAGTGAGGATCAATATCAGCCCCTATCAGTGAGGATCAATATCAGCCCCTATCAGTGAGGATCAATATCAGCCCCTATCAGTGAGGATCAATATCAGCCCCTATCAGTGAGGGCCATATCAGCCCCTATCAGTGAGGGCCATAACAGCCCCTATCAGTGAGGGCCATAACAGCCCCTATCAGTGAGGGCCATATCAGCCCCTATCAGTGAGGATCAATATCAGCCCCTATCAGTGAGGATCAATATCAGCCCCTATCAGTGAGGATCAATATCAGCCCCTATCAGTGAGGATCAATATCAGCCCCTATCAGTGAGGGCCATATCAGCCCCTATCAGTGAGGATCAATATCAGCCCCTATCAGTGAGGGCCATAACAGCCCCTATCAGTGAGGGCCATAACAGCCCCTATCAGTGAGGATCAATATCAGCCCCTATCAGTGAGGTTCAATATCAGCCCCTATCAGTGAGGGCCATAACAGCCCCTATCAGTGAGGGCCATATCAGCCCTATCAGTGAGGGGCTGTATCCAGTGAGGATCAATATCAGCCCCTATCAGTGAGGGGCCGTATCAGCCCCTATCAGTGAGGGCCCATATCAGCCCCTATCAGTGAGGATCAATATCAGCCCCTATCAGTGAGGGCCCATATCAGCCCCTATCAGTGAGGATCAATATCAGCCCCTATCAGTGAGGGCCCATATCAGCCCCTATCAGTTGAGGGGCCGTATCAGCCCCTATCAGTGAGGATCAATATCAGCCCCTATCAGTGAGGATCAATATCAGCCCCTATCAGTGAGGATCAATATCAGCCCCTATCAGTGAGGGCCATATCAGCCCCTATCAGTGAGGATCAATATCAGCCCCTACCAGTCAGACTAGTTCAAAGCAGAGTTCAGGAGAGTGAGGTGCTGAGCACAAATAAACCGAGTGGTGTGAGCTGGGGCATCTTCAGAGAGGGGAACTGCTCTGAAGCTGGTGCCTCATCTTTCTCCATCCTGTAAGCCAAACTGCACACCTGGGTCAGCCCAACGAGCTTTGGGGGTACCCGGGCTGAAGACAGCCAGGAAAATGGCACAGGGAGCAGGAGGAGGTGAATGGCTCAGGCACAGCTTGCATTCCTCCTTCCGTGCAGAAGGAGATACCGGAGAGCGTGTCGAACTCCTGTGGACTCAGTTGTGCGCGAGCAGAACTGACGCAAAGTGCAAGCAGGCCGTCCAGCACACGGCTACAGGCGGAGATAAATTCCCCGCGTCCCCTGGACAGAAGTGGCACCAAACTGAAACAAAGCTCAGAGAGATGCCCTTGTGCAAATGCAAAACAGAGGTGGTGGCTATTGGGGACCCCCTGCGCCCTGCAACGCGCTGGTGGTGGGAAGCTCGGGACCCCTTCCCTGCCTTTGGTGGGACTGTCTATGCCACCCCTGCTGGTGAAACTTCAGGCTGTGGCTTGGCTAAACTGTTGGGAAGGGCCAGCCTGGGGCACGCAAGGGGAGAGCCCTGCACCCCCCGCCCAAGGTGCCGCCCTGGAGCTGCTGCAAAGGACACAGGGCGGGCGGAACAGCTCTGGGGTGGTGACCGCGGCTGAGGGACTGACACCGGAGACATCGCTCCAGCCAGGAATAAGAACACGGGTTTGGTTCAGATCGGTGTCTCCTACAGATGCCCTGTCTTCCCAACAAACTAACGTCCTTCTCTAACTTGGTCTCCTCGGACCAAAAGGCTGTTGTCTTTTGACAGGGCAGAAATTAAGCCGGTTTTCTACCTGTGCCGCTTGAACCTGGGGAGAGTTCAAGGTCCTGATAATACGGGTTTTCCAAAAGTCTTTGTTAACTTTTCACCCCTTTCACTTTGATCTGACCAGCTCTGCTCTCCCTTTCCAACCTCACTTGTCTCTCCCCCTGTAACGGGAACACCGACAGCAGGTGTATTATGTGATATATTGTGTCACAACACGGCGGGATCACCCCGTCGTGGGATAAAGAGGCACGATTCCTCCACGGAAAGTCACCGCATTCTTTGAATGAGGAATAATATTCTCCAAGAAAATGTTAGCGTTTCTGGCCTCTGATATCCAAACGGCTTTAAAAAGGGAGGACGTGCACAACGCAAATTCAAGCTGCAATAGCAAAGAAACCTGCAGTAAAATGTTTTCCAATGTACACAAGTGCCATTACATGGCAGAGAGTGTTTTTATAGCTAATTGCTTCTCCCGACGACGACTACAGCAGAACCTTTCTGAAGATGTGTCTGGAATGAGCTAGATGACATCTTTAAGGATACTTGGTGTAACTTCAGCAACAAAGAACAATTAGTCTGCTCTCAGTGGGAAAGGTCAGCACCTGACACGTCTCTGATATTTAAGGTTTAATTAGAGATCAACTGTGGGATGATGGTGCCTGATGGTGCAGTGCTCTTCGTGATGTCAAGGCGGACTGCAGCCAACCTAATCCTTGCACCTTTTTACTTCCTACCTGGGCCTGTTTCTAGTAAGTACCTAGGCACTTCTGACCTGCAGGTGAAGTTACAACCTCTAACTGTGATCCAGCCCAAGGGCGAAAAAACCAATCAGCTGGAAGCTGGGCCTGAAACAGAACACAGTTCACCTGATTTTTTCCCCTTTATCAGGGAGTGATTTAAGATGTAACCTGCTGCAGAACCTTGTACTTCCAGCCCCTACCACTACTGCTTTTCTGCTGGGTGCACTTTTGAAGGAAGGGGCCCAATAACCCAGATTACTGGTGAATATTTCGATCTGACAGCTCGCTCTCTAGCTGACAGCAGTGCTGTGACAACACGTCTGGGTCAGATTCAACACTATTATGTAAGCCACCAACCAAACCTTTTTTTGAATACATTAAGGGCTGTGTAAGTACAAAACCCACCCCTGCAAATCTTAAAATGCAGGGAAATATTTGGCTAAGGAGAGCTTTTGGACACCCCTTTGTGCCCACACATTATAGCAAGTGATCATACTGAGAAACAGCCTCCACAAGAAACTCCTTTGCGTTTCCAGCATCCAAGAAATGTAACACATGCCCAGATTCCTCTGGCAAGAGGACCAAACCTTAACCCTGACCTCAGCTGGAAGTTGGCAACGCCAGCTTCAGAAGGGGAAGCTCCGACTGCTGGTACCTCTTGGGCGGAAGCAGGCAGAGGAGGGAAATCAGCTCTGGGGGAAAGTCTGCCTGGATAATGTTGTTGGCTTTTTTTCAGTCTACAGCATGCTACCCAACAGTTTTACATCACTAGCTCGTATCCAGGCCTGGCAATGGCATCTTTGGTTTCCAGGGAAGGGACGAAGGTGCTAGGACTCAAGGAGAGAGACCCCTGTCCCTTTTGGCAAGGCTCTGGTAGGTTTTGGCCAGCGGTACCA
Source organism: Rhynochetos jubatus (assembly GCA_027574665.1). Classification (NCBI taxonomy): domain Eukaryota; kingdom Metazoa; phylum Chordata; class Aves; order Eurypygiformes; family Rhynochetidae; genus Rhynochetos; species Rhynochetos jubatus. The sequence goes on along the minus strand of CM050656.1, from coordinate 600,646 downwards.
GACAGATGGTTGGTGTGATTGGAGGCTCAGCCATTTCTTCTGGGTTGAAATCCTTTCTCAGTGCTTCTGGAGCCCTTCAGCTGCATTTCATTCCTGACTCGACCATTCTGAGCTGGATTTAAATAGGGCACTCTAAGCAGAAGGGAAGGTGCTCACAAAGGCCTTCGTAGCACTTGGGCTGTGCTCTATCAGTGCCCCAGAGGCTATCCGTGCAGGCAGCGTTTCACAGCTCCCGGCACAGCTCCCGCGTCACTGGCTGATCCTGTGCTGCAGCCATTTACCCAAACCAGCCATCAACCTGTCACGGGCAGAAGTGGTGGAACCGGGCGGGAAACCGCGCTTGGAGGTGCCGCCGTCAGAGCTGTGGATTGCGGCAGTGGGCTTGGATGCTTTTGGGTTTGAATGGCACACGGCAGGGCTGGCTCCAGGCCAGGCACTGGGACGGCCTGAGAGACACGTCCCTGCTAGGGCAGGGGCTCTCAGCTCCCGATATCACTTATGAGGCATATTTCATACCCTCAGTGGTGGCCTCTCTCACCTGAATGTCATGTCAGTGTCACTGGTTCTTGCTGAATTTGGAGCTCAGCAGTTCCTGGGAGCATCTGCCTGGATGCTTATGGATATGGCTTATCAGCATCTTGGTTCTTTAGGAGGCTGATTCTCCAAACTCCTGCTGAGCTGTTACCTAATGCCTTTCATCTGAGAAAGAAGGAAATGCTTCACACTCAGCTCCTAAAGGACTGCTGACCCCTGGGCCACCAAGTCAAGTAACCTGAACAGCCTGTGGCTCTGCCTGGAAGCAGCAGCAGAGCTCACAACGTGCACAGGACAAGCAGACCACGCACAGAAAACTAGGCTAGCAGGAAGCATGGGCAGGACGGGACTTGATGCTCGCGAAGTGGCCACAGGACCATCAGCACTGGAAGATCAACCCCCTTCCCCTGGCGGCAAAAGGATGCAGTGACAGGGAGCCCCTCACAGAGGGCACGGGAGGGATGTGTCTATGAGTATTGCACCGACTCCTCAAGTTACAGCACAATTTATTTACTAAGTAGGTCTGTCCTGCCTTTCCTTAAAACGTGACACGGTGACAGATCTTGGGTAACCCCATTAAGGGTTCCTGGCGGTAATTTGGATTTGCAGACTGCAAACCTCAGCAGACTTTGGCCCCTCTGGTTTTAAATGCTTCAGGAAACTTACAGCCTATCCTGCAGAAAGAAAAGGGAGCACAATACTAGCCTTCATCACTTCCTCATCATTCACTGTGCAAGCAGGCGAAGAAAACACACCCTGCGCTTGCTGCTTTGGGAAGGAATGCCCTCTGTGGGGCTACCCAGTAAAACACGATGTTTCAGACACGTTATGCAAGGTATTTGATTATTTGCACAAATCCCTGTGACTCAGCAGCACTGTGGGCTCTGTGAATCAGAGGGTGATGTGACGGGATGTTTATTTCAAAGTCTTGTCTCCCTTAGCAGCTCACAACGTCTCTAATCCTCAGCAACCTGCTTCCTCTCTCCCAGAAACGAGGTCTTTCCCACACTGCCTGGTTCCTGTGCTCTGCCGGCCTCCCTGCCTTGCATTCTGAGGAGGTTACACGTCGGTGTAGGTGAGGTGTATGTTACCTGCAGAGTTAGGTTCAAATACGAGCCCCCAGAGAGGGGTGTAAGTTGTCCGAGCTATGAGTTACACATGTGAAAATAGCTATTTGTGTTCTTGTAACATCAGCTGCTGCTGGTGAGGGAGAGAAACTTGCCCATCACCTGTGCCAAGCATCTGCAGCTACACCTGAGTCAGCCTGAGAAACCCGAGTCTTTCGGACGGAGACGCTCCCTGAGCCCCCGACAGCACTCACCGGACCGTCTGAGCCCCGTGTGACACACCTGCCCACCCTGATGCCATTTCAACCTCAAGCCTGTCTTTTAGAGAACCACTTGCTCCTACTATCAACCTAGACACATGAGCTACTTGTAGGCGTCACACCCCCCCCCAGCAGACCCCCGAGGGAAGCTCACCTCTGCTTTTAAACACACAGTCAGCTTTCAGTTTTAATGGACATCCAGATCCTGGCGCTCCAAGTGAGGGGACAGCAGGACAAGAAGAGGGAAAGACGGAGGAAAATCATTTCCGTTCTGTGACTCCAGTTCAGGAATCGTATTAGGCGCTGCCCCCGTGCAGCCACACTCGGCATCCTGTTGCCACTCTGCTGCAGTAGCGCGCTCGCAGCCTAAGAGGCACAGTGGCCCATGACTGGGGAGGTCAGCATTTTTTATTCCCTTTGAGCTTGCTCTAATGAAAAGCACATGCGTCCAGTAAATCTTGCCTTTTCCCTTATTAAACCAGTCGATGTTCATTACTGAGGCCTGTGCCTGGCTGGGTGGGAATCAATAAGATGATCCTTTTAATCGCCTTAGTAATCAACAAGCTATTTCTTATTTCAATCTCAGCCCAGCAGTCACTGAAATCCAGTGATTTATCTGCGCTACACGTGCACTCACACACACGCTGACAGAGCAGAGAGGTTTTGCGTGTGCACGCAACACAGAGAACGCTGTTTTGCAGTGCCCTCCACATTACTGTGCCACAGAAGTACTCCCGCTTTCATTCCTTACTTCCCAGTAGCCAGCACAGGCGTGCCTGAGGAGCCTGAGCCGGTCAGATGACACGCCAGCGCCTGCAACGCAGAGGACGGCACTGCAGAAAATGAGGGAATCGTAACGGCGGGAACGGCCAAGAGGGTCATTACGCCTGTCCTAAACCCACCTTCCTGGCTCTTCCTTCTCATTCCCATTTCTGCCTCACCCAGGCAGACACGAGTGCTGTCAAGAACACTCTGTGCTATCAACCGGGCCAGTACCACTCTGCTGCGTAACCGTGGGCAATTCTGCCCCGCGGTGCCTCAACTTCCCCACCGTAACAAGGGGACAGGGAGGCTGGTCACCTCATAACAAATTCAAAGAACAGGACTGCACAAAGGTGTTAGTTCTGGATTAATTCGCCTGCGTTTCAGCAGTGACCTGCTGCCCCTCGGGCTCCTCCCCAGCCCCACCTTCCGTCCCACGAGCCCCACCTGCACGACGAGCGGCACACGCAGACGGCTGCACAGGCAGGGCCAGGTGAATCCTCTCTGCGCTCCCCTTTACGTGCAGGGCCTAAACGTAAAAATACTTTAATCTCTCTCGATCGCGCTTCGATCCATCCTGAACCCACTGTGTGCGGAGCTACCAAGGCAGAGCTGCGAGACAGCAACGAGGCCGCGGTGTAACGCTTCCACAAACGGAGGGGTCGCTCACGAGAGCCCTTGTGAGCTGAGCAGCCGTGGAGGTGTCGGGGCTGGCTGCGTGGGTCAGGATGGTTGGCGCAGGCGAGCTAGGCCGAGCGCCGCGCTCCCGTGAAATTTCTGCATGAAGCTGAGCCGGTCGGCCCAGTCACGGTATCTGGGCAGGAACGGCAAAGCCCTGGCCGTGGTGAGGTAAGCGCAAGCGTACCGCTGATGCAGTGTGTTTGCCCCACATTCTCTTGCTGCTGAAAGGTCGTGACAGTATGAATTGCAGAGCGTGTTATGGATGGAGAATCGGGCACAGGCACCTTCCCCTGCTGATTTATAAACTCTGGGTTTGCGAGAACGAAAAAGGAGAGGAGCGGGAGAAAGCAAATAAAAGTCAAAGTGCAAGTGCATCAAGTGCAGGCGTCGAGCATCTTTCAGCTGCGCCGCCCGTTACGTACGGCTGGGCCGTGCCCGGGCTGCAACCCGACACGGCCCCTTTCTCCCCCAGACAGAGCTTTTTCTCATCAAATTCACTCAGGCACTTCTTCTCAAGTTCTTCATAGGCTTTTCGCAAGAAAAAAGAAATCATTCATATCTCTCCGAGAGAGTCTCGGATTCTTCAGATATTTTCCATTATAAGCTTTGGCACCATCATTACCCGCAGATCAAGTTACTTTTCTGATCTCCCTTCTTTCATCTAGTAAAAATGGATTATTTCATTATTAGCCAGGAAGCGCTGCTGGTCACAGAGCTCAGGTCTGTACGGGAACAATGCCCTCCCCAGTACAGCGCTGAAAATCCCGTGGCTCTTGGACGGTTCCCGTTAAACACTAGAACTCTCTTTTTTGTGAGACCAGCCTGGTCGCGCAGTCCCTGAAAGGACATTCCTTTCCTCTGGACTGGACAATAGCGGGAGACGGTCGGGTTCAGGAGTTTCAGCAGTGTTAATCCCTTCACCGGTACGCCTGTGTGTACCACACAGATGTGTATACGCGTCTCCGCTGTCTAGGCTGTCCGTAACGTGACTATATTCTAACCGCTTGATTGCCTGTAATCTGACGTTGCTGTTACGCCAAATCTGTCACTGTATTCAGAGAAGTCCAGCGAAAAGCAGCCAGCCCGAGTCACTCTAAAAGTTCCTATTTGAACAGCTCAGATGATGGGAAACAATTCTGGCCGTTGTGTCCCCAGTTTCTATTTTTTCCATTCCTCCACTCCCTTTGGAAGGGTGTGTGCCCACATGTGGACCTCAGTGTGAGAAGCAAGGGAGCCTCTGGAAAGAAAATGCAGACCCACATCGCGAACCGAAAAGGGAACGTTCCAAGTGGGCGCTAGGAAACGGTTCTGCTCTCCTGTTTTCTGCCCCCTTTATGGTCCCTATGGTGAAACCCGCCCCCAGCATCAGAGACCTCACAGCTGCCGAAATCTAGGAAACGGGGCAGGAATCTCGGTTGCGCAGGTCGCAGGACAGCGCCCTTGACCGCACGGCTATTCCTCCTCCTCCCTCCGAGGCCTTGCTGCCAGCAGCAGTGGTAAACTCTGATCCCAGTGCCAGCACCCCTGCTCCGCCTCAGAGCACATCACCCTCTCGGCCCTCAAAGCACTTCCTGCAGGAGCGCAGCTCTCCGAGGAGCGGGCTAAATCCACACGTGGATTTTAGCAAGGACCACCAATAAACCTGAGCTGGCGACAACGTCTCGCTGCAGCTACAGGGACAGCGGCAGAACAGATGGAAGGACAGGTAGAGCGCTCGCTCCCAGCCCCACTCCTCTGAGAGAGCTTGAATTCTTTATGTCCTCCATGTGGCTGCTAATTAAAGTGTCTTATCTGTTCAGACTCCATCAGAACCTGTTTTCTACTTAATATGAGACAAACGCTTTACCTGAGTGGAGCCCTGAGACAGACGCTCGCCTCCTCCGCGAGCAGGGTGACTTCAACATTGTTAGGATTTACAGTATAAATAGGTGTATCCGACCCGCTTCCTTCTGCGTTCGGTTTAACCGAGCGCGCTGCTGCTGTTTACTGTCTTGGTACCTCCCTTCCAAGCGTGCCATTTCCATCCTCATTCAAACCCGTGCCAGTGAGGCAAGACAACGCCCCCCTAGCCCGCCATGGATTCCGGTTGCCTAGGTTTGATTCCGAATCTGGAATTTAGCAGGAATCCTCCGTTACGCTGAATTATCGCACAGAGGCGAGCGTAACATCTTTGTGGGATGCAGGCTCTTCCAGACTCTTTGTCCTCCATGGTAATGTCCCAATCACACTGAAGTGCTCCCAAATGTGCGAGGACTATTTAAGCTTTGTAAATGCCGTCCTCCAAAAATCACTCCACATAAATGTTTCATGTCTCTCCTCTGCGATGCACAGGCCCCAAACATTCAGCTGTGAGGGTGTTTATATTTGTGGAACTCTCTTGAACATTTGCTGTGGATTTCAAACAGCTGCTACACTGAAGCGCTGGGAATAGTAAGATCATGAATATTCAGGTGAAGCCACTGGAATGAACAGCCGTTAATAGAATAAATGCCTAAACAGTTGTGTAAGGCTTATTAAGACCTATTGGGGCTGAGATAATAAATTCCCTCTTTGACATGTTGCAACTCCTGTAGTTTAAACATTTTGGACCACCTCTTCAGAACTGAAAGGAAAAACGATGTTAGTTCTGCGTGATAACACAATGAAACACCTGGAAGGCTTGGCGCTCCTATTAGATCTGGCAGGGAGATTCTAACGTGCCAGCTCATCCTCGCTTAAAACCGTGGCGCTGTTTATTGTGTTAGCTGTCAAGGTTATCCAAACCGCGCACGGCAGGACTCAGCACAGCTATCTCGCTGGGGAACGTGACTTTTTCCGACGTTCCCTTCGAGGTTGGAAATAACCAATAATGATACACCTTTGCCACGGAGCAGTACATGGACAGCACTGCCGCACAGAAAGAGAAACTAAACAGAACGTTAAAAAAAGGAAAAAAATGCACCCAAAGTGGTCTTATCCCGCCACGGAAACCCAACGACGTCCAGGAAACCCGCCCCGGCACCCCGGCGGTGCGCGTTCCAAGGCGATGGGCACGCCTGCAGCCGAGCCCGCTACGGGGACACAAAGCGCTGGATCTGTGTGCCGCGCCGAGAAGCCAGGGTGGGTAATCGCTGCAGGAGAACTGTCTTCTCCTTTGAATTTAGCTGTCACGTTGCATTACGCTGTGCTGGATTGCCTGGCTCTGGCACAGCCTGTCACCAAACATAAAACGCGACAGGATGCAGTGTAACTCTCGCAGGTTAAAATTTAAAGGCAAACTCAGTAATATTTGATCAGTTACCTGCTGTCAGCTCGGATAAAGGGCAGCTGATCCACAGCAGCAGGGCTCATGGGGTAGACGCCACCCTGCACATGGCAACACGGTGCCGCATTCAGCTCCGCAGCCGCCGCGGGCTGGCTGAGACGTGGCGAAGCAGCTCAGGGGCACTCAACTTCCAAAAGGAACCCATTTGGCTCGTGTTTAACGTTTGAAGAAAACGCTCAAACTACACCCCTATTTACTAGTCCCCGTTGGCGACAAGCAGGTTGCGGCTAGATGTTTCAAGAGGAAGTCGCAGGTTCCCTGCACGGCCGCAGGGGTTACTTCACGCCAGTGAAATGTGTACAGACCCCGCTTCACCACATCGCACTTCCCCCGGCCCTTCTGCAAGCAGGGGTTGGCTTTTCTCATCCCGTTGCATGAGTGATCTCAGACGGGCTTGTTGCCTGCCCTCACGTACGCAGCACACCGTGTAACGCAGCCGGCTGCGTGAGGGAGTCCGAACCGGGTCAGGATGAAATCACAGCTGAAACCCCAACATTCCCCTCCATCCCTCTGCCTGCGCTCCCCTTTTTCTGTGACCCGTTTATCAACACGAGAACCAAATCTGTTTCGGAAACTTCTGTGTCATGGTTACATTTTGGAAGGAAGGAACAGATGGAATAGATTAATTAGTCAAACCATGTTTAAGTAGAAAGGCATTTCTTTCCTGGAGTAGCCAAAGGCTAGAAGGAACATAGAAGGGACAAGGAGAAGAGCCTCAGGACTTCTTGCTTGCTGGAGCAGCTTCCCAGTGTAAGACTCCCGGCAGCACAAAGGGTCTCTATTTCAGCTCCCATTAAGAAGTGGGTCAGGAGGTGCCTGGTTTGCAGGAAGGCAAACTGCTCCCTCCAGCTTATTAAAAGTAGCCACTCCAGAACATTTTCCGCACGCTATTTTTACAGGGACGCTGGTGTACAATGACCCAACCGGCTGGTTCTGCAAGGGGAAGGGAAGCAAGGTCCCTGCTGCCAGCACCCATCAGTGCACGTGAGCAGCACGTGCCTGCACCATCCTCAGTCTCCAGTGTCCCAGAGCCTCTGGCGAATACTCATTTCATCACCTCCCCATTTTTCCTGCTTGGAACGGAAGACTTGCCACCACACTTCTGGCTCCAATGTTGCCAGCCGCAAGGCCAGACACGCCACCGCTTTGGAAACTTAACAGGTCTTTGTTTAAGGCCAGTATTGATCTCAGACGGGTGACAGCACCCTGTGTGGGAACAGCCAGCCTGCCGTAGCCACTGCTGTACAAATCACCCGTCAGCAGGTTTAGCGCGGCTAACTCAAGCCCGTAACGTGCGCGGAGCACGAGCTGCACGGCTTTGGCCTGGGCTCGCTCATCCCACCTAAGAGCAGGTACGCAAGCAGGACCCTACGCGAGGACGGCGGTCACAGTAATATCCCGTTAGCCAGCGCAGGGGAATGTGCCCATCTTGAGCGTAATTTATCTTCCTTTAGGGGCCTGCCTTTCGCCACGGACTGTAAAGGGGGTCACTGACGGACTGGACCGTGGCACTTGTCAGCTGAGCCCCAGGCAGAAGAATTCAGGCCCTTCCCCTTGCTGGTGTGATTTCCAAGGAGCAATGCCCACAAGTTACCACAGCTACTAAGATGTGTAACTCCCTCTCTGACAACTTCTAAGGAATGTGTTTTAGTGCTGTTTCTATTTTAATCTTCCGTCACGGGCAGGAGGGGAAGATGGGCAGGAGTCTGGGACGGAAACAGTTACTTCAAACATCTGAGTCAGGAAAGATTTTGGCCAAGAGGAAGACTGAAATCTAACCCAGATGTAGCTCGCTGGCGTCTGGGACAGGAGAGATGGTCCCAGTCATGGAGTAGCACCCAAGGCTGGCTCGGGAAGCACAGGGATGTCTGTTGGTGGAGGAGAAAACTGCTCGCCCGGCCCCCAGCCAAAGGGAATGCCCTGGGACTGCAGCTGGGCAGGGCGGGATCAGGGAAAGGATGGAGCTTTGAAAGCAGATGCTGCTGGCTGGCAAAGGAGTGGGGTTGGTGTAAGTAACAGCAGGGTCTCAGGAGGAGGAAGAAAGTCTTTCACTTGTTGCACGGCATCTGAGCGGGGGTCTCTGTGCCCGGGAGCGAGCGGGACAGTGTGCCCTCCCTCCCCGGGACAGGCGGGTGGGTGGAGGGGGTGCCCGGCTGAGCTGGCACAGCATCCCACTCCTGACACAGCCCGGAATAAAACTGGTGCCACCCCCTGCCTCATCATCTCCATTGTCTGAAACAAGGAGCCAGAGGGGTACTGCCCCGGGCTGTTTCTGAGGTGACCGGTACGCGTACCGCGCGAGGAGCTCTGGCCAGCGCCGTGGGCTAAGCAAGGCCGCAACAATTAAACTCCGAATGAAGCTTCGTTCCCCTGACCGCTGACGGGAAAGCTGACAAATGGCAGCGCAAGCAGGAAGCAAGAGGAGAGAGGAGAGATGCTGCGTGGGGCTTTCAGAGCCTTGCCCTCCATTCAGGTGCCTTTCCGAGATCAGTTTAAAAAGACCCCTCCCAACTCACTGTCGTGTCTTGGCTACGCTTGTAAGGAGAGAGAAGGGAGGAAAGCAAGCAGGGAAGCGAGAAGCGGATTGCTTTCCTGGTTACCTTGCAGTAACTCTGGGCGCTAAGGTCTGGGGTAAATCTCGCAGCACAGAACACTGTGTTTACTGAAAAAATGCAAAGCTTGTGGGTTTTCGTCTCCGCAAGACTGAGGGGAAGGAACGGAAAGACGGCACGACCAGAGGTCTGTTTAGGAAAGCAATATTAAAAAGATCAAAGAAACAGCATGTAGATTGTCATGATCGTTGTGAGATAATAAACGAATTCACTTTTTTGTAAACAGTGCTGACACGTGCCGAGAAAACCGAGGCCCGCAGCTCCCGCTTAGCTCACCCTTGTCACCTACTGTCCGAGGAACTGGAACTGCCACTGTCCAAATCGCTTGGCTCCAGCAGTCACGTCCTACCAGCCAGGTGATACACAGCGACCAGGGCCTGTGATTCGTGACCTGGGCTCAGAACACCTCAAGGCCTTTGGATCGCAGGGCTGGGATGTGGTGCAAATCCATGCCCAGGGCATTTGAGCTCATGGAGGATAGATTCGCTTTACCAGCGGCCTTTCGTGGACTTGTTAGAGGAACAGCCCGTGAGCCCTTGGGAGCTTCATCCCAGAGACTGTAAATCATGGCTGTAATTTCAGGGTGGGTGTGATTATTGGGTTCATCAGCGCATTCACTCATTTCTTACTGTGTTTTTCTTTCAAGGAGGAACTAATGGCAGCAGGATGACTTTCAGGACGGGGTTCTTGGGTGACAGCAAGTACGTGCCTGCTGGTGAGAGGGTTGTCAGGAGTGGGGACCCCTGGGGACGCAGGGGTAACATGCTGGCAGGAAAGAAACGGAGCTCGTCTGAGTGAAAAACACTGCTTGTTTGGGAAAGAGGAGTGTAATGACCTGGTGTGAAGCTGAAGGAATAGAGGTGTTGGGACACAGCTCCTAACTTCAGTACTTCCTTTGCACGTGCTTCTCTCTGGGGAAGGAGGGAGCCTAAGGCTTTGTGCGGTATGAAGCGCCCCGGGAAAGGCCTTGTCTGCACAACACCCCCGCTGACGATGCCCCGGGGTACTGCGCGGCTCTGTTCGGCAGGGTGAGCTAAACGCGGGGCGACTGAGGAGTCTGCAACAGCTACTGCGCAGCCCACTGCAGCCACTCCGGAAGGCACTGCCGCTTCTGGAAACCACCGTAACCACCGGTAATCACCGGTGTTCACAGTTTGCTCCCACTGACGTCCCCCCAGCACCTATTCCGAATGCGGCGGGTCTCCGGTGCTGTTGTTAGCTAGCGCAGAGCCAGCATGAAGAACCCCATAGCTAAAACCCTGCATGGTTAAACACACAAAATAGAGAGATGTGTTTAAATACACTTCCATAATCACATAAGCCTGCCTGGTTTCCTTTCTTCAGTAAAGGGGCATCCTTGCTCGTGAGCTGGGTTCCATGGATACCACGAGCAACTCCAACTTGGTGCCTTTAATGCTTGCACTGTAAAAAACGCTGTTTAAATATTCATGCTGACCTTAGAAAGCTATCCACTTGGCCATCTGGAGGAGTCCCATACCCCATCCAGCAGTGCTTGATTCTGAAGGATATATTCTGATCACACCAACGAGGCTAAATAGACTATTGGTCCACTTGCTTTGTAACTGCCATTCAGTTACCCCTCAGGACGTTAGCTTCCTTTATCGGGCTGGAGGTGAACGGGTTCTCCAGTAAAATATGACCAAGTGCTGCAGGTGGCGGGGCAGCTACTCGCTCCCGCTGCCGCCACTGTGCATGGAAGTGCCCTTGTCTGTAGCTATTTCACCTTGCACCTTGCGATTCACGTGAAAACGCAAAGCAAAACCCTGCCAGGTCGGAACGAGGGCCCAGCCCTGTGCTTAGGAAGAAAAGGGATTTGCTTGTTAAGGCAGCGCTGGGGGGCAGGGACAGAGTGCGCAGTGCCCCAGGCTGATGGTGAATGAATGGAGAGGGAAGGCAAATTGAAGGGGGAAGGAAAAGGCGCGTGTGACAACGGAGAGGGCCGGGAAGAGGAGAAAATGCTGAGCAGAGCACTGAAGGCAGCGGCGTCACAATCCTGCACGTGGTCTTGCAAGGGAGGGCCAGTTCCTGGGGGCTGCCGGCCTGTGCTGGCTCCAGACGGGAACAGAGAAGGGCCCCAGCTTCATTCCCCAGGTTCCACAAAGGCACCATTTGGAGTAAACGGAGGCACATGGCCACCACGGTTCTCCAAGGGCAATCCCCTTGCCCAGGGGCCTGCAAAGTCACCTGGAACACGTGTGCTAGCAAAAGCCATTTGCTGTGTACTGCCTCGTCCCTGAGAAGCTCCGCCAGCATCGCTGGCGCAAGGTTAGGCGGATCGTGCTCGATTAACAATGTTTATTCTGGCCTTTTCTCTCGGGTTTGGGTGTGGGGGCAGCGGTGCTGGTGCTACTTGGCTGATTTATTTATGCTAGGAAGGAGGGTGGAGGAAGGGGGCGTATATCCATGGTCACGCTGACTTTTCCAAGCTGCTCTGGAAGAAAGTGCACGCTTAATTTGCATTCAGGCGGCATCGCTGGTTCCAGCCGCGCAGCAATGCCTGACCAGCCGGCGCTGTGTGCAGACCTGGCAGGAACTCCAGCCTGGCCTGACAAGGGTTAGGACACACTGCTTAATTCCTCTATTTCATTTTACCTTTTTGCTCTTGGAGAGAATTTCAGTCTGCACCGCTTGATCATTTCCCCCGTGATTCATGTCCCTTCAGGAAATAGTAATTGACAAAAATAAAGCACTTTGGCTGTTATTTAGTGAGCTCCAGCTAAATTCACACAGCCCTGCTTAAGAATCTATGCCCTCCACGCCGCATTTGTTTTAAGCTCCCAGCCTCCTCTAGACAGATTTTTTTTCCTGTGCAGGCACAAAAGCACTTTAGTCAGCACAAATTTGGAGGTAGAACAAAAAGCCTGTAATAGCATATCTCATGCTGCTATCAATTTTCCACCGGTGGAGCACTCGGGTACACCAAGCCCTTTGTCTGCATTCAGAAGTCAGCTTCGGTGACATTACATGACCAACTACAACATTACAGCGTGTTCCACACTGTTTTGAATTGTAACTTAAAAAAAGACCAGGAAAAAAAAAAAAAAAGAGAATAAAATAAAGAAAAGATGTCTTGGAATGTGGCCAGGGCATAATGATTTCAGTTCTGAAGAAATCCGACAACCAATTACCCTAAATTCAACATTTTCGTGTACTCTAAGTTTAAAATCTCCTCTAATCAAAGAGGGAAACCCTTTTCCCCCATTATGCTATGGTTTTCGTTACCGGTAGGCCTCTACAAATCTGTTTCTGCTTAAAAAGAAACCCTGAAAGGTTGTATTCACTGTACGTATGAAAAAAGGTCGAATCATACAATTATATACTTTAGGATACTAAAGCGACGTAAAAGAGACTAATCATGATCCCAAATTGAATTTTCAGACCTTTAATTGATCCCACCCCAAAGGTAACATTCTATCTTAATTGCCACACTGAAATGGTTGCAATTACGTAAAATAGAACTATTCATCGGCAACTGGAAAAAGTCTCCTCGTTAAGCACATGACGAGCAGCCTTGACAACAGCTGATTGCAAAAGGATGCAACCACTTTGCTCGTATTTCCTTTTCTGGTTAAACTCTCCTTCCCGCGTTGAGCTGGTTCCAAAACCCCACACGGGCACAACGGCGAGCGGGAGACAGCACCACGCCGGGTGTCCGCGCTCCCCCACCTGCGTCGGGCAAAGCTCCTGGCAGGAGGGAAGGAGGGCCAAGCGCCCGCAGCGCTGCTCTGGCTGCCGGCAGGCGCTGGCGAGCGGAGCACGCTGTGCTGCCTGCAAGGCGCCCCGTGGGAAGGGAGCTCCTCTGGAGATGCTTTAAACCCTGCTCCGAGCCAACTCGGGGAACACCGAGGGACAACTTACCCCCAGTCACAACGGGAAGTTGCGCCACGGAGCATGCCGCGGTAGCCCTGCTCGCAGGTGCCACACAGGCAGGACGAGGAAAGGTTGGTTGTTCGGAACCCAAAGCAAAAGCAAAGGAGACACGGTTCTCCGGAGGTGACGGTCGATGGTGGGGAAGCAAGGAGACAGGCAGCTTTCCTGTTATTGCCAAGGGAGAGCCAGCCTCTCTCCACTCGACAGCAGCACCTGTGTCCCCTGGAACGCTGCCTCCCTGGACGCAGACAGTGTGGAGACAGCGATGAGGTGCTTGTTCCTTACTATTACTGACGCTCAACTTCGGTAAGACACACCTGCCTGGCAGAGACAAGCACGCGTCAGAGTTCGCCAGAACTAGGAGCAAGGCACGAGACACTGAGCTGGGACGGCAGCGGATCACCAGGACAAACCACGGCAGAGAGGAGAACCTCTCTTTCCTTTGATCTCAACACGACTGGATGCCGTTCCAGAAGGCAGTCTCCAGTCGAACATGCATGACCCTCCCCACTTGGGAACAAAAGGATGTCTACAGCCTGTGGATCCAGGCGGTCAGACTAGATGTGCAAAGCTCTGGCCTTAAATACCTAACAGAAACACCTTCCAAGGAACTCTGCAAGTCAATCCATCACGTGGAAGTACTGAACGTAATCCCCTTCTACAACACGGAGCGTTTCCGCAGTGAGCGCCTCCGTCTGGGCGTGGGTTTGGAGCTCTCTTGTACTTGGGACGCATACACTCAGTGGAAGGACTGTCCCTACCCCGAAGAGCTCATGTCTGAGGGGAAGAGGAGTTACAGAGGGGACACAGAGAGGGAAGCACAAGGTAAGGTTGAAGTGATTCTGTGTTTAATAAGCATCAACTGCAGCACGCCAGCTGTAGCTTCGCAGTCAAATTCTCGTACAGATGGATGAAACAAGTTCTCTGGTTCTACACCAGCGAATTTCAGAACGCGGAACAGGTCACTGGACAGGCCCATCCCGCGACTTGACACGCATACAGCTATCCATGCTACATACGCTCATGACGGTCACGCAGACCAGATCCTTTAAACACCCAGGAGACACTGCTGAAGGGATATGCCTGAAAGTTAGCCATGAGAACCATGGTTTCTGTGTCCCTTTAACAACAGGCCTTAGATGTCCAATGGCACTTAGCTGTCCGAGGCATTTAGGCGTGCCAGTGCAAGCCAAATATTGCCTATATATATCTTTAAACATCTGAGCCTTTGAATTGCAGTGCTCCGTAGTGATGAATAAATGCCTACTTGGACACAGAACAAAGATATTGGAGTAGCTGAATAGGCAGCGTTTGGACTGTACAAACACACAGATACTTGGCTAAATGAGTGGCTGTTCGCTCGCTTGATCAATAGAAAAAAATTGCTCTTTCTCTTTCTGAGCACACAGTATTTGCAGTAAGGAGGACACGTATCTAAACCCAAAAATCCATCCCACAAGCACGTGAGCGGACTTGGGAAAACAGATCCATTTTGCTGCTGAAACCCTGAGCAGCGATTCAGGCAGAAATCATCACAGTCCCGCAGACGTTGGGGCGCTGCGCTGTCCTGAAGCGTGCAGGCTGGTGAGGCAGGATTCCAAGCCTGACCTACTTTTGTCCCTACCTCGTTCCATCAGACCTAAATCCCGGCCCTGCATTCAGCCTGGAAAACTGTTGTGAATACAAATGATTCCAGGCATTGCTGACGGACTCGGAAGGGGACCGAGCTACGGAACCCGGTGCTCTTGGGAAATTCAGGGACTTGGAGGTCGTGCGAAACTGTTCCTCTAGCAAAATCAATGCACTTTTTGTGTAAATCAGCTTTGGAACAGCTTCCGATTTCTGTGCCGGATTGCTCTTCACTCGAAGAGATAGCAAAACTCAGCACAAAGGCCTGAAACTTTCCCAAACTGCATGAAAACAGAAAGGAAAGGCCACGCTGCTCGTGAGCAGAAGCTGGGGCAGAGCAGCTGTGGCAGGTACCACCTGGATCAGCAAGGCTTGCGCTTGTTCAGCTGGCTGACCCACCTCTCCTATTGATCCCTGCTGCAGCTGAGGCATCACCACGCACTTTCCTCTGATGTGAAAAGAAAACAAACGAAATGTCAGCAGCGGTAAATACAACAGAACCACAGATCGGGATTCAGCTGGGGTTCAGAGCATTTCTGAGCGATCGCTGCCTGTGCCTGCCGTGGGATTTGAACACCGTTCCAGCTCCCTGCTCCTGCTCCAGCACAGGGAACATTCCTTCGGGGAGCGTGGGGAAGTCTCTGCTATCGGTGCCCTTGGTCCTAACGTCACTTAGCGATGAGAGAGCTGAGCCAGTGCCAAAGCTGGACTGACTGGAGACGTGCCCTTGGGAAGGGGCTGGGGTTGCCTAAACTTCTGCTCAGGACATCTGACTCGCACCACTCTCACTGGGGCACGCAGCGGCACGCTTGCCTTCCCTGCCAGGCGGACGCCCGCTGTCCCGTTTTCATTAGCTGCAGACTTTTGTGAGTGTCACCCGTCACCAACTGCAACGCGCAAAGCTCAGCGCGCACAGATGAGGGGGAGAACAGGAAATGCTGGTTGTGCATGGAGCAAGGGGCTTGACTTCACTGCTGGTCAAGTCAGGATCTGGTAGGCAATGTCTAACCAACAAGGACCTGCAAACAGCGTGTCCTCGTGTCTTGGGACAGAGAAAGGGCGTTGGTTCTCAGCTCAGCCCACAGGTAAAAATGCCTAAGGTGGCCCCTTGCAATGCGCATTTTTGTCACCCGACCGCAGTTTCGCTAAATTTATGACCTCCTGCGTTGTGCTGGGTTTACCGCTTCCACCCTTCCCCAGCTCTGCCCTTCAGCTGTCACAAACAGACACGCAGGGGGCAACGCCAAACCCAAGCAAGACAGAGGAGAGGGGTGGGTCAGGGCTGGGCTGGGTCGGAGCGGGCCTGCTCCGTGGGCGCAGCCGCAACAACAGACGGCGAGCGGAAGCGCTACCGCACTACGCTTCTAGGGAACGCGTGCCCCCAGACATTGCTAATCCCAGGCAAAAGGAAGAGGGTGGGAAGCAGCGACCTGCTCCCAGGAGCCGTGGCAGCACAGCCCGGGCTGTACCCCTGGGCAGGGGCAGTGCAGGCAGTGAGTGCAGAGCTGGGCTACACCCCGGCTACCCTAATTCTCACCCTCCTCGTCCCAGTGCTGCGCAACCCCAAAACCGTCATCGTGCACCCTCCTCGGCTGCCCTGAGAGTGCCCTCTGATAACACTGCTACGGAGCCTTCGGACCCGTACGGGGTCATGGCATAAACCCACGTAATAAAGGAGATATTTATGTCCTTCCAGTACAAAGAAAGTTAATAATCACCGTTAGAAACACCCCGAAACGAGAGCACACAAAGCAGCCAGCTCCACGTGGAGCGCACACTGCAGAGCACTCCAAGATGAACGCACGCTGTACTCACGGTTATATTTAAATCTCTGTTTTCTTTAATTTCAATCTCCTCTATAACCATCCCAGCAATCTGAAACAAAAGTATCCTTTAAAAAAAGCAAAAACCCATGACATGATAGCATCCTTCATGCCAGGCTGGCCCTGTTGTGATTTTACATTGAGGGTGCATTTTAATTGATGAAATGTGCTACACAGCACAACTTGAAAAAGTAACAACCTTTAGTTACCATTTGGGAATGTGATGGAGGTGCCAGAAGTTAAACTCTTAGGACTAAATGAAATAACAGAAGCTCCCTATCCTTTCTTGAAGACGCTCATTAGTTTTCACTTTCTCACATTCTGTTTGCCATGGATTTCATCCAAGAATGACGGATGTAGAGTTATTAAGCAAGTGATAGTTTCAAAACTCCAAGTGTCAGTGCTCAATGTGGAAGCTCAGTTACCTTGAGGAGGACAAGAGGTTTAAGGACCAGCACTCCGGCGCTGGCATCGTCGCCGGGGGGACGATCGCACGGAAAGGTACTGTCAGAGCCACTGAGAGACGCACGGCACTTACAGGAACGGACAAATAAGCAAAGGAGGAATGTCTGAGGAATAACCTGGTGTTTGAATGCTTCAGCACACACAGGAAACCAGCAAAAAAGGAAATAAAAAAGGGGAAGGAGCATTAATATGCAGAAGGCAACGAACAAGTACCTTTTCTTCCATTCCGCCCAGGGCCGGGGCGCAGGCACGCCTCCAATGCTGCAAGGCCTCTTTGAGGGAAGAGGCAAATCACTAGTCTTCTGCTCATGGGCTTAGAAGGGAAATCTGTGTGTACAGGTCTCCCCGTTCTACCCGCCAAGCGGCAGCGCTGCCACAGCTCCCTCCCGGCCCCGGCCCCAGCCGGACGTTTCAGCTGGCCCTGCTCACTTGGGTTTCCCGCGCTTGCTGATTCTGCTCACAAACTAAAGTGGAAACAAGAAATAACACTGGCAAAAGCAGGTTATATAGGGGTTCTTCCTGTCCTAGACACAGTAAAATCCCACCAGGGGTCTGAGTGAAAAGCCTGTTGAGCAGTTTCTCATTTGAATCACACCCCGCAGCTCGGGAAGCCTACCCAGTCCTGGCGGGCAGCTCGTTTCATATCCCACACCTGGGAGCCAACAGGGTCGTATCTCGAGCCACGGCTGAACTCTCCTTCTCTAAGCGATTCTCTGTTTACAAGATTCAGCCTTACTTGTAAAGCTTTGATCTTCCTTTTGCGTTAACGTGGAGACTCGTTAGCGTCCGGCCCGGCAGTGGTTTAGACTGCAGAAACCCTTCAGGGCAGTGGCTCTTACTAAGTTCCAGTTGTTGCAGCTCTAGAAAGGCTGGCAACAGTTCAGCTCCGTGCGAGCTTTTTCAATTTCTTCCAGCCACACGGCCCAGTTTTAAAACCGTCCCAGCACCCATCGGCCACTTCTCTCATCTCTCTTTAATTCTGCTTTATGCAAACAAGAGGCACCTGAATTTCTGGTACCTGAGCGCCCCTTTACGCTGCCTTTTCCAGGAAGGCTGAAGTGGTGAAAACCTATTCTTGCAACACTGCCTTCCGAGGAGTGAGTCTGGGCACCATCGTCCAGGAGGTGACGCTGATTAATTCGGGATACGTCTGGGGAAAGCAGGAAGAATGACGGGAGCGGCAGGTAGCACGACCTGGCTACGGATGGAGAAGATTGACTTCTCTCCTCTCCGTAACCTCCTTTTGTCATACCGTCAGGCCCTTCCCCAGTTCCCTGTAGAACACCTCTTGCCGAGATGCCAGGGCCCGACGCGGAGGAGAGGCAATGGGAGCTGCAGGGAGAGACTTTGGGTGTTGAAGACCCGCTGCGGAGCACTGCAATTGGTTGTCTCGAGAGGTCACAGATTATGCGTCTCTGAAGCCCTGACAGCATCCAAAAGCTGACCGTGCTTCTGGACACTGAATATCCCTGGTGACCTCCCGGGCTTTCTTCCAGGGGAATTTTTTTCCCCAGAGCTGGAATCCTGTGACAGTTGCTGCCAGGCTGAGCAGAAGACCCTTTCAGGGCTCTTTTCTGGAGGCAAAACCCCTTGATTTAAGCCTGTTCAATGGTGCCTCACGTATGGGTTAACAGCAAGTCCCTGTTCCTGTTCCCTGGGGAGTTTAAAGCCCTGCTGCAGCAGACACTATGACGTGGCAGCGCTCAGCCTCGGCTTCTGTTATGGTTTCCCCCCTCCCTCTGATCCCATCTTCTTGATCTCCTCTTTTAGGCACCCATTGCTAGGCCCTTTCTGCTCTGCAGCCCAAACTCATCGCTGCCCTCTCCCAGGGGTTTACTGTCCCATCCTTCCTGTACACACTCACCTGTCACTGAGGGCTTTGTGCTGTCTCAATCTGTCTCCTGCTCTCTAACATATTTTGGGCAGCCCTGGTGGGATTCTCCAAATGCATATTTTGTTGTAAGTCCACACATTTAGTCTTTCCTGGTTTTAGTCTCCCTGTAACCTTAATTAGAAACGTGATTAGATGATGGCTGCTATTCCTGGGGAGCTCCCAAGCACGCACTGCTTTCTAGCCCACCATCACTCACTAGGAGTCACAGCAGAAGCCATTTGCTGCACCAGCTGTTGCAGGGCATGGAAGGAAGCAAGGCGGCGGGCCGCTTCTAGAAAGGGCCAGAAGAAAATGAGCGCGGTTGAGCTGTGTGGATGCAACAGAGCGCCTTCAGAAATGGGCGAGGGCTGGTTTATCCCTGCTCCGCCAATTACTCCATGGCAATTCTTGCCAGTAAGGCTTTTTAACATACGGTTTGCTGATGGGTTCATGAAAACAGGGCTGGTCTGGACCCGGAGAAATCTCCTGTGAGATCCTCTGTCCAAAAGCAGGCCCACTCCTGGCAGCGGTTTGTCTAGCCTAGCCTTCAGCATGCTGTTACAGCATCCTGGGCATGGCCTAGGGAGCTTTCTTCTGAATGGAAGACAAGGCAGGAAGGTCTGGAACAAGAACAGGAGCAGCAATAACATCCATCAAAGTATCTGACAGCTTCCAGTGGTACGTTTCTGACAGCCGTGGAGTTGGTGCAGAGCACGAAGAGGGCGTCAGCACCAGAGCTACGAAAACTGACATGGAAGAGAGGATTTCTGTCCCAAAGAGCTTACAGAAATGAAAAGCAAGTTTTGTACAGGTTTCAGCTTGAGTATTTTTTAGGCTTTGTGATTCGATTTTATGTAACCCGAATCAGTTTGTCCACCTTTAATACTATTCAGGATTATAGGAAGGAAGTGCTTTACAGTGGCAGATGTTACTGAAACTGCTGAATGTGTGCTGCAGAGCAGTGCGCTGCTCCTCCCCAGTCCAGGACCAGTAGGACCCTGGGCTGACACTGATGCCTTCGGACTGGGGCTCGTTGCAGGTTCAGTTTTAACCCTACTGTCCTGCCCAACGTCTAGAGATGAAACCTGTCACCCCACGGTTAGTACGAAGGTAATGTAAGCTCCAAACCGGCTCACTACCAGTGTTACTCCCGCTGTACAGGTGAGACAGAGTGGACGGAAGAACCTCTTTCAACTTCCCTTGAAACACAGGGACAAACTCCCACTGGCTTCGTAAGAAGTCAGACCGAGTTCCAAGGTTGCACGTCAACATTCTTCTGCGTTGTCCTGGCTCGGCACAGGGGCCCCTACATCATGTTACATTCCTCTGCAGAAAAGAAGGATGTGGGAATTTTTTACCCTTCCAGAGACAGCTCTCTTTGGGAATCACATTTGTTTTCTCTCTAAGTGCCAGAAAGAAATGGATGTGAAAAGCTCAACAGGCAGCACGAAACTGCCTTTTATGCTGGCATCATTTTTTGGAAGGGGGAGGAAGGGCGCGTGCATGCACAGGCACTCCCAGCTAAGGTCTTAATTCTATCTCCAGATGCTGTGTGTAATCCAGAGGTTTATCTTAATGAATTATTTCTGTTATTACTGCAGGCAAAGTGAGATTTAATTTGATGTGTGATATATCCCTGGATTAACTACCCTTTGGTTTTATTTGCTCCATAATGGTGAATTTTTGTTTATAGACCCATTTTGTAATTACATCCCTGAGCTCAGAAAGGCTACGGCAATGCTGCTCCATCCTACAGGAAATCAGGATCCAATTCCCTTCTCCCGGTGCTGCTGTCAGCTGTGGCTAAATCAGAAGCTGCACAATATGATATTCACCACTTTGTCTTGCCTAATAGCAGCTTCACGGGACAAAGAGCATTGAGTCAGGAGGCTCTGTGGCTGGAAAGCCTGCGGTTACCACTCGTGAGGTGTACGCAGAATGGAGAGGAGCTTCACCTTGAGAAGGACAACCATGTGCCAGGAACAGCCAGTAGAATCCTTCATGATACCGGCACGCTGAGAGCGTCACAGTCCCACAGGGGCTCCGAGCGTGGTACAGGGAGCTGTGGGGCCTGGGAGCATGTGGAGCGGAGGTTCAGGAATTCCTTGTTTCCCAGCTTAGGGGGAAGCTAAGCCTGAAGGAAGCAGTGCAGGCTGGTGGTCGTGGCACTGGGACACCCTTCTCCTTTCCTGCCCATCCAGCACAACCCCTTCCCTCGACTTCTACCCAGGAGGTTTAGGACCCCCATTCCCGCACTGGCTCATATCCACAACTCTTCTGCACTTCTGCAATATCAGCAGTTATCCAAGAGAAAGAGCAGCCCACCTCAAATTCAGCTCATCTACCTCCCAGGTGCTGGTGTGACAAAGCCATGGGCGTACCCCTTCCCCAGTACGAGGGGGGAGAGGGGCAGAGGCACAGAGGGCTGAGATCTCTGCAGAGGGCAGGACACAGTGCTGGGGTTCGGGAAGCTGTGATAGCATCTGCACCTAATCCCCTGCTAACATATGGTACCGCACACTCGCAGAACTGGCTCCCAGCGCAATCACAGCCATCCTAATTGGTACTACTTACAGCAGGAGTCCGCGCGAGTACTGGGGAAAGGAAGTGGACGCAAGTAAACTCGTACGGGTGTTAGGATGCCCTCGGAGAGCGTGAGGGCTTTGACTTTTGACTCAAGGCAGCATGGCCTTGTCAAAATGCTCCAGCCTGACCCTGCACTCATCAGCCCGCACGCGCCTTGCAGGGAGCACGGACCGAGCTCCTCCCTGGGTGCCCATGCTGGAGCAGGGACTGAGCTCCTCCCTCCCTGGGTGCCCACGCTGGAGCAGGGAGCAGGGACTGAGCTCCTCCCGCCCTGGGTGCCCATGCTGGAGCAGGGACTGAGCTCCTCCCTCCCTGGGTGCCCATGCTGGAGCAGGGAGCACGGACCGAGCTCCTCCCTGGGTGCCCATGCTGGAGCAGGGACTGAGCTCCTCCCTCCCTGGGTGCCCACGCTGGAGCAGGGAGCAGGGACTGAGCTCCTCCCGCCCTGGGTGCCCATGCTGGAGTAGGGAGCACGGACTGAGCTCCTCCCGCCCTGGGTGCCCACACTGGAGCAGGGATTGAGCTCCTCCCGCCCTGGGTGCCCATGCTGGAGTAGGGAGCACGGACTGAGCTCCTCCCGCCCTGGGTGCCCACACTGGAGCAGGGATGGAGCTCCTCCCGCCCTGGGTGCCCATGCTGGAGTAGGGAGCACGGACTGAGCTCCTCCCGCCCTGGGTGCCCACACTGGAGCAGGGATGGAGCTCCTCCCGCCCTGGGTGCCCATGCTGGAGTAGGGAGCACGGACTGAGCTCCTCCCGCCCTGGGTGCCCACACTGGAGCAGGGATTGAGCTCCTCCCGCCCTGGGTGCCCATGCTGGAGCAGGGAGCAGGGACTGAGCTCCTCCCGCCCTGGGTGCCCATGCTGGAGTAGGGAGCACGGACTGAGCTCCTCCCGCCCTGGGTGCCCATGCTGGAGCAGGGAGCACGGACTGAGCTCCTCCCTGGGTGCCCACACTGGAGCAGGGATTGAGCTCCTCCCCGCCCTGGGTGCCCACGCTGGAGCAGGGAGCAGGGACTGAGCTCCTCCCACCCTGGGTGCCCACGCTGGAGCAGGAAGCACGGACTGAGCTCCTCCCTCCCTGGGTGCCCACGCTGGAGCAGGGAGCACGGACTGAGCTCCTCCCTGGGTGCCCACGCTGGAGCAGGGAGCACGGACTGAGCTCCTCCCTCCCTGGGTGCCCACGCTGGAGCAGGGAGCACGGACTGAGCTCCTCCCGCCCTGGGTGCCCACGCTGGAGCAGGGAGCACGGACTGAGCTCCTCCCTGGGTGCCCACGCTGGAGCAGGGAGCACGGACTGAGCTCCTCCCTGGGTGCCCACGCTGGAGCAGGGAGCACGGACTGAGCTCCTCCCTCCCTGGGTGCCCACGCTGGAGCAGCAGTGCGTTGCTCCCACCAGAGCCCTGTGTGATGGAGCATGTCCTGAGTGCCCTGGAGTGGGGAGCTCCAGGAACCAGGCAGCAGCGATGAAGTTCAAACAGGTCACGCTTTCCAGGGAGGGAGGTGCTGGGTTCAATCCCTACTCAGAGTCCCGCTAAAAAATCCGCGTATTTTCTAGGTGGGCATCACGCTGAAGACAAAATGTTTTTTTTACTGGCAGACAAGAATGTTTGAGGCCACTGAAGTGCCCAGAGCCGAAGGCTCCAGTCTGTACCGTGTGCCTGCGGGCTCACACTGCACAGCACATACGTGTAATCGCTCCTGACGTGCCAGTTCTCACACGCTCCTGTTAAAAGTTTATGTCCATTTTTTTTTCTCCCAGCTAATAAAATCAAATGCTGGAAAGCCAAAGTGGAAAAATCAAAGATGCCAGCCTTGCTTGGACCAGTACAGGATGGGACATTCAGAGCTGACCCCAAAGCTGTCTTCAAAGTCCCCTACTGTGCAGGGAGCAGCGTACTAAACCTCGGCTTCCTGCCTCTTCCCAGCTAACCCCCAACCTGGAGCGCTGTTCAACTGCCCTGGGAGCGTGAATGCCAAACGGCCCTTCAGGGTGGAAAGCGATTTCAAAATATTTTTCTAAGAAACCCCCAAACACAAGCAGCATTTTTATGAGTGAAAATCTAGGAGTGCGCGTCAACATTTGCAGACATATCTGAGGGCTGCAAGGAACATAAATCCTCGGACTTCAACGTTGTCACGAGGCCAAATTCTTGTTTCCTTTACCCGTATCAGTAGTGTTGTCCAAGTCAATGGCTTGAAACAGTTTCTGTAAATAAAAGGAGGAAGACGTAGCCTGAAGCCTACAGAAAACAATATGAGCAATCTCTCTTCCCCCCCGGGAGGAGAAGCCAAGCATTCCTGGGTTTGACCTGTCCCGCACAGCCGTGGGGCAGGATCCACTGTGCCCCTGCCCCGAGTACCGGCTGCCACGCCACATCGCTGCTGCTGCAGGGTCCTGCACCAGCCCCAGCTGCGCGGCTCTGTGCACCACGCTGTGTCCAGGGCTCTGCCCCTTCCCAGCTGCTTTGCTGGATGCGGGAGGCAGCACTGGGATCCTCTGCCTATTCCTGCTCCGGGGCTTAAGGGGGTGGAGAGGCCCATGGAGCAGAGGGGAGGGCAGCAGCAGGGTGGACGCTGACCACGCTGTGCCCTTCTCTGCACATTCGGGTTAGGAGTGGGGACAGTCAAGCCCTTCCAGCATTGGCTTGGATTTTCAAGGCCAGAAAGCACCATCGTGATAATGCAGGTTGACCTCATCCACTACTGAAAGAACTCAGCAACCAATAACACACTCAAAAAATTAAATGGCGCTTGCATGGATTTTAAAAGCCACCGTAGAGAAGTTATGCTGATAATTATAGCCCTGCTAAAAATTTCTGGAGGAAAACTGGTTGTTTTTCACTCTAGAGTACTTATTTGTACAAGAAGTGGACGCCAGCTCTGCTGCTCGCCTTCCACTGCAGCCGGCCATTTACTCATCCTTTTTCCTACGCTAATAAGGAATAATAAATGTAACACCGCTAAAGAAACGATACAGACTTGAAAACCACTATTACAGATTTTGTATGTGCAGTGAAAGGCAAATTGTTTGCAGCTATTATTGATTGGGAAAGGCTGAGTTAAGGAATTGCAGAACATAAAAGGAGGAAATATCATAAAAAAATAAAATTCATATACCAGTCAGAATCTGAACTCAAAAAGCCAATAAAAGACATGTAATAAAGCACTCTGGAGAAATGAACCTCTGTCCCAGTGTATATCCAGCCATTACCAGGCTGCAAATACCAGGGAGGGCAGCCCTCGCCACTCAGTTTTACAGAATCGGTACCTGCAGCTACAACCGCGTGTCACCGATCGCAAAGCGTCAGCAAGGTCTTGCCCTCGCCCTGCCCTGGACGCACATCTCTGAAGTCTTATTCTGGGATGCAGAGTAAGGAGTCGGAAAGAAGTTGGTCCAGAAGGAAAATGCTGGTGTCATCAGCTGACGGACAGAACAGCTAAAAATGGAAAGTTTCCCGGGGAGCTGGGGTCCAGTTACACAGGTACAAGACGTCCTGCAGAGCAGGGCCCATCCAAACCCGGCTGCGAGAACAGCGGCATCATCAGTGTCAAAAACCTTGCGTCAGGCCCCCAAAAATCATGACACTGAAGAGAACCAGGAGACTAAACAGAAGCAATTAAATACTTGGCCCCTCAATTCGTTACGTGCCCTTTTTGGACTTTGTAGGGTCCGGGTTTCCAAGCTCTGCTCTGGCTCCACGGAGACGTGGGCTGCACTGCGTTTTGTGCCAAAGCTCAGGTCAGCACCATGCCCAGCCTCGGGCAGTTCCCGCCTGTGAGCAGCGACGTCTGTTACCGCGGGTGCCGCGCAGAACCAGAGGTTTGCGGCAAATCAGCTAAAAGCAAGAAAATGCCCTCAGGACAGGCAGAGTAATGGACTTCAGCAACTGACAAATTCGAATCTAGGTTTTAGCTTAAAGATGTTGTAAAATGCTATACGAAGGGAAACAATGGCTTTCCCTATTTTCCATAACGCCACTTCTCCCTAAATCCCTGGGCAGGCTGGATTTCAGCAACTGTTCTGGAGGATGCTCAGCCCTCCAGAGCAGGCTGGAGGCGACGCTGCCTTAGCAAAAAGGAACGCAAAGCCCCCGCTAAATGTGTGCTTATGTTTCCTCCACATACCCCAGGATTTTCTTAGCACTTTCAATCCAGAGTGGAAAGTAAGAATATCCTTTAACGTGTCCCTCCGAGAAGAGGTAAACTACAGATCTTTCATAGGCTATATATTTTAAAAAAGAAATGCTGCTTTAAAAATGGGATGTCCAATATCTGGTGACTAATGGATGACAAAGAGGTTACGGGCTACTTTATTAAACGTCTCTAGAGACAAAGAAGTCGATTGCTACTCACCACGTTGATTTACAATGATAAAGATTTCTGGTTGTAGGAACTGCGCTGGCTTCAGTCACCTCCCCTTGCGGCTCAAGGCACAGAGAGATAGAAAGCTTTGCTTTTTCAAGAGGAAAGAGTTTTCCTCTGAGCTAGGACGGACTGTATTTTTCTGGCTATCACGACAACCCTATCAGACTAATGGGCTGACGGCCCCAGAACAGCTCTGCTATCTAGCAAGGGAATGACGCGACCTCAAAGAACCATTATGTCACATTTGGTAGGAGCTTCGTTGTTTTATTGGTACCATTCCCCGTGCTGGAACCGTTCAAAAAGGAAATAAAACGCCTCTCTGCATTTATCAGTTGTGAGAGGGAAGAATGCCCTGTTTCGCCTGGACCGCTGCTGGCGGCGGAGCGCAACGGAGCTGGGACAGAGACGGGGGAGC
The DNA here is from genome assembly GCA_027574665.1 of Rhynochetos jubatus. Taxonomy (NCBI): domain Eukaryota; kingdom Metazoa; phylum Chordata; class Aves; order Eurypygiformes; family Rhynochetidae; genus Rhynochetos; species Rhynochetos jubatus. Next base: position 574,378 of record CM050656.1, on the reverse strand, counting down.
GCAAGGGAAAGGCGCTGGACTCACTGGCAAGTGTCCTCGGACGCCTGGGTCAGTGACCGCAGCGTCTGTGTAGGCGGGCGGGAGCCCCTGAACTCTCCGTGAAGCGGTCTGCTCCACATTCACTGTGCCAAGACACATCCTGTGCCCAGGGTGCAGGCGAGGAACACTGTAAGTGGATCTCCTGCTTCCCCAAACTGCGATGCTGGCATGAGGCTGGGAGTACATAGGAGAGAAATCTGTAATGATTAAGGTCAGAAACGGAACAACGACTGATAAAAGAGATCGGAAATACGGCTGCTGATTGGCAAAGCCCTGCAGCCCCACCGCCTCGCGGGGTGGTAACGACGAGATTGCCAGGCGAGGTAATTGCTGGTGCAATGCCGAAGGTGGCCTAAACAACTGCACTTGGGGAAGGCTAGAGAGAGAGGAATCCTGGCTTCAACGAGCAGTACTTGCGACACAGAACTTGCCATGGGCTTGCGAGGGCGTCTGTGACAGACAGACATGGATGGATCCTCGAGATCCATCAAGACCCTGCTGTTCATATCCGTGGGCATCCTGTAGGAAATTCGAGGATCCATCCATCACCGGAGCACAGGCTGCAGGCATGGCACAGCTGGAGTGACAGAGTCACCTCCACGGCGCTGGCGGGGCCGGGCTGCCGGCGCTCTCCTGCCTTTAACGAAAACAAGCTGCTACAGAAGGAGCTCGGAAGCGTTCCAGCACGGCAAAGGTGTGTTACACCTCACCACGCCAGGTCTCGCGTCTGCTTTTTCCCACACAACCACGGAAACGTGTGAAGTAGCCGACTCATCGCTTCCTTGCCCTAAAGATGTCTAGCAGTTTAACAAGAGGAGATGTTTAAGGCTGTCATTTTATAGGATGAAGGTATCAGTTTTCTGTCCTTCCGTGGATAATCCTGCTCCGGGACAAGGACAGTCCATTTCAAAGGACGATCTTTTCAGCCCTGCCTGCCTGAAGTCTCAAAGCCCTTCCTAACTCCCCTCATGCAAGGAAACGGAAAACCTCAACTTCCTTTCGCTGGGCTGCATTGCAGCTGGTTCACCCACACGTTGCACAGCACCTATCCAGCTCACTGACACTCGCAGTTTAACTCAGTTATGCCAACACAGTGCCAGGGTGGCTGCCCACAGCAGCCCATGGCCTGCCACACTTGCACACGGCTGTGGCTCACACCAGTGAGCACGGCCCGGGGGACCTGCCCCGCCGCCGTGTCTGCTGCTCTTCCACTGCTTTTACCGTCGCAGCATCCGTGCGGAGCAACGGCATGTGGGTAAATGAGGGTGAGCAAGGCACAACCAGACTAAAGGAGTTTCCCGGAGCTGCTGGAAAGGCAAGAACTGATCTCACACGAACCAGAGCAGTGGCAAAAATAGCGGTCTGCCCGGTTCACCCTCCTTTCATCTTCCCCCCAAACTGCCAAAGGTGTGTACTGAGAGAAGGTTTTACCCTCTAACTTCCTAGCTGGTCCCCGAGCTGTAATTTCTGACTTTCTGTGTGGAACATCAGCACACTCACAGTGAAGAGGGTTTCACTTGACACCAAAAATTAACTAAGGTCTTACAGGGCCATGGGGCTCTCCAAAAGCAGACTTGCCATGTCCGCTTGGTTTGCCTTCTGGAAATAAAAACTTGGCTCTTTAAATCCAGACAAGTCCAGTTCTTCCCTCAGGAAGAGGAAATACTTCTGGCACCGATGCGGAAACTCAGTGCCGTTATTTCTGTGTAGCGCAAGAGCCTCTGGAGCGGCGCAGAAGCCTCCTGTGCTGGGTGCTGTACAAATACAGCACAGGGAACAGTCCCCGACCCCAGGGGTGCTGGGTGGGGAGAGGAAGGGCTGTGCAGCGCTGAGGCACTGCCCGATTCAGGAACCGGTGTATTTTCACATACTAAACGGCACAGAGCTGCAATGGGAACGTCGCTTTTAGACTGCACTACAGTACCTCTGTAGTGACAACTCCCTGCTCGTTCTCACCTTCATCTTTCAAAACACACCCCTCGGTTGCTTACAAGGCGTTTTCCCCGCCCTGAAAAAACCCCAATTATTTCCTCCCACCCCTGTGAAGAAATGGTTCACTGCAGCTCCTGCACTCCAGCAAGGTCACAATCTATGTGTGCCAATGACCCTAACTCCATGACAGCGTAGGCATGTCCTGTCCGGGCAACATCACTCTGGAATAAAGCGGGAAGTGAATGTTCCTACTTCAGTTCGTGTTTCAAACTATTCCCGCCTATTTCAACGTTCCTTCGCCGCAGAGACAGCTCATTTCCTTAAGAAACTCTATCCACCCGCCGCATGCTATTTCTCACTGCACATAAGTAATGGGAGATTTCCTACTTCTTGCCCACTCGTACCCCGCAGGATTACTATGCAAACTGGGAACGCGCAGAATATATTGCTTGGCACAAGCCGGCCAAGTTGCACCTGCGAGAACACAGTATGAATTCAACCTTTGGCTGCTTGTACTAAACCACAGGGAGAATCTGCACTTCAGTGATGTGAAGTTCACAGATTAGAGACAAACCCACAAAACCCAACCCAGGGAGCAGCTTTACGCCCGCAGAGCTCACCGACTCCTGACTCCATCTCGCCTGAGCTGTTACGGAAGGAAAGAGCCTTGTCCCAAGGCAAACACAAAGGGACACGGTGCTCTCTTCTTGCTAGGCAGGGCTCCCAGTGCTGGGGGAGGATGCTGAGGCACAAATCCCTTATTAAAGACCGAGTGGGAAAGGAAAATGCAATCGATTTCGTAAGGAAGTAACGGATGCTCTGGAAGCGAGTGTGTGGCGCATCACCAGAGCATACTCGCTCCCACATTTTACAGTCAAACTTCCTTTTGTGTCCCGGAGCTATATTTAAAGCCTCCTTTAACCTTCGTGCACAAAGCACCTGATATTCCTTGCTATGCTCTGCAACGAATCCCCAGGATTCCCCCCCGTAACCTCCGCGTATCGCTGATCTCAGCGCCACAACAGGTGAGGGAGATGCATACTGCCGTTTGCCCCTTCAATTTCACACGTTTCTGCGTGAACCTCGAGAGGTGGGAGCACAATTATTCCTGCTTTGTATGTGATTTCACTCTTCTTCTCTTTTTTGTGGTCCATGGGTTTCTTTCCGTGGATCAGTCTGGGTTCCAGATGATCCAGATCTTTGTTCCAGGTCAGCCCTCACCTTGCTCCGTTTCAAATGTGAGGCGAGCTCGATTGCTCCGAACACAGAAACACAGCTCCAAAAAACCTCTGCTGGGAGCGAGCGACAGCCAAAGTTCTGATTAACTTCACCTCTTCTGCGGGCCTCCGCAACGAACGCAAAGGGCTGTGAAATCTCTTCCAGCAGGGTAATGGAGGGAGGAAAAGAGTTGGCTGTAAGTTCGAGAATTATTATTCCTATAAACCCACTCGCACACCCATCACTGGGGACAAGCAAAGGGCCAAAGACATGCCAAGCAATTACACAGCTACACAGGCCCGTGCACAAGACATTCCGCGTCACGTTGGCTGTAATTCGCACTCGCTACGTTGGCACTAACTGCACCTGTGTCAGATGGCAGCAGAGAAAACAACTTTTCTGGGAGACTAAATCCATCTCAACTGTGGCCAAGCCATGGCCTTGTTCTGGAAAGCCTGATCTGAAGTGCAAAAAAGGTTTACAAAACTCAGCCTCCTTAGTCGCTGGTGTTCACCTCGCTCCCAGCACCCCCACGCAGTGCCAAGAAGCTCAGAGCCTGCTGGTGACACCAGCGCAACTGGCCACAGCTGTCAGGGGATGTACGAGATGGTGTTCAGCCCTGGTTCCGACCCCAGCCAGCTCTCTGTGTCCTGATGAGAAATGATTTCTAAACAGCTTAGTATTTCCCCTCGCTACTCGTTTGGGCTGAGAGAAACCCCATGAATCTGTTCCCTAGTTCAGCTACAAGGACAGAAGCACCACCGTTCTCAACTCACTGAAGCTTGTGACACAAAGGACCTTGGCAGAGCAGGAAGAGAAGCCAAGACCATCATTCCTCTTTTACAGCGTGTTTGCACATGCTGAAGGGTCTACAAAAGGGTTGATGTGGTGATGGAGTGAGTCTTGGCCTCGTACGGGCTGGCGTTCACTACTGAACGAACCAATTAACCCCTTTTTCTCTGCTGGTTAACTGAGGGGTGCCCTCCCTGCCGAGCAGAGCTGGCTCAATTCGTTATTTTTCCCCATATGCTTTGAAGGCTCCCTTCATTCAGCCCTGTGGACACCCAAAGCCCTTTGCCGACACGAAACAGACCACAGGAAAGGACACAGCAAGGCAGATGGACCTGTTCCGAAGGCTCCCTGAAGACTAAAAACCACAACACTGACCACTAGACAGGTAAGGATTTGTTGCAACGCCTCGATTTTGACCGAGGATGTTTTTTAACAATGGGAAGCACAGTCAGTTACCCTGGTGTGAAATGTGTGCTGGCTTGACTTGCCAGAGGCCAAGAGACCAAGTGAGAAGCGCTAAAGGTGTCTGTGTTTCCTGGAGAAGCACGTCTGTCCAGCTGCAGCGACTGCACGCCATCCGCGGTATTAGAAGAGCCAAGGGATTTTAAAGTGTATCGCTACGTTCCTGAAGACTTGCCTGTTGTATGAACTGTTCACGGCCAGGACGGAAAAGCCCCCTCAGTCGCTGCAAGACGCCCAAAGACCATGGCTCGTGCTCAGGGATTTCAGTCTTGGACTCTCAGAGCTGTGCCCTTGGAAGTCAAGTCTCCTGTCGGACCAGGCTGCGCAGACTCCGAGTAGCACGAACAGGGCTATTCTAAAAACCAGTTGTTGTAACCACCCCGTCCCCCAGGACTAGTCTGGCACGGCCCCAGAGCTGCTTTCTGCTATTGGCCTGCCCCAAGAGGACGGGCAGTTCAGACCCACACCTCCCTCCTGCCGTAATACCGGGTCTTGTGCTGCTGCTGCCGCCGCGCCGTGTATCTGCCAAATGCTGCAGGTGCTGAGAAACAAAGGTGAAAGCACCCATATGGTGCCTTCAGATCGCAGACCCGACTCACAGATCAAAAGCCCAAAAGGACCCGTTTTTTTCCCTCATAAGGAAACCTACGAGGGAATCCACGGAGTTACATCCAAGTGCCAAGGCCTGTGAAAGGATTTATGGTGAATGTCTTTTACAGGATTCCTTCCCTGCTGGAGATGGGTCCCGTGGGATTCCCCTTCATGATATTGCTAATCCCATCTATTCACAATTTATGACGCACGTTCCCCCGAACACCAAGCTGACTGCACAGCAGAGCGCAGACCGGCGGTGGCCAGCTTCACTGTAATTTTACGGTTTCAGAAACCAGGCAGTGCCTGTACTTGCAGGCTTCCCTTTGCAAACACGGGAGCTGGAAATTCACAGCTTCACCCAATGCGATCTCGTGTTCCCTGCAAACGTTTACTAACATTGCCGTGCAGATCTGGGTCCGGGCTTTCCCTGGAATCACTCACGCCAGGACTCAGGATCAGCTGGTGAAAGTAATCCCCTGTGAGGGGCACGTGTGTGTGTTCACGTGCGTGGGGGGTTTTTGCCTGCTCCTTCAGTCACTGGTTTAGGAACTGAAATTATGTTTTCCTGTCCGCGCACACACACGAGTGTCTGCACACACAGCTCCTCTCTTCCTAGCCATCCTGCCCTGTTTGGTGAACTCCGAGCACCTGGACGCTCACCGAGCTCCTCTGCACCCCCCTACTGCATACAGGTGGGAGGAGGGACAAGGATGCAGCCGATGTGCCCAAAGTGTCCTGCCCTGGGAATAGCTACCTTTATTTCTCACGTGCCAATTCCTTAGCCTCTGACCTCCTTATATCCACAGGGATGGTATACAGAGAGCTTCCTGCGCTGGGTCCAGGTAAACCACGACACTTCCCAACCGGTACCTGGCTGAGGCAAACGCGCCAGGCCAGCGAGAGACAACCCTCTGTTTGGGGCAATACTCAAAAACACATACAGGGAGCGTTTGGTTTAAAATGTCATATTGTGGTTTTCCCTCCCCTCTTCCTGGATGAGTTTAATCTGATTTGGTGTAATCAAGAAAAAATCCCAAACAGCACACAAGTTACGTGATGCCTTCTTTACGTCGGATTAATGAAAACCTAATTTTTTGCGAGGTTACCTTCAAAAAACTATAAACGTAGTTTAAAAGTAGCGTTATTCCTCCCTTCTGTTTGCCTTCTCCTTAAAATAAGAACATTTTCTCTGTGGAATATGGTCTCGCTTTAGCCTGAAAGCACAGATTTACATCTCATCGGCAAGTCTCTGCGGTGCCTCCTGAGCACAGCAAGGACCAGTTCACAGGACAGTTCCAAACCAGCATTTCAGAAACCCAAACCCACCCCCGTCCCTTCTGATAAATGCTCCATTCAAGCCCTGGGAATATCAGGAAAGACAGAAAAACGACAGCGCTAAAAATAAACCCAAGAGCTGCCGTTATTCATAGAGGGGCTGTACAAAGTGCACGTTAACCGAAGCTCATTTAAACACGCTCCGGTTTAATTAGATTTGGTTTAGCCACCTAAAAAAATCCCAGCAGCAGAAGTTGTGGCGGGGCTTTCGCTGGGGCTCCCCGCCGTGAGCCCACCTGTTTCTGCCAGCCTCGCCGCCCCGGCCGTCGGAAACCCCTGCGCCAGCTCCGCGGGCCGGGCTCGCAGGGACAGGCTTCCAGCCCGCCTGGCCGCGATGTTTGGGGCCGAAAAGGTTTTTGAGTGAAAAACCAGCTTTGCCCAAGAGTTCCCGTGCAATGGACGCAGAAGCAGGTTCTGCGAAGCGTCTAGCTTCTTTGCAGCTGGCGGGCTTCCCTGCAGGGAACGGACCTGTCAGTTCACCCAGATTTTCACACCCTGCACAAAATCCATCCAGAAAACTACGCTGGTCTAAGACAAACCCTCCCCCCCGCATAACAATCTCTTATATATGCATATTAAAAAAAGCCACGCAGAGATACAGCATGTATCGGGAACAGTGTCCCTGTGTCTGGCTGCACGTTTGGATGAGGGAAAATTCTCCTCCCTGGAATAGTTTCCTTCCTGGGGAGAGCTCAGAGCCTGACCCGAATCCCAAGGAAGCAGCGTTTGCAGCAAGCACCTTTGGTAGCACCGTCCAGGCAGGGAGGAGGCTGCCGCGAGCCACAGACAGCGACCGACGGAGACTATTTCTATACAAACAAGCCCAGGATCAGCGAAAGTTGCTGCTCGCTGGCAAATGAAAATAAAGAGACAATTCAGAATCAAAGGTGAGTCAAAGAAAAAATATGTCCAATAAGAGGAGGCAGCCCAGACAATCAGTCAGATGCCAAAACATGTGACAGACCCAGAGGCAACTCCAAAACAACCAAACCAACTGCCTGTGGAGTCTGCCAAGGAGCCAGATGCTCCTGCTTAAAAATATCTTCCGCTGCCTTGGCATCTGCATTTTCTGCCTGCCGTCAAAAGAGAAGGGAGGGGGGACGGGAGAGGGGTGCGGGAATCAGGGGGGCAGCAACTAATAGTATTTTTGCCATTTTAAATCTAAGTGCTTCTGATTATTCATTTGCAGTTTGCCATCATGTCACCGGAGAGCACAACAAAACCCCAGCCTGGGAAGGGACGAAGAGGCAAAGTCCTCCACGCAGGCGGCAGAAGCCAAGAGAAAGATCTAACAGCGCTGGGTTGCTCTGGGTGGCGCGTTCCAGGGAAGGCGATCGAGAGCGGTGAGCTGCTGGGGCCGGCAGTTCACCCCCCAAACCAGCGCCCACGCGCCCAGACCCAGCACCCCGGCCGGCGGTGGCAGGGCCCGGGGATGCCCCAGCAGACCCCGCGTGTCCCTGAGGTGCCCCACACTACGCTGGGGGGATGCGTGGGGAATGAGTTGGTCCCAAGGCAAGTATTCCTCCACAGCAGGGTTTTGGTTCACGGAGGCTGCGGCTGCTCACCAGAGGCTTAAAACGCACTTCTGTAATACTGACTTGCTGAAGGAAGGGGCAGGTTCTTTGTCACTGTAGCTGTTGTTTAAAACATGAAATGAAACACATTCCGGAAACATTTGATTATTCAACAGGAAAAGGTCAAAAAAGCACGGTCAAAACCCAAGCCTATGGCCAAAAGGGGAGAACGTTACAGGAGCCATTGTAACGCAGACAGGATCATTGCCTCCACTTGAGCTGAAGGTATCGTCCCTCCCGTGAAAGCTTTCAGAGGTGAACTCGCCCGTTCAGAAACTGAACTGCAAAACAGGTCTCTTTCTTGATTCTCTGAGTGGGAACCAGGAATCCCACGTATGGTCTGTCCCTCTGCCGCCGTACCAAAGCGGCCGTGCTTTCTGCACACGCAAATCCGCCGAGCTTCCACGTGCCGGGCGCGTCCCTCGCCGCGGGCAGCGCGTGCTCCCGAGGCCGCGCTGGGGCAGCAGGCACCCCGCAAGACTCAGAACACAACGCGGATGGGGCGCTACCGTGCCTGAAAAGCGTTTGGTTTTGTACAGCGGAAACCAGAACTCTCTCTCTCTCCCGGGCTGCCCAGGCTGGGTGGTTGCTCGGGAGGGTTTGGGACCTGACGCCCACCGGGGACTGCCTCGGCCAGCACGCTTCAGAGCAAGGAACCGGTGCTGAGACGCGCCAGACCATCACGGCCTGCTGGAAAGCAAACGGCACCGAAGGTCAGGTCGAGCAGCGCTGGGGTGAAACTGTGCCCCAACCCCGAGCTCTCGTAGAGAACAGGAAGATCTTTTGGTGACGTTTGGCTCATTTTCCCGCTGGGACGCGCGGCGAGGCCCGGCTCTACGGCGTCTGCGTCAGGACAAGGTTTCAGGGCGGCTGGTCGCCAGCAGAGAGGGCAAGCTCTGGGCTCGCAGCTTCTCTCTCAGTCCCTCAAGCAATCTGGCACCCACGGGACTGCCACCACCTTTTGTGCACTGGAGGGCTGAGCTCCCTGCTGAAAACCCGCCCCGCACCTCGCAGACCAAGTTCTGCACGCGCAACTCGTTTGCAGGGAAACGCAACTGCGGTAAATAAATAAGTAACGGGAGCCAAGGCGGCGGCGTGGTGAGTCGGCAAGCTTGCTTCACGTCGACTGCAAGAACTTGCGGGGACGAACGTTCCGGGTGAGCCTGGTACCGAGATCGTAGGGATTTTGCACGTCTACAGAAACCGACTGATAGCAAAGGAGTTTCTAGTCCCCCTCATGGCACACACAAATGTCTGTTAAAGACATAAATATTTAAAAACAACAGCTAGACTAAGAGGGTTAGCTTCCATTTCATCTAATTTGGCAGGCATTAGATACACCCACCAGAAATCATTTTATTTTGTGCAATTTAATAGCAGACCTACTGCAGCATCGCAGTTGTGACGTACCGAAACAAACCCATGGGGCCGTTTCTTAAGTTCGGAATTAACATGAGGCTGCATTTCAGATGTTAGATGGAGATCAGTCAAGATCAAAACCTTTCTGTGCCATCCACTTGTTCCCATCCTCTGCTGCACCCTCTGTTTGCCTCCCTGCATGTAACAGAGACTTTGATCCTTGCTCAAATACCTGATTTTTCACTCCCCTCATGTTTGATCTGGATCTCGGGTGAGAAGCATTGGCAAAACTCGTCAGAGGTACACCTGCCAGTGGCAGCACACAGGCCAGCCACACGAAATCCTGCGAACCGCACTCTGCGTGCCCTTCAGGTTCCTACACATCTGAATAATATTCCCACAGAAATCAATCTGAGATTTTAATTTATTAAACCCTCCCCCCCTTAAAGGGAAAGACGGAGATAGGAAGACGCGAGATAACATCAGATAAACCAGGTTTAGAATGGTCAGGGATGACCTTCACAATACGCGTTTTGCAATTTTGGGTGGATTAGAGGAAACTAATGATGGCTTTGAAATGAGCTTTGGGATAAAGCTTGGGAAACTCTAATCATTACAAATCCACTACTTAAGAGGACAATTCCGTGTAGCACACTGCAGCTCTAAAGCATGCATGTTTTGGTTTCCTTCCTCCTCTCAACAAGCTTATTTTACTCCCACTTAGTCGAGTCTTCTCACAGGAGCCCGCGGAGTGTTTTCGTTTTCTGCCCTGCCTTTTGATTTACGGGAGCCCATTGTTGGTTTTGCCATTGTGCTGCCCTTACGGCGCCTTCTGCATTTGGTTTAGGACTCATAGAGTTAACAGGCTGGGGAAGAGGGAGAGGAAAAAAACCCACTTGCATTAAGCCTGAAGCCTGTCACCTTTTCTTGGCAATTACACTGCTAATGGCTGGGTCCCAAGCAAAGTGGCAAAGAATATCTCTTCTCACGTTCCCAACTCACAGTGCATTCCCAAATACCAGATGGTGTTTTTGGAATCCATTTCACTATGTTTGATATGACAATACTTTTGTATAATGTTAAATTATATATAACTATTTCAAATAGCCGATATCAGAACACGGCAAGGGAAGGAATATTAGACGCAAGGAGGAAAGAGAGAAACCGAAGACTGAAGGTTCTCGTCTCCTCCTCCTGTATCTCGTGTCTCTCAGATTTTTGTGTAATTTGAACAAAAGAGGAAATAACGTGGTTCAACAGACTAGCTCTCGCCGTGGTACTGTACAGAAATGGTGGTGTTTCCTTCCCAGAACTTGGTGTGCATCGTAGGACACCTGCCAGCTCTGCAGGAGGCAAGCGCAGGATCACGACTAGTGCAGAGAAAGCAGGAAAAAAGAAACGGGGAAAAATCCCAGCCATGAGTAAACAAGTCCCACCATTTTCTTCCCAGCCTTCTCCTTCAAACCTTGGGGGGGAAAAAAGGCCCAGAAATTTCAGGAGGGGTAAATCGGTACATCTCCCTTCACTGCTGTGGAGCTGTGGCAGCGGAGAGGAGCAAAGCACTTGGCCCAGAGTATTTCAGCTGCAGTAACCTGGATCTATGTAGTAAGCCATCCGTGCGCCTTACTGACGGCGAGTCCTTTCTCACTGGCCCCAGATGAGCTATTTCAGTTTTACGTTAACACTGAGGGACTTACAGGGGCTGGAAGACGTGCCCTGAAACCGGGCCAGCAGGTTTAGTTGTACCACAATTCCTCACGTCTGAACTGAAGAACAGAAGTAGCTTGGCCGCTCCTCAGGAGACAACTGGGACCTCAGCTTCAGGAGGGACAAAGATTTTGCTCGTCGGACACGCGACAAACAATTTCTTAAGTAAGAGAATGCACTATGGAGGGAAAAAGGGTATTTGAGATGGTCGGCGTCCCGTCAGCCTGCCAGCGATGCCATGTCCGTTATCAGAATCCCATCGTTTAAGCACTGCTTCGTTTGAGGATTTCCAAACTGAAATCGTTTATTTTCACGTACCCAGGAACTTTGTTTTCTTCCATCTCAGCTGCAGCTCAAGGCACATTTTAACAACTAGCAAGCTCTCAGGATAAATGCTTTCCAACAAAAACACTCCCCAAGATTAACGGTACATGAATATTGAAAGTATAAAGGCAACTCCACCAGCAGTTTGTCTAGTTCAATCAGTTTTTTCCCCGCGTACGCCGCAAACCTGTGGCACGCACAATCCAGAGGAAGGTTTCACATGGCTCTGCATGAGCAACCCACCACATTACTACTTACTTTTTACACACCAAAATACTGATTTTTCCCTTTTGATTACTTACACTGCCAGCATACAGTAAGGACTACCAACCCCTAAAAGCATCATACAGATCCAGCGACTACTACATAATTAACAATAACTTGTAGTAATGCAATTTAAGAGTCTTTTCAATGGGCATAGATGGCAGAATGTATAGCCCATCTTTCTTTGTCATCCTAGAAAAGGGGCCCCATGCGGAGCTGCTGGTTGCTGAGTGATGCTTTGTAGTCTGTACCAGACAGTTGCACAGTACCAGCTGCATTGGCAGGTAGCCGAAGTGCAAAGAGATAGCTGCCAAGCTATGCTATACAAAGGAAGCAGTGCCAGAGAGAAAGGGACCTTTGCATGAAGTCACCTTTGACCCCGAAGCCAGCATGGATCCCATATTCATCAATTCCAGACAATTGCATCTTTCATTCCACCACAAACTATGATTAGAAAGGGCCCATTTGTGATAGTGATTGTTAGTTTACAGTTCCCAGAGATTGGATTATTTAATCTCTGGTTCTGTTGGCAGCAATATTTCCCCTAACCTTCCGTAACGGCACGCCAGCGATAACCTAACATACGTATACAGGGACATGCGCAGGCACCCCCCTCCCCCCGAAAGTGGGTGAAGAGATGAAGATGCAGAGGAAAGGGAAAAGCCGCAGCACACAAAACTCACGGTGTCGGGCAAACCCTTTGCTAACGTGCACTTTCAGAATTCAGCCTGGAAAGCACAGTGCGCTGCATGCAACAGCATCTCAGCGCCTGGCCACAGGCTCCTGGCTTCCCTATGGAAAGCTTTTGCTTTAGAGACTCACGACACCCCAGAGGCTTTATCTTCAGACAACAGCAGTTGTAACTGTAGGATTTGAACTCCAGGTTCCAGATCACTCCTTTATTTATTTATTTTAATTTCAGCAAACCCTGACTGCTTGGAGTACACGCAAAAAGAGAAGGAACATTGAACAGATTGCAAATGGACCCATGAGAAGAGCACCAACAACAAGCAAAAGCAAAACCCCATGAGGGGGGCGTGGGGGGAGGCAGCGCACAGAATAAAAGCAGCAGGGAGGCGTCTAGGCCTGGTTCCTGGTACCGCTCTCCTGCGTGTCTAGCTTTGGTGGCGCGAGTCCTGTTGAAATCAACGGCAGGGCTCACCGGGCGCATCTGGATGTCCGCACGTGCGTGTCTGGGATCTTAGAAAATGGGTCTGCAACAGCAAAGCGCGCCCACGTCCCCCCAGACTTCACATGGCACTTCCCTGAGCAATAAAGCAGCTGCCGGCACACTCAACAAGTAGGGAAACCTAAGAACTCTGAGAACGTAACTTAGCAATGACTTTCCACAGCATTCAGGAGAAAAGGGGCAAAACCCCTGCCAGACCCAAATGAAGAGCTACCATTTCCGACGGGAAGCGGAGAGAAAAGGGGGAAAAAAAAGAGTCTGGGAGTCTATAAAGCTTTCATGAAAATCTCCTTTGATCTGATCCTGTGGTCCTAGCTCAGAGATGCTACTGAAGGGAAAAATCCCTCTACCTGGAGGCTGGCCGCCTCGTGCTGCACCTGACTGCTGGCTCACATGCGAGACCGTCTGTTCTTTATTTTCACTCTGTATGAAGCTAATGGAATTTGCAGTTGATTAACCTCAAATCTGGAGTAATGATCCAGCCTGGGACTGCAGCTGGCAATGCTGGGGCGATTTGTACTTCTTAACCGAGTAAGACAGCAACAAGTATAATGGCACGAAGGTAAAGATCCAGAGAGATGCAGAAAGGTCAGAGGTGCATTAACGGAGCTGAGAACGTGACCCGCGAGTGCAGCGTCCCCTGCCCAGGAGGAGACTTTTCTAACAGACTCCTAGAAAAATTAATCACGAGACAATACAATAAAAAGTATATGGCTACCCCTACTCAGTGATATTCCACAGGGGACACTCAGACCGCAGGACCTGCCCTTCCTGCACAGCGAATCCAGCACCGAAAAAGGTCATCTACTGAGGAACAGCCGCCGTAGAAGATTCAGGAGACGCAGGGTCCTACAAGTTCTCTACAACTTGTGTGTCACACAGCAAAGCCTTCATTCGATCGGCACCGCAGAATAACAGAGTAGAACTGCACTGTATTATTTGTATTTATTTGTTTGCACCGATTAATTATTCCGCCTGAAATATGAAAAATGGCAGCTGCATCGCCGGGATAACCACCACCAGAAAGCAATTCAAGTGCTTTTTTCTCAATAGACGCGTTTCTGTTTATTCCCCCCCCAATTGTTCAAAGCTTCAATGAACAGAACGACACAAACGTGCACCAAACCTCGGGACTAATTTAGTTTAGCAAGTGCTTCACACATCTTCGTTTACTGAACAACGTTACTTTCAAATCATGACAACATTCTTCCTTCCTTGCCTCATGACTAATACAGTGTTATTCGAGCCGCTCCTCTTCAGACACTTCAGATCTTCACAAAGCTTTTCCCCGGCTTTACTACCTGATTTCTAATTAAAATCAAACTGCGAAAGTTCCTTCCACGGGTGTGAATCCCCAACCCCGGGCCAGTGGCAGGCGCTGCCGAGGAGGGCACGGCACGGCTTCCCTTCCACGGCACCGTCTGGAAGAGAACCTTCTTCAAAGCGCTGGAGAAAACGGGCCGGGAGCGGGGATGAGCCGTGCTCGGTCCCGAGCTCCGACACTGCTTATTGGCTCAATAAACGTGATGGAGCGGAACCAATTTTTCAGTCTGAGGAAGAGCATTCTTCCCATCCTATAGGAAAGTTGTCACATTAATGACTAGCAGCGGACTTCACTAACACTGCGGTACTGTCTGTATTTTATTTATATATCGTGCATGTAAATATACATGTGCACGCGCACACACACACACACTGTGTGTACTATATGTCAACAACTAATCAAAAATTGTTTGCCCACAAGCATATGTGAAAAATTCATCTAAATAATTGTACATTTAATTTTTAATGAAATCCCAGTAATGCACTCAATTTACCAAAGTCCCGCTCAACGGGAACGGTGGCGTGCACAGAGCTGGCTCTCGACGGGCCGAGCAGACGCACCACTTCAGGCAGCCTCAGTCAAGCTTTACTATAATATCTTGATTTTGAGATCTCTGCTTTTACTTCTGTGCAGAGTGGAGAAGCATATGCTATATGAGTAACCCATAGTGTTTGGCTTAAAGGCAAAATAAAAGTCAGCAATAAATAAACAGTAAAACACAGGCTGCTGGTAGATGGAAAGGCTCCACAGCCCATTAGGGCTTTCCTGTCTTTAGCTTCCCTAATTCTGCAGAAGCTGACGTTCATAAGTAACTTTTTAATAAAATAACGTACTGCAATTACAGCATCTGTCTTCAGATAATGCTGAAAATCACTAATTAACATCTAACACCCTTTTTGAGGTAAGTGAGCTTTATTATTCTACTCCGAAGCTGGGGAAGGCGAGACAGAGACTGAAGTGACAAGCTGGCAGAGCTCTACAGAGACCAGGGGAGACACGGTGCGTATCTGCGTGTAAGGACACGCATGTGAGCAGGCACCTGCATTTTGCAGGTGCGAACACCTACAGCATACAAATAACAACTCCACGCCGTGCTCGTGCACACCCGTCCTGGAGCGTGCACCCAGAAAACTCGTCAGAACAAAGAAATTTCCAAGCACGAACACGTACATGGAAGTGCAGGTGTTTGCCCGTCTCAATCCAAAGCACACGAACAGATGTTTGCATCAAACTGAAATTGTCACCATCCTCAAAACTCCGCAGCTCTGTCGTTCCACCCTGACCGCTCTGCTTATTCCTCATATTCCAGAAGGCCTCGTCTCACACTGTTTTTCAGGATACAGATTCCACCCATTTGTCTGCAGTCCCTTATCCTGCCCAAAGAAAAATTCCCAGCCCATTGATCTCCTGTTCGTAGGCTGCCAGTCATTCACTTTTTGACTAGATAAACACTTCTTCGTTGAGGCTTAGTGTCTCTGCATACCACTGCCGCCAAGATCCCATCTTCTGTGCAGATCAGTTCCGTGATCACGGAGCAGATCTAAAACCAGCTGCGTTCGGACAAGGAGCAGAAGAGTGAACGGCACCATCCAGACAGGAACAACTGGTTCCATAAGGGCTTGTGCTCCCGAGGTTACCGTGCTGAGGAACCACAGCCTTGGTCAAGCTCCAAGCGGGAGAGACCAGGATGCAAGGCTGTGGGTCATGCTGCACGACGAAGCATCAGACTCTCCCGAGTCCAGTGCCATGGGAGCACGCGCTCAGCCTGGTCTTTGCTCGCTCTTCTTGTTTTCCTTTTGTCACCAATTTTACAGCAAAGTCCCCTAAAATATTCCCTGAAATTTTGGAATTGAGCAGATGCAATCAAAAGTGGCTGCACCGCTGATCATGGGGGATATCTGATGGAGCTGTCATGGGCCCTGGTTTTGTTCGCCCACTGCTGCTGTCCTATGGCTTCCCGCTATGGAGTTGCCTCAGTGTGGAAGAGTTTGGGCAAATGAGCCACTAATGTGCAATTTAAACCATGCCTCTGCATCTGAGGAGAGGAAAACAAAGCCACAGAGTTACTTGTCTATGCAGTGGTCCAGTTACTGGAGGCCCAGAGCAGTTGGTAGCCCACATGTTACTGAATGGGACTAAGGAATGGAAAAGAAACAACTTCAAAGAGCGATCTGGAGAAGAGGTAGGAAACCCCCGGTGACAGACTGCCCCCGCTCAGGTTTGAGCTCTTGGTCTCTGCTCTTCATGATGCCAGAAAACACATTCCCTCATCAAAGCGCGTCCCCCTTGCCCTCTCCTTCACACGCCTGCGCTGAACAGCCACGCTCGGGGCAGTCCTCTTCTATTCTTTGGACTTTCTCTTCTCGACACACTTACGTTACAACCCAGCAAATGACACCGTCTGCCGGGAGCCAGGCCTCCATCAAGGCTTCCCACTGATTTAGGCCTATGTCCTGTTCCTACATGCCCACATGCTTCTGTGGAAGGCATTTCCCCCATTTCTCCATGGGAGACTCTTAGAGAACTTCATTATGAATGAAAAGAATGGGTGTCCACAGAAAGGGGATAAGGATCTAAAAAAGAGGGAAGGTAGAGAGACAGACCTCTTCTCCAGCAATTAACAACCCTACACAGGGAAAAGCGGTATCCTGGGAAATCAGGTGAGACAGTTACAGTTCAGAAGAGAGTCGCTACGGTCTTTGAAACTGTCTGAGAATTATTCATCGATTTGTGAACACGAGGGAACTCCCTGGGTGTGTTAAACAGTACCTTACAGGACAGCTGTTACTGTGCATGGCGGACAGACAGCTCCTCTTTTAAGCCTCATTTCCTCAGAAAACCCAGGATAAGAGGAGAGGAAGCAACAAGTCCTAACGCAATGCCCATCTGCATTGCAATTTGTCTGATCTCTAAGTCTTCATTAGCAGCAGATCACAAGTAAGTGTGAGTTTTACTTGTGTGTGCTTAGTGTCCTGGAAATTTTGCTCTGTTCCTGCTCTTGTGAAAACCTTGGTGCGTCACCTTTCAGCCACCGCCCTAGATAACCCACCTGTAACCAGGTCTGTCAACTGCATTGCGAAGGAAAAGTTCTAGTTAAAACATACGGGCAAACAGCGGTGCACACGCGTGTTCTTCCTGCTTATTCCTAAGAGCAAACTCAAATTTCGCCTGGGTGAGCCATCAAATGGGATCACTTTTCTCCTTTCTTATGGAACACAGGTTAATTTGGGCCACTTTGGAAAACCTTCCTTGATGTAAACCAGTAAGCCATGCTCTACTTTGCATGTCCATTCTCTTTACTAGGGTAAAGATGACCACTTCTGAGTATCAGCATGTTCCCATGCAGAATCAGGTCCATTTTCTTCAGCCTGATTGAATCCTAGATTTAAAAACACACAGAAAAGCTTCCCTCTAATTTGCTCACAAGCTCTCGGCTCCGGATGTACTCTGCCAGTGGCCACGTGCACCCTGTGTCTTTTGAGTTAGTCACGTTTAAAGCAGAAGAGCCTCTCTGAGAGCACTGTTTGTGCTCTTCATTTCCACAGTGCTCGCATCAACAACCTCAATCCGCGTGTGCGGTTCCAATCGGGTTGTGAAATTAATATGGCTGTTTGCGTACATCAAGGGCAACCTGCACTCCTTTGAAAGCAAGGGCATCGCAATTATTGGTAGTAAAAGCCTACAAGCTTATAGTGCCATCTGTACTATCCAACACTTCCACCCCTATCTAGTTGTATTGCTAACTTTGCGTTTCACAGCCTCTGAAAAAACCCACCGAAGAACAACAGACACGCTTACACAGGCAAAATATTTTGAATCTCATTCCATTAGCCAACACATCCGTTTCATCTGTTCTAACGATTATCTTATCGAGAACTACTCTTCAATAACCTGCTCTGTGGAAAACAGATCCGGAGATCTTCACCACAGCAAAGGAAGTTCTAAAAGCTTAGCACAAAAGGGCTACTGCGGGCTCGTACAGCGCCTGCTCCGCAGGCACCTCGCTCAGACCAGCCCCTGCTGCTCCACAATCGGTTGGATGTCTTTTCCTGGGAGCGTGGCAGGGCCTCTGCTTTTTGTGGGTGTATGAAGAAGTGTACTGTATACGCAAAGCGTGTGTATGTACCTGCACAGCGCTCCAGCATTTGCAACCAGACCGGGAAAGATTACCCACGGTACGTGTGGAAGAGCCGTTCCCAGCGGCATCAACGGAAACAAAGGTACCATCAACCCGAAACATTATCAACGAGCGTATTTGTCAGCAAGTACCAACAAAGAGAGAACCTAATTAATCCTAAAATCATCTTTCAGTGTTAATCGTGCCCGTGACCACACCGCAGGGAGGGGAGTGAAGCGTGCTTCTGCAGCACAGCGACCTTCCTTCCACACTGGGATTAAAACATAACCAAACCCGTTACCTTTTCCCTTTCGTGTGGTGGCAGGGAAAGCGAGTATTTCCTTATTTATTGAAAGTTTCAGGTTGTTTTCTCTTTTGTGTGGAAACTACCGGGACTTTGCCAGCAGAAAGTTTCACGACATTCTTTTGTTTTCCCCTCCGCTCCGATTACCCGCGGTCCTGGCGGAGGCTTGCCTGACGTAGCACCATCAGACTGCCACAAACCGTCACAAGCATCCCGATCCAGTCCCGGTGTTTCAAGTGGAGTCCATGATTAGTGTCAGGGCCTTTGGGTTCAGATCAGCGTGTCAGACCTCTCAGACAGCGTCTAGCTTTGTGGGTTTTCTTGCACGGTCGGGTGCTCAATACCGGTTTGACACCTCCAGATCTCAATCCAGCCTGTACAACGAAGTGATGATGAGCGGTGAGGGGCAGCCGAGACACACCTTGGCTATAGCACCGACTGAGGTTAGAAGTCCTCCTATTTATCCTTCACAAGATAGGTCCCTCCAGATCGCGCTATCACTTGCTTGTTCCAACCACCACGGTGATTTCATAACTGGGGGCTGTGGCGAGCTCTGGGACATCAACAGGGAGAACAAGCTGGCCCTTGAGGGTGAAAGCTGTGCTCCTCCTGCCAGCTCCTCCTGGTCAGACAGTATCTACACAACATCCTTCTCCCCTGGTAAACGCCAGGGCAGGACGTCAGACCTCCAGTTCCCAGCGCAGAGGGCGGCACTGGGACCCCAGGCAAGGCCCTGTGGACAAACTGGCTTTTCTCCCTAGCTCTTCCTCGAGGCGGCCTACGGCCACGCCATCATGTTACAAGAAACGTGGAAGTTTGAGGGGAAGAGGGTTGAACAAGGGTTAACATGGCACATTCTCCTCTTACTAAAATGATGTCATTTCCCTCCCCCTCCCCAAAAGTATCTGTTGCTTGGTTGTTTACACACTGAAGTTAAATTAAAATATCTATTCTAGACTGCATGATTTAAAATTGAAAGTATTCTTATATCTGAAGACCTTTATACAAATTTAATTTAAACCTCCAGTGCTCCAGTGTTATTAGAGTACTGGGATTTAGCCACAAACTACCCATTTTCCTTGTTTTCCATGTTTCCTCCAGAAAATAAAGACTAAGAAAACAGAAGTAGCAATACATTGTAGAAATTGTCCCAATGAGTTTCTAATCCAGTGTGAGTTACACAGTACTGATAAGTAAAGGAAGTTCAACCAGACAGTTTAATCCTCCAATTTCCTGTCTTCTAATCAGCCACTGACTCCTCTGGCTCTAAATTAGAAACATTCATGGCAATATTCAGGACAGGTGAAGGAAAAGGAGTGGAAAACAACCAGGGCAAGTACTTGTAGGCAGAAGGAGGCCACGTATAGAAAATAAAGATAGTACGAAGTATGTATAACGATGCCCTGAGCGCATGTGTTTAACTTACACATGGAATTTAGCAACTCTGACAGAGAAGGACTAGTTTTACTAAACACGTTTATACGGCAGCTGAGCGGTGTCCGACCGTGAGAGTTACTGTCTGGACCAAGGGAAGCCCGTGCTGCAGCGTTACACTGTTCACACTTTGTTATTTTCACAGAGGCAGGAGCAGGCTAATCGTTAATGCATGTATGCTTTTTCAGACAGAGCACCAGTACGGTTCAACAGCGTGGGGGGGTACCACCATAAACCCCGACGAGGGTGCGCACATGCACGGACGGACGGACGCGCTCACCGATTTAAACAGGGGCTACTCGACTGCTCCATGCTTTGGTAGTAAGAACTAGTTGTCCCTACGATGAAATTAAATATTAGATGCGCCATTATTTTTAATCTCATTTGCAATGACATTTACAGCGAGGATTCTATTAATTCTTAATTGACAGAAATGCTAATAACATTTAAAAAATGTCTTCTTTTTCCCTGCATGAGTTACCTGAGCAATTTCAGCTGTTCCTCTGAAAAAGGGAGCACAGAGGTGTGAAAGGGAAGTATCTACCAACAGCCTCAGAGAAAAAATGATGTTGAGTTAAAAACCTTTAAAGTAACAAAATGACCATTTCAAGTCCAGTCCCACTATCTTTAATAAATTCTTTTCTAATTTACGGCACCTAAAGAAAATAAAGGCATACGCTGGACTACGATGGCTAGCTGGGTGATAAAACTAGAGAATGACGATTTCAGGAAACGACTGGGAGAGCTGCTGCGGCTGTCGCGTTCACCAACAGCAGTTTGCGTGCAAACTCACGCAGGGATCGCTGGAAACGGCTTCTTACTTATTAATGAAGCTTTTTTCTTCAGATATTTCACCAAGGAGAACAGTTTGGGTTTTGAAACTGTTTGGACTGAGATAACCCAAGCCATGGGTCAAAGCTGGCTCTCAGGTAAGCGGACCTGGAGCCGCTCCGGCACCTCAATGCGGCGACTCCAGGCTCCGGGCAGCGTAAGCCTTGAGCAGAGTTTGGCCCAGGGTCTTTAGTTTCTATTGTCACTGGGAATTTTCCTCCAGGACTCACCTTTGCTGCACATGTATTTCAATAACCCTGTGCAGAGGAATTTCGCAGACAATCCGTATTAACCGTATGTAATAGCCACCTCACACTGCCTTGCTGGAGCAAATAATGTAAAAAAATAATCAGCTTGAAATAAATGTTTATAGAAGTGGCACAGCTGCACATATTTGTTCCAAATGCAAGACAGTGCTGAAACTTTGCTGTGACTAACCCTTTAGTGTCTCTGTGACAGCATCACAGCTAAACGAAAAGTACCAACGACTATGAAATAACGATCATTTTTCCAACAAACTAATTAACCTCATGTCTTCAGGCTGCTATCCCCGTGAAGTATCTGCTACGACATGTATGTGAAAAATATATAATTCCTTCTTGCACAAATCTACAGCATTTGGGGGGAAATTTTCTGCTTACAATATAGCCCAAATAAGAGCGGTTTCTGCATTTACTTGATTAAAGCATAAGGGAAAATAGATTGGGTGTCAAAGATTGCCTTAAAACTGTGGTGACAAACATGATTATTGCTAAAATGTACAAATCCTGTGGGTTCTACTGAAAGAGTCTGAAACATTCGTAACTGTCTACAAGAAAGAAAAATAATGTTTTGCTTTTGCTTTGACCTCTCGCTATTTTGGCAAGTGAGATAAAATATATTAGCCATTCCATCAGATGGCCGGGGAGAAAAACTAGCTGCGATGAGGAAAAACGAATTAAAGGAGCATTAATAAAGATTATCTATGAAAGAAAATAAGGTCAAAATTAGAACTCTGCATTTTAAAGCCACCTTTCAAAAATGCAAGCTGCTTTGCCCAATGCTAAAATCCATTCATTTCACTAATCACGCAATCAACCAATCTCCATTATCTCCAGCTCGCTAGCTATAAACATGCTATAGACTGGAGTGAAAGAGGGAGAGTGTGAGGCTGAGAGACAGAGAGAGAAAGAAAGAGAGAGAGAGAGAGAGAGAGAGATTACTACACCCAGCCTTTTATAAAGCCGTTTCTTTCATTATAACAGGTCCTTTCATCAAAATGACACAGAACCTTTAAATTTGGGCATAATACTCCAGTACAGTACACAGCTATAGCTTAAAACGGACTTAGAACCTGCTCCAGAAAGAAAACAAACTCCCTCGTTTGACACACAAATTGTTTACGATTCATTAAAACGCAAAATTGCATATCACGGCGCTGGCAGCTGAGTCCATATGGGTGCAAGGGGTATTCACTCATCTCTTTGTATGCTGGCAGTACCAGCCCGAAGTTTAGCACTGCGCAGCTGAGACTGTGTGCAGCCAGACCAGGCATGAGGTAATTTTAAAAGCTTTATTTGTCTTTAAAACATTTAAACCTGCTCTCTAGCTTACTGCTGATTAAAAGAATGTGGCGAACGTGATGAGGTTTGGGGGTTAAAAAGATGGGAGATCTGTAATCTTTGTTGTACGTTTTAGATTCACAGACTATGAAAACCTGCTCCTTGCTCCATCAATAATTGAAACTTTGTGCGAAAATTATTTGCAATTAACACATCTATTGTAAAGATCTTGAATTATTCATCTCGGTTCAGAATAACATCTCTTTCATCCAGCCCAACTTCTACAAAATCAGGCTATTTTAGTGATTTCATTTTTTTGTTCTCTTCGAAAATATATGGTGTGATGTTCAAGTTTAGGGAGAACTTTCTGCAGTGTTTAACCTAAACAACAGCGTGTGTGGTTACAAAACTGTTTATTTTTAGGCAAGTGCATTACTAAACATTTCCAGCATTTTTACATACTATATTCACAGTACTGAAACATCTGTGAAATAAACGGGACTGGAAGGGAACTTCCTCGGACACTTTGTGTGGAGCGGTAACAACCGCCTGATAGCGCTGGGGGATACTTATGAAATAACAAACACGGACGGACCTCCTCATAAAAGCAGCCGACAGACAGTGAAAGAGGAGTGGTAATAACATAGACAAATGGCTTGGAATAAGGCAAAATCACAGCACGGCATAAATCGCGTGGTTAAAGCAGGTACTTGAAAACTTTGCTTTGAAAACGATAACCAAGAATCAATAGCCTTATTTACAGGGGTTTAACGAGCTAAAAAAAAAGTCACATGAATAATCAACAGTTTCTGTGCATGCAAATACCCCTTCCCCCTCCACCTTCCCCTGGCAGAACTCTAATTGGAAAATCAGCCCTCTAAGTACAGCGGTTAGCCTTCCCTCTTCCCCGAACCCAGCGCCGCATGTTACATTTCACTGGCAACCGCTGGCAAACCTCTAATAGACGGTTAAAAATTAAGAGTTTAGACAAAACAAAACGGGAAAAACCCAAGCCCAAACACCTTTAAACACAAGCCCCATGACACACACAATGGCCACCGCTAAGCTGCCGAATAAAAACCTTCCGGATCTCACTTTTAAAAGTCTTTCAAGTCCTCAGAGGTCTTAAACTTTCCAAATGATACCAAAATTGGTCCGGGGCGGCGAGGGGGAGGGAAAGCCCCCGACTCGTTTCAGCGTATCGTGCAATGAAAGTGATCATGCCTTGTTTTGTAATTCCACTCGCCGGTCCTTTTTTAACTGATATCTATGTGAAACGAGCCGAGGTTCACGGTCCAGTTAGGAGCGGATAATACATGCATTGTCCTGGCAGCAAACTTTTCCTCTCCCTGGAAGAATTCACGCTTGCCACAAGAATAATAATTACAGAAAACTAAAAATGCGCTGCTAACGAATTAATCCCTAACGGACAACACGCTAACGAGGGCGGTAATGATTTGAGGACTCTCTTCCTCACAACGGGACTTGCATCTTCTGCCACAATGGGCTATTGTGCATCCTCCTAACTCACTATACCTCTTATAGATTCAAGATGTCAAAGGTTGTCTGGCCCGGCTGACCACGACATGCTAGTTAACTCGTTCTACGGGGCACGTTGGGACTTTATTGAAACTTTAATTGCGCCCAAAAGCGGCCGGAGCCAGACTATGCGGGATCTGTGACACATGGCTCCAGGTCAGCACAGCCCGGTAACCTGTTCTAACGTAAACAAGCGAGGGGAAAGTTAGATCGGGGTCTGCGGTGAAAGGCAGCACCTCGCAAAACACGCTCCGCTCACACGTGATGATTTTACACCACGACACTACCGCACCATCCCAGGCTTTTACAGTAACCGACTCGCTCTGCAACGGGCTGAACTTTCCACCTCCCTCCTCGCAAATACTGCGCGGCAAAAACGCTCCCGGTCGCCGGAAAGCGGCAGAGAGGAAAGCGGACGGAGCGCCAGGCAGCCGCCTGAGACAAGTTTCTCTGCACAAGGCTGTTCAAACTACTTCTTTGCATACTTTTTTTTCCCCTCCCTTAAGGAGAATTGAAAAAGCCTCCCCTGGTAACTGCAGTGCACATTAACGGTCTCCTGTTACACAGGGGAAAGCGCACAAGTGGGACAAGTGTGAGGCTGCTCCACTGAAGAGTGTGAAAAAAATCAAATGTTAATTTGATAAATGTGAGGTCTGGGACATTTTGTCAAAGAGGGAGGGAAAGTAGAAAAGGGAGAAAAAAAAAAGCAGCCCTGCTGCCAACTCACCATCCACCAAGTTCTGGCCGAGATGTCGTAGCAGAGCTGCCATTTGATGGAGCCGTCGGAGGTTTTCCCTGCCATTATGCTGTCAGCAAGCTTCATCTGATGCTAACTCACGGGAGATAAGACACCTAATTGAGAAAACATTTGCACTGGCATGTTGGGCAACATGTAGCCCGGTCCATACCATATGGAATCATGGGTAAAAAAAAAAATCTCCTTGACAATGAACCAATCTCTCACAGACCCAGTGGCAAGGTGAAGTGGAGATGAAAAGTCATCTGCTCCTAGCACTGTCTTCTCCTCTCTCTCTCCCGCTCTCTCCCCCTCTCCCTCTCTCTCACTCTTTTTTTTTTTTTTAAATAAGAACCCACTGCTCAACATCAAAGCGAGGCGGTCAAAATTAGGGCTTCATCACTCGGATGATTTGGGTCTGCAAGGTTTTTCTGCCCTTTCCTCTTTTTCTTTTTTAAGAAGAATAAAGAGATTTAATAGGACAAAGGCAGGTAGTGGACTGCGGAGGGAGATCGCCACAGGCTATTAGCCTAAAATTTCTGCTTGACAGATGGAACTGCTTAGAGACTATCATGCAATGTTTTGGGTTTGTTTTTTTAAAGACTCTCAGTCTGATTCAGTATCTGTTTATCGCAGCTACTTTTCTCATGTACGTGACCGGGGGGGGAAGAAAAAAAGCCTGAGCAAAGAAGGAAAAGGTGGCGTTTCTTTTTGCTTTCTTTCACAATTGTGTACGGGATCATTTCAGCAGCAAAAAGTAAATCTGAAGTATAAACTGCTGAAGTTTATTTCCCGACCCAGTGACAGCAGCTTTCTGAAGGAGTCAAAGGCGCCTTTTTTTTTTTTTTTTTGAGATGCTGAAGTTTTGGCTCTTTGTTCCTTCTTGATTTTAGATACCAGATCTCGTTGTTTAAATGAATGGTGTTTCGTATGAGGGTTCAAACGGCTGAAGTGCTCCCTAAGAACTGAACAGTCCCCTTCTTATTTCTTCTTTTTGTTCATATGTTTTTGCTACCCTGTTTTTTAAAACCGGTTTTTAATGTTGCACTCTAATACCATCAGGTGATAAGCCCCAAAGCCACGCAGGTTTGGTTTTCCTCCTGCAAAACTTCTCTGCAACATTCAAAATTCACGTGAGGAACCGGCAGGTACCTTGGGGAAAGACAACTCCAAACAGTTGGGAAAAGTTACGAAATCCCAGTACTGTGCAATATTAAATTCCTTTCCTGGAAAACAAAGTAAGGAGAACCCTGCGTGTTCCCATCTCTGTTTCTCGCTTCTCCTGGTGCACTGCAAACCCAGCAAAGTATGACTCGTGTGACAGCTGCCTATTAACCCGGCAGAGAATGCCTCTGCCACGCACACCCCCCGCTGCATCCCACGGAGCGGCGGGTGCTCGGCTGTGACCACCACCGCCACCTCATAACAGGGCTCTTCACCCCGTGCGGTAGTGCCTTTCCTCAAGCGCTGGAAAAAACGATCTGAGCTGGCAAACAGGCTCCACCAGGAGTATTTCTTAGGTCTGTAGAGCTGTGGCTGGTGTAACTTGCTCCCTCAAACAGCCACCCTCTGCAAATCTTTTCGCGATTTGGACACAAGAGGAAAATGCACTAAAAATATCCACTCGATTTTAAACAATACCCATTTCTGTTCGTATCAAAACGGGGAGCTCGCGGGCACACAATTCTTCATTTGATTGTTCTGTGTATGAACTGTTGTTTAACTATTTGGCTACAGCAAAGTTCTCATTCCGGGCTGCACTGATGACAGGACTGCCGTTCAGTGCAGGACAGAACTAACTTTCACTGAGCTTCAATAACACTTTCAGATTCCTCTGATGTGCGAGATGAGCAACTGACGGAGGGTGAACACCACGTGCCAGTGTAACACGCAGGGGTTAGTCTCTGCCTTTGCCCCAGCCTTAACAATCTGGACCGCGCGAGAAAATACGTTCACACACGACCTGTGCAAATACTTGGCATCCCAGTTTGCTTTTTTTGCTCCTGATAGCAGGTACAATCCCACTGCCACTTACAGGAAAGGGTCTGACTAGCACGGGAAGCGTTAAGTTTTAGTCCGAGTCCAGGAAAAAACCCCAGCGGACACTGTGCCAGGAACTGTCCCTGCACTGGCTGGCCAAAGCATTTATCGTCTTCTGTTACTGCAGGTTCCTTACGGCTACCTGCCCGGCTGTGCCCGGCTGCTGGCTGAGCGCGCCCCCGCCACATAATCCCGCAAAACATAAGGTGAAATGCCTCAGTAGCCACCAGCCTTTGAGTCGGTGTCAGATGCAATTTTATGCTGCTCCCTTTGCTCCCACCTCTCAAGCCAAACTACTCATCCACCCTGCTTATTATTTATTTAGCATTCCGTACCCAGTGGTGCTGCATGTCATTCCACTCGAGTTCTGACAAACCTCCCCTCGGTCTACATGGCTTTCCACCACCTGAGTCGTCACAGATCTGTGACAAACTTCCTCGAGTGCTGCATTAACCCCTGCTGCCAGGGGACTCGGGTCTTCCCGTGCCAACATGAGACTTTACTTCCCAGTATTAATTCGAAACACACCGAATAAATAGGGGTTTGGAAGAGCACACGCTTTTCAGCTTCGGAATGACAGAAGCATGAAACCATTTCCTCCCTGCGAGCGAAGTGGTTATGTGCAGAGAAATGAGGAGTGCTGTTGGTTAACAGCGTTTTAAATTCAGAACAATTAGGGGCAGTTAACTTTGCCATTGTTCTTTCTGATGCTGGGGCTGGTGGGTTCTTACCCGTAGAGCAATTATTCCTTTCATAAGCGGCTGTTGTTAATAGCATTAAAACAAGATTAAATACAACATGTTAAATATTGCAATTATTGTGGAAAATAAAATTATTTGGTGAGCATAATGGGGAGCAAATCAAGCATTTAACATGATCCAGGAAATGCTACTCCAAACAATTGCATTTGTTTTATGCAATTTTTCCCCTTTGATTGCTGACAGATGCCGTTTTGGAAACAAACATCTAAGTAGTTTTCCTTCAATCAGGAAAAAAACCACACAGCAGAAAATGGCTACATGTTTTGAATTTAACTCTTGTCAATCAGCATGCTGCACAACACTCCCTGTGAATAGTGCTGGGACAAAACGATGCCTTCCAAAGACTAATAAGCCACAAAGATGTTTGCTTCTAAATCAGACCGTTCCGAAGAAAGAAAAAGCCTTCGTGCAGCACAGACATTTGTGCAGACACAGCTGCAAAATACAAGTGCCTGCGATACACGAGCGGTATTTCGAGTGGGACATGAGGTAGGGGTACGTGCTGTGGGCTGCGGGAGAAGAGCTTTGTTTTCCGACGGCTTTAGGCCTCAAGCAGTGAACCGAAGTACTCGCCGGTTGCCTTCGGACTTCTTGCTGCAGAAGTGGCCAACCACCCACAAGTAATTTGCTTAATTTGAGCCGAGTTACCTGCCGCAGCACCAACAGCACGAGCGTGCCCCTCTATGTCTCCCCGGCAGCACGTTCAGATGAGGTCCTACCTGTTATCGAGCGTATGAAACCAGGAATGAATGCTAAAAAAGGCTAATAAAGTGTACTAATTCAGAGGACTGTATCAAGCTGGCATTTTACAGTCTACTGGAAACGGAACGCAGGAGAGCGTTGGAAACATTGGCATAGCGGGTGGTTCCTCCAAATGTTGGCTTCTGCTATTCGCGTCGGTAGAAGAAACGCGGCAGAACTGCGTGAGGCTCCCGGTGCTAGACACATCTTTAGGATCTTCGTACTCCTCCCTATCTAGCAATTGCACGGTACCTACCGCTCATTAACCCGTTCTTTATTCCCTTCCCCTACTTCTTCAGTCGCAATTGCTTACAACCCTTTCAGCTGACTGCCACGGTGTGGTTTTAGATCTGCTCCCAGTCTGGGAGGTGTTTTCCTTGGGAAGCCTGAACTTAGATGCGTTAGGAAGAGGATTTCCTTATCTCGAATAGTGACAATTAGTTCAAGTGCCACGTGAGAGCAGGCAGTTGATTTCTGGACAGCCTCTGAACTTATGCAAAGTTGCTGACAACGAGTGTGTGTGCTAGCTTTTGGAAATCCTATAATCCTGGCTTCAATCAAGGGGCTCTGCTGTTGCTGAAGGCGTAAACAAGGAGAGAAGCAGCATGTGACCACTGCTCCCGCACCTTCAAAGTCCCCAACTAAAACGAACGCAGTGGTAAAGCTCCTACCCAATACCCGAGATGGCACACACGCTTCAAGCGACCGTGCTGAACCCAGGGAAGGAAGTCCTTCCCCCTCGGCAGGAAAGTTGCCTCCGGACTCCACATTTCCCCCTGTAGCTCTGTTGTGAGTGTTTTCTCCCCGCTCCCCTCTCACTCCTCTGATTTTCTTCTTGCCATCTGTATTCCCCTTTTGCCTCATCTGAAACAAGCATCAAGATCTTGTTTCTGACAGAACGGTCTGTCAATATGGAAACACACTGACATCACAGACAGTGCTGTGACTTCATGTCTGAACCAAACAGGAGGAACAGATGAAAGGAGTGAAGGGAAGGAATGACACATACAAACATTTTTTAAAAAGAAGTAAAAATTTTTCTCTGTCAACCCAAAATGTAAAGGAACATAATCCAGATTTATTTTTAACTCTAAATATAACCAACTATTTCCTCATCGGTGGCCATAACTCAGCACAACATTTCAACACGCTTTTCACCCGGGAGAGGTGCCCACCCCCGAGGAGCACGCACTCTGCTGGCCCAAGGCCCGCGTGGCAGCCCCCCCGGACTCGGGAGAGGGACTGAACAGGGACTAATCTGGGCGAAAGCTAATACCAAGCTCACACCTGGGAGAGTCCTTCAGAGGGAAAGAGGGGCTTCTGCCCCCGAGCAGTCTCAAATGTCTGTGTAAATGCAAATTCACGGGATTAAAAAATAAAAGTATTCTGCAAAACCACAAGCTGGGTTTTGACGCAGCTGGCTCAAAGGTAGCGTTACCCCACGGAGGGGGGAATACAGGATGTGCCCAGGAAATACTGAGCAAACCGGGCGGAATGTCACCTTACGAATATTTTCTGGTTTCTTCCTAGAAGGAAATAACTAACAGAGTGTCTAACCCTTATTTCTATCACTGGGTGTTCGTATACCAGTTTGGGCAGAGTTGGGAGCCCTGTATTTCCTCTACCCTTCGGTAGATTCATTTTAGCTCTGGCGTTAGAGGGCATGCGGAAGATACCGCCTTCCTGCCACCTCCGGAGCCGCTGCAAAACTCATAATAAGGAGATTCACGACTGGTAGGAGAGGAGCTCAAGAAAACGAAAAGGTTAATATATTCTAACTAGATGTTGGGTATAGAATGTCAGATCTGTCAAATTTCATTACAGTTTGCTGCTCAATGAAAAAGATTTGATTTCTTTTGCCACTGTCCTACTATGTTCAAGTCACACAGTGCCAGCAGCAACCAGCCAACGACCACAGGCTGGCACTGAGCAGGCCCGAGTGGGAAGCCAGCCGCAAGGACCATCTGTTTCCGATTTCTAGCGAAGCCAAGATGTGCAGTGAAGTGCATTCCATTCACCCAGCCAGCCTTCTCCCTGCTCAAGTTATTAGTGTTACAAGTGAAATTATCTTTTCCAAACAGCGGGGGAGCTATAATCCTTACAGAACAAGGCTTTAAAAAAGGAAAAA
Organism: Rhynochetos jubatus; assembly: GCA_027574665.1. Lineage (NCBI taxonomy): Eukaryota > Metazoa > Chordata > Aves > Eurypygiformes > Rhynochetidae > Rhynochetos > Rhynochetos jubatus. The sequence continues at coordinate 544,093 of CM050656.1, read as the reverse complement.
GAGAGGAGAGGGGAAAAAAAAGACAGAAAAAGGTCCCCCAAAGCCCCCCCGTATTCAAGCGTCTTTTGTTAAAGTTGTCGATGACACTGTTTGTAAATGCAATCGCCACGTTCACAGGTTTTGCAGTTTTAAAGGATGTTTTATTAAGAACTGTATCCTCCAAGGGAAGAATGTGTACGTCAGTCCTGGGATCTAATGGAATAAACCACTCCAATGCATTTAGGGTGATATTTATGAATAAAGTTAAAGATGACAGGATGAATGCTCATTTGAGTCTCTAACATTAAGTGTCTTGAACACCCTCATAGGTTTTAACGTATAATTTCAAGTGAGAATGCATAAACAGCGCTAATTACATGCTACTTACATTGTTTCAATATGTAATGCATATGTTTAACCTCTCGGAGAAGGATTGGTCTTGGCACAGCAATCCTGGGGATTGGAGGGTATGCTAAACTGATAACTGTAGAACGAGCCCTGACACCGGATATTGGTCTCCTACTGTTACCTAAATGCCAGGTGAAACCAAAGGATTTATAGAAGGGCGGGTGGAAAGGGGGGAGGGGGGGAAGGCAACACAATGAGGTGAAACTGAGAAGTTTATTTTCAAAGGGGGAAACATTTATCCTTTGACACCATTCCATTCCAGTGACCTTATTTCTAATATACCCGGAGATTAATGATGTGGCTACTGTCACTGCGTCTGACGAGCACTGGCAGAGCGGCGGAACAGTTGCTCCCTCTACTATTATTGGACATATCTGTAAATTGGCATATATAAGACAAACTTGTTCTGCGTGCCAGCCAACTGCAAAAACTCTGATTCAGGGGGACAGAATTTTGGTTTGCTATGGAATTCTCTATAATACACAGTTGGTTTAAGATTGGCCGATTAAAAAACTTGTTTAAATTAACAATGTTTGACAGTTTTCATCCCATATAATAATCTCAATATGACTTTTATGTAAATCAATTGCAGATAATTAAGGAAGTAAATTACCATCATGAAACAGATTCCTGACATACCAGAGGCAAGTCAATATTTAAGCCTTTGCTCGGAGAGGGCACAATTGCTGGATGTTGCCATAATCACTCAGCCTCCTATCCCCAAACGATTTATTCTTTCAAAAGCCATGCTATCATAAAAGAATGTACAGAATAGCCCATTCCAGTCATTCTCTTAGTCCCTTTCAATCTGGTTTTACAGGTCTGAAGCTATTGTTGTGAGCGGCTGAGACCACAAACTAACAATAACTGTTGAGTCACTTGACACCTGATCACTAGCCGAGCCCCTGATCTTGGTGTTTTCACTTTTCTCAGTGTCTTCACTCACTGCTCTGGGGAGACCCCCCCTGCAGTGCTGTGTCCAGCTGTGGAGCCCTCAGCTTAAGAAGGATATAGACCAGTTGGAACGAGTCCAGAGGAGGCCACGGAGATGCTCCGAGGGCTGGAGCCCCCCTGCCATGGGGATGGGCTGGGAGAGTTGGGCTTGTTGAGCCTGGAGAAGAGAAGGCTCCAGGGAGACCTTATTGCAGCCTTCCAGTGCCTGAATGGGGCTACGAGGAAGCGGGGGGCGGGGGAGGTGGTGGTGGTGGGTGTGCTTTTTACAAGGGCCTGTAGTGACAGGACAAGGGGTAACTGGTTTAAATTGAAAGCGGGGAGATTGAGATGGGACATCAGGAAAGAATTATTCTCGGACAGGGTGGGGGGCACTAGGACAGGTTGCCCAGAGAAGCTGTGGATGCCCCATCCCTGGGAGTGTCCAAAGCCAGGCTGGATGAGGCTTTGAGCAACCTGGGCTATGGAGGGTGTCCCTGCCCATGGCAAGGGGGTGGAACTAGATGATCTGTAAGGTCCCTTCCAACCCGAACCATCCTGTGATTCAGAGGTACAACCGGACGCTGATGGTCACTGTGGCAGGACATTACGTGAGCGACAGCTAATATTAACACAAATCGTACCTCATTCTGATTTTCTGTGTATCCAGAAACACCTGCCTTAGCTGCACACATTGCTGCTCTCTAAGATGTCCTGTCCTGCCATAAGTAAAATACATTTCAGGTTTTCTGGTGCTGTGGGAAACCCTTCTGTCCCTCTCCATGCAAGCTTGCTGCCACGTAGGCAAAGTAGGAAGAGGGGTGCAGAAGGACCCAAAGGCCACAAGCGGGAACTGTGGGATTGCTCCACAGTTTCTACAATTGAGCTCCCCAGGGTGTGGGAAGAGAGAGGGGCCAGCAGATGAAAGTCACAAAGCTCTGAACGATTCCATCATTAGCTCGATCAGACAGTGGAGGCCGAGTACTGGTGCTTACTGCACACGACTAGGGTGCACCATTTATTCGTAGAGGCAAGTCTTGTACCCCCCTCCTTTTGAGTTTGCAGGCAATGCCACGGAACGGAGGGCTACTTTTGGATTCAACAACTGTAGTGTCACACGCCAGAGGAAGCTAATCGCTGAATCTGTGCTTTTGATTTTTACTTGTTCTTCCACTTTCTGATAAGGATTTGCTGCCAGCGGCTCACGGTGGAAAGAAAGATTTTACTGTTAATCAGGACAGTAGACAAGTGCCCAGAGTCTGCCTGGGAATGGCTTTCTCACGTAGGACCTACTGAGCCCGGCAGTGCTGGTGGGCTTCCAGGCAGCAGTGCTAAATCGGGGCCTTTTACCATCTAGCTACATGAAAGACTGCGACTACTCCTTCCTAATGAGAGACTTCTGCAGTGCTCTCTGCTTAGGGCTGTTCTTGAGGAGTACGGAATCCAAGACAGATGTGGCAGTGACCATCATATTAATCTCAAAGACCAAATCCCTCAAAGCAAAGGAAATATGAGCAATTAAAACAATAAATACACTGAATCATGTGAATTTCCAGTGCCCTCAGTGCTAACTCCAGTTCCACACATTAATTTGTAATTCTTGAGCCATGAATAAGTAAATCCTCTTTTGTTTAGAGAACAAGATTAAAATGCTACTAATAGTAAACCCACTACTACTTGATGGCTCATACATCTATTTAAATACCTGCTTATTTCTTTGCTTCACCTCCTGAGTGTCAAACCTGCCCTCTTGATAATACCAGCTGAACGGCAGCCAGCGGGCTGAACACCCGAGGTAAACACCCAGAGAAGTGCTCTGGGAAGGGCTGAGCTGCCTCTAAGCAAATTTTACAAGCAAGTCCGGTGTAACCCACTCAGGTGGCTCTGGATTATTGAACATTGTGCACAAGACACCACTTTGGTGACCGTACGCTTTATTTACGCTCCTGTGTAATCCATGCCGCTGAACGTCGCGTGGCGGAAGGGGGATCTCTGAACATAGGACGTTCCGCACACGTCACCAGGAACACCCCTTTTCCAGTTAACTGGTCACACGGGCAAAGGAGCAGCAAGGCTGGTCTGCAGCACTTGCCCCTTTCTGTGTGGTTCCTGTTGTTTTTCAAAACAGATTCTGAAAATCCGAGCGAGCCCTAGTCGACCTAAAAACCAGCCCACTAAGACAAATGCTTCAACTAACCAAGTAGGATTTCTGGGTAACCTTCTCTTTGCTAGCAGTACACCACTTTCTGAACAGGATTTATTGTCAGGAGTCTGAAGTATAAGATTTTCATTACTTCTAAACTTACGAAAGACTAACTTTGGTAGTTTTTCCTGGACATTTCTGTTAAAGTAAGACAATACACCCATTACTAACTAAATTCTTTACCGCCTTAATTCTGAAGGCCTGACTTCTTCCTTGTGCTGAGGGCCTTCCCTTTGCAAAAGACAGCTGACCAACACATGTGACAGCACCGGTTGACACTCCTGGACGCAGATGAAAAGACAGGGGAGATAACGGAGCGTGCCTCGATGCGCCGCGGCCTGTCCCTGACGCAGGGATCCACCGTTTCGATGATGACATGTTCTGCCTACGAAGGCTCTTTCTGAGGCGGCCGCGGACGTTCCTGGGAGTTGCTCAGGAACAACTTGCACCCCATGTTCAGCCTAATTATGACCCCATCCTGGCCAGCACTGACAACTTTGCAAGCGGCCTTGCCGTTTTGCGTGCCTGTGGTAAGTCAGCAGCGGTGGCCCTCCTGCTGCCACCTCACCGGTCCCTCAGAGGCTCGCACAGCTCTGCACTGGCAGGAGTTTGTACGAGCCCAGAAACCAGCTCGGGCGTTGGGCTTTTATCGTCATAGATGTCAAGCGAGGAATAACTGCGAACTCCCCTCCACGGGCAGGATCAGCCATGCCTGGTGCTGAAAAGCCCAGGAATGCTTTCAAAACACACTTGAAGCCTACTTGGTAGGAGCAGCTGGACCGTATGTCTGCGTTCCCAGCAGGCTGCTCTGGTACTGCAAGCAAACGCACAAGCTGAGTCACAGTAGATGACAATGCTGCTGACAAAGTGTTTTAAGCTGCAAACTAAACCAACAATGGGATTATTCATGGACTGCAGTTCTTGTTTTAATGTCAATAAATGTACTGGATAAATTCCCCTTCATTAGCTGGAAACCTCAGAAGGAAACAGAAATATTCTGGTAAACCACAACCTTGTTCTTAGCAAATACATGGCTACATTTCCACTGCGGAGGCACAGCCAGACTGTTTCTTCACTGGGACAATAAATCTCTGGGAGTGAAAAACAGGCTATAAAAGCAAGACCAGCAAAGTGAGGGTGTGTGACACATGGCCCCCAAGGCTCCAGAGGATGACAGTGGAAAGTACTGGGCATAGCTTTTAGGTTTTTTTTTTTTTTCATGAACGGGAAACATGTTTTCTGAGCTCTAACATTCGCTCTACCCAAACGGCTGCACTGAGTCCCCTTCACTCTGGGAGCGGTCTGCTGTCTTATCTACTAGGCTGCAGCCATCCCAGAGAGCGCAAGGTGGTTTGATGGCCATGTATCGCAAAAAGAAGAGGAAAGGCACAGAAATAGCATGTTAAACCTCCCCAATTTCCGAGGTGCAGAAGGAGCAAGTCTTTCCTTGTAGTAGCTGGATAGTACATGCACCTTGTAGTAGTCCATGGATAGTGACCATCGGTCCACATGACACAGTGGATGCAGGGTGTTCTAGTCCCTCCCTTTCCTACCTCCTGACACCTTGCTGCTGCTAGACACTTCATGGAGAGAAAGAGAGGACCCAGATTTGTCACAGGGTCTCTCCTATCCTGGGAGAAACACCAGTAGATCAGCTTTGGCCAGCTTCTGATTCCTTGAGACTGATTCTCAAAGGCAAATAGAACAATGCACATCGTCTTCCCAAATAATACTGATGTCTCCCCGTGTTTCTAGAGGGAATAGTTTCACCTCAGGATGGAAACTCCAGACGTCACAGTCGCAGATTGCTTTTTCCTTCTGCTCCTCAGCACTAATCTTTCTTTACTTTTCCTTTCTAAATCTGTGGTTCTCTATCTTATCCTGCACCTAATGGCTTGCAAGCTATTTCCAGAATCGAAAATGTGATACTCTCTTATCTGTGTACCATTTTGTTTATTTATAGCACGACACTAATGACACTTTGAGTTTGCTTCAGAGTTTTTTTTTCTTATTATAAAGACAAGACACACAAACAATTGTGTCTGGGTCTAAGTACATCCACGTTCAATTTATTTCAGATACCAAGTCCTCAGGAAGGGGGACCAATGACCAATAAATCAGGTGTTTCTTCCTTCAGTGTAAGTCACCTAGTGGGATCAATAAGAAGCAGAAGAAAGAAGTTCTCATGTTTCCGTGAGGTAATGCAGACAAACTGCTACATGTGGTAGGTAAGAGCATATTTCAAGCCCTACACTTAGCATACAGGCTAAGCTTATCAAGATCAGCTTGTTGATATGAGCAAGACTAGAAATCTATTTGATAAGGGAATACAGGGGTAAGAATATGGTTTACACCAGAAGGTAAAATGAAGAATTCAAGTCCTTTATCATTAGCTTCTGGCTCAAAAATATACATAGTGACATTCCCATTCCAGAGATCCTGGGCTTCTTGCAATCTAACTATGAACTTGACGCTCAGCTGAGCTGATTTCTGGGGATGGCACTGGGGCTTTGGCAGCCCTGCCCATTATCGACAGCTTGTACGGGATGCACCCTCCTGCCTGCACAACCTTCCTCAGCTTGAGCCAGGTCCTTGCTGTGTCCTTAACCATCTCAAAGCAACCTAAAACCTGTCACGACACCAGTTTATTTTCCACTAGATAAAAACCACTCTCATACTCAGTGTAGATAGGTAACTACTAAGGAAGCCTTGCACAGAACTACAAGTATACTCACCTGTACACGTTTACACAAAATGATGTTCCAATAATAATAATTTTAGAAAATAAATCTCAGTAGAGAGAGATGCACCTGACCATCAGCTATCTGGGAACAAGTCAGTTGGGACCATCCTTCCTTTCCTCGCCTTCATTCCCACAAAACCTCACCTAGACTGTTGACTAAAACCTGGTTTTCACTCAGTTTTGCCAATCATTTGCCTACACACTGGCCAGACAGTCTTTCTTCCAGGTACTTACCAGGACCTGAGCTTTTACCATCGTAACATAGGGATTCTGTGCAAATCATTGGCACAACACTATGTTAAGGTGAAACATAAAGCAACAAGATGCCTACAAATTATGGACACTTTTCAGTAACAGGGCAGATCTTGAGTCTTCAAAGTGAAACAGTCATCACGGGAAGCAGAGGGACAACTGTTATCAAAGGATGGGAAAAAGTTTCCCCAAACGAGTGCAAGTTGGCAGGTTTCTCTCATGTTCCTGAAGAGAAACTTGTTGCCAGCGCTGCAGTAAGACCAGCTCCTTCCAAGCCATCCTGCCACCAGCAGTTACTGAGTCACGGCACACGTGGTGTGTATCTGCTTTCACATGTAGAGGTACAGACACAAATCCACGGGCTTTATTCAGAGGTCTACATAAACCTCACACGCGCCAGCTTCCAAACCCGCAGCACCTGCCTACGTCCCACACACTGCTCCCCACTGTGGGTCTGCAGGAACGCAGAGCAGCAGCTTTACACACATACTCACTCCCCGTCGGAACGGGCATTGCTGTGCCTAGAGCGCCTCGTTTTGCCTTTCACACGCACACAAAATCAGGTTTCTAATTGTAATTGCTTCACCCGAGAATACAGTGACCACCTTCCTGAAGGGAAGCAGCATTAACTAGACCGTGTTTGTGCTGGAAGACCAGGGCTCCAGTGCACATTCCAAAAGATTATTCCACAGTGGATTAACCCAGACAATACTTAGCAAAAATGTCACACCACCAATATGAGCCAAGGTTACTGGGAAAGCTGCCTGGACCAGCGTAGAATTAGAGAAGGTGGGAAGGCGTTGCGCATCGACCAACGCAGCACACTAGCACAGGCCGTGAACACGTGCTGCTATGGCTCTCTTTGTACTAAATTGAACTAGGTAACAGAAATAAGAAAACTGAACCCTGTCCCCCTTCCGTGTCTCATCAGACTGCATTACATCGACATTTTGCAGGTCCCACATCCTCTCCCCGCCGTACAAACCCGTGTCCTGCCCTGTCTGCACTTCATTACTTCTCAGACCTGCAGTCCTCGGTTTCCCCCAGCCCAGACCACCTTGTCCAGCAGCCTTCGCTGCCCTCAGTAGCGACAGAAACCAATCCCACAGGTATTCCTCTCTCTCCACATGTCCAAGCTTCAGCTCAAACCTCCCTTGCTCCGTGACCCTGGCCCCTTTGCATTCTCAGTGCATTTCTCTCTGTGTCCTCCCACATTACTCCATTACTCCATGTCCTGCCTCACTCCAGCTCCCTGGTCCTGCTGCGGGCAGCTCCTGGGATCCCCAGCCCAATCCAGTCAGCTTTCTCCTTGCGTCGCTTCCAGGCCTGCACAAAAAGGGGCAGAATGGAAATACTTGGTAAAAGCTGCTGCTGCTGAATCCAGGGGTTCGGTTCATCGAAAGAAAAACGCCGCGCGTGTATGAAGAGCGAGCCCTTGAGAACACGGCAATTCACCCCAGGCTTTAGGATGCGGTTCCATCCTGCCTGCCATGTAGCAGAAAAGTCACTCACACCCCCAGCTTTCAAACCCACCTCTGGCAACCTGCAAGGCACGAAACAATTCATTCATCCCACTTAATTGGGACAATTAATACAAAGATATATAGAGACAAATCCAGGAAGGCAGATGCTTTCACCAACGTCTGCTTTTTGCCTTCTAAAAACAGAGTATTTGGGGTTGGGGTCTTAACTCTGTTTACACTGCACCTAAGACCAAGGGGCCATGGATGTTTCTGGACAATTTCATACTATAAATTTTATGCTAAATAAATCCCTATAGAAAAGGCAATGGTAAAATCTGTCCTAGTCTAAGATTTAATAACAAACGACTATTTGGTGATAACAGGCAATTCATCGCGCTATGCATTTACTCTGTTCAAAACATAAAGCACTTCAGGAGATTTGCAGTATGCAAGCCACTATTATAAAATCAATTCCTATTCTGGTTTATAACCCAACCACTTAAAGCCTTAATCTGCTACAACTCACTTTCTTACGTTCCGACACATCAAAAGTGGGCCCAGCTACCTCCTGAGCTCTGGTCATACGCTTCCTAGGGCTGAACCATTTAATTACTGCCTACCACAGCCACTCTCTCCACTTGCTTACTGCCCACATTCACGCGTTCACAGCATCACTTCAGGTTGTTTGCACTTGTTTGAGAACCTGCTGCCTTCTTCTTCCCCTTCTCTTTTTTACGAGGCTTGCAGGAGGGGGCCTTTGGTTTCAGCAAGCGGTATCCCCTTACGCTTTACAACCAAACAAACAGCAGAGTCACTGGCAGGGAGTCGTGCCCTTCGGTGCGCGGGGCTCCGTCTCAGCAGAGGGCAAACGCGGCAGCATCAGTTTCACTCCAGCACAAAGTGTCTATTCTTGACTCCTTGACCAAAGGAAGCAAAAGCAGAGGGACGACGAGCAGAGCACATCTGCAGGGCTGTATTTCACAGGAAGCAATGCCGCTCCGCTGCAGATAGGTTTCACTGAAGAACAAAGACTGATTTTGTCCAATGCTTGGGGAATGATGCACTGAACCTGGCCCCAGCTTTTCAAACCCTGAAAACAAGGCTGAGAGAGTGAAACCTAATTTCTCCCTCACCCCTGTTCAAACTGGCCCTGAACTTACCACACGAAAAAAGCTGGAGACACTCACTAATCTCCAACTGAGTCTGCACGCTTTATTTAGTGACGGTGCAGACCACAGACCAGTTAGTGCATCCGAGAGAAATGTCAGAGCAACAATAGCTAAAGCAGCTACGTGAAACTTCACCTCCAGTGCCGAGCTGCCTTAACGCTTCACAGAGTATTTATGGCTAAGTCTGCAAACGGCGCAGTAACACACTGCCCGGCGGCGGTGTCACCGACCGCAGACATACCTTGAGCTTACGTGCTTCACGCCCATGGTAACCTCAGGCGCACACGACCCCCTGCAATTGGTTTTCCAGCAGCCCAACGTTTACCCTGAGATAACGAGGCGTGGTTTTGAACGATACAAGCAGCATTAGATGGAGTGGGAACCCAAACCATGGTCATATTAAAAGCAAATAGCAGATTACCTCTTGCCCTCTCTTTCAGCTTGAGCAGCATATTCCAATAAGTGCACAAGAGACACTGTCAAGTACTTCTTTACAGTTTAATTTTCCTTTTTTAATATCCATTGCTTGCAATGCCCTTGCCCTCTTCAAAAGCTGCAGGATAAAACTCGTTTTTGTACTTTCTCTCTCCGCAAAGACAGACTAGGGATAAAAAATCCAAACCAAGAACTCCAAACTTCAAGCCCTCTCCAAGAGAAGAGTTAGAGATAAAGGTTAACGATAAGACGCTTTTATCAAAATGTAAAGGTACCGGTGAGTTCAAAGGAAGCTCTTTGCTCCTGCTCCTCATTATCGCTCATTCCCCCTGTGCCCAGCTCCCTAAGGATAGCGCAGCATTTTAACGCATGCTGGAGCTAACGGCAAGCGCAGCCTTGGCGGTACTCGCTCTTCGAGGATTGTTTGGCATTTTGGGAGCCGAAGGCATGAAACACGAGGAGAACAAGGTAACCGTGGTCTGGGGCAGGTCCCTGGCTCCCAGCAATACCTCTGCAGCAGCTCAGTGATGCGGTTGCTAAGAATTCCCCTTGGTGGCTGCCTGATCCCGAGCAGGACCGTGACTGGAAGGCAAACGCTACGTGTCCTGGCTTGGGAGCCAGGCGGGGCTGAGCCATCAGCCGGGAAGGCAGGCTGAAGGCTCTATCTTCACTCTGCCTTGGCCATTCAGACCTGGAAGCCGTCCTGGTGAAGGAGAAAATCCCCACAGTGTCTGAATTTATACACTGGCAGATTCTAATGTTTTTCCCTAACTGCAGTAGCGAAACTGTCCCTTGGTGGTTATTGATAGAAATTCTCCTCAGTTTCAGGACTGGTAAGATTTCCCTCCCCAACTTAAATTCCTATTTCTGCTGACCATTATTTAACCATTTGCCCTTGGTGTGTGCTGTATATCACACAAGGAGCGCCCCTTAGGATTTAGTCAGCATATTGTTCAAACGCTGCACATTTCTGTACGTAACCTGTAATTTGCATTAACTGTGGGACTCAATTCACTTTAATCACTTCCTCCCCTCATGTACTGCAACTCTGAGCAGTAACCTGAGGAACAAAGGACTCCCCTCCCCAGCTCCCTTCCCAACCTTCCGGTCTGTACGAGTGATTCGGGAGTTAACTGGATAGCATCACACCTAGTGGTTACTCTCTAATAACACACCCTTACACCCGTTAGTTGCAGTAGACATTTAAGTCAGCAGGTTTCCTAGTGGCAGTCAGAAAAAGCTTTGCCTGCATCTTTTCCAGCCTTCCCCGTAAACGTCAAACTTCCCCCTTCACCCTTTTCTTCAGGGATCCACGGGGAAGCAGCTCAGCCCTCCAACACACTGAACAACATCAACCCTTAGGCCAACTCCTCCAGCCCAACCTCAGACACATTCAAAATGAATGATGAAAGTATCAGAGGGTGATTGAGAGCACAGCTGCCAGCCTCATTACAACTGACAAACCTCAACTCGCAACTGAAGTTACTCTTTTGCTGAAGGAACAGACAAGTAAAACGAGCACACCACCTAGAGAAAACTGGTCCCCAAAGCAGCATGTCTCAACCTCTCGGTCATGGCTCACAGTTCTTCAGTCACTGCGTTTTTTGCAGCCTACTTCTAACAGTAATGAACCTACCACACGAAATCTGAAACGTGAGCATCCCCTCCCTTGCGTGGAACCAACCAACAGAGAAGCAGACACCGTTAAGCCTCCAGAGGCTGGTCTTGTTTTCAGTTGGTTGCAGCAAGTGGGGATGCCAACACTGGACCAGATGGCCTTGAAGCAAGGTCAAGTGCTTCCTCACTTAAAAAGGGTAAGAAATGGTCCAAAAAGAACTGGAAGACTGAAAGAGACTGAAGCAGAAGATGTAACCCAAGCCAGCTGGATTTCCAGGTAGGAAGGTTCACCATCGAATATTCAGTACCACAACCACGCCAGTGTATTTTTCCTGTGGCATTTCCTGACAGAAAGTATCCAAGGTGGGACCCGTCTGTGGGAAGTTAGAGCAGGGAGAGATCTGGATTTTAATGGGGCTGGGGGTCTGCCCACCTGCCGCAGCATCAGCTGATGCATGGCTGTCACGCGTGCTACACTGCCAGCTGATGCTGCTGAAGGCAGAGGCCAAGCACAAGGACAAGATGTCCCCTCTGCAGGGACATCCTTCTTTAATTGCTCTGCTTGTGGCCTCCTGCTCCATTTCCACCTTTCTTTCCTCCCTGGAAGACAAAGGAGGAGGGGAGGGGAGTCGCGACTGGCTGTCAACTGACTCTGGATGGAAATTAGATGGAGAATCCCCTCTCAGATGGCACTTTTTGATCCTCTCTGACCAGTGCAGTGTCCTAAGCAAAACCACCACCTCCTGCTTCCCACCGTCCCGCCATGAAATCCCCTGGCAGCCACACCGCTACAGATGTGCAGGTAGAGCAGCAGCCTGGAGCTGGGAGGTGAGAGAAACAGCTCCCACTGGCTGCAGAGAACAGTTGTGAGGGGATGTGCTTTTGGACAGAGAGCTGCCGTGAAACACACTGGGGGTGAGTCCTTTCCCCAGGTATCCCCAGACAGTCCGTAACTTTGCTGGCAATGACAACACATGAAGCAGAACGTGTGTAAGCTATTGTGTCCAGCAATAAACAAAATATTAAGTGCATTTTTAATGCTGTAAAACCTTTTAAAAGTCTTTTAAACCTTTCACTGTGGGACATAATTAAACTTGTTTTGCTGTCTTCAAGAGGCCTGGCCTCCAAACACATAATTAAGCAGTCACAAATTGCAGAATTGGTTTGTTGGTTCCCACACCACACACACACTGGTAAAAGCTCTCTCATTTGTCCCTTACTGCACTGTAATTGACCAGTGAAGGGCAACACAGTTACGGGAGTTTGGAGTGGCAGACCACATCCACCTCTTCCCACGGTCTCCCAACACCGTTTTACTCGTGTGTTCCTGTGGTTTCAGAGGCTGCAAGCACTCACGTAACGCAGCAGCTACAATCCAAATGAAAGATTTAGAGCTTGCTAAGCATAAAGGATCCTTTTCTTTCTCTAGGAGGCAGAGGGTTATGCCTTCCTGTACCCAATTACACCTTCTTAACCACTGGAAGGATCCATATGCACCAGCATATGCAGAATGACTGGCTACATTCTCTAGCTCAGTTCTTAGGGACAAAGATAGGTGTCCTGGAGACCAGGAACACCACAGGCTCTAGGAAGCGAGCGCTGGTGCTCTGCACCATCTCACATATTCCCTCTATTTCTCAGACTACGCAGATGTCCAGAGCTTTGACACACAAGTCAGCAGTGAGCTATCATGAATACCTTGTACCCATGAGAACATTTTATTCAGTGCTACTGTGCAATCCATGAAAAAAAAACCCGCAGAAGATTGTGTGTAAATCATTTAAGCACATTCGCTTCAAGATTTCCAACAGCAGCTTTTGGCACTACCAATCAGCCAGAGATTATTTCCAGCACAATTGTTAATACCGGAACTTCAATTCTTTATGGAAAACACCCAGATTACAAAGACGAAAACAGAACTCCATCAGCAATATCTGAGGAAAGAAGAGAATCGGAGACCCACATACTCTCACAGGTTTTCCAAACCTTTATCTAGCTGCGAGTCGATGCTTAATGTCCCACAGGACTGCTGAGATACACAGAAAGATTATTACTTGCTGTTAACCATACCAGCTACAGCGAGGCTTTTAAATCCCAACTCCGAACAAGGGTCTGTGTAAAACCAAAACCCTTGGAGGATCACCAGCAAGAACATAAGGAAGACACAAAACTTCTATGTGCTTTTGTGGCTGATGGGGGGAACAACAGTCGCCCTTACGATCCAGTTCACAGTCTGGATTTATCCTTATTTTCCAGCAATACTGCCAATTGCCAAAGACCAAAGGCCCAGACTAACCAGTAGCTGGAAAGAGGAAACACCTCAGCGTTGAACACGCTGTGCCAGGGTGTTTCGCCAGCACTCGGCTTGTGAAGTTTAAAGAAAGAGACCTCCAGCAGCCAATGAAACTGCTTGAGGGAGCACGCGGTGGGACTCCACGCTGCAGCGCATGCTGGATGCTACAAGCCTGTGTAGTTCACAAGGTTACCCAGGACAGTGTTCGCTGATACTCGCTAACACTTGCTCTTCAGCATCACGCTCCCCCTCAGTCCAGCCCTTCCCCTTCCCCTGCGCGTTGCCCCTCCACGTTAAGGCAGGCGCGCAGCTGGCATACTTTGGCACAAATGAAGTAGCTTTGCTGTTAAAAAGCCAACGTCCCAGTTCTGCTTCCACCCCTATGGATACAAGGCTGCACTTTCAAAAGCAGGCAAAATCAGACTTCGGTCATACCTAGATAACATGACTGTCGTACCAGAGGTGATTTGGATTTGCGCTGGTGTAAGCTAAACTGAGCTCCAGGTTGTTGTTTCAGGGATTTTAATGATGTGATAATTTTATATGGCTTGAAACAGAATTGGAAAACACTAACAAACTTCTACCCTATTTTTCTAATACGTAGGGTAGTTTACGTGTCTGCTCCTCCAGTTACTTGGCACTTTAAATTACTGGCATTTGACTTGTGTGGTTTTGGCAGCCACAGTCAGCTTCCTCCACCTAACAAAGGCCAAGAAAGGATTTCTGAGCATCTAAATACAAATCAGTACAGACAACACTGTTACGCCTTCACCTGCCGAGAAATGCGGACAACGGGTTTACACCCGGGCTGCTTCCGCTGCAGCAGCATCGCTCAGTGACATCTTCGCTACACCCACGGTATTCGTTCAGCTGAGCTACAGCACGCTGGAGCTGAAACCGGGTCACAACGCGCAAACGAGGCTGTCAAGGTGTTCTCGGCGGAAGCTCAACCGAATCCGTGTTGCAGCAGTCGCAAGCGTTCTGCGGCCATACCCAACATTACATCAGCACTCCGTATAAGCTTCATTGTCAGGGCACCGCACTGCCTTGGACGAAGAAATTCCCCCTTCAGCCGGTGCTGGCATTTGGAGTTACGCAGCTTCTCTGCACACAGACAGAAACACCTTCACACCTGAGATACACGCTCAAGCGTATAGTTACAGCTATCGCCCTACTACGCGCGACTCCCAGAAGCTACAAACTACGTGTCACCTGCTGATCACAAGAGGTCACGCTAACCTTCTCCTGACATTATTAAAGTATCTAAATGAAGTTGTTTTACAGGTTCTGAATCTAATCAAGGAACGAGAAGGCTGTGAACAGAAGCCCCAGATGCTGACAACGAAGAAAACCTGAAGGCCCTGCTCTGCCGCCACTTAGCACTTTCAAGTCCAGTTGCAACCAAACAGCATCTTGGCTGTGTGTATCAGCATTTGCAGGACCTTGGAACCAGCATGTCTCTGCCTCAAGCATTCCTCATGGGGCAGGAGCCCTGGAATCCCAGAGATCCTCTTTAAAACAACAGTGTTTTATCCAGCTTCACCTTCATCAGGGGGAGCAGTGAGGAGAGCACATTTACACCTTCCTGTCCTCTGAGCAAAAGTTAAATGCTGCAGAAAAATAGGGCCGGGCTGCGCTGCCTGCCTCCCTCCTGGCTCTGTAGCGTGGGGAAACTGGACCGCAGGCAGCACGCTCTGTGGTAACGATGGTCTCTGCCCTTCCCGTCAGCCTCAGCTCATCTTTTTAATGCTGCGGGGTTGCGAGCAAGGTGGGGGCCAGTGGTGTGGAGGCACTCCCCCTCTGCTGCAAAGGGTAAGCCCCTGCTCCTGGGCACACTGCCCCCTTCAATCACTGCTGACCTGGGGGGGTTGGCTATGCTTCAGCTCACCTCCAAATGAAGCTTTGGAGGAGGATCCAGGCGATGCGGATGGCGTGGGATGGATGTCAGCGAGCTGGGCCCTTGGTAATTAATGGCCCATAAAGATTTCTGGTACCTGAAACGAGCCTGGTTATATGACTGCGTCAGCCTGTTCCAGGGGGTGATCACAGGCAGGCGAGAGGATCAGCTCTGAGCAGTCGCTCCCAGGGTTGTGTCTTGGGGGGGTGCTGGCCAGGCTGCTCCCGCTCCGCAGTTATTAACCGCAACGTCCCCTTCGTGCTCTGACAGCGTAAATGGCCCCAAAAATCAAAGGCCTGCAACGGGCAGCAAAGGACAGGCACCTCACACCCCACTCCTTGGGTTTGCGTCAACTCTTCCTCTCCGGCGCTGAACAAGCAATGTCGGGCTCAGCAGACACTGAAAACGGGGCAGAGCCCACCGAGGTAAGGGAATCGTCGTGGTGGTGTTTGCCTGAAGCAGGAATTACCACATCACCACAACCCCTTACACCTCACTGAGGGGTTTTCAGTGGGCTTTCCAGCTTAACCCAAGAATGAGATGCGCACAGGCATTCAAACTGCTTCGGCTGGAAAAGAAATAACCCGGCACTGACAGTTTTCAACCGCTAAAGAACGGTCAGACAGCGACTACAGCCGCAAGTGCTGGGCGTGGAGGAAAGACCACCTCGCCAAGGGGTACCGAGTCAGTAGGAAGAAGCTCCTGAACTGAACTTCAGTCACTTGTTCAGAAATCTACCCCCACCCTTTCTCCCCGCCCCTGCCCCCCCCCCAGTATTTTAATTTATTAAGAAATTTGAAATGTCTCCTGGCCCTTGGAAGATGGTTTATTTCTAGGAAGGATCCTTTTCAAAACTGCTTTGATGCAATGAAGAAAACGGACAGATGAACAGACAGCTCAATATCCCCTAATAGGAGAGGTTAATAAGGAAAATGGTTCTACTATTTCTCTCTCTGATAATGGTCTCATTGTTTGGGTTCTGGAGGCTGAGTGAAGCACACATTCAGCGATGCATTCCCACGACTGCATCACCTGTGAGGCTGCATTCTGCATTTACAGCTTACAGTGCCTGCCCCAGCGTCGGTGCCCCTGCTTCTCTGATGCGGTTAAGCAATTTTGCGCGATCATATAATAGGTTAAATTAGACTTGGACATTTTTATACTAGGTCTGGGTTACAGATGGTGCCCAGCAACACCAGTTCTCGCTGAAGCAGCAGACTGGAGGGCACACTGCACGTTGCAGAAAGGGCTTAACTCCAAGAATCAAAAATCAGCACACAAACCTCTACTTGTACAGGTTTGTGCCATTTTCTACTATTCCACAAACACCGTTTGAAGGTGGGAAAACAAACCAAGCAACCCCACTACACTTCGTACCCCAGTGTAAAACCCCATTAATGGGACAGAGGCTTGGAGGACAAGTGAAAAGGTTGCAAGTTCTTTTGTGTAGCCAACAACAAACTGCCCCCGTTCACATCAGTGAGGAAGCACGGAGCCAGCAGCAGGAAAACCGGACGCTAAATAGTTGCTTACATCTTTAAAACTTAAGTAGTATTTAGTGTAGGCATTAATCAGCAAAAAGAATCATTTTGTGGATATTTCCCATGAGGTACAACAGACTCAGGGGGTCGATTTGAGGGGCAAAATATACCCTTGACCAGGCAGCCTGCATTTACAGCACAGCAGAGGACGTAACGCTGGAGCAGGCTGCCCGGGGAAGTGGTGGAGGCACCATCCCTGGAGGCGTCCCAGGAACGTGCAGACGTGGCGCTTGAGGACATGGTCTAGTGGGTACGGGAGTGTTGGGGTGATGGTTGGACTGGATGAGCTTACAGGTCTTGTCCAGCCTCGGTGATCCTGTGATAAGCTTTTAGTAAGAACGAAATGCAGTAATCAGGCCTGGTTTCCTACTACCTGCTTGTATTTAAAGGCCAGGTTCAAGGAGCAAACGGAAAGTTTCTGATCTCAGGGGGCTTTGGCTCTATGTGGCTTAAAGAGAGCTTTGCTGATGAAGTGTCCACTGGTTACTCAATCCGACACTCCTGCCCTGGCATTTTAAAACTTCCCAAACTACACTTGGATTTTCTTAAGAATGAGGAAAAAAAAGCAGCAGCTGACACTATCAGCCAATGGGAGTTCAAACACTCTTCTACTCATCACACACACTGAGACAATTAGTTTTAACACTGAAAAGAGGGATTTTGGCACCTACTCCGGTAACAACTAGAGGAAGGGCCTGCCTTCACTCCTTTGCTACCAGGGGGCTGCACCGCTGTCCACAGCCCCTTTCCTTCACGTTACTGTTTGCTCTGGACGAAACCAAAGCATCTTGAAGTGAAAGTTCTTTGGGTCGAAACTGTAACCCACGTGAAACTCCTGATAGACTTTTGCTTTGGGTTTTTCCCCCAAGCTTAGTCAGGATTCTAGCCAAACTGGCAAACACGATCAGAGTTTCAGGTTGGTGTGTGTGAAACAAAAATCCCCCCAAAATCTGAAAAACAAGTTGCTTTTGCCTGATTTTAGGGATTTCTGTGGAGAACATTAAACAGCCCTGTGTAACAGGATTAAAACAAACTTACCTTGCAGGGTCTGAAATTTCTTCCTCCAGGTTTAATGACAGTTTTATTAACATAAACTGATGCAGGATTAGACCGTAAATATTTAAATCCCAACACTTCCTGGAATTAATCTAGAAAAGGGGAAATTTCAGACTGTTCCTTACCATAATCTACTCCACGGATGTGCTTAGGTGGTGCACTCTTCTAACATGCGGTTTAGGTAACGGGATACCGAGTCACTAGTTAATTTACTTCTGGCACACTCTGCCCAGAGTACTTGTGCGCTACGGGCACTCTGGGCTGAAGGACACAACTACTTTGACAAAGTCGTGCCCAGGGGCTACTCCACGATGTGTTCAGTGTCCAAGAGTTGTGGTACATGGCTGGAATTGACAGTGACTCAATACGTAAGGATATCCTTTCGTACTCATTTGTGCGACAACCTCACTTCTGCTGGCACAGGAACGTGTTGTCTTTTAACCTGACTTAAGGAGCTGGCCCTAGAATTAGTCTTCGTCATTCTGGATAGCAAGTTGGAATGAAGATTATTTTGACAGATGGCATCTAGCCTGTCTAATATGCATTTTACCTGCTCCATAAATATTGATGACTTTAATACATTTTTGTTCTGCCATATGCTTCTTAAAGGTACACTTCCAAAACTTGACTTGGCTGCGTGATCGAGATGGAATTAATCTCCATTCTGCAGCACTAGGGATGAGATCAGAATCACACGCATTGTGCCTGCTGCTGGAAGATTAAAACTGGTGTGTGTGAGAGAGGGCACAGGGGGATAACACCAGCAGATCTGCATCCCAGCTCCAGCCTCACAGCCCTGAGGTCATGGGCACTCCCTGTGCAGGTGGAGGGTGTCTTGGTGACATAAACCTCACACAGAAAGGAGTTCCAGCCAAAGAGAAGCCCCTGTCTCCTGAGGTCCTGCCACCTGGACAGTGTTTGAAGCAGTTTCTCCCTCTCCATCGTGAAACCCTTCAGCTCTGTCAACTCCTATGACTGCTATACCACACCTGTCCTTTTTTTTCTTGGAAGCAAGATGCTCGTTGGATACGTACTGACCCAGTCAGACCCACAACTGCATGACTATCGCTTAACATGCGGGCTGACACACGATACAGGTATTCCTCCGCATCAACACTTTCCTGCCCCTGCCATTTGAAGGACGTGCAGCTGCCTGCTTTGGGGAGAATATTTGCTTTGTGTAAGGACAATTTCCCTGGGCTCTGTAATTTCCAAGGCGGACAGGGTATAGAGTGACAGCGAGCTCTTATTACACCACCGCTTTCTGCTTCTCCACCAAGGTTCCAGAGCTGTTCCCAGTGCTGTAACTGAAATGGGAGTGGGGCCAGGGCTGCTGGCAAGAGGAGGGGAGATGTGGCTAGCAAAAGCCCAAGAACCATTTCCCCAGGCTCCAGCAGCCTTGAAAAAAGCAGCACTGCTTCCAACGGGAGCAGCCCTGTGCCCCACGGCTGGAGGAGCTGGCTCTGACTCCCAGCAGTTTTTTCTCTGCTGGATTTGTCACCTTGTTTCATCAAGCGAAAAAGGCAGCCCTATCGCCACCCCTCTTCACAGTACGCTACTGCTGCGCCCACGTTCCGCTCTAGTCAGAAATTCTTCAAATAACGCCTGGGACATCCGCCGTGCAGAAGTTTTTCAAGCTTGTCTGTGAGACGGCTGAATAGAGCAACACAAAAATAAGGTATGCCCTTCATAGTACACTACAGGAAAGCGGCACAGTGCGACAAGATGTAATAAAGTACTGAATAATGCGGTTGGAAATGATACAAAAGTACCATTTTACGAAGAACAAAATATTTTCAATCAGCATTTTTGTGAGTTCCCAGTGAAAAGGATTCTTCTCAAAAATAAAAATGAGGAAAGTCCTACAAAAATGATAATATAATTGCATTTTCCCAAAAATCAGTGAAAAATAGCTTTCTACTCTGTCAGGTACACAATTTTTTCTAGACACTTTCAGACAAAAGATTACAACTTAAATAAGAGCAGTTAGGATTATAATATTAGTTTATACTAATGTTTTCCCATCTGTAAACAGTTATCTTAGGGGTGTTTGTGAAGTATCTGGTGTTATTTACTGCTCTTTACAAGAGGGAAGATAATACACCAGAGCTCGTCAGCAAAAGAAAGGAAAGAGAACAGAAAACCTGCCGAGAATATTTGCAGCATTCTTTGCTTGATAAATAACCACCACTTGAGGGCTGAGCACGTAAACGAGAGGTTAATGGTCTTGCTGCTGCGCTGGCGCGTCAGTAATGGCAGGGGCTCAGTCTGTGGGCACGGCAATCAGACAGGAGCCCACGTGCAGCACGGTTCTTCTAACAAATACAGGCAGCTAAGTGCTTCAGATCTGCTACCCAGAGTATGTTACAAAGCGACTCCGAGCACCACACAAAACCAACAGGAGGGTTTCTTTGCAAAGGGTATTCATGTAAACTCTCTTCAAATTAAACAATTTCCTAGTCCTTCAGGTTTTTACAGCCAGACTAAGAGGCTTGGTCTATGGCTGCTCTCACTAGTTTGGAATCTCTTTGGTCGGAAAAGCTCTTCAAGACCACCAAGTCCAACCACTGACCCAGCACTGCCCTGCCCACCACTGACCCACGTCCCTCAGCACGTCGTCCACACAGCCCAAACCCCTCCTGGGATGGTGATGCCCCCCACCCTGGGCAGCCCCTTCCAACGCCTGAACTTTAACTGGGCTTTCAACGACACCCGCGTGCAGGGCTCCCAACGGCAGCGAGAGGCTTGCTAGAAGAATTCACCCAAAGTCAGGATTTATTCCTGTGCACTAACTTAGTACATAGCAGCCGCCACACAGGCTGGTATTTATCAAAGCCTAAATCTGCAGTGACAGCACTGTCCAGAAACACTGGCTGCAGAGGGGCTGGGCCATGGCGGGTGTTTTGGGTAAGATGTGGATTGCCCCAAGAGACTTAAACCGGCTCTGCAAAGGGAAACGTGACATGAGCCATGCCCGCGCGGAGAAGCAGATGACGTTCTGCATGGAAACGCAGCATGCCTTCTGTACATTCAACACGCGTTTGCGACACAAGCTAAAGGCTGGAAGAGACTCACCTGACCATACTATAAAAAAATATATATGATTTGGGAGAAAGCCAACACAGCCCTGTCAGGGGTTCAAAGATAGGTCAGATCCTTATTAGATGTAGACCAGCAAAGCATCACTGGCTTTTCTGTATGCAAATCAATTGTCACCAGCTAAGAATACATCCTTGCTCTCACAGGATGAGACACAAAGGAAACCTAGATACCACAAGAAGAGCTGGCATTTCTGAAGCCAAGGGTAATTTCTGGTTTAGCCCATAATAAGGGCTTTAGAGATGTCCGGGAGTCAGCACTCGGCTGGAGCAGAGTATGCTAATTCAGGCAGGTGCTAAAACACAGCAGCTTGGCAGCTGTGAATGGGAAAGAGAAAAATGAGCACTTCTCCATCTTTCAGTTGTGATTTGACATCTCTAAATGTGGGCAAAGGCTGAACCAGTTCAGAAGGTTGGTTTGACCAAACACCCAGGGAGGAATATATAAAATAAGGCAGAAAGACAATGAGAAATGACTTTCCTTGAGTGGCTTCTAGGTAGACCAAAACTGCAACGGGAAAGCCTCTCTGAGCTGTTTATTTAAGGGCTTTTTTTGCCACTGCTCCTTCAGTAACAGATCGGGAAATGCCAGGGCAGATTAGAGCTATTGTGGCAGCAGAGGTTAACCAAGCTACCTGTAACCCTCGGAAGACACGGAGTCTGTGTCTCAGGTAAAGCTTCCGGTTCTGTTCTTACGTGATTCAAACAATTTTACAGGTATTAGTCACTGTATTTGTGCAAGGACTTAGCTGTGATTGCAGTGGTTCCTTTACCAGGTATGTAATATTGCCGGAAAACTGTACTGAGGCAGTTCTGAAGGTGCAGTCTTGAAGGACACCTGTGACCCCCAAAGTCTTCATGTTTTCATCTACTTAGTTTTTCCAATTCTTCACCTACTAAAGTTTCAGTAACTGCATTGCACGTTCATTTTATTCTGTGGTTCTCTGCCTGATGTCCTAATGATCCTGTTCGTGCGCATTGTGTGTGACGAGTCCCTTTCTACTTCATTTTGCTAGAATACCAGAGAATACAACCAGCAATCCCCAAGCATTCGTCTGAATTTCTTAACAGAAATAAATTTTTATAGGCAAGACAAACTACCCACCTGTGAGGAGATGAAAATTCTCTCAGGCCCTGCAAGATGGCAAGGGTCACCGTCCCTGTCCCTAAGGCTCATGCCAGCAGTCTCACTCAGCTGGTTTCTGTCTTCAGAATGGAAAAGATAATACAGTTTTTTGAAACTGTCAGAGGAAAAAGCTAGCCTGAGGAAAGACAGGGTTGCACACCTGTGTGAGGAGAACTTAAAGCTCTGAGAAAACATTAGATACATTAAGACACACTCAAAAATATTGACCTTGAATGGGAAGTAGTACAAGTCATGTCTTCATGGTTATGTGCAATCAAAACAAAGGCATTTGTTGCTTCTGGTTTCAAGGTGGTTTGCCTTAACAAGTTTATGGAGTCCCTCTGTTTAGGGAGACAGTAACACAGATAACAAACAAACATATCCCTCAAGAGCTCTCAATGTCTTAAGAGAAAGAAGACCCGATAACTGAAGAATCCAAGAATCTTTCAGCCATTTTTCTTCAATGTGACTGTCATTAACAGTGGTAGCTAGACAGCCAGCTACTCAAACAGAAACGAGTTCAGCCTGGGGCTCAAGTTCAGGAACCTCTTCACTTGGTGAATAACCTTAAGCGTAACAAGTCCCGCTGGCATGACTGCATCGCCTGTACCGCCTGTCACAGCGGCTCTACGGAAAGCAGGAACGGCACATCTGACCCAGGAAGCACGTGTGTGCACTTTTAGACACGTGTGTTACCCCACAGCTGCAGCGCCTGCAGCAGAGAGACCAAAGCCACGACTGTTTCTGATACACCTCAGTCGTTAGGAAGATGGGATAGTGAAAGCACAAAAACGCGTTCATCATTCCTGGGCTGCCGAAGTCCGGTAACAGGATTAATTTCCATGTTTTCTTTTTCCTAATATGCGCACAATTTACTTCTGAACTCAAGTGTCTGTGTAGTCTGTAACAGAGCTCAGGAGCTCCTTTCATTGTCTGAGGCTTGGATTTGTAGTGTTCACGTATCATAGAATGCCCCCAGAGAAATAACCTTTTCCCCCCTCGGTGTGTTTACTGTAGCATTTACTGGTTTAATAAATGAGGTAGCCAACATGAAAACTTTTACTTTCTATCTTAGAACAGAGTTTTGTTATTGAATTTAAAGTTATTTCATTATTTCAGAGGGCTTATTTCAAATCACTACCACATCTTGCTTTTGTCCCATAACATACAAGAAATAACAGTAAAACCTTTTTCCTGATTACCGTCCCCTCAGACCCGTTACTTCGTACTTCCTTACGTTGAACTGGGTAAGTCACTCAAGTTTGTAGACTATTCCAAACCATTCACGTTTAAATTACATGCTTCAGACCGTCAGCAAGTACATCTTCTCATAAGGGTTTTTTGGTGGGAAGAAGCATCATTTAAGTCCCACCAATACTGACAGTCCTCCTCAGTTTTAGTCTTCTGCAATTCCCATTTTCAGTCTGCAGGATGCTCTATTAACTAATACGCCACTTTCCGTATTTACATACTATTCATCATCATACAGTCCTAACTACCTTGCTGACTACGTAGTTCCACCCAGAGCAGCATTTCATCTTGTCTCAAGAACACTTCCCAGTGACGGTACTACTGGGCCTTTCTTACTGTCTACTTCAGCAACTAACAGTTCCAGTTTCAGCATCCCTCCAAGAGTTGTTTTAACCCTCTGATAAAGGAGAGTATCATTTACCACCACAGAAAGGCCTCTGCGAACGCTTTCACCAGCCTCCTATTTACCCAGTCCTGTGTAGTGGTTAACGTACAGTCAGATTCAGGCAGCAGCACTTTTGCATTCCTCTGCCGAAACACCACATGGCCTAGCCAAATCAAACAGTATGTCTGAGCCTCAGTTTCTCTATTCAGAAAGTGGAAATAACAACCCATTTGTGAATGTAAAGGAATATACAGGATTTTAGATAAGAAGGGTCTTTCAAACCTTACAGACATTCCTTATTCCACACAGACTAGAATGATTTCCAGTGCAGAAGAGTTTTACCCTTCAGCACAGTCATTGTTCAATGTCTCGTGTTAAGTCTTTTCTGGCTGAGTACAAAACCAGGGACTTTCACTGAATTATGAGAGCCGTTATGAGTGAGATTCCTGCTTCAGTCTCTACTTCTTATTCATGCATTTCCTGACTGATAAAGACAAGAGGGGAAGACTTAAATCTGCTGCTGTTGTGGGGAGGACAGTCTACTGACTTCTACAAAAGAAAGTTGTGCCTCATGTTAATCACAAAGCAAAGCAAAAACGTTACCCCAGCGCAAAGCAGGCACTCTGGAGCTGTTCCTTGGCTGTGCAGTGTCTTGTTCTCTACTTTTGCTGGAGATTAGTACTCACAACTCTTAGGTACTTTCTGCAAGACATGGGTATATCTGCTTCCTTGGCTGCCTTGTTAACTCTGGTAAGGAAAGATCTAACCGTTGACGTCAACAGGACAAGCATTTTAACCAAAATATGTCTGTGATTACACTGACAGCATTATCAAAGGCCTCTGTGTTGGGAACTGAACACTATCATTCATTTTCAGAGCACTGCAGCAGCGGGAAGACTACTCATTAAAGTAAGTTAAATCAAAATCACCTTGTAAATGGGTTCAGTCTTGGAAATAAATATGCTTATAATTTATTTCAGTGTAAGTGAAGACTCAGGATTCAGTTGCTCCCTCCGCACTGCACAGGTGTACATACTACAGAGATTCAGCTTGATGTACGTTTACCTATTCCATCCAAACACAAGAATTCTTGGGAAGCTCTTAGCTTCCACTTCCAGAAAGAGAAAATCACATTATGTAAATGGAAAATCAAAATTCAGCATTAGTAATTGTTGAAAATTCTCTAAAACCCTGCATGTTTAGTGGTAGTGGCATCCCCGAGCTTCACAGCTCTCACCCCCTGCTCCCGGACGGTGCAGTTGTGCAGCAGAAACCCGTGCGGATAACTGGAACTGCTGTCAGCCAGAGCCAGAGGGAGCGGCATGAGATCCTGATCTCTAAATATCACTGGACCACTCTGAAGTGGCCTCATTCCTGGCTTTGCCTCAAGCACCATTTGAAGGACTAATTCTGTTTCATTTCCCTCTGTTTTCAGCTATTTAGCATAATTAATCTGATCAGCCCAGCAAAGAGAGTGCTTCTGTCTCTCATGCTGCAGTGACGTCATTTCTCTGAGCCCTGTTTCCACCTTTCAGCCGCAGGGGGTTCACAGAAACGGTGACTGTTGCACGGGCAGCAGGTATATTGCCAGAACTACCTCATTAGGGGAAAAACTGTGTGTTTGCTTCTAAAGTGGCAGAATTTCAGCTTGCCTCAGTGTCAGGTGCATTGTGTACCTCTGTCATGTTGCTCCAGTTCAGGAGCTTTTCAGGCAACCAGATTTACGTAACTTTTGGAAAACATGGAACAATGACAAACTGTAGCACTCCACAGGGGCCTGTAGTGACAGGACAAGGGGTGACGGGTTTACACTGACAGAGGGAGATTGAGATGGGACATCAGGAAGGAATTCTTCCCGCAGAGGGTGGGGATCACTGGGACAGGTTCCCAGAGAAGCTGTGGGTGCCCCATCCCTGGCAGTGTCCAAGGCCAGGCTGGATGAGGCTTGGAGCACCCTGGGCTAGTGGAGGGTGTCCCTGCCCCTGGCAGGGGGTGGCACTGGGGGGGTTTAGGGTCACTTCAACCCAAACCATTCTGTGATAATAGGAAAATATCTTCTTTTAGGAAAAGGTGGTGCACACGTACAGTATTAGCAGTTCAGCTGTTAACTATTAAGGAGAAACGCAGCCCCGATCAAATCCAAACTTGTGTGCAAACTTGCAGCTAGCTCAGTCTCAAAAGTTCTGAGATCATGAAAGGTCCAACAGACCTGCAAGAAGAACGCTACCGTACCCTGAGGGACAGTCATGCTTTAATTTTTCTGTTGTTACTGAAAATTGTAATGGCAGTAGCTATTTCTATTACTATGACTCCAGTTCTTCAAAACTCTTAAGCGCATGCTTACCTTCAAGAAAGCAAGATGACAATGAAATCAACATATGGTCAAAATCTGTTCCCCCGAAAGCAGTATGCTGAGTCCTGGCACGCACCCTCTCTGTTCCGGGTCACCTGTACTCACAGCACACACCGTGAGATGCTCTTAGACAGCAGGCAGTATTCTGGCCCATTTTCCTCCATTCATTCATCACCTCTTAAAACCTACATTGATTCGCTGCGGTCTTTGGGAGCAGAGACTACAGCAGGTATGGGATTTGCCAGGGTTGCTTCCACCACTGGCCTGTATTATTATTTCTTCAAACAGAGCATTCAAAGCAGTTTTAGGGGCTATAAATTTATAAGCAACAAGGCAGACAATGGTCTGATAAACCACAGTGCAATATATTAATGGCACAATGTCACACTCTCAACTGATATATGTATGATGTCCCAGATGCAGTCACTGTAGCTCGGGCACACGAGCATCCGCCTCAGTTTCGCACTAACTCAATCATCCCCTCCTTTTTTTTTTATAGACATGCTATGATAATAATTGGGGCTTTGTTCAAAGCAGTCATTGTGTAAGACATGATACTCAAGGTAATACTTTCATTCTTATGTTATGGGCTCTTGTTTTGTTTACGATGATCAGTGCCTGCTGCAGGTTTTCTAGAGAGCCTTTTTCCAAAGCAGGTGCATTTTCAGCTCATGTAATGGATTTACAGATATTTGGCCATAAATAGATAGCATTAAATGCTGCTGTAAAAATGAGATAAATGTTTATTACCCAAAAGGTTAATAAAAAAATCCACCTGGGACCTTCCAGAAAAGAACTAATCCCTTTAAGCCTGTATTGAACCAGTGACAGTTGTGCAAGATTCACAAGCAAATTGCATCCCTAAAACAGCCTAAAAGCAGGGAAAAAAAAAAAATCCCAGACTGCACACCACACTAAATGGAGTGAAAGGCATTCACATGAGATAGGTACCATTTATTATCTAATTTAAGCACTTAGTAGCAGCATCTGTTTACAAATAACCACTTCCCGCATTAGGTAAGTCCCATGCTAGGCTACTGTTCCTTCCCAACTTCATTATCAAGCAGTATGATTTTTATCAGAGTAACACAGAAAACCTCAGCTGGAAAGGAATGAGTTCTAAACCAGTCAACAGACAATCCGAAACGCCAGCAGGAAGAGGAAACGGCACTCGCCAGCACAGGACACTTCATGTGTACACAGCATTCTCACCGAGTCGCATAGGTTCTCACACCCAGCTTTAATGAACTAAACGCACTTGACATTTCAGTCCCCTTACACCTCGCTGAGTACAGAAGTGACATGTAGTAGCCTGGATGGAATAAAGAATTTATATTGATAGGAGTACCGATATCACAACCATCAGACCTGACTGTTACCCATAACTAAGCGGCCCTGGTTATACAACACACAGCATCTTAATGCAAACTCCTCCATCTAGCCACCTGTCCTAGCTCCCCCCGGGGGGCAGGCAGAACGTAGGTTCTCCCAAAATCAATTCCCTGGTGGCCTCCCAACGCTTTCACGTGTCCTCTTTCCCTGTTCCACTCGTACTCCACTTCTGCTAGTTATAAGGCTACTTTTTTCCAGGCAACAGGCTGGACAGCCAAAGCTATCTGTTCTTGCTAGATGTGGTTAGTGGAGTTGAGTCATTTGGCCCCCTGGATTTAAGCAGCCTGGCTGTCATCTCCCCCTTCTGGCTAGCTGCTAGAATGATGTGATAAAGCCAAGTATGCTTCCCCAAAGGAACCAGCTACTACCAGGGATGGTGTAAGAGACCTTTTGCCAGCTAAACACAAAACTCTTCTTCATCTGACTCCAGAGTGGAAATTACTGGAGCATTTACACAGTTGCGTTTGCTTTTTAGAGCACTGGCATTGACACGGGGACTGCGGGCTCTAAGTTCAGAGTAGGTGCTCCAGGCTCCGGCACATCTTTCTGTGCTTCCATTTCCCATTGTGTATGAACGGGCACAGCAGTGCCTCCTTGTAAAGGCATGAACAAAGTAAATCTCTGCAAGACAGCTGGGGTCTCGCAACAGAAATGTTTCAGCAAAACTTTGAACCAAAATTTGGCCAGTTGCTATTGTGTCTTTTCTCAGGTTGCTGCATTCAAACTCTGATTTTATACACATTTTCCCCAAGTCACATACTTCCAGCTGTCATTCCTCTTCCATTTATCACTGATACTTTGCCGAACACTACTGGGTTTTTAGGAAATCTACCCCTTTATCCTCCCAACCATTAAATCCCTAATAGAGTTTTTCGTTATTAGGCCCCAAATGCTTTAAGATGTAACTGTTCCTTTAGGCACATCTTCAGTAGCGTGTGAAGGAATTTTGAAACTCCGGTTTCTTTTATACTACAATTACGTTTGCTAGAAATATATCCTGAAGTTAATGAAGTATCACAACATATCAGAAGTTTCTGCCAGATGCTTTAACTCCAGCCCCCTCCCCAGCCCGGTGACACTGTAAGCTAGTGTGTAGCTTCAATTAACCCTGCCTTTGTGTATCCCCAGGTTTGGAGTCCTGCACTGCTGAAATAGCCTAACTCCATCCTGAGATTGACAAGTTATTAATTAGTACAGCAGGCCTGTCACAACCTCTAAGCCTCACTAGCACTTCCACTAGTTCCTTGGAGAGATGTATTGTCGCCTACTATTGGGATTAAGCTTCTCACTTCCAAAATATAAGCCTAGTCATGGCAGTAGACTGAAAACGACTCCATTAGTATTTTTGTAGCCCTTTGGCCTGCATCTCTTCCTTTTTGATTTTACGGGTGAAGTCTCAGACCGCTGAAAACAACGGGAGTTTTGCCACTGACTTCACTGGGGCCAGAATTTCACTCTACATATTCTACAGGGAATCCTGAGAGAAAGACTTTAATTAACGAAGTAGATTATCAAGTGCAGTGGAACAAAACCAGCCTTAAAATATCCTCAGTTGTCTCAATCATGGAGATAGTGACTTGGATAACTTGGGGCAGGACCTAATCTACATAATCGTGCCATACTGGCTGAGAGAACAGCAGCCAGTGCTGCAAACTCTGATAAACTACTAGTGAATCCTTGCAGTAGGAGGATGCTCAAAGCACTTGGGAAAAACCACAGCAGCTAACAATGCTGTTGGACTCCACCAAAGTAAAGGGAAGCTTTCAGAAGGGGTGACTGAAGGGTGACATTCTTGGGGCTCCCTGTCAGCTGAACACAAGGCACTGGAAGAGCAGGCAGTACTGGGACTCAACAGGAGTTCTGTGGCTTCACATTGCTGCTTGCACGGCATCATCTAGCAAGGCTGTGAGCACGTAGTAATGGCAATCATACGCAGCATGAGCTAGCCTCTGCTCATAGCAATTGCAGATTCTGTTCAGAGCGTTTTCAGTTGCATTGTTTCTACCTTCTGCCAGCTCAGGGAGCCTGCAGAATATATATATATATATATATGTCAGGCCAAAAAGAATTAGAAAAGAGAATTTTACAGGAAAACATGCCTGCTAGAGCTTCGGTGAGAGTACTGCATCCCATCAGAAACATTCACATTTACTCTCAGGTACCCCGAACAGGCGCAGTGCTAAAACAGTAGTGCTTTTGCAGCTCTACTAGCTTAGAGACAGCTGCTTTTGTTGGACTAGATTCACAAGGAAAGCTCTAGCCAATGCCATGTAGGTCACCATGTGGGGTTCTAGCACATGCCACGCTGCAAAAACCTTATTTAAGACCAAGTTTTGTGGCAGAGCCAAGGGCCCTC
This sequence comes from Rhynochetos jubatus, assembly GCA_027574665.1. Lineage (NCBI taxonomy): Eukaryota > Metazoa > Chordata > Aves > Eurypygiformes > Rhynochetidae > Rhynochetos > Rhynochetos jubatus. Next base: position 514,146 of record CM050656.1, on the reverse strand, counting down.
TGTAGCATCTGGGTGTGCTGGTTTCTACTTCATCGCTCAGAGAAAAATACATGGTTTCAGGACAGGAAATGGAAAGGGATTAAATAAGACCGATTTTTGTACAATACAGAGCAATGCCCAGTCTCAGCTTTTCGTCTTCCATGTTTTTATCAGACATCAATGTACAGCTTTATAGACACTGTTTTTAAGACACCCGTAGGCCTGTAGACATCACGCAGAATTAACACAAGCACAGTACGCAGAACAGCAACACCACTGAGAATGCGTAGCTAATTGCACCCCAGCCTGCATAATACCAATTTTCACAGTAACGTCAGAGTCAGTCATAATAATTAAAGAAATCCTACCTTTTCCTTCCTACCCTATTCTAGTCAGCCTTTTTCAAAGCACTTCTAAATTAATACTGTTTAACTGCTGGGCTTGAGCATGAAAGGGCTGAGTTATCTTAGATTAAGCTTCCAGTAAGCAAGAGTCAACATTGCGGACTTAGGCATGACCAACGTAACACAACTGGCTATCACACCTATTAGCTGAGGTCTCTGGGACTGCTCGCTATGGAGACTACACAAAAGCACTTTCCCATTCTTGGGAGAGTTCAAGTCTAGGTCATTTTGGCAATGAACACGAAGGAAAAGCAGTGTTGTTCGTGGCTGTGCTGAAAAATGGAAGCCCAGCTTCAGCCAGCCTCCATGCATGAGAAGGGAAAGACTCTCCTCTAAACTTTTAGTTAACACTTTGCAATCCTTCACATGCTGCTAGACGTGTTAGATGCTAACCCATGCTAACATGATACAGCAAAACCAGCAGCCACGTCACAACTTGAGATTCATGTTCCTGACTCAGTCTAATAGAACACGAGTTATTGACCGATCAGACAGCTGCAGAGAGCTCGGAGCAGGATCTTCCCCAAGTCACACAAGAAACTTCCACCACCGTTTTTTCACATTTCCCATCAAACCGTACTTTAAAAGCACAAACAACAAAACTTCGTTCCTACCTACCCCATCTGCAGTCCTGCCTCCTCCCAGGAGATCACACAGAGCCAGCCTTTCTCACCCACCACCAGGAGCAAAAGCCACTCTGCCACCAGGTGAGACCCTCAGCAGCACCTGGGTGCATCCGGGGCCTTAAAAAGGCGCACCTGGGCATCATTAGGATCACCAGGCCCTGCCTTCACCTGCAGGATCTTTATTCCTAGTAATGCCCTGTACGCAGCATCAAGCTGAAAACAGCTTTCAGGTTAAGTAGCGGAGCAAACACAGAGACTCAGGTTGTCCCTATAAGCATGAAATGGCAAAATGCCTTTTTTGTTTTAACAGAGTCATTTTCCAGGATGGATTTATATCCTGCAGTGTTCACAAGGCCTGTGTTTTCACAGCACTGGAGTCAAACAAAATGCTCTTGATGAAATATCAGCTCTTTCTGTGTGCAGAATATGGCATTAGATTTATAGAGCAAAGGAGTGGTTTACTTGCCTTGAGGGGAATTGAGAAGTGACAGTAGGCACTTAACAGCAAGTTCCAATTACAGCATTTAAACATAATTGCATACTCTGCTAATCTGTGTCAGGGTGGCATCATTTTAATATGATTGTCACAGATTCTAATATTATGAGTGATGTGAGTGAAGCTGAGCCTACCGAAAAAGTTCAGTTCCAGGTCTTAATATGCACTCTAATTCTGTCCGTCAATTATGCTACAGCAGGGTTCACATCGAGGTCTGGGGATCTAGAGGATGTAGCTACCTTTATTAAAGTACTGCTATTGTAAATACATGTATGGGTCAGGAGACAGTTATAATTTGGTTTTGTTATTTTTTATAAGCCTACGACTATTAGAATAGACTCTTGTGTATGACGATTTAGATGTGTCATGGAATCTTATTTCAAATGGAAACCGTAAAGTGAAATAACAAAAATTGCAGCTTGACCTCTGCAAAAACGTTCATTTGTGCATTGTATAGAGTATTACAGGAGACAATTCTAATCCAAGGATTTGAAAGCACTTTGTATATCCTTTACAAGCTCCAAACTCCTAATGATATAACGGAAACTTCCGTATACAGAGAATGGAGATCCACGTACAGTGGTTAAACTTCAGAACCCAACAGAGGCATTACACTTGGGTAAAGGTAAAATGTGTGGCAGACTTTCTTCTGGTGTAAAGACCCCTTGAAGGTGTTCCTGCCTCCTTGCTCCTCAGCATCTAGGCCCACATTTGGATTTACTGCCTCCACAGCTGTGCTAATGGAACCGATCATGTGGCTGCACCTCAAACTTGATCAGCACCTAGCCGAGTTAAAAATTATCCTGGTTTGGAGGGCTTTTCTAGCCCAAGCCAGCTCCTTGACCTGGTTTAGGAGGCAGCCCACACAGTCACATCAACACAAATATTGCAGTAATGCATTGCAGCTTGGGGGGTGGAACGAATGACTGACTAGAGAAGGGAGAGAAACCGTGTCACAGAAGTGTGAGGAGCTTCCCAAATGACTGTCTTGCTAGAGAGTATTTGAAACACCCAAACTTCTGATTATACCCTTCAAATGCTGTAGATGCTTTGTGGGCAGCGTGTATAAACAGAATTTACTGCAGAAATGCAGCCACCTCCGTGGAGGAATCCGTTATTGCAGCGACGGCCACGATCAGCCGGCAGAACTAAAGACGCAAGCGCTGTCCAAGAGAAGGCAGAGGGTGGGCAAGACAGTCAGTACTGAAACTTCACTAGATCTTTAGACAAGTTTGCACCTCATACTAAAACATCACTGCCACCAACAAAACTATCCCCTAGCACCATGCTGGCACTCGGGTCACTGGAATCGTGCAGGAAGAATGCTACTTAGTGAATCACTGGATTTTCCTTGGCGGTTTCCCATCCAGCACGACAGGGCTTGGCTGTGTTTAACTCTCAGGATCAGGCAGGATCTCAGCCAAGGCTGCATGGCCACATATTTTCTTAACCCTCTGACCAGCTGCCACGTTAAAAAGACAAGTTGCAAATGCCTAGCTACATAATTCTTTAAGATGCTCTTTTCTCGCATTTTATTGTCGCATTTAGTCTCTGAAAAATCGTTCTGGTATGTTTAGTAGTCACCCTGTTTTCTCTGCAGCCATTTATGGAAGCAGAATAATTTCAAAGTGGATTTTCTTTAATGGAAAGAACAACAAAATTTCAGAATATGGGGTTTCTTCTAAAATGACCCTTGCTGAAGCAATGCCTATCCTGGGGGCTTATGAGAAAAGCCCAAAAAAGAGACACGCATTTCAGAAATCAGTGAAGCAAGCAAATGATTGTCCTACGAGCTCTTGGACAACACTGCACAGAGCTACCATATGCTTCCTAGTGCTCCCCTAACTGCCAGCTGTCTCCACCTTGCTCCTTCCAAATGGCAGAGCGGGCAGCCGAATTGCCAGAACTGATGTTCTGACCTGCAGTTATAGGCACGGAAGAGGCTTGGAGTCAGTCTGATGAGAACATAAGCTGCATGTAAGTGGAGCAAGGACAAAAGAGGGTCACATCGTTCCGCTGCTGTCCCACAAGGGTAACTCGGGAAAAATAACTGTATAGAGCATTTCTGCTAAACGAGTGCGAGATCAAAACCAAGCCAGACGCTGAGCACTGCTTTACATACGTTTTTCCTTCCCTTTGCAGAAGAGGCAAATGTTAAACAAAGTGCCAGGCAACAGAAAATCAGATCCGCTGCCCTCCGAGTTCACGTCATGATGTGAATACACATAAGCCTGAACCAAACAAATTGTCGACGAACGTGCAGGCTGGGGAATCCATACCACAATCACCATATCGTAATCTCCTTTCTCAGAATGACTCCACGAGCTTTCCTCCACCTCTTCTTGTCCTCCCTTCCACTGTTTCTGGCCATGCTGATGGAGAACCATCCTGGTAACTCTTACCAGTGTGGGGTCCATGCCACACGGTGCCTTGCAGCTAAACCTTGGTACTTCTCAGCAGTGAGACGCAGCCCAGCGAGTGGCACCCATCTTCAGCTCTGGCGTGTCTTCACTACCTGCTGCACTCAGAACCTGTAGTAACACAGACCTACTGACACACGAGGAATGAGTGTGCTTTGGTGTGTACTTCTAAACTGAGTGAGGATGTTAGATGAAAGGTCTCCGATTAAGAGGAGAAAAATCCACCATTCTGCTAAACGACAGTGACCCTGTCATTGCTAAGGATAGTATAGAACGCCCTGAGAAACCCAGTGTAAGATATCACTGGCTTAATGATTATTTCTTTCGGTGCATTGTTACGGTGGTGTACCTGGTGCTTTTTTACTATACCAGCTGGCATCCTAAAGCTTCCTTCCCATGAAACATCCAACTGGATAGGTTATGACTGCCTGATTTCAGTTACTCTCGGAGGTATGCATCTCATGGGAGATTTTACGAATGAAAGCTTTTACTAATGAAACACATAATAGGCAGGTGTGAGGCTGAATGTAGGAATACATCCTTATCTCAGTTATAATTTGAAAGCTTGGGAGAAATGCTAATAAACTGTTAAAAGCCTTTATGGCCCAAATAAATTGTGTGCTGTTTGGATGTGAACCTAGAGATCATAAAACCTCAGAACCCCATGAATTTGGGCCCATGACAGTCTGGAGACACTGAGCATGCCACAGGCCCTCAGGAAGGCAAAAGACTACAATTACTCTGGCAGTCTTGAATCCTCCAGGATTCACGTACCACAGCCAGGTCACCTACCAACTGGGCAACACCAGGCAGCAAAGCACAAAACCACCCTTACCTTACTTTAACTCCCCTTCGTACAGAAGCAAGACCTGCAGAACCAGGCTCCTGAGGGGACAGGTTTCAGGTCGGGCACACTATCTGTCCGTATCGTGTCCTTTAATACTTTCTGAATTTCAAACATGTCTTAGGGACAGCTAAGCTTCTCCAGGTTGGGTAAAAATGAGTATTTGGAAGAGACTGACTCGCTGAGCAAACCTCTGGATACTCCAATGAAGCATTTATCACACGAGCTGACAGTATCAAATGTCAGAGAGTCCCTAGAGGATTGCCCCTTCCTAGCATCCCCAAAGCCTCAGTTTGAACTTGTACACCAGACAGTTACACCAAGACGTAACTCCACAGAGAAGTCCAGTCTTCATTAGCTCTAATTCCCACAGAATGGATTGTCTCAGCTCTCTCATCTTGAGGCTACCCAAAGGCAGTTCTAGCTGGATGCCATAAACTTCAAGGGGCTGCTCAGCAGCCACAGCTCGTGATGGCATCAGGTGAACGTCTTCAGCCCTGGAAAACAACCAGGGGTGAAGAGTAAGGCTGGATTGCTGAACTGGCTCTGCACCAAATAGGAATTTTCTCCACCCTAGAGTTCTTTCGTTGTCAAGTGGAACTGACTTTGTGCTTGGTGCATTTGCTCTTGTATCCTCCACAATGCTTTGTGCTTAGGAGAGCTCCTTGGTACAGACCGGTACAAAAGGCAAACCAAGCTCAGGTAAATACGTAAGACAGTAGCCCTGTGTGTGTACTAAAACACACACACACACGTGCTCGTTACTTAAAACACCCTCCTTCTCCCGTGTGTAAGTTGTGGCTTTTCCCTAATGATGCTTCCACTTTGCCAGTCTCCTGAACAGGAGAAGCACAGCAGCTGGAGCAAGAGACAAGGTCAGGGGACAGTAGCTATTAGAGGAGTTAACTGGGGGAGCCTGGACACCACTAGGAGACATTTTCCATGTCACTGTGCTTTCAGCATGGAATCTGTGCCATCACGTGGGGCGGCAGTCTTGGCAAATCTGTCCCAAAGCCGAGTCTGCTGGCACTTTGCAGCCACCACCATCCCTGCTGTCGTTGCTCGTGGCTGCCTCACTGCAAATGGCATTCTCCTGTCACCTCTGCTGCCACACAGACACAGCGCTAACTGCACTTCCCGCTCACCTACGCAGTAACTAGGCTGAACGGAATTATTCTGGATCCCTTTTAGATGGTGTTGGTCCATAATAGGCAAAACAGGGATATAATGATTTTCTGCTTTTAGCCAGGACTAGAGGGACTAGGAGGAATTCCTGATTCTCTTTGGGCATAACTGTGTTCAAGTCAGCTCAGCTCAGATGTTGTTTCTCCAGTGAAGATCGTTGGTGAGGTAAAGATTCCCTGAACTTCAGGCATTAAACCTGGATTCTTTAAAGGGATGGTAGACCGTCCTGGGAACTGTAATTTCTCGTGTGTAATTCAGCATACAAGGCAGCGATAAACTGTGCTGGTGTTCAGGTAATTTTGTGTCTGTCAGAGGCAGTTCCTTTTACGTAAAACTGTACTGACTGTGGGTGTGCAGTTATAAAAATGGAAAGGCATGAGGGCACAGCAGCTCCTGGCTCATTCGTCAAATGCTGGGAGTGCATCACGCTCCCTATCGTACTAGACAAACCTGTTTTCCCTACAGTGCTATCCTTTGCTGCATTTCCCCATCATGCATCCAGGCAGACTGTCATTATTTTACGGATTTTGAGGAATCCTTCCAGGCAGTCGCTCTGCTCCGATGCAAACTTTGCACAGAAAGTAGGATATTAATTATCATTCCATTCTGCTGCTCTCCTTTGACGTGGAGAGGACACACTTGTTTGCTGACCTCTCTGGATTGCAGGCAGCAAATGTTAAAGGGATTTGCTTCTGCATTCACCCTATGGGAGCCCTCCTCAGTGTGACTAATTGCCCAAACTCCCTGTGCTAACACGTACTCAAACACACCTTCAGGATTTTTGCCTGGTTGTTTTCCCTGAATCTGCACACAGCCAAAGCTTTGGGCAAGTCTCAAGGAGGATAAATTCCCACGTTAGGAAGAAACAGACTTGAATGGTCTGGGGGCTCACAGTAACGGGCCACTCCATACAGCCAGCATGTCGACAGAGGCCTATGAACGTTTTGGAAAAGCAAGATTTAAGGGTTGGGTTCATTAGCCACAGGCCACATATTGTGCCAGGACATAAAAATCGGAATAGTAAAACCGTGCACCGAGGTATCATCAGCGAAGTAGAACTGCTGCATCGCCATATACTGTCTTCCTTCTGCCACCTCCTGAGTGGAGGGAAACAATAACATCTGTGGAACATCTACTTTTAGGAGCTGCCCTGTCTCTGAAGGGTTTTGTAAGTTCTTTCATTAACCTGCTGTTACGTACCTGACGCAGGCCTTAGCTTACAACAAAAAAAAGCTCAATCTGATGCAGAAAATGAAACGCTAGCCGTTATGTATTCTTATTTGAGCAGTACTTCCAGGTTTGTTTTTGGTGGCTTTGACATATTTTTACACCTCTTGTCTACGTATCTTAATCCCCTCCTGCTCCTAGCTACCCTACTACAAGAGGGAACCTGTGGCACCCTGGGATAATGCAGTTTTGTGGGAATCCTTGCCCACAGCAGAGCCACCAACGGGACAAAGTCCATTTATTCTACTTGTCCCAGACACACAAAATCTGCAGACATGCGTAAGCCTCACCGGACACTCCTATGGACAAAAACTATGCTGCTGTTGGCTAACGAACGCCCCCCAAGCATTTTCTTCTCAAGAATCAGAAGACTTCCCCGTTACCAGACCAAGTCATTTTCATCCAGCATGTTTGGACTAACCTAATCAACTTGAGATGACTACACAGTTTAAACGGTACAGGAGGACAACTAGAACAGTGCAGTACGACTCGGAGCAATTTCTACTCTAAACTTTACCAGACACTGTCTGGTTTAGTTTATCTTCATGGCTGGTTCCTTAGCTTCTGGCAAGGCAAGTATTTAAAAAATGAACATATGTTGCCTAAAATGACAATGCATGTAAATTAATTATTTGACTCTGACATACACTCTAGCATGCCCCTCTTCCTGCAGAGCAACCGCTATCGCTATCCGTTCTGACCACGTTCGGCGAAGCCTGTGTGGCCGCGTCTGTTAAAACGCAGCTGCTTTGCACAAGCCACCCATTACCTGCAAATGCAGGTAAGCAACCTATGGGAAGGAGAGATGAACTTTGGGATAATTGATCTAATGAGGATGGGGACTATTGCAGTCATTCGTGCTTGGGAGTAGCCGTTAGGGTTCATAAGCTCTTTCTGTGGATTACTGAATGTCTCGTTCCTGGATTCGAGTTACATGCAGTGCAGGTGCTGTTTACTCATCTGCCTTGTAGATCAGGTGCAGATAAATTTTTAAAAGTTACAGCAAGGAATTACAAAGAACAGTGCTTAATGGCTTCAAAGAGTGATAAATAATAATCCTACCTTTTTCTTACTCTTCCCAAATAACCTTCCTGACTGGATTTCTGTTCTTAAAAACTGAAACTGGATGAGAGAAAACAGAATCAGAACTGCCTCAAATGTCAAATCTTAGGAGCACAGCTTGGAGAGCAGACAGATGGACCTAGCAAAAAGCAACTACATAGAGAAGTGCTATAATCCGTTGGAGCAGCATGTTAGTCGAGAACAATCAGATTCAAAATTGTTCCTCTGAAATTTTTTCGCTGGCAACCAAACATTGTGACTTTTGTCATCGTGCTACAAGGATGAATCAGATGGGTGACAAGAGCCAGAGACTGGGGAGAAAGCAGCAGATGTGAAGATAGAAGAGTGAAGCCAGCACAAAATGCCGCTATCGCTTACGAGGGGAGGTGGTGATTATGGCATTAATCAACATTCCATAATCAATGGCAAAAACTCTGAGGAGTGCCAATATCTATTCATCTTTATTTATGCATATGCCAATCCTTCTTTATAATGTTGTCCCTAGGAGTAGTTTCTAGGTTATAAAGATTGTTGCCATGAAAAGAGATAATTGTAGTTCATGACCTGGAGGCCAAGGTAGTGCATAATAACGCTATTGTGCTCCGGGATGCAGAGAGAGCTCTATAATGAGGGTGGAATGTAACCAAATACAGCATTCCAGCATAGAGTCAACAATGCGTTTTAAACATAAAATTCTAGCTGTGCTATTAGAAATATGCTTTTGCCAGGAGGTAATTACACAGAAACCCAAATTATATCACAAAAGTGATAGCATTCCTGACATCAATAGCCAAAAGAGTACTTTACCCCAGGAGCTTACCAGGCCTGTGAACAAGGGAAAGTTGTGTTGGAGGGCTGGTAGCCTGGGACTGAATCCTACCTTTGAGTGCATAATGCTTAACTCTTTCCCCGCCTCTCGAGCCATGTTTTCTGTCTTGTTCACCCCGTGATTGCATCCAATATCTGTCATATTTGAGACTGAGAACTATTTCCCTGTATAGTACTAAAATGTCCTAGTTATAAGCCTTAAAATTATCAAACAGAGTCTGGCTTAGCAACCTTTGAGCCTGCTATTTCCAGGCGGCTTTGGCTCAACACACCACATAAGGAGGCCTCAGGGATGCTTTGCTGGTTTTGGTAGGGACCGTACGAAAAACCTAAACCAACTCTGACTTCTCCTCTTTACTGGCTGCAATTTCATTTTCTCTCTTCAGCGTACTTTTAGAACACTGGAGTGCCCGTTTTATACCCAGACGTACAGACACATACAGTTGCATCACACTAAGTTGAAGGCTGACATGCTTTTGTGAAGGACTGGGGTGTTAAAAAGTTTATGGGAATTTTGATTTAGAAGTACAGCCTACACCACGCACCCTGGGGGGAAAGACAAGGCTCCTTTAAAGCTTGGAAATGATGCTCCATTTGCATTGCATGGTATCTGAATATGCTGGATTAAGTTGCTTTGTGTGATGTTATGTGACTGAACGTAACCAAGTATAACCATATGGTCCATAAAGTAACTTGTGAAATAGCCTTGCCCTACCCTGGGAATAGATGTTGCTCATTTACGATCCCCAAAATATTCTACATCTGAATTGCTTGCAAGTAGTACAAGGGAACTGGGCTGTACTCTGGGGCCGGTGCAACAGCCAGACAGAATCCTGACACCAGTTCAGCTATAAACTGTACTTGCAGGTCAAAGATACAGAACAATCCGTACCATGCTGGCTGCTGTCTGTAGTGCTTCCCAGTACAGATCTGTTCAATATGTAAGAACATTAAATTACTCTTCCTGGGTATGTTAAACTGAATGCTATCAAAAACATCACATTATGCTGGTTAGTTCTCCGAGGAAAAGAATAATCTTGGAATCCAGGTCTCCTACACACCTACCTCAAGAATAAAGTAAATTTAAACTGTCCCAATCAATTTCCCCGTGGCCTTACTGCCCGTCTGCTATCTCTGACAGCTAATTCTTTCCCCTTCTTTTGGTGCGCAGCTTAATCCCGTAAACTACACTAACATTTCTCAAATATTTCAAATGCCCAATATTTCTGTTTGTCTCTTGTAATAATGATTTGTAAATACCAGATGTTTTCCTGACAAACCTTGAAAGGCCTTGAATGCTAGCAAGCATTTCCATTTTTGTCATCTGTAGTAGCACTTGGCTGTTATGATGCCACTGGATGTTACTAAGATGGACCATAACCATACATCTAGGACTCAGTTCATAGTTACTTCCGTATCCTGGATTAACCTGAGTTTGGAGCACGACACTGGGCTATGACAAAAAGACACAGAAGTTTGAATCAGGGCCTCCCACAGAGTAAAGGCGGCTTGGATCTAGAATTTTTGTGTGAACCCTTTGCTAGTATCCACATTTTTTATTCTGAAGAATGGCTGGGCATAGCTGAATACTAATGACTTGCTCCTGTGAGAACAGAGTGGAGCACACTGAGCAGTCGATAGTCAGCTGACTCTCTTTTCTTTGTTCTTCATTGGCAATAACACCCATGAAATCCATATTTCAAAATAAACAAAAGGACAGAGAAGAAAGAATAAATAATTTAATCAAGAGATTAATCCAATAATCTTATGGTAATACTGGCAATAACCATTGTTGTTTTAAAGAATGATAAACAGTGCTTTTCATTAAAGCTGCATGGAAAAAATGCATGCTTTCATCCTTAAATAGCTTAATGAAAATAGTTTTACTATCAGATACATCTTTTGCCAGTTGCCTTTGAATTAAGTAATACTAGCCAGAAACCAATGGATAGGTAAGTAAATCAGAAGGAGATATTCCTGATGAGTGCCCAGAGGCAGTTCTATATATTACATGTTGTAACCCTATAATTAACAAGTGTAGTCTAAATTCAAATATTGCATCAGCCACCTGTTGACGTTATTAGATCAGTACTTATTTATTACCTATTACATTTTTGGGAGGCATCCATCAGGATCTAAACCCCTGCTACGAGTATAAATCTGGAAGTGATGACCTCTATTCCATTATGGAGATTTATGCCTTCAACAAAAAAAAGAATATTTGATATTAATAATACAGATCTTTACAAATTTCCTAGGGAGTTACTTGGCTACATCACCTTGTGCAAGTTACTCTACTCATAACCAGTTTGATGTGCTTTTTCTATTCCGTTAAATGAGAGACATTTTGAAAGTCCTTATCTCTGCGAATGCGTGCTCACATGTGAATGTGCATGTATGCGTCGGAAAGTTTCTCGCTGCACGCCGTGAGGTACCATGCCAACCCACATACTTACATACATACTCTTTCTCAATTTCTTTTCCAGCCAGAGGGTGAACCCACAGATGTCAGTGGTAGAAGTATCAAGCCCTGCTCATGAATGTTGGATGAAAAGAGAGAGAGATATTGGCTTCCCACTGCTCAAGGAACTAATTTTTGAGAGTTACTTCACCTCCAGAGGAGCTGAGTGCCTGAAATGTTTAGACTTACATTGCAGTGACGGGAACCAAATATAATTGTCTTACCAGACACTGAATTCTTATCCACATCTGGCACTAACATGCAGTGATGAAACAGGCAGGAAAAAGAGGAATTAGAGGTAAAGAGGTGTAGGAATGGGTATGCATTCTTAGAGGGATGCTTCAAAGCACTGAGTACTATGTCCTTTCCACAGTATGTTCCACGGTCCCGCAGTTTCTTCCTACAGTGTACTTTGAGCAGGTGGCCAGAAAACAAAGCAAGCAAACTCACGAGCAATTAAAAAACCTTTGCTCTTGTTATTTCATAGCTGAAAGTCCAATAGTAAGACACCAAGTTTGGAAAAAAAATGGAACAAAAGTTTTTTTGACCTTTATCCTTCGGACGTTAGCTAGATCTTTTTTCCCCACTATGACTGACAAGCAGAGCTAAAAGAGAATGACGACGTGCCAGGCATGCCCAAGTTCTTTATCTGCAAGCTTACCCTTTTCTTCCTAGAAAGGGAGAAACCTCTGCATATCACATCATTAAGCTGCAACAAAAATGGTGCCTCCTTCCCATCACACCGTAGACTGAGGATGTGCAAGTCATGAGACTAGAAATTTATTGTCCCTTATTTCATTAAATCTGTATCTGTGTGGGAAGCAGACACACCCAGGATTACTGCCTCAGAACAACTTCATAAATTGCATGTTCTGCCTAGAGTTTTAGGCACAGCCTAAACATTCATCACTCCTTCCTTAGGTTTTTTCCTCAGGTCTCTTATTTTATTTTTCTCTCCCCTCCGACTCGTAAGAAGTTGAGCCATTTTCTCCATAAAATAATCATCTTCCTAAAATAAGAAAATAGAAGCTTGTGACAACTGTATGTCATTACGGTATTCAAGCTACATAAATAATCCCAACATCTGTTTCCCTGTCAATTTTCCAAACCCTAACCTACTAATAATATGCTAGACGGATGGTAAAACCAACTACCACGCTATCTGGATCCTTCTGTTGGAATCAATGCCATAGGATGTGTGGCAGCTTTTGTGACAACACGAAATGAGGGGGAAAAAATAGATGCAAAAGAATCCCAACAAAAAAGGAGCATATGCCATCAATAGGCAATCATTAAAAGTCAGCTCCAGAAAAATAATGTTAAGACTGGTCATTTATCAGGACAGATTTGAGACGTTCCGTTTTTACAGTTACATCACGAGATGGTTTCTTACTGGTTTTGAAATCACGGCTGGCCAATGAAGTATCAGCTTGGTGTAACTCTTCGAGTGTCTCTACTGCTTGGAAGGATGTTCTCTTGATTGACCTTGGCACTTCACCCTGGATACTTGCATCCTGGGACTGCTTTTTATCCCTGGGCAATCATTTTAGTGTTAGGAATTCTGGAACGAAGGCTGTTGTCATCTGGTCATGCAAGAACATTAAGAATGTTCTATTCCATGTGACTGTGACCTCAGTTCATGTTTAGGAAGCGATAGCTGGGTTTGACCAAATAATATTACCTGACTATGTTGGGGCTATAGAGGAGTGAAAAAGCGGCTGTCAGACTGTGCCAGACTTGGAAAGACCCTTCCTCTGCTCAGTGCACGTTGTGACTAATGACTGTAAGCACCTAAGAATGGCAAACTGAATCAAACAGGAGACCCTGCTGCTTTACTACCCTGTCTCCAGTAGCAGAGTGCAGCTGAAAGCAACACATAAGAACAGAACAAGGAGGCAAGTAGACAGTGGTACCTCCTCCCAGGTTCTGACAAGCTGTGCTGTATGGATTTCCAAAGGTAGGGATGGCGTTCACATCTTTTCATCGAACTGCCCTTGCTGGACTGTGCTTCTCTCAGTCTGAATCATCAAGTTTTGAGTGGCATTTTCCTGTGTTCCCCACAGCTGTCTGAATGCTGCAGCTCGGAAGGATTCATTTTATTGTCACGTCATCTTTTTTGTGCTATTTAATATGAAAAGGGAAAGTCACCTGCAGCTGCCTCATTCCTCTTCACCAACTCTGCATGTAAATTCCAACTAATTTTAAACTGCACGTTTCGCTATAGCCCTCGTAACCTCCCTTCGTCTGTAACGGGCTTTGTGAATGAAGGCACGGTGATTAAACTGCAGCGATGACAAGCCTGCCCTGACTCCTTTGCTAGGCACTGAGCTATATGATGGCGTTTCTTATCTAAAGCTTCTCAGGATATTAGGTCTCTGAAATAATCTTGCAAAAAACCCGTTCAGTTTTTAATGATAGAATTCCGAGTATTAAAATGTAGCTGAGAATGGAAAAAAAATTGAATGATGTAGCAAACTTTTATGATAGAACACCTTCTAATTACAATAACGCACTCCAGGGCTCAAATTATCAAATGATAATTTACACCTAGGTGATTTGACAGCACTCGGCCTTTGGCCTTCTGCCTAACAACACAATAGGCGTAAATCATTACCAAGTGATTCACACCCTGTCATGTCTTATTGCTTAATTAATTTGTCTAAAAGGCTTTCCATGAGAACTTACAGCAAATGGCTTGCTCTACATCTTTCAGTATGGGGGTCAGTACCTGCCCTCTCTTGTCATCCTCAGCTCTCCTTTCAGCCTCCTGTGTTTTAAGGGTCCAGCAGATTTTTCCTTTTACCACACCATCACTTAAATTTTTGCTTGCATTTTACACTCTCCTCTTCTAGGTAAGTTCATCTCGTGTTCTGTGGCTGCTGTATTTGTGGACCCATGGATGGAGGTGAAAGTCCTGCTGACCTTAAGACTGTAGAGAGCCTAGAACAATTGATCTTATGGGTCACTGGAAAATTGCACTCAAGAGGTCCAGATGTTATTTTTGTTAACTAGTAACTCTATGTTTACACAAGCAGGAATATCAACCTCGTGTATAATCTTAGAACATGTAAAGCTATATTGTTGAGGTAGATGTTAAATATTTTGAATATACATAATGTATAGAGTGCTTTTGCAGCGATCCAATCCTAAGCCCCATCAGTGTTCTGAAGAATAAATCTGATGATAAAAAAGAGCTCAACAAATTCATGGAGACTGTAACTACTGCTAGCCATTAGACAGGGTGATCCAACTGCAGCCTTCAGGCCTTAAACTATCGACTACTGAAACCCATGATGATTATACAAGGGGAAGGTCACTCTAGCGCTGCTTTTATACCCTAGGAATTCACTTCTGACTCCTTCAGTAGGCAGGATGCTAGGTTAGATGGATCAAACACACAGCAAGGCTTATCTTCTTATGAACACAGATAACCGGAACTGCCCAAGGACTGTTTTCTGCTAGAAAAGACAAAGAAATTACAATAATTTTTCCATAAGCCTTTGCTATGGCACTAGGTGTTTACTCAGGACACACAAGCCCTACTCAAACCCCAGAAATGCCTCCTTTACCAAATCAATTTACTCATCATACAGGCTGCCTGGTACACAGCTGCAGGTAGGAGCCATAAACACATGACAACCAAGGCAAGGGAAAAGCTGGAGATCTGAATTACATCTTTGAGTAAGCGATGGTCTCCTACGGAAAAGCACTTCTGAGGTGATTTTTCTTATAAATTCTCCTTGTTCTGAATATTGGAGTTTTTCATAAAATCATTGCTCTTGTAAATTGGAAAAAATAATTTGAATCAGTTGTAGTGAGTGAAAGGGCTGACTCAGGAGCTGAAGTCCTTCAGCTATTCGTGCGACAACAGGCACAACGGGAGGGCCAGCAAGCCACCAGTGTGCCTCCAGCACTTCTTACAGGACAAATAATGATGAGCTGTCTTCATGCCTGATCAAATACTTGGTCTTTCTTGCCTTGACTGTCACCTCAAACTAAGCAAATATTTAACAATAACTTGCTTGTTTTGATTTTACTTCACTGATTGTAATTTTTCCATGATGAGACCATGATTTCTCTCGGACATCATCTCCTTGCAGAACGTTAACTGGGCTGGAAAGTGTCCTTGGACTACCTCAGACCACAGAAGAGTTGTTCTTGGCCACACAGAGTTTTACATATCTGTGCAGGTGAATGCAAAAATCAAGTTTCTGTCCCCGTAGCATTTGATTTCTTGGATACATCTGCAAATCTTGTTAGAAAATATATTCTGGAAAACCATCGACCTAAGGAAACTCCACTGTCAGGCTACAGCAGAGATAAGAACAGATGCAACTTGAGGAAAACAGAAAACAGCTCAACAGTCACAGAAATCTATGAAGTTTTCACTTCTGTGTCCAGATGGGATGCCCTCCCAGCCACACCGAGCAGTGGTGAAACACCTGTCCCTAAGGAACTAAATCAAGGCAATTCATGTGTACCCTAGAGATCACCTAAGAACATCGAGATAGTCACAACTTGCAGGGTTGGATGCAGCGACTAAGGACTAAAAGCCTCTTAATCTCAAAGTTACACCACAGCTCTTCCTTGATTACTAATGTTATTAATGGAAGTAACAAAGAAGTGCTAGGGATGCAAAAATACAGACATAAGACTATGTTTAGCTTCCAAGAATCTCATTTGTGCCTATTAAATTTTTACCTTTAAAAATGAAAGTTCACTACCTGCAACCCATCCTCTCGCAAAATAAACACCTGCAAACTCCAAACATTGACTTCACACAACCTCTTCCAGCCGAAGCTGGGCTAAAGGAAGCCACAGCCTGGCTGCTGCAGCCCATTCCTTCCACCTTGCTATGGATGTGGCTGCTCCTGGGAGACCTCCCTTACACACATCAGACCAAAGGTGGGGGGTTCAGGCCAACCATCCAGCTCGTTTTGTCGCCAGTAGCTAAGGAAGGTCATTCCTTAAAGGAATTCCAAAACTGGCCTTTGGAAGGAGAAGGAGCAGTGATGAGTAGTGGGTGGCACTGCAGGGCAGCTGACCTTATTGGGTGGTACAGCTGTGTCATGAAGAGGAGCCAAGACCAAACTCAGAATTTGAGCAGTCATAAAACCAAGCTTTCCGTAGACTAGGAACAGTTTTGCCAAGAAAGGAACAGCAGGAAAATACATGATTAGTATTTTGAAGCAGCAGCAGGAAAAATCCTCTTGAGTCTGAAGATTTCTTGTTTCCTGCTTTGTCAAATATTTAGCTTGTTTGGGGACCTTGCATGAAGGTAGCCAATCCAACCAATGGTTTTAGCAATTGCCATCAAACAGTTTCCTGTCGTCTGGTTCCTACAGTGCATGAGAACATGACTTGCAGATGGCAGATGACTACTTTTTCCAAGAAGCCAGGTGAGCAGGTCACGTTTTACCACTGATACATGCCTCTGCAACCAGCAGTGACCTTCCTGAACAGCAGCCAGCCCGAAGGATCTGCTGGGCTCAAGTGAGCCATCCCAGGCTACCAACATCAGCTGTTTAGCCTGAAGGAGGGACAGACCATGCGAATGAATAATAT
Source organism: Rhynochetos jubatus (assembly GCA_027574665.1). Taxonomy (NCBI): domain Eukaryota; kingdom Metazoa; phylum Chordata; class Aves; order Eurypygiformes; family Rhynochetidae; genus Rhynochetos; species Rhynochetos jubatus. The sequence continues at coordinate 497,049 of CM050656.1, read as the reverse complement.
TGCAAAGAACACACAGACAAGCCCAACAGTGATGATTTCAAAGGCGGCTGTATAGAGAGCTAGTTGTTCCTTTCATTCCTTGTAGTTGGAAAAAAAAAAAAGGAAATTAAATCAGTGTCATTTCATCCCCTTCAACTGTTGGAAAAGTACCCATGAGTCTGGCTATCAAGTTAAAAAGAAACTCTATGAGGACCACCCAGAATCTGTCCTTGGTTATCCAGGGCAACAGAGCCTTAATGAAAGATTTTCCATTTTTCCTTGGTTTTGTCTTAAATTTTAAAAGGCAAGGAGAGCCCTTTAAGCACTTAGGCAGCTGCTCAGACACTGGCTTGCTCTGTCAGTCAGCTGGGCCCACACTCTCTGGCTTCCCTTATCTTAATGCTGAGCTCTTCAGCAGTAATGCTGAGTTTTCAACATACCATAAGCCACTTTCGATGTTTTTATTTAAAAAAAATAGCAGGTCCAGGTGGCTGGATTATGATGACGCATGCGTCTCCTGTTACTGATTTACTACTTCATGGCCTTAAAAAAGTGCACTGAGCGGTATCGTTAACTGCAGGAACTTATTTGACTTCTGATTTTTGCATGGGTCAGCCTCATTTCTGCTCACGTCACAGAATGCTCCAAACATAAAGCAACAAGTGCAGCTTTCCATGGTAAAAGCAGCATGTCTGCTATTTGCCAACACTGTCTTTAAAACAACAACCGAGAGCCAGTTTTCTTTACTCTGTTTCTGAAATCAGACAATCCCTATTTGCAAGTGTACTGAGTCAACCAAAGAAAAGGGAATGAAAACAAAGCAGTCTGCATTGAAAAGCAGAAGATGACAATATACTTAGGGAAACTGTCCTTTTGATTTTTACTTGAGTACAAGGCTCAGTTTCTACTCATCAGACCAAATTTCACTGTCCTTACACCTGGCAAGCTAATCAAAGGCAGTGAGACTATGGAACTGCAATGGAATGTCACCCAAGCGACACGGCACGGTCACAAAGATCAGCTTGTAAATCCTCTGCAAAGACAGTGAAAAAAATCCTTGTGAACACAGAATGCAATGTTTGAGCAACAACAAGGCCACCAAACCTTTTCAGTTTGAACAGAAATTCCAGATTAGAAGTACCCTGCAAGGTTCATCAGACTTTTGGGGCTCATCTCCTGTATCAGGACACAGGATACTCCACAGTTCACAAGGAAGCCTTAGGAAAGAGGAGTCATGCAGCATGACCCAAATGTGGCAGGAGAGCTCAGCTTGCCCTCTGAATCGTATCCAGGTCACCATCACCAGGGCTGCCCTAGCTCCGGCCGCTTTTGATTAGGAGATTTAACCCAGGGGCTTACGATAAATATTTTCCCTGCTCTTTCATTCTGCTTTTTCTCATTGTAGTTAGTATCTGTGTAGAAACAGAAGCTGAAAAGAGTTCATTCTACAGAAATGCTTTACAAGCACCTCTAAATTGTGATCATACCAAATTTGCATGCCTGCCATCTGCACATAAAAGCCTTGTCTTTGCTCCAGTGAAGCTGACTTGCTGAACTTACAGTCTCTAGACTCGTACACCTCTGCACTACTGCAGGGTTATTTGTGTAAACACAGACCACAGGAATAACAGCAGCTGCACATGTCCATCTGAGGGCAGAACGCACTCTTAATCTTTAGCAATAATAGTGGCAATATGTAGCATTTAAGTAAGCCTTTTCATCTCCAAGTCCTCTGCAGGCACACGGATTCACCCAGCATCTCTCTGTTGTGGATACTACTGGCATCATTTTACAGAAACACTCAGGGGACAAAGAAAAACAATGGGATTTGCCCAGGGCCAACTGTGGGACCACTAGCAAAGAGAATGTTGTAAACTGGCATTACCTGGAAACTTCGTTTAGAGACCATCAGAAAGAATAGCATAGGTTGTGTGCCACAAAGAGCTGGTGCAGTGGGTGTGATGCTGCTCTGTTCTTTTCTAAGCATGTACCGGGCTATCTCCCTACCATTAACCCCTCTAACAAGGGAAAAAGAGGGAATTTTTAACTGGTGAAAGTCATTGGGAAGTCTGGTGTTGGTAGATCAGGGTGTCGCTCAGTGTGATGTAGATTAGGTCAATTCATTGCAGGAAAATGCAGCACACTGCAGTGGAAGTGAAATATCACCTGGGTTTTGCTCCACTGCCCATTGATTTAAACCACATTAAATTTAACTGCAACAATCTAGAGACTTTGGATCAAGCCACCCTCTTATAAATACATGATCCATCTTTTTATTTTTAAGGGATTTAAAATAAATTTTATTTTTGCTCCTGGTTTCACAGGATCCTGTGCAAAGACTGAAATGCAAAAGACTATCAAAACCATATTACAGTAGCTGACACGCACTGCATCCTGGATTGTACCTCTCAGAAACACGACATGGGGTTGATCTAAGCTTTGGGGAATAATGTGGACAAAAAGCCTTTTCAAAAGCAGAGAATAAATATGGTCTTATTTGAAATTTGAGCATAACAGCTGAAAAAAGCGCCACCCTCATCTTTATTAGCCTGCTATTCAATCCACATGAAGTGAAGACATCATAACGCTGCTATTATCACCCCACTGGATGTGGAGTGGCAATAAGGGGAAAGGAACACGTTACAGTCTATCCGCGAGACCTGATCCTGAAACGCACTGAGCTGCTTATTCCAAGCCAGGAGTCCTTTTAACTCTCCTTGACCACAGTGAGAAAGCTGGGCTCTCCAGAGCTAGTGCACAGTACTCTTCAGTTTTACAACTCTGGGATAGGGGGATTGAAAAATACATTGAAAACAAACACTCGCAAAATGTATTTACTCCTTTTTTTTGGTTCTTACGTCTCACCGTAACAGAGCACATCTGGCAACATAAAGGTACAGCAGCTGAACACTATGTGAAAAATAAAAACGATGTCTACTTTGTCTAAGGTTTGTAAATTGTGTAAGGCTAAGGGTATTCTGCAGGAAAGGAGCACATTATCCTTCCAGAAGTGGATTTACACTGATATTCTCCTGTAAAAAAAGTCTTTAACACGCTCTCAGATCCTCATGTGAACAAATCCAGAGCAGACATACATTACTCCAGCAGTATAAAACTGACTGGCTTTTTTTTTTTAAGGAACTGCAGCTAATGCTAGAAATCGCCTCATCCAGGGTGCTGTTGATTTTTCTCTTGTTCTTTATTTATAGGAGACAGCTACAGGCATACCACTCGCTCTCTAATATTCCTACAGAAAAGACAACCATCTGGGTGCCGGGGTGGGTGCACCAAGCCCTAGGGTGCCTTTAGCCAGTTCACTTGAAATCTCGAGTCTGTCCTGTCCTATCACCCAGCAGCAATGGAACATTTGTTCCCCGAAGGGCCGGCACGCTGCCAGCAGCAGGTGTTAGGCTGTCCTCTGGGATGAAGGCAGCAGGCATGAGCACTGATGTGTGCCTAGGACAAGATGTTGCAAATCTGCTCTCATAGCGACGGTGACAGCATCTGGGACAGTGTTGTGAGGCACCATTCTGTAACCATTAAAAACCAGTTGCCATTCCTTTCACAATAATAAATTAAAATATCATTCCAAAGCGTGCTGGTCTCAGGAAGAAAATTAAAGAATGCACGTACGGATAAACACGTGCGTGTGCACTCGCACACACAGAGCTTTACAGCATGCATTATCAAACCGTGTTCAAGTGGCTGTACCTTGAATTAACCCTTCACTGACAGGCTAGTGTTCGCTATGTTCACTATGAAGACTGAATTTTTAGATTTTCTTAAAGAAAATACAATCAAATAGAAAATGTTTAGAAGTCAGTAGAAGAGTTACAAACACCATTAGGAACATATATCCCTTTGAATTAATGATTTTATAATTAACAGATAATTCTAACACAGTTGCCCCTATTAAGCACAGATCCCTAAGCCATTTAAGTTTTAAATTTCATTTTCATAGGCTGAAGTTATGCTGCCTCTGCCTATATTCCAAGCTAAGCAGGGTGTGTGGCATTTCACAAGAGGATGTATATAAATATCTGCATGGAAACAATAACAGATTAGCAGTAGCTGTCTGTTTCCAAAATGTCTGTTTGGGAAACACTTGCATGCATCTGCAGGCAGGTGCACAGATATTGTTTCCATGACCTCTTCCCACGGAGATCATATTCTTCTACTTCAGTTTATACTGGATATGAATATGGATAAAGCACATTTTAAATATTCTCCAACAAGCCATGCAGCAAATATCCAAATAATGCTGTCCCTTGATTTCTCTGGAGTCTTGTTTCAGCCGGGCACGCTTATCTTCCTAGAGATCTGACACCTTCCATCTTCGTGACCTTTGCTGACTGTACCACATGGGACTGACAAACTCAACGACTGGGCCGCCCTTCGACTAGTGGGCTTTTGTCAGCAAGGCTACGGCTTTAATCTGGGCTGATCCTGACCCAGTTCAGACCAATGGCAGAACTGTTAATGATGTCAGAGCCAGGATTCCCCCCTGCCCTCAACACTTACAGTGGCTGGCGTTACCCGACGGAGTTCCGTAAGCAGTGCTTACCAACGTGAGGGGCTTCAGAAAGACACAACTGTACGAGGGCCGATGCCTCGCGTCGCACTAAACCCAACACAGCTCATCCCAAGCAGTTCTGTAGCATGAGTGTTTCTCTTCCACTCGTGATCACTCTCTACTCTGCTTAACAATCCGGCTGGTCAGTCTACCAAACACGTCATTTGCTCCCTTGCTTCCCCTCACCCTTTCCTGCAAGCCCCATTTTTGCACGTTTCCCTCGTGACATCCTGTGCACTGCTGAAGGCCAGACAGCCTGGCCCTGCTGCATTTCACCACACTGCAGTGCAAAGGAAATCATTTCAAAGACAGATGAGAAGCTGGTTTCAAAGGGTCCATCTTGTGGAAATACATTTGAATTTTTGCCTTCTCTCTCTTCTACTTCCCTGTTTTAAAATCAAAATTTATTCTATTTTTTCCTCAAAATGAAATGTGCAAGATAGAACCAGAGGGGTTCTTCAACAGTTTTTAAGGAAAAAAAAATTGCTAGTGGAACAGATATGGTCAATAATTTGGTGAAAAAATGCAGAAAATATTGTAAGTGGCAAAACATTTTTTCAAAATAAAAATCCCCGATTTCAAGACTACTGATATTATTTTTTTGGGGGGTTAAGAATACTTCAGAATCTTCCCTCAGAAACAAGTATTTTTCATTTAAAATTTGACCTCAACCTGTAAGATGACAAGACTCTCTAGAAATTTTAAGTGAATCATGAAGTAAACAAAAGAATTAATTAACATTTGAATGATAAATTCAGTGATGACCAGAGATCATTTAAAAAAAAATTATTTTGTGATGGAATTGAAAGATCTATTGGCCACACAGCTAATTTTTACCACATATGGCAAACACCGAAAACAAGAGCAGACTCCGGTGGCAAGATCAAACAACACCCCGCACCCAAGGTACTCTCACCACACGCTGAGCTGTTCTGTTACCTACAATACTACTACTGACATAAATCTAAGTCAGCCCTGCCGACATTGCACTATAGCTACTACAGTGTCTTCAGCACAAACACACAGCAGGACAGAAAATAAACTTCTTCATGAAGGGGAAGAGAGACAGCAAAACAAACAAAACCATTCAGTTGCTGTGTATGTGTTTAGCTAGATTACCACACCAAGTCCAAAAGGTGCCCATTACCAGTCACCCCCTTGACCTCTGCTAAAGCTTGGTGACGGGCACCTCTCAGGTCACAGTTCTTGTGATGGTTTCAGCTGAACACCGAAGTTTTCCCTTCAGTCCCCCACACAATTCACTCACCTGCTGTGTGTTTAAGATCAGATTTGCAAAGCCCCGCATGTGAATTTGTGCAGGAACACCTGCATGCATCAACATTTGAAAAGCCAGCCCTGGTTCAAATGAAAACAACCCCACAAAACTGTTCCAGTGTGAATTCTACGAATACCCATGAGAAAGCTGAATCATTTATTGAAATGTTTGACCACATACTGCATGGTTTTGATGCATTAGATGCAGGTCTGCTGTTTTTGAAGAAAAAAGCCTTTTCTGTAAATCACCAGCCTGAACAATTAAAACATGGAAACAAAGCATATTATTTAAAGAACAGCCTGTTCCCTAAACCGTTAGTGTGCTTGGTGCCAAACCACGTTTTGTGATATATCATGTACAACCTCCTCTTGCATGTTTTCCTGTTACACTTTGTATGACTTGGAGTGAGAAAAACCCGATAGTTCTGTCTTAGACTTACCACTGCCACCAAAGATAGGTCCGCTCCTAGCCCTGCATCACAACTTCCTCCAAAGATGACTCTAAAAGAGGTGAAAAAGTGTTTGTTTACTTGGCAATGTTTATGAAAAAATGTGAGTTAACTAGAAATCTGAATTTATAGTGGATCTGTCACCCTTCATAAAACACTTGGTGGACACAGAACGACAATGACCTTCTTGCAAGGGGCCACACATACAAAGTGGGGCCACTTCCCTCTCATACGGGCCTAGAAAAAAACAACAGTGACCTAAGCCTGAATGGGAATTTACAGCGCATCAACCACAATTACTGCCAGTAGGCAAGCAAGTCTGTAGAGGAAAATGAGAAATAGTTTATTTCACACAGGGCTATGTAACATTTCACTGACAGAGGAGTAACAACAAGCACACGGGCAACTCCTGCTGGGCAGTTCATGGCTACCAGCTTCACGCTCCAAACTCTGACGGACTGTTTTGTTTACGTGACTCTATCCTCCACCACCACATTTACACTAATCCATTTTTGAAACGCATCCCGATTAATTTTCCAAGATATACCTAGGAGGACAGCCTAACTTTCCACACTGTGGCAGAGAGAAGGGTTCAGCAACCTTTTATAGATCTTGTTTCTACTCTCTCACTGAACAAACCCTAACACACTCACAGGTTAGAAAAAAACAGGTCTGACAAGTTAGTGAGGAAAAAAAGGGCTGGAGCTGTGTGCACTGAGGGTGATGCAGCAATCAGAACAAAGTATTTAAAGGGTACATCTTTCTGTGCCTTTTAATAAAAAGGATTAAATAAAAAGGATTAAATAAAGGTGAAATAGAAAGTTAGGAATGCTCATTCATCCCTGTTGTCTAGCACCTTTCCCTTTGAGAAAGCCTCACGTCCTGCCTGAGTTCAAAGCGCAGAAAAATACCTGAGCCTGTCTCATGCAAAGTAAGAGGGCAGAGAGGCTGGTGGAGCCATAGCCTGGAGCTGCAGCCTGACTGGTGGGGGAAGAACGAGATTCCAGGTGCAGGGAGACAACGAAGAGGTGAGAACTGGAGCCAAGGATCAAACCCAGAGTGCTGGTAGGGGGAGAAGGCAGACTGAAGGAGGATCTGGGTCAAAACACAGGAGGATGCTAGGTGGAAGGAAAGGAGGAAACGGCTGGCTATGGAAAAGATGTGAGCAAAGCAAACTGCCACTGGAAGCCAATGGGGAAAACATGTAAAAGCTGCCACGGCAGTTAACCGCTCCATTAGCTCGGCTAGAGCAGTCCATGCAATGGTACAAAAGGTCCCAGACTCAGGAGTGACCCACAGGGATGTCAGTGTGATGTTTTCCATTTTATTTATGAGCCTTTTAGAAAGATGACAGGCAGGAACTGTACTAAAATTATGCATATTTCAATGTCAAGGACTCATGGGAAAAATCAATGTTACTCCTTCAGCTGAAATTAAACTCTCTCTGTTCATATGCATTATATCTTTAATAACATAATCGCATGCTACTTTTTTTCTACAAGTCTCCTGCCTTATTCCTTCCATAGTTCTGACCTACTTTGGGATGAATCAGGGTTCTACAGTGAAGTAGACTCTGGATCTCCACATATTGAGAAACTAGAAGTAATAAATGATGTAGAGATTCCTGGAAGCGATAGGAAAGTTAAATCCACTTGAGACCGGGATCTGGATTCTCTAAGTGCCATTACTAAAGCTATCGTGTGGTGATAGGCAAATCACATAGGCAATGATGTATGGTCACTTTTATGTATCTCATTTTCAGGGAGTCCTGATTTATACTCAAGCGTTAGATAGACTGAAGTGCTGAATTAGCTGAAGCTGAGGACAAAAGAGGGCTAAGCTAGGAGTGTGTACACTTGAGTATTTCCATAAAACATTTAGAATAAATTCAAGTATTGGTAAAAAAGCAGTATTAACCATGAGTACATGGAGAATATATTTAGATACATTGAAAATATAAAGTAGCCAGAATCTAAAATTCTCTTTTGTACGTATTACTACGGTGAATTCAGTGGATTCCAAGGAGAAAAATGACTTGACTCCAATAACTGACTAATGTCACTCAGGTAATCCAATTGCTCCAGTTTTTTACCTTGATACTTTTTAAGAAAATAATAGTCGTAAGAACCCATATTCTTTAGTTAACCCCAAATTAGTATACTAATATGAAGATGTAATGGTAAGTTTTCTAAAATAATTAATATCTCACATCAGGATGCTTTTCTTTTTTTCTTTCTGTACCTCATTTCCCTTCACCTTCTAGTGGTACAGCTAAAATAAATTAAATCTTGTTTGTCACATATATAAATGTTACTGTAGAAAGTGCTGTAAAAGAGCTGAAGAGGAAATTAGTAACTCTGGGCAGTAAATAAGGCCTGGGACCACACACTGAACGGTGAGGAAAAACAGAAGTATGTCTGCACTATCCATCTTGTATGTGAAAAAAACCCACACAGTCAAGTAAATGTAGCATAATGCATACACAGAAGTCGTGCAATCTTAAGTTCATCTTTCTAACATTTCAGTCTTTGAAGTGCCTTGTCCTTTTAACATCCCTTAAATGTTATTTCACTGTAGTTACTGTGTTTGTAATGAGATATTTGTTTTCCCAAATGCAGTTATTCACTATCAGTCCAGAGTAGCAGGAAAGAGGCTGTGGGAAGGAGAGAAAAGCTGCAGGATTGTAGCTTACCTGTTCAAATCTCTTGCACATATGGCAGATAATTCTGACAAAAATGCAAGTTTTTTTCCTCAAAAATGGTCCTTCCAGAAGAAATACATCTTCACCTAGAGGAAAACGCAGAAAAGAGCTGCTGTAAGAGTGTATTCCTTATTATCACGCCACCCAGTCCACAACCTTGGGTAAGGCCACGGCAGAGGCACAGCTGGCTTGAGGCGGGCAAGTGTGCATTGCACAAGTGACCACTGGTGGATGAGGAAAACCTTATGGTTTATGACACCACTTCGGTGAACTGTGCTGGTATGGTGGCTGGGCAAAGGTGAGAGGTTTGTGCTTTTTATTTTCCAAAGAAAGGGAAAACCACAGAAAGAAATGGGAGACAAAAAGGAAACAAGTAAACAAATGTGGTTTTACAAAAACTGAGGGACAATTTATCCTCAGCACAGCAAGCAAAAACTTGGAAAACATTTGGAAAAGTCAGAAAACAAGTTAAAGTTGGTTGGCAGACTCCGACAGAGCTGACAGCTAAAACTACCCCTGGCATGCTGACAACAGTGTGGCATCAATCTGTGTGTAACAACCTATCCTTGAACAACTCCATCCTAGATTTAAGCTAGCGCTTCCTAACCTTTTATTTACCCAGCCTCCAAACTGAAGCGTAAAAAAATGTTTTCAGACGTGACTTTTAACTCGCTTCCGAGCAGGGGCCGGCGCCCCCCCCCGGCCGCCATCATGGCGGCAAGCCTCCAGCCACACTCCTCCAGGGGCCTGGCTCCCTCCTCCCTGCCACGCCGGCAGGCAGAGGCCTCCCGTCCCAGCTTCCCACTCACCCCCTTGCCCAGGGTCTCGTACCTACCCCACGTTCTCGCTTTCCTTCCTCAGGACGCGTTTCTGTCCCCTAAAGCAAGGCTGTGGCAGGAAGATGAGCCTTGTGACAACAGCGCTTCCCTTAGAATAACCAAACGCACGGTGGGCAGCGGGCGGCGTGCAGCCTGAGGGGGTGCTGGGCACCCCTTCCCCACAGGGTTAGTGCTGCTGTGGGGTTATTACACAGCTCCGTGAGCCGGGCACACAAAGGCCAGCGCCTGGGGCTGCGGGGGCCTGCCCTGCGCGGGAGGAGGAAGCAGCTACAGGTGGTTTTCCCTATGGCTGCTGGGGGAGGGGTGGGGCTGTCACACTAGGGGAGCCCAAAAGCCCCTCCTGTCCTTAAAAGCCACAAATGTGAGCCTCAGGGCTGAGGTCCTCGATAGTTTTTTTGGCAACTTAAAGGATCTTGAGTGTGTCTGATGTAGGAGATTGTCACAGTGAAGCTTAGGCCCAGCAGCAGCCATTTTCGAGTTACATGGTGGATTGAGACACGTACCTCCGCACCACGTTACACCGCTGTATGTTGTTGCATGAAGGCATCTAAATGAGTGCCATAACGCTGCTTGCTGTGAAATTTGCAGCTGCAGCCACTGTTCGCTGCTAATGGCCAAGGCATCGTTATCTCTGCCCAGCCGTAAGGGCTTGCTCTGCCTCTTAGCAAAGTACTGACCATTAGATCTCAGCTGAGGTAGAAACAACCACTAAACCATGCCCTTAAGTGCGCCATCCACATATCTCTTATATACCTCCAGGGATGGTGACTCCACCACCTCCCTGGGCAGCCCGTTCCAATGACTCAAATGTGATACTAGCAAAGCCACAACCAGCCTTCACCGCATGCAGCTTCGGTCCCAAGAAAAGTGGGTTTAGAAGATCATTTTCATGCAATGATCTCACAAACTGCCATATAAGATGCCACAGAAGGTATTCTTTCCGCATTGTAAGTACACCTTAAAAATAGTCTTCTGTTTGCAGACCCTTTGGTGTTCTTAGATTATCTGTATTTATACAGTTCTTGTGGTCCTAAATCCCTATGTGTTTAGCTGGATGATACACAGATAGCCTGAGTTGTCAGTCACTCTCTCCATCTATCCATTGCTTGAGAGGCTCACCTCACTTCTATGTACTTCTTTATATAACATCTCCAAGTGATTCTGATCAAACACCTCAAATACACTAAAGACATTCATATGTAAAATGTCAGCTTCTATGAGGATGCAGCCAAAGGTTGCACTGCATGGCTCATACACATGCTGTAATGAACATACTACTTTGATTACAAAAGAAAGCTGAGCTTTCTCAGTCCTGGTATGCTTAGCTATCATTTGCTGCCGCATGCCATGTTGAGGTTGATACTTAGCAACTGATTGGGGGAAAATGAATTGCTAACATCTGTTTTATCATTTTTTGATGAATGAAAAACCAAATAGAGACCTTATTTGTGCCTGGTTCATTCAAAACAATGACATTTACACCGGCTGATGTCATCATGTGTTGCATTTTTAGCAAACAGAGCTCTCCGTGCTTACCAAGTGATTTTAGTGATACTTCTATAAAGCAAAACCCAGCTCATGCATGCTGCCTTGCAGATCGCCTGATCCAGCCCGGCAGACTGCAGCCTCTGCACACCTGGCTGTTGTCACCGTATTACACGTATTGAGGCATCTATTGGAAAAATGAAGATTGCTTTTCTTTCCAATTTCTCATGTGCTGGAGCCATGTGAATAGTGGGTCTGTTTGGTTCCCAACTGCAAAAACAAATAAAAATTCCATCTTTAACACTTAGGAAACTGTCTATTTTTAGTTTGGTTTCCTATGGAAACAAGGCATCTGTGATCAGGCTGTCTCTGTGCATGTATCTGTCCTTGTGTACCCCCTAATAATTTTTGAATCTGGTGGCCTTTTCCAACCAGAGTGAGATAAAATGACAGAAGTTTCAAAGTAACTGGGTTCTAATACATTTCATGATAATAAGTGGCCAGATAGATGAACAAAAAAATGTGATGTCACCCAGCTGAGGGAAAGCTGCAGCATGAACTTAGGTCTCACAAGGCTCCAGAGAATCCATGGCGGTGAGAGCTGCAGTAAATAACACCAGTCTACAAAAAAGCTTCAGTCCAAGGTCACACTTTTATGTACCTCAAATTCATAAGAAACCAGGTTTAATTCATTCCACTGCTCACACAACTCTTTGTTTAATACTTGCAGAGGGCCCCCTTCGCTCCTCAATCAAAAGATCAGACTCAGTTCTCCCTTTTCCCTGCAACCAGCAGAGAATCGAGTCCCAGATGTTTTCAAATGTGACCTGTCATTTGGGTCAGAGGATCGGGATCATGTGATACTAGTATATGAAATCAAAGCTCCCCAAATGGTGTAGACTTCTGCATCGGAAAGCTTCAGGGAATGCCTGGAAGCAAGATGTCTTTGGGAATTAACCAGTGAGCCCTGCAAGAAGAAGAAAATAATGTAGGACTCGGCTCTCCTTTTTAAGATGGCAATTAAAATATGTGAGCATATTAAGAAACAAATGTTAAAGGTGTGTTGGTTTTGGATACTGGGAGAATGAAGAGGAGAAATGGAAACATTAGCAAGGCATGATGCTGGTATAGAAGGCTTATGAGCTTAGATTATCTTGTTCCTTTTTAGCTGAATCAATCTCTTGCTGTATCTTCAGCCTCAATATCGATCCGAGCTGGAGAACAAGCAGCCAAAAGCACAGTCTTTTGAGGAAAAGACACTGCAACACAACATAGAGTAGTTAATGGGACATACATACCATTTACTTAGATGGAAGATTAGTGAGAGAATCACAGAATCATACAATGGTTTGGGTCGGAAGAGGCCTTAAAAACCAGCTAGTCCCAGCCCCCTGCCAAGGGCAGGGACATCCTCCACTAGACCAGGTTGCTCCAAGCCTCATCCAGCCTGGCCTTGAATGTTTCCAGGGATGGGGCAGAAGGTAAAGACACTCCTATCTCTCTCTCCCTGAGCTGGATCTGAGTCTGTACGGCTCTACTTCTGCACTTCCGCATCCAAATTAATAAGCTTGATCCCCAAGGCAGAGCTGCCTCTGGATCTGTTTGGTGTAAGTGGTGTGTAGGGACCCACTGGCCCAACCTGGTGCTTCCCTGGGGCTCCTCGCACGGTGCACTGTCATACCATGAGACACGTATGAGGAGCTGTGACCGTAGATGGTGTGCTACTAGGAGAGATAGCAAGGCTAGCAAACTGGGGAGAACTGCAGCTTCCACTTTCCCTGCAGACCACATGTTTTACAAACCCTGATAAGGTCTGCAGAGAAATCTCAGCTGACTTGTAGCTCTTTTCCAATTTCAAGGCTTGTAAGAACTCAGCATCCTGGGAGACAAATAAGCCTTTTGGTATGGAAACTGTCTTCCTCATAGTAAAACAGCCCGGCTGTAGAGATGCTTCCCTACAGCTCTGACAGCTGCCTTGCCTCTCTCTGTGGGGGTCGCAGAACCTCGGGTGAATGGAGAAGACGAGGATATTTATCTTCACCAGAGTGGGCTGAGGCGGACTTCCCACAAAGTAAAGATTTGGGATTTTCCCCAGATTAGTAATATGGTGCCATTTCTGTCATGTAACAGTCTGTTACTTCATCCTAGTCTGCGTAACGTGCTAGTAAAATCAGCAATGCTGCTTATTTGCTCACTGTACAGACACTTAGTGGTCTCCTAAATTCTGATCTTTTATATGGAATGATAATGAAAGTCTTTGAAAAGTGAAATAGGCACACATATTTTTGAGGCCATTTGCCTGACACTGAAAGGTAATACCTTTTCATTGTATAGGTTTTTTCTTTCCAATTTCCACAGCAACACTTGCCGTAATTCATTTTTAAAAAGAGTTTAGAAAGCAGTGGATATAATTAATGTATTGATCTAGTTTTCCATTATGTTGTTATCACAGGTGAAAAATGTGCTTTTGATGAAATTGTTGATTAAAACTACAAAAAAATCCATTATATCTTGCTTACTTTTCCTTACCTAATGAAGCAGATGGATATAAAATGAAGGAATGCCATATTGACCTTTAGCAGAAATGTATATGGCACAGAACTTGATACCTATAAGATAATTAATATTAATCTGACCTTTTTAGTTTCTGGGCTAGAGTTCTGTTACTAATAGCAGCTACATAATGTGTTGTATGTTTTCACTGAACAGGTCACACACTGGCTAAGAGAAGGAAAATGTGGAGTAGCTGGGGCTGTTCCCAGCAAGTCCTAGATTCAAGACAGGGAGGAGAAGCAATCCCATCTTCCTTCCCAACTGTCTCATACTTCTTGGTAGGTCAGGAATGTGCATAATGCTACTTCTGTGGGCAATATGTTTTAAAGGAGGAACGCCAGGCTGCTGACCAGCATGAGAAAGTGCAGGAACAGTTAAAACAGGATATTGGATGGTTCCAGTAAGACAGTCCCAGCCCTGTGCTAGTCGCTCCCCCTGCGCAGGGACCATTAGTACACTCGGTTTGCCCAGCATGTGGGCTGAAAATACAGCCACGGTTCTTTAGGTGGTAAGATAGTGGGGGCTACGTAAGCATGTGATTATGGCTTGCCTAGCGTGGAATTACTAAAAAATGGCTTTTGCTCTCAAAATTCACATCAACCCTAGGTCAAATTGACTTTAAGTACAGACAAGTCCTAAAACAAATGCAGGGAAATCTGTAATAGGCTTTTAAGGAATATTCTATTCATCAGCATTTTTCTAACTATTGAGTCAGTGATTGCCCTTTTCTAAGAGTTAAAAAAACATTCTGGATGTTTGTTGCATTATTTAGCAGCAGCTGCCCTTCTTGTTGTCATAACAATACAATCTGTGCCTCAGTTTCTCACTGGTCATTTGTTTAATGTTAACATTTTGATCCCCAGTAGAATTTAGTTTGGTTTTTAGGGGGTTTGTTTGTTTTGTTTGTTTGTTTCAGGAAAACCAAAAAAAGTCCAAAGCAAACCCTCATTCTCTTTGGTTTGTGTCAAGTGCAGATCTTTCCAGTCAAGCTAGTATGCCCTGTGCTGTCTGTGTGTTCACACCTCATGACCTCTTAGAGGGCATTTGTACTGCCCACCTTCAGTTCGAGGTGCCCTCTGAGACCAAGCTGACAAGGAAGTGTCCAAAAATGTTTCATCTGCATTGGACATTTCTAGCTCTTAGCTGCAGTAGTTCTGTTATTCCGTATGTCCGCAGCAGAATACTTTCCAAATGTCAAAGTTAAGGGGTGAGGATGCAGACAAACCCCTCTCCTCTAAGTGTGTCCAGCTTCCCCGGCCATCTGAGCACTGCCCATTTGCTCTCTACCATGCTGCTTTGTTTTCCCGTGGCATCCCTCCCCTCTGTGCTCAGTGCCACAAGGCTGACCTCAGATGCTTCTGTACATACAGTGTGCTGCATAATCACACAGGAAGGCTCCACATTTCCGAAACTAAATGCATTCTTTATCAGGAGCACTGGTTAGCGCTTAGCTGTGACTGCAGCCGGCGCTCCAGCCATTCTCATTCAGCCTGAATCCTTGGGTGCCTTCACTCCTGCAACCCCTGCTCCTCCCTTCAAATTCCAGACGGGCTGTTATCAGCAGTTGTCTGCCTGCTATACAGACCAAATGGAAAGGCTCCCCTTTCTCAGGATCACCACCTATAACAAGTTTCTCAGCTCTGAATTTCTTCCCTGTTTATCACTTGACTGTACTTCAGTGATTTACCCTACACTCCTTTCCAGGGACTACGACTTCTCCCTGAAAGTCCTCTTAAATTCTCCTCTCTCTCCTGCTCCCTTCACTGTCTTGTGGACACTCACACCATAGACTCTTTCCCAGCCCCAGTTTCTAGCTAATTATTATCTGACTGTTTCATACTTTGCCTGGCTTTCATCCTACAGCATTCTTATCCCCTCGGGATCAAGGACATTGCCCTTCTCTCAGTTATTCTTGGCCTATTTATATATACGTACGTATACATATATATATATATATATATTCCCAAGACTAGATTGTTATGCAAACTGTGTATGTGCAATCCATAAATAAAATATTTGGGGAATATTTTTGTATTTCTACCTCTTTACAGTCAGCAGCAGAACCATCTCTTGTTTTAAAGATGCTTGCAACTCTTTTTCTGGCTAATATAAATAATGTAAATAATTCATGTATTTAGTAATGATAAATATTCATATTTCATTTGAACCAGACAGTGGTTGTCTAGATTAAATTAAACTGCTTTGGATTCAACAGCTGGCAATCTCCCCGTGCCAAATACGGGATATTAGTCATACTTTATTTAAAGTATGTAACGACCAGAAATGGGAGGTGAAGAGGAAGGGAAATGGACTCTCTTACCCAAACATATAACACATCTGTCTTTTGACTGTACTTTCTTCAGACTTTGCTACAAGCAAATATATTTGTTTCTGGAACAGACTAAATGGATGCTGAAAGGAAGAATGCAGTTTGCATGCTTTATGAGCATAGATAGCTATGTCAGAGTCTCTTACTGGGTTTGGAGTTCGATTCTTAGTGAGTTGTGTTCCTCTTGCCTGAGGAGGCTTGGTAATTTTGGGTGCTACTTGGGAGAAAAGAAAGTGGAAAAGGAGTAATGAAATAGAATTCTCCTGCCCAGAGTAACCAAGACCTTTTCCTTATATTATTGAATTCTTAAGCTGCATTTTCATTTGTCAAAAATTTCCGTCATTAATCAAAACCAGGAGCTTCAGAAGCATGGAGCAGGGGTGCCTTCTAACTATAGGAGACATTTAGGGTTTCTGCTTGGAACATCTGGAGAAATGTTTCCTTTCTACCTCGTCCAGTCAATCGTGCACATACAGGGCCAGGGTGGGAGAAAAAGTGCTTATTTTTTCTTTCCTTTTTTCTTTGGCGTTCGTCTTTCTTTCTAGATCTGTAAATTAGGCTGCTGGGCCGGAAGGCTGGGAGCTGACGTACACTTTCTTGCTCAGGAAGTTGGAGTGCACGTGGCTGTAACTGTTCTGAGCACTCCTCTAGATACACCAGAAAAATTCAGACATGAAAAGCAACATTTGCTTCCTGACCAGGTGAGGTGGGATCACCAGCCTTTAACCAACCTCAGGCAACGAGCTCTGCAGAACTGGCTCTCTAAACAGTTGCTCAGCTGCTGCCTGTATCTTCATGAGGGAAAAGATGTATTTTTTAAGTAAGTCTGAACTAAACCATGTTAAAATCCTCTGAGGACGAAGCAGTTGCATTTTAACATGCGTTATCTAGTTCAGGTTAATAAGGGGCTTATTCCTAGGGGTTCCTTAGCTGACATGAACTGAATCTGTGTGTACTGCATTATGGGACGGGTTCTTGGGCTAAAGACACCTTGTGTGTCCTTGTATTCAGGCTGATCTGGATTCTGGCTTTTGAAGTATGAATGTAATTTCAAAGGTAGGTCGTTCAGGGAGTAAAATCATTTTGTGAGTTTTCTCTGATTTCCAAAAAACTGGAGATGAAGGTAATGCGATCCTTTGGGTCAGAATAGGGGGGAGTGAAGTGGGGAGAGCTTTGGGTCAGTGGGTTCTCTCAGAGTCTTCCCCAGTTTGCTGGCAGCAGCCTCCCAAGTCACAGTGACATTAATAAATCACTTGTGTTGTTATTTTTGCTTGCTTCTGCGTTCTTTCCAGCGTTCAGCAGGATTTAGGGCAAGTGGGATGTGCCAGTAAAGGGAGGCAAACACTGAGATGGCCAATGGAAATATTCTTCTTCTTATGCACGCTCACCATAAAACACTTGCAGGTGGGCCGTCTGGAATCACAGCCATGACTCTGCCTGGTGTTATTTCCTCATTTGTTGTTTTCTCCATCTGCTCATTTATTTTCCTGGTTATGGTCGTCTTCCCTCTGTCTCCATTTCCCCCTGCTCATTTGTATAAGCAGAAATATCCTTCCCTCCAGCAACTGTGTAATATGCTTTCTCTTTTATGTATATATTTGGCTTGCAAATAGGTAGCTTAAAAAGCTGAGACAAGACAGAGAAGCCATCATCAAATTCCAGCAGATTCCTCATGTATTTAGACTATATTCCTGCAGATTTTCTCTTCTTTTGCAGAGAAAGGTTTTTGGCCATGGCATACCACAGTCTAACCACACAGTAAGGAGGCGTTATTCAGGACAGGTTATGTGGGAGATGAGACTGAAACAGAGAACACAACGCACAGTAACTGGGGTCTCAGTTACCCCCCCACTTGTGCACAGCAGGGACGGGGAACGACTGGGATGCCAAGCAGAAGAAGGTGCTCTGCAGGACGTTCGGCTTCTGCCCCGCTGGTGGGGAAGGGTGGCTGCATTTGGTTGTGGTCGATGCCAGTTGTGGTGCTTCTGCTCTGTTTATGCTTTGTCAAGGGGAATGGCAAACTGAAATCTAACCTACCCTGCTTTCCTGGGTTGTGAAGATACTGGGCCTGACGTCTTAGGTGGTGTAAATCAGGAGCAAACTACTGGATTACAAGGGAACACAGGGAGGGGGTCAGCCTCTGCTCTGCCAGATGTGGTGAGGGTCCCTGTACTTTCAGTGCCCTGCTAAATCTGCCCTTTCACAGATGTGTCTGAGTGTGATATTATAATCTGTTATTGTTATTTTCAGCCACCCATTCCGCCGGGAAGTCAATTTTGCCCTGCAGCAGTGAGGAGCTGCTGGGGGCTGGTGGGTAAGGTGCAAGCCTGGGTTGCTGGTGTTGTGGACTGACCTGTTTTCTCCCCTAAAACGTACAGGGTTTGACAATGATTTCAGGATTTCCCTCTAGAAAAGGATTCTCAGCTTTTCCACGGACCCACTGCCTGCCCTCTGGCCAGCTCAGTCACCTTTCTCCGCCTCGCTCTCATCCGCCCCATCTGTTTGGGTTTTAAGCTCCTGAGAGCAGCCATTGTCTCTGGGAGGGTATTTATTTTGTACAGTACCTAGCACGGTGGGGCTCCTGCCTCAGTTGGAACCACTGGGTGTGACTGTAATGTAAATACTGAGTAATAATAATAGCATATGTGGGGGTGTAGAAACAGGGAGAGAGAGAAAAATATTTTCCCCATTCTTGTCTGCTTTTTGTTGTTGTTCTATTTCCTATTCACAGAAAGCATACAATACTGATTAATGAAAAATTTCTGGCTCCAGTTCAGTATCTGGCTTCAGTACATTTGCTATTTGATATCTGAGATATGTACAACATGTTCACAGTGAATTCTCCAACTGAAAACAGTAGAGTTCAAACCAAGTCAATTAATTCACAGAGTGAATGGATTCAAGCCCAGATTCTCGTGCCTTGTGGAGGCCTCTTTGAGTCTCCTGCCAAAAGATATCTGTTTATAAATGCAGTAAACGTAACTATTTGATACTTATAGCTCTTACAGCCTTATGTGATTTTTTCCTTGTTATGGCTGATCTCTGATAATTGAGTTACATTTTGCAGACATTTCAGGCATTCTCTGTCTCTCTGCGCTTTCTTCCCCCCCCCGGCACTACAGCTCAGCCAGTGCTTTGGACGGTTTCACATTTCCTTTCTCTTTGTTGCCTGGATATTCTGCTGAAGTAAGGCATAACAAAACTGTATCCAAAATCCATACGTACTCCTAGCCAGGCTCCGTCTTGAACCTGCTTTGTGGCTCTTGCCGGCGAGAAACCTTACCGTTTCTGCGGAAAGAGAGGAGAGAGAAAACCTTGCAGTGAAAATGACCGCTGTGCTTTGCACTGGTGGTCCAAGAACATTAATAATGGATCTTTGTTGAGCAGTATCTCTCATCCCTACTGGTCATGCATTTAATCAACTGAGGTATACGGCACCGTAGGCATTTTTGAAAAACATTCATCACTTATGTGAAGTATAGCAGGAAATGTCATAAAACCAAATGGAAAAAAACAATATTTGGGAAACATCTTTATCCACGTGAAAAATTAAGTTAGAAGAATGGGGAGTGGAAATTTGGGCAGGATGTATGGGCTAGCGTCTCTCCGCTAACAGGAAACATTCTGGATTTCTTTTTTTTGTTCTTTAAATCTTGCTTTTATTTATGTTTTGAGCTCCTTATTGTGCCCTCTCCTTTCTTTCTCCCTTGAAGTGAGGGTGCCCCAGGCCTCTTTTAACTGCTCTCCTCTCTTCATACCGTTTGCCCGGTTTTTAATCCATCCATCCGCATGTTCGCCTGCTGTCTTTACACTCGCTGTCCTCTGACCTTCTGCTTCTGAACGGTTTCCAGTCATCCCTCGCAGAGCATGGACACGGCTTCCTGGCTGTTTTGCTACAGCTGAAATGCTTTATAGACGGAAGTTGTCCTGACCTACCTTTAACATTTCACTCATCCTGCTTGTTCTTTAAGATCCTTGGCGGCACCACTCTTCCCTTCCTGCTCAGGTCTGCAGCCTGGCATGATCAGGTTTGATCCATTCCAGCCTTTGGTCCAGAAAACAGGGAATTAATGCCTTTCCATCGCATGGACTTCTCATCCATTTAGTCTAAAAGAATGACACCAGTAAAGACTATTCTAATTACTCATCCTATTTTACCTCATCATTCCTACTATTTCCTTAATCTTTTGGACCCTTCTTACCTTTGTGCCTTTTGCTGCATTTCCCACCGACCCCTGCTCCATTGTGAATGAGTTGCTCATGGACCACTCTCTCACAGAAGCAGCTCTTTTTTTTATATTACTTCTCATTGTGCATAGTGCACTGAGGGCCACTGTCCCCTTTTAGTTCTCTAGATTCACCTCTATAATAACAGCAAAATAAAACCAGGTGGTGAAAGAGACCTAGGGAGGCAGGAAAGATTAATAATAACCATATTTATAAATGACATTAATAATGCATACGTGGTTATATTATTCCCAAGTTCTGTGTACCATTTCTGTTCTGAACGGAGCCTGCAAGGCAGGACTTGTTTCTTTTTGTGTATGTCTGCAGCACCCAGCACAATGGAGCCCCATCCTCCTGTTTTATCGTAAGTGCTGCCGAGAAGCAGCGTGAGCAGATGAGTACTCCCTAACACTATGTTGAAGCATTAGCTTATTTTATTTAGCCACCTAAAGAGAGGTCGCATAAAGCTGGTACAGTATCAAATGGATATCTATTGTCCTCAATATTTTTAGACTAGGATTTAGAAGACAGCCTGCAGCTGCCAAAAGTTCTGGAATGGCCTCACCAAAAAGATTGTGTTTCAAGAACAACTTAACGAATTAATGAAAGAGATCGTAAACCAGGATAATGGCAGTCTTGAACCCGCTGTTTCTGATCAGGAAGCGAGGGGTATTTCGTTTGTTCATTCATTGTCCGCAAAAGGGTGGTGAAAAGAGATTTGATCAGTGAACATGAGTTATGTTGTATTTGTGTCGTATTTAACTAATTCCATGCTTTAGGGCTTCTGCTTTCCTCTATGGCATCACAAACTGGCTACATACGAGATGTAGTAGGCTAGATGTAGTATCTAAAAGTCCAGTATCTCAAGATGTTCTCCTGTTTGTAACGGGGCATCTTAATTGCTCATGTTGACGGGGGGGTTCAGCTGCGCACGCTCAGCTCACAGAATCTGGAGTCAGTCCTGCTCCCTCCTGCTCCCACCCCACGACTGACACCTTTCCACTCTTGTGCAGTGAAGACCCAAAGCTTGGTCACGGGGGGCATTCTGTGTCACGTGAAATGGGTGACCTGCGGCCATTCTGCCCTCGGCGTCTGTGCCGGGGTTATCCGCCGCTGCAGGGGCTCAGGAGCATTGCTGCACCAAGGCGGTTGGGCTGCGCTTGGCAGATGCTGCTCAGCTGACGGGATCCCTGCGAAGGGTGCTATAACCTTTCGGCAGGCAGTAGCACTGCTGTCAGCGCTAGCACGCTGAGCTGGTATTTGTGGTGTATTTCGATAAGGGAAGATAGCTGAGGAAATAAGTGTCAAAACTTATTTCACATTGTAAACTGTTGAATTGCTTTAATCCTACAATAGTTCTGCTTCTTTCAGTTTATTTAAGTTCAGCCACAGCTACAAAATCAGTTCCACAGTATTTTTGCAACCGCAAGTAAACCTTGCCAGCAGTAAAAAAGAGGGGAAAAGGTGAAGGGGTGAAACAGTAAAGCCTAGAAAATAATGAAATGTCAGCGTTACTGTGCTGGTAGCAGATCCCTAGCAAACCAGTGAAGAGCAGAACTGATCGTGTTAAACAGCCAGGAATAGCAAACCTAAGAAAGCTATTTGGATCCTGGGACGGTACTCCATCGCAAGCAGTTCCCAGGAAGGTGCATGAAGGCTTTCGTTAGGAGTACAAAGAAGTCAAGAGCAGTTCTTTCTTCCATTTCTCTCCTTAGAGCATTTATTAAGGTTATTATTCTAAATCTGCCTCCCCTTGTCTTGACGAATTCTCCTGAATTCTATCCTAAGATGAAACCCTATGTGTACTAATATGCAAAATCATCCAGCAGGTTCTTCACTGCACTTACCTTGCATGTACATAGGTAGAATTTCATTCCAGCACTGCTCATGTGTAGTAGAAGGTGCTTACACAGCAAGCTATGATTTCCCCCCTCCTGCTTGGGAAAGCATCAGTATCACATGGTTGGAGCATCCCACCACATACCATGGACACTAATTGAAAACATGTGAAACCAAATATCTGGTCATCAACCTCTAGCTGAAAGAGATCTTCAGAAAACTTTTCGACCAATTCAAATAAACCAAGTGTGTTGATAGGCAAGTTCTGAGCAGGAGGAAGAAAGTCTCGATTCATCCGTTTGAGGCTGTGAATTAATCATAGCTTCAGAAACAGTTTCTGTCATGCCACAAGTTTGATGTCTCCCTCCCCAAATTTTACTCATACCTTCCCTTCCTTTCATCCTGATGATTAGAGCTTCCCTTGGGACGTCTGCTCCAAGACATGCATATCCAACAACCACATTTATTCCAGTTTCTCACAGATCCTCTCTCTCCCCTTCAGCCTAGAGCTCAAAAATGCTATTGCTTTAAAATGTCCCCATAAAATGTCCCTGTCCAGCTGACTCCTGGACACTTCACCCTCTGCCATGTCTTGTTCAACTCTTTCCAGCCCTGTACTCAACCTTTCTTTTGCCTATCATTTTATTAAAAAAAAAAAAAAAACCAAAAACCTCCTCATTACATATTAACGGCTTCTGTCATGTTTATAGTCAGGTGATTTAAATTTTG
The DNA here is from genome assembly GCA_027574665.1 of Rhynochetos jubatus. NCBI lineage: Eukaryota > Metazoa > Chordata > Aves > Eurypygiformes > Rhynochetidae > Rhynochetos > Rhynochetos jubatus. The sequence continues at coordinate 474,071 of CM050656.1, read as the reverse complement.
CTCAGCTTTCTCTACTCTCTTCAGTGTTTTTAGGTAGATGATGGTTCATAAAAGTATGCAGTAATGTAGAAAAGAAAAAGTGAAATGAAACCGTCAAATAAAGCTAAGTGAGGCTGAGACCTATTTGCAGATGTTCAATAAAGTCAAAAAGAAGCTGATTTGAGGTGATAAATTATTCATAGCTAATTATTTGCTCTTCTTTAATGCTAAATATCCTACATTTCAGCCTCCTGCAGGCAACTCAAGCAGTGATTCCAGAGTTTTTTAGCAGCAACAACCACATAGAGTTTTTGAAGTGGTTTTGGTCCCTCCGGGTTGACAGGTGCTACATGAAAACCAGACAGGATATTGTTATTAAGACTCTTGAGAGTTTGAAGCATAAAGTCCTGTAGAATGAGCTGAGATTGTATCTTCAAGACACACATGTTACAGCTTCAACGTGCTCCTAGGCTGCAGGCTGTTCTTTCGGCACAGGCTTGAACAAAGAGCAGTGTGTCCGTGGCACTGCCCTGGGGACTTGGTGACTCCAGCTCGGGGCTGAATTGTAGTTCATCATCTGCGTCTGCGGTGTTGTGAGGAGAAAGGATGGGAATATATCATTTGCCTGCGCTGCACCAAGAGCTGCTGGTTCTCCTGTGCACATGCTGACTTTGCTCTTTGTCCAAGAAGGAGTGGCTGGACTCAGGTTTCTGCTCTTTCTCCTCGCTTTCCACCCACCCCAGAGTAGGCAGCGATTGGGCACAAGGCTCCACTTTCTTACATAAAGTGTAAGATGCAGCTTGCCTGGTTAGACCTGCAAGATTTTTCTCCAAACACATAGTTGAAGTCTCAAACTGACCATGACTGGTCCTCTTGGCTGCGGACACTCTGCACTCTGGCCGGTTTTCTTCAAGCAAGTTGCTACCTCCCTGCTAGCCTGTAATTCAGATTATTCCAAGTCCAGAATATAGTTGTCCATCACTGCACTAAACAGCACGTATGTAACATGCGTTATCAATCCATTATAGTTGTACATCCAATGTAAAGGTTATAGTGGGAAAGGACTTGCTTCTCTTTCCTTTCTTTCCTTTTCTGTTTTTCTTTTCTCCTCTTCCCCAAACTGGAGATGTTTGTGTTATCTAAATGAACTCAGACAGCCCAAGTCAGTCCTTTGACAACCTAAGCCCTTCGGTAGTCGGGTTGACTGGCACACAGCCACTCACTTCTGCACTGGTCCATAATGAAATCCATTCAAACATACCAGCTCCCTGGGAATGATGTGCCTCAATCTAAGATTACCATGAAGGAACCTACAAAACAGGCAGCTACCAAGCGAGCACTATTTATATGCGTCATTTTATTTGCACTGTGAAAGGCTTTTCCAACTCACCATGAGATCCAAGTTGTCTGTGATAAGTTTCAGGCTGGCTACGGGAGTGCACTGTGCGGTTTGGGTATGTGCTGATACGTAGCTGTATCAGATATTAGCTCGGCGACTTCAGAGTCCTGTCGGGCTGCGAGGGGAAGGCAGTGTGTTTATACAGACACTGAGTAGTATGTTAAAAGACTTGTTTTTTGGAAATAAAAGCTTAATTTCATTATCATAATGATGATAACATACGGCTTTGAATGGTATTTGTTCCTGTTTACATTACTCATGGTGTTGGTCTAAGCTGCATTTGTCATCTAGACATAATTACTATTTTATTATTATTTTTTTCACAGTTAAGTGGAGCATTTTAGCACAGCTGAATTGCTGCAAGCCTTGGTGGAACAAATCTATTAGTGGTATGGCTTGAAACAATACACAAAAGAGCCCTGTGTGTGGTCTGCTCTACATGCTTTTCACTTCCTTATGTTAAACAATAAATCTCTGAGTCAGCTAGAACTCCGAGACTAACATCCAACGAGAGCCGCATTTTATCTTTTATTCATTGGCAGGAACATAGCTGTAGGAGGTATTCAAATCACACTTTTATTTAAACAAACACAGCTGGATCACAGCCTCTTAATATAGCAATTCTCTAATGAAAAATAACAACATAGTATTTATCTCTTTTCTTTTGTGCAGCTCTCAATTTGCTAAAATTAGGCAGACTTCAATCCCGTACAAAATTGGCATGTTTTCATGACCAGAGCTCATAGCAACTAACTGCAAAATTATAATGGGAATGTAATTATAGTAGGGCATGTGAAATACACATCCTTTTGCTGCTGTAAGCTATATGGGGTTATACAATTATGCTGTAATAACATCATTTATCTTAAAGAAGTCAGACAGCTGATTTCATTTATTTAACTTGAGTTCTGCAGTCATGTGCCGTGTCAGGTTAACATGAACGTATTGCACAAAGTAACATGGCGCAAGAAGTCAGGGCTTCCCCAGGATGCGTTGTTCCCTTGGTTGCACAAGTTTATTTTCTCCTTTATCCCTGGGAGTGTTCGGAGACGACCAACTCGGGATTCTAGCTCTTAGGGAGCTTTGTAAAACATGGGTTTCTATCTTTGCGGCTGTACTGCTTGTTTCTCTCTGATTGTGACTTGCAGCCGACAGTTTGTAATTAACCGCAGGAGGATGTATCTCAGTAAAACAGCTGAGTCACCTGGCCACATGCGGAGCGTTAGAAAACAGTCACCTTGCCGTTTCTGTGTGTACTGATTAATACCGGCCAAATTCTGCATTCATCCGAGGCAAAACGATCGCGTAGAAATCATCAGGACTCAGGATTAAGCAGAATACCCAGAATACTGTATTTCTATGAGAGATGCAGTATTTAATGATCATTTTTAAGATTATTCCAGGCAGTTATAGCATACTGGGAATAGTGTCTTGGAGGGACATGCTCCGCAGGAATGGGACAGGGACGTGTGACACTAGGAAGATACTAACAAATGGTCAGGAAGGGCTGCAAAGCGCTGCATTCCCACTCGGGTGTCCCGGGAAGCTGTGTGACTCTCAGTACCGAAAGGATGTATGGGGCAGGGAGACTATATTCTGAGACCAGCCTCTTCTTCGGAAGAGAGGCTTTGATCAGATACTAGGTACCACTCAGCTATTTGTGTTTTATTATCACAAACAACTAGAGTAATGGTTATTGCTGTTCGATGGGACAATGCAGGCACAAGCCATAATGAAGTTCACAGCTCTGGAAGCATTTCACCAGGCACCAGGATATGTATCCCTCTCAGGCCCTGTTCTGTAGCTTGGGATCACACCATGCTAACTATGTGTTTCCCTTTGCCTCTTCCTCATCAAGCATCTTTAATAAATGGACACACAGTGAGAAGTCTGAATTTGCCACATTCTTAGGGTGTTAAATATGCCTGCTGTGGCCCAATGAAATACGCTGTTCTTGAGGAAGGTGCCAGCTTGGCTTTCCTCAGCAGCCCTCAGTTCACTGTACGGATGCAGCTCCTGATGCAGATGGGGCTAAACAAACTCTCCGTTCATTTCAGAAAGCTGGTGTCCAGCACACTTTCTATAGTGGGTTTTGAAGAGTTCAGCCTGTTTAAAACAAGAGCCATATGGTTCTCAGTTCTGGAGGGCTGGCCAGAATGTAAATGGAAATGACACACATTGTCAATAAAAGCCATTATACCACTAAAGTCACATCCGTAATTTTAAGGACGGGTTTGGGACCAAGTCCACATTTGTTCAAATGTATGGGGCACGGATGTCTCAGGTGGAGATGAATTTTGACATTGTTACGTTGGATTACAAGCTCTGCTTCCCAGTAAAAGTATGGAATTTGTTTGATCAAATACTTGGGTTTTTTGAACAAGATGGTTTGTATTTGTCCCTGACCTGTTGTGTTGCCTACTCGTATTTCAGGAGGTTTTCTTCTGCCACTGTGGATACATCTATGATATCATAGATACAATAGCTGAACTATGCTGTCCTCCAGAAGTTATTGGCCGTTCTTCATTACGACCTGAGTGTGACTGGAGACCAGAAGGCTGAAAAGTCCCCCCAACACTGGCCGGTCTCTAAGTGCCAAACTGGAGCCTGAAAAACAGAATTTCACTAACAGGGACTTCGGCTTTTTACTTTTTGCCGTGACATGTACAGTGTGGTCCAAACGCAGTCAATGTTTCTGCAGTCTAACTTCCCTGATGTAAGTCTGGCTTTATAATATGTACTTTTCTTCTCTGTTTTGGAAATTGTTTGAGCTGAGGTTATTCATCATGGTGTTACTGACAGCCAAAGATCTCTGAGTAGATGGTTCTTTAAGAAAGGCTTCTTTCCAAAGGTACAGCTGCAGCTGGCTATTAGATGCCCACAGACACATCCTTGAACCTTGGCAGCTAAAGTGAAAGTATAGTGGAGAGTTGTTGAAGCCTCGCAGGTAAGACAGGATTTGATCATACAACAGGCTATAAATTACAACATGGGGCCTCAATATTGTATCGGATAGAGAGCTTAGAAAGGCCCTGAAAGATGGGGGCACGTCAGGAGATGTCACCTATACCTTGTGCAGACTCCCACACAGCAAGCTATCATCTCCCATTACCAAAGGAGCCATGGGGAAAGGCTAAATACTTTGCCTTTATCCCAGAGAGCAGTTCTTGAAGAGAGAGAAGACTTCCAAACAAAGGTTCCCCTTTCCAAACACAACGGGGCTCTACTGGGTTTAGTGTTTAATTTTCTTTTTTGTTTCCCATCTCGACAGTATCGTGTCTCTCTAACACGGTATCTACCAGTTATTGATATCTTCCTGGTGTCACGCATCACTGACATTAGCTGTCCCAGTTTTCACTATTACAATTCCTGGAAAATTCAGCCAGGAGCCACTTGGGTGGAGTGAAACCTTGAGAACAAACTGAGCTTACGAACACAGCCTACGTTCCTGGAGACATTTGGGAAGGCATGGAATAGAGGAGTAGTTGGTGAGCAAATACTCCCAGAAACGCATTTGGCAAACACTACTACTCTTCCAGGGACTGTCCACCCCCAACTCAAAGTGAAAACCAAATAAATTAACCTTGGCGTTGTCCTTGAGGAACGAAGCTCAGTCAAAATGATTTCTTTCTATGGATGCCTTGCAGATCATCGTAGTGACAAGTAACTTGTCTGGGCACGGTGACAATTTGTGGATTTTGTCTATGGATGTGAAGTTTCACTGAACACAGTGCTTCTGAATGCAGATAAATTCCTTTTGGATCTAATTCCACTATGGTCCACTCCACTATTAGAGATGGGTGTCAAACGTTAGGACGGGATAAAGCACTCAGCTGTTCCAGAGGTTTATTCAAACCCATTTGGATAAATTAAGCTGAGGTAGAGCAGGCTCAGGAGAACGAGCTCTCTCACAAGATGTTTGAAACTTCCTGTTTCTGATTTTACAAAAAATAAATATTTCTAAATACCGATTCAGCTTTTGTGCTTCTATTCCTGATTAAAACCAGGAAATGTGGCATTACACTCGGGGGGCCAATGAAATCAAGGGAGGGAAATCAAGCTGCTTCTGAATGCTTCGCAACCGTCCTGGTTCGGGTTCTTGGAGAAGTGGGTGGTTCTCCCATTCCCAACATGCAGAGCTTAAGAAAAAATGCAGCACAACCCATTCGCGGGTTCAGCGGTGTACACCGGCGACACACCGGAAAGAATGTTTGCTCCCCAAAGTGAAACGTGGTTACAGAGTTACGAAGCCAGCGTGACGCCGTCCAGTGGCAGTACGCTGGCGCTTCTTTCATTGTTCTGCGTCAGGCACCAACACCAGCAGGACTTCAGACATAAACGTAAACAAGACTACCAGGGGCGCAGGGCTGGTTTCTCAGCGCTGGCCTTCTGCGGAGCGGGTACGTTGTCAGCGATCATCAGGAATGCCGGCTCTGGAGCCTGCGGGTGTAATTCCACCTTAAAGGTGCGAAGCTCGGGATGTCTCTAGGAGAGAGGCATTTCCGTATGTGCTTGTGAGAGAGTACACAGAGTTTGCACTAAACACAGACCAGAAAAACACAACTTTGGGTATTTAGAAGCCTCTCCAAATGTGCACCACATGTGTCCTTTCTTGTAGGGAGATCTAGCCTGTCCGTTCAGTTTTATGGAGAAATTTGGAAAGGGTGTCTTGCTTATTTTCCTTAATGACATGGTGCAGGAAGACCTTTTGTTTGCCCTTATGGCTGAACATAGAGTTCATCTGCCAGCACATCATCAGCAAACGCAGCCTCGCTCTGTCCGTGCTCCAGTTTGTCCGAATTCCATGTGGCCATGTCAGCACAGCACCAAGCACAAGTTAATATATTTAGTGACTGGCAGGGCTTTCCCATTCAGGCTTGGCATGAGGTTAACCACGAGGCCTCGACCACCTCGCAAAGTGGGCAGATCGAGCTGTGTCTGTTCAGGGTATGTCACGTAAGTCCCTGGAACCACTGCAGTACTGGGGCCACTTCCACTCTGGACACCTTCGCCACACACTTACTTGCTAATTTTCTTAATGCATGGGGTTCAGCTGCCTCTCCTCCTCCTTCCTTTCAGCAGCATCAGCACAAGGCTAATTTTGATATAAAGCTTGGGGCAACCTGTCAAAAAGTTTAAAATCAGATTTTTGATGTATTATATCATTGTGCAGAAGACATCAAATGCATTTTATCAGATCCTTCGGCTGAATTGTTAAACTATTAGCTTTGTTTATCTCCCAAACTGGAATGGACTGCTTGTCTTAGTGACTTACTTGAGCACCTACAGCCACACGGTACTTTGGTTTACGGCTTACACTTCTGTTGAGTAGTGGCACCTAAGGCAGAGGATATTGTGGTGGTAGGCAAAGGTTTGAACGTGGAGTACTAAGCAAGTGTCCCTTTAGAAGTAGCTACAGAGCTGGTTCAAGGTGCAGATTACGTGACCATGCTTTCACATGGTTGCAGGATGCCTGAGCTGGTTGCTCCTGAGAAAAGATGGAAGGGTTTTTCTAGTCTCTATTGATAATGTCTGCTCCACCTTACTCTGTCAAAAGCAGCAGTTAGGGTACCTTGTCCTGTTCCTATCCCTGTGCTCTCACGGCTCTGTCTCTAAGCCCACATTAGGAAGAGGAATGGAGAAGAAAGGATGTGAGTCCCGGGAAGTGGTGAGTTATGTGGGTTTTGTATCCCTGGTTAGGTACAAATAGGACAACTGAGTAAATACTGATTTTAAAAATGCTTTTAGATGCCTTGCATTAAATCACTCAAATCTCACTTTTGAAGCCTTCTCCCTATAACCTTATTCACCTTTCACAAACAGCAAAATTCCCTAAAGCCCCTCGTGGGGCTGAGAGCTTTTTTATTTTAATAAACCTTCTTGAGTTAATTTCTCCTGCAGGGCACTAGGCCAGGAGTGTGTGCACAGCAGGGAGAGAAAAGACAGCAAGGCAAGACATGGGTCAGCCAGACAAGCAGCACACGCATACTGCCTGGTTCTCTCCCACACGATCAGCACGCAGGAGGCTTTGCACATGTTGAGTGCTACCTTAGACATCCAAACAGGATGGAGCTCCATGGATTTCCCTTTGAGGGAAAGTTATAAAGAAAAAATGGGAAAGGGAGTTGCCTCTTCCCTTCCTTCCTGTTTATCCTAGACCTCATTTTGCAAAATAAAAGTCAAACAAAGAGAACTATGGAGACAAAACACTTGTTTTGTTTTCCAAAGTCTGCTAATCTTTAATTTTTACCCTGGAGAAAGGAAAATGTTTGTTCAGAATACTGCCTTTTCACCCAACCACTTCACTGCCTCATTTACTGACAGTAAATAAGATTAAGAATATATATTGTTTCTACTTCCCAGTTGGATGTGTGGAACCACACCGCTATGGAGAAGGACCTCAGGGTTCAATTCCAGAAGGCACTTCATTAACAAAAATGACATATAACCCCCCCACACACACTTGGCAGGAACCTGAAAAGGGTTAATGAAGGACCTATTTGCCTCCCCCATCTGTGAAAAAGTGCCAATCAGAAAACAGCTGCTATAAAAGGCTGCAGCCCAGCAGGAGTAGGAGTAGTAGGTGGAGAGGTGTTGGAGAAGCAAGCTGTAGGAGGCTGCTCTGCCAAGGAGGGCTGATGGAGCTGGGAGGGGTAGGAAGACTTGGTCCTTTGCTGGTTCAATGCTGGCTTGGAGAAGAAGGTGGGTGTGGGGTCCCTGGTTTCTGGTGGGAAGGGGACTGAACTTTTGGGTTTGGGAGCCCTGTATGTTTGGCCCTGATGCTGGATGTGTGACCTTCTAGGTTTTGAGGAGTGACTCTGGTGGTTTCTGCCCCTATGGGGTGTGGGGAAAGCTGAATGGGCTTGAAAGAGCTTTCCCAAACATCTTCCTGTCCTCAGTGAAAAGAAAACAGATCCAAAGCTACTGAATATGCAGTCCCTCCCACTCCCCTCAAAGGATAAGTTTAATCCAAAGTAAAAGAACTCCAGTGTGATACTTCTATTGCTCTATGCTGTTACCACAGAGCTCATACTTGCTTCTCAATCATCCCATTTTTACTGCTGTATTTTGTGTATATTTGTGCTGTTGCTTGCTGTGAGTGTGCTGCAAATGACTTAGGGAAAAAGAGATGTTTGCTGGGTTAAGTTTTGAGCTCAGTAACCTTCCCTTTCTGTCCATCCCCAGATGTGCCAGAGAGACAGAGTACAAGCAGGGAGCTAGGACTTGCTGCAGGCTACTGGAGAGGAGAAAGGAGGGTGACGTACGTGCACTCTTATGATTCCTGTAAGGCTTCTTTCCTCTGAGATTCCTTAGTTACTTCAGCCTTTGTAGTCTGTCTAGGAGGGATTGTATCCCTGTGGGTGTTGGTAGGAACAGGTATAATCCTGGGATCTCATTAAATCTTAAAAGCAGGTCTGGAGGGAAAAAGGTCATTTAAATTAATATTAGCACAAAAGTGTACACTGGAGCTGGGAATGGAAAGGCTTAAGGGAGTTGGAAAATGCCTTCAGCAAAATAAGATGTGATAGAAACGATGTGTCAGCTATCAAAGCCATCGACAAGGAGCTGAAAATGGCAGCAGGAATACATTAATAAAACTTGAAAACAACAGCTTAAGGTGTTTGGTAGCTTTTTTCCTTCATATCTGTTAAAGATGGAAAGATGATATGAGAGAATAGGGAATAGTCCCCAAACTTGTTTCTGTCAATCTCCAGCACATCTGGTGTGGACTTTGTCAGTGATTTGTTTCTCAAGTGCTTAATTTTGTACTCATTAGCTTTACCTGTAAAATAGAACATGCAAGAAACAGCATGAGCCAAATGGCAGATCCCTAGGTAGGTTCATCAGTGAACCTCATGTGTGTAATTACAATTAAGCCTCCTGCATGTGACAGCAGTGGGCTGGATATCGTAGCTGCCAGCTAACCCAGTAAGACCAGGTAGCTCCCCGGCCTGTGTGAAGGATGGACGTGTTGAGATGGGACTGGGGAGGGGGCTCCCGAATGCTTCTGGCTGTTGTCCAAAGCCTTTTTCTACTGGGAGTTGTGCTTGTTGTGTTTGAGATGGCGCTGCTAGAAATGCTATTGTTGGTATAGATTCTTTAATTTCATCTGTCCTGCTTTATTTTGATGCCTGGTACAGTGAGGTGGGTCTACTGCCTTGTGTGGGGTCCTTGCCCATGACAACTGTACAGGTACCAGCCTTGCTGAGCCACTTGGTCTCCAAGGTCTGTGCTCAGGGTCTGGGAGTGCCTGCAACCTGCTTTTATTTGTGTGAGAAAGAAGCTTTCTGGAGGTAGTGATCCTGGAGGAAATGGGCCATCTTGGGCAAAGCAAGGATTTATCCTTGAAGAGTGACTCATCCTACAATTTAAATTGGAGTCTTGATTCTCACTAAAGCCGCGTTTCTCTCTGGTCAGAGACTGGCGCGGTCCCTGCGTTCAGCTGGGCCCTGTCCTGGCTGTTGGGCTGTCTGCAGAAGGGGCAGCTTCCCCTGCTGAATAGTTTGGCAGTAAAATAAGCCAGCCTGGATTTCAAAAGCCACTCTTCATCAACAACTTCTGTTCCATATCGCATAGAATGATAGTTTGTTTAATCTAGTCAGTGTTGTTGAAGAAAGCTGGTCTGTCTGCACCATGCACGGCTTAAAACTGAACCCTGTGCGTCACGTTTACCAGTAGTTATCCTTTGTGGAGCTTGATGTGCTACCCGGACACCTCCCTGTCTGAACCTGGGAACCGAGCACATCCTGCAGCTCAGGACGGTTATGTGTACTCGCATGAACAGATTGGGCGCGGTGTGCGTGGAGTGTCGGTGCCTTCCCTCTTGGGGTTCCAGGATGCTGCTCTGTAAGGTTTTAGACCTTAGGTTGTGCCCTGGCTGCAATAGCTTTACCATGTTACCTGTGTGGGGGTTATTTTCTTGCTGTCACGAGACTTGGAAATGTTTAAAGTAGCAGCTAAGTGTGACTCTAGAAGCAGGGGGTGAATGTGTGATAGAAACAGTGCCTGTGTCTTAAGGAATGCTGAGTTACTCCATCTGGGGCCACCATGGTGTTGGCTTCCTCTGAATGAGAGTCCTGAGGGTTATTGCTAGCTGCTGCCCCAGCAATTTGAAGAAGATGCTCTAGAAAGTAGCTTCACTATTCTGTTTGTCATGTCTGCACCTCCATCTCTTCAGCTGCTTGGGGAATATTCTTGGAGAAGACATGCTTGACAGGTGGGGAAAAAATCAAGCAAAGCAAAATACTGGTGTCTTCCAAAGACAGAAGGGTTACCACGTTGGCTGAGGCTCTAATGTTGCCATGTTAGCCATATAGAAAAATGGCGTGGAAAGGAAAGCTTGAGTGTACTCGGGAGTTCTCACAATCCTGTTTTTGTTATTTGTGTTTGCGACAGTATCAGCTTTTTCCACATAAATACCCGGAAGGCAAAATTTCTTTTTTTTTCTGCAAAAGCTCCAATAAACAATCGCTTGGTGCCTGCTCTGCACACTGACCCTCTTCCTGAGATAGAAATGTGAGGGCTTTGCTTGTTGTCAATGAGCCTGTCATGGTTTTCAACATGTTACTTTGCAAGAAATTCATTTCCAGTGATCAGCTTATAAACCTGCCATAAGGAAGTGTGTTTTCACACTAGTCTAGTGTACTTCTTGTTTTCAAACTCTCAGGGACGTAGAAATACACCAGATTTTTGGCAGCGCGTGGTTTAAAAATCAGCACCAACGTATCTATTGAACATCTCAAATGGGTAAAGGAAAGGGCAGGTTTCATCAAGGGTCAGTAAACAACGAACATCTGCCTTGCCAATCTTTTCTTTTTACTACAGTTTTGTGCAGTCCCAAAAATCCTTCAGACATATGTTGAGCAGAGTTTCAAAGCACCCAAGCCTCCTGCTTCTGCTGATATTTTGGCCAGTGCTTAACCCTATGTAGTTCAGTCAGGGTTTTTTCTGACTGCAACTGAATCAGTCTGGGTGGATTTGGCTGGTGTTTTGGGCTGGGAAATGGAGGTTTCTGGTTTCCAGCAGGTTAGGTGTAGTATGGGCAGAAGCTCTCAGCCTCTCGTGCAGTTACCCAGGAAGAACAGATGAGTGAAGTATTAACTGATGTTCTTCATCCCTCTTTGTCAGATCTTGGCAGTGACGCTTAGTGGTAATGTGCTTATTATAATATGCCCCTGCCCAGTGCAATCTGCCCCAATTGGCCATAATAAATAGTTCCACAATGGTCTTCAGCCAAGTGTTTGACCTAATGATGCATCTTACGCTGTGCCTTGGAGCTCAGCAGTGCTGTGCCACATAGGACACAAACGGTGCTCTGAAGGTCGGGCTAAGCTAGTCTGCCAGCAAGGAACAGCCATCTGGTCACTCCTTGCTTAAAGCATCGCCCATCATTCCATGAACGCACAGCCGGGCGCTTGCCAGCAGATGCATTTAATTCCGAGCCTGGGCATTGTGATGGTGCACAGGGAGAGAAGTGATCCATGAGGAAGCTCTGCTCTGGCCCGTGGGAGGCTTTATTGATAGACTGACACCCAGCAGCCAACAGCAGGTCAGCCTGTGGATCGTGAGGAGTAACTTACGCCCCTCTGCGCTGTCAAAGCACTGACAAACTGAAGTTTCAGTAATCTTCAGGGAGAGCCACAAGCAGAATCGGCCGCAAGTGCCCGCTGCGGATGAGCTTTGCTTTTAGCCTCTAAAACCCAGAAGGCTACTGTCCTCTGTCCCAAGATCATAGGCAGGAAATAGAAGGCACCAAAAGCAATGTTGGAGCAATTGAGACTTGAGCACCATCCCAAGAGCAGTTTTGGTGGTGTGGAGGTATATGCCATTCTGACCAGCCCTCCCGCAATCTGCCCGAAGGGTTCAGCAGTGCAAAGAGTGATGCTGACTGGGCACTAGGGACTCGGCAGAAGTTCATTCTCCTGATAGAATTCGTTAGTTCTGTATCTTAAAGGATTAGTTTGACTATGACTGAATTGAAAGATGGCTCTCTGCCTTAAATAAAAGGGAGAAAAGAAAACAAAGTCACTTTTTGTCCATTTCTAATTAGGATCTGAATCAAGTGGGAGAATGTGCTGATGCACTGCCTTTCATCCTCTGCTGGCTGGTCCAGAATACTGTGGAGCTAACTGCACTGCTGGTGATGCTTCTCACCTACTGTGTGGGTTGTAGTAGGGTCACAGGTTTATGCTTTCTAGACCTATATGTTGCTCCAAATGCTAACGGAAAACACTTGTGATCTGTGTCTTTGAAATGGAAAGAGAATTAGAAATGTTCCAGAGGTAGTCAAGCAGGAGGGCTGACCGGATACTACTGGGGAAGGGGGAAGCGTCAAATAGCTGGATTAATTTTCCCTAGAAAATGCAATTCTGTCAGACTTGATAAATTTCTGAAAACAAGTGGATTTTAGTGAAATTTCACTCACTTGTATATTCCTTTTCATGAGGGAAGAAAGAATATTCCAGCAATGTCAAAATTTTCCATTTGGACACTTTAAAATTAAGCACTTTAATTTTCAACAGGCTTCTTTGCTTCTTATGCAATAAACCTTAAGTCAAAATGCAAATGGAACAATTTCTTGGAATATTTTATTCTATTTTTGAAAGTATTTTTCTTGGTGAACAGAAATTTTGGGGTTTAGCTTCTATTCTGAATAAATGAGATAATGAAATCCTTCACACAGCATATCATCGCCTCTTGTGGCTCTTCTGACTACAGCGTTCTTCAGTTTTCTTGAAGATGGAACAGGTCTTGGAGTCTTCAGCACTGGACTTAAATAATTACATTTTCTTTATTGTTGAAGTATTTGTTTACATTTAACTTTCATTAGCACACACACATGTGCAGCTTTTGTAAAGAAGCCTTTTTGATGTGTAGTGACTTACCTCCTCAGCGGTCACAGGGCTAAATATGCAATAAATAGTGTCTAGAAGACTTTTGCCTCCTCTTGCTTGCCAGCAGAATTTTCTCACAAGCTATGCAAAGAATGATGTACCTTTTCAGCAGGAAATAATTGAATTTATTCAGCAAACGAGTCAGTACAAAAATGCAAAGACATCGACCTGTTTGTAACCCGAGTTTTGTCACCCTTACTGTGGTCAGAAAGTAAACCAGCATCCTTACTCCTGTGTTCTGGCCCTCGAGCAGTACCTGGTTATGTCTGGGACAGTGGGAAATGTTCTGCCTTGCCTGAAGTGTTAGGGACTCAAAATGAGTCCAAGATCCTTGAGTCTTCTTAAGCCTCAGGACTACATGAACATGGATTCAGAACCTGAGGAGGAGTAGAAAAGATGGCAAAATGTGGCTTTTTTTTTTTCTTTCATGTCAATGCCTCTCTCCAGACAGACTTCTTCAGGAATAGCCACCTCCTCCTGGGGATGCTGTGGTACCACCCACTGCCCTTGGGCAGTGGGATGTGAGTGCAGTGTCCCTGTGTTGCCCTCCTGTTGGATGACCACAGAAGGGTGTGTGATGCTGACCTGAATAACCTGTCCATGGTTGTCTTGCTCCATCGCGAGGCTCCGCTATCACTGATTGCACGGAATCAGATTGTACTTGCGGGGTCAAAGGTTTAATTATCGACTGTGGAATTCTTGTATGCTGTAGTGAGGAGGCTTGTATTAATACCGCCTCATCTTGGAAGCTTTCAGAGCCTGTCAGTATGTCTGATAGTGTTTGGCACTTAGATGTGACAGTGAATGGTAATTTGCAAGTGCCTCAAATGGACAGAAAATAGTTTTCATTATTTTTACTTGATTTGGAGTAGTGTCAAGCACCCCGTAAGAGCTCAGCTATTACTCGGGCGGTGGTGTTCCCTAACAGGTGGCTGCGAGTGGTACAGCATGTCCCATCCTTGGTGCGGGTCTTGAGAGGTTGGCTCCAATTCCTGGACTCGGCACCGATCATCTGGGTGACCTTGGGCGGAGGAAGCAGCTTGTTTACTGCCTTTTGCAGCGTGCTTTGGGAGTTACAGATGGAAACGCTGTATGGAGGGAGGCAGGACTGTGGTGTTGATGGGTGTTGGGGGACTCTGGGTTACAAAAGAACAAGTGGGTGGGATAAGTAAGAGGAGCAGGGAAGTGATGGAGAACGTAGGAAGTGGTAGTTGCTCTTTGCTGCTGTGGGATCTGGGTGAGGATGTCTGGGTGCCGACGCACTCGTGCCCTTGGCACCAGGACTTCTGACAAATCAGCCGGTCTGCTCCTGTGTTGGCTTTCGCTGCTTCTCTCTGCAGACCAAATGATGTACTTTTCCTTTGAAGAAGCTGTAATTACAGGAGAGCCCGGCAGCACTTTGCTGTGGTGGTAATGGATATATCGGCGTTTCCACCAAGTCCCCTGTGAGGGATTTACAGCTCTGCCATTAATATTAGCCACACAGTGGGTGTATAAGCTGCTTGTCCAAATGTATTAAAAAATCATTTAAAACAGCGTAGCAAATTTCAGTAGGCCTTGTCTAGAAGTAAACTTGCACTGGTTTGATAAAGAGTCATTTTTAACCCTGTTTGCTTAGAGTATTCCTTATCTGTACGTACTTGCTCATAGCTGCTTGAGGGTGACTTGTTTCAGCCTATTCTGACTTTACAAAATTCCTGCGTAGTCTCTCGTTTGTTAAGGGTTCCCTCTTGGTGCATTGCATCCCCAGTGCTGAACAGATCTGGTATCTACTGGGATAAGCAAAGCAAGTTTTAGTCATACAGGTGAGGGGCGGTACATAGAACCAGCAAGTGTTTAGTCACCAGCTAAAATGCTATATATTGTGTGCAGACATGGCCTAAAATTGAAGACCATAGAAATACTGAGACTCCAGGAATGTTATTACTATCACGGTGTTAAAACG
Source organism: Rhynochetos jubatus (assembly GCA_027574665.1). Classification (NCBI taxonomy): domain Eukaryota; kingdom Metazoa; phylum Chordata; class Aves; order Eurypygiformes; family Rhynochetidae; genus Rhynochetos; species Rhynochetos jubatus. Next base: position 458,854 of record CM050656.1, on the reverse strand, counting down.
GAGAGGAAATATCAGAACTTCTCAGCTCAGTTTAACACAGAACAGCACAAATATCCTTTCATCCTCTCCCATTACTTCATTACATTGGGTAGGCATAAGAAAACATTTGTCTTCTATTTCTGTGAGTTAAAAATTACATGCATGCTTACTGAAGTAAGCAAAAGCTTTGAATGTCAGAGGTAGAGCTGAAGGCTTTTTCCAATGGATGATCTTCAGCATTAGGAATTCATGGTTCAAAAGGCACTTTCCTCTGGTAATGGAGTCTGGGGCGGTGTTAATATGTATGGCATCTCCTGTTGTGAGAAAACACTTCTGGTGGGAGGAAGGAGGAGGATGCTTCTCTAGTGTGGATATTTCCCTACAAGTAAAGAGTATGAGGCAATACAGGAGGCCTTGTACTGTCATCAAAGCAAGGCTCCTCAAAATTCAAGCCAGACCCTGGAGTGTCCACAGGATTGTGGAACTGAACACTCGACCAGTTTTATTTTTGCTTTATATGCTTTGTAGCCCTGTAGTTTGTAGCCCCAGCTCAGTTGTGGCTTTAGAGTGGAAGTCGTCTTGCACAAGAGCTCTCTTCTCTGCTCCTGTGCAATGCCTTCCACTGGTGGCTTTGCTCACCAGTACGATTAATCCTTATTACTACAGCTACTGCCATCGCTTAAGGTGATTGTGAAATGGAGAAGGACGTTCTAAAAGAGCCTACCAGAGACCCTTGATCAACTCTTAATCAAGAACCAACCTGATTTGTGGGTGGGGTTTTTCTGTTTCTGAAAATAACCTAAGCTAGGAATTTAAGGAAATGGAGAACAGACAGCTGTATGTCTAGGAACCCCTTTTTAAGCAAAAAAAAAAAATAAAAAAAAATTGAAATGTTGTGTTAGGACGGTGATTGTCATAAAGAATTCTTGTGATTCAGTGAGCTATAGCTGTAGCCTTTCTCCTTCCAAAAGCTTGTCTTGGTGATAAGCAATGATGTTAATGAACTGGTGGAGGGGTGTTTTCCTGATTTTTCTCTTTAAAAGAGCAGAAATGTTGCTGTGAAAACTGAAGCGGCACTTAGATACAGAATTTGTGGAAGTGGCTTGATGCTGCAACTGCAGCATTTCATAGCACTGCTGCTCACACTGCCACTGCAATAAGTATTGGTGGTTGTCATGGTTTAACCCCAGTAGCAACTAAGCACCACCCAGCTGCTTGCTCACTTCTCCCTGTCCCCCAGTGGGATGGGGGAGGAAAGTGGAGGAAAAGATAAGAAAACCTGTGGGCTGAGGTGAGAACAGTTTAATAATTTAAAATAAGTGAAATATACTACTAATAATATGTAACGAAATTACTACTATGTAATGAAAGTAACAGCAATAGGAAAAAACATATAACCACTCACCACGCACTGACTGATGCCCAACCAGTCCCAGAGCAATGAGAGCCAGAGAGCCTGGCCGCAGAGTCAACTCCCCCCAGCTCGTATACTGAGCGTGCTGCCTTATGGCATGAAGTATCTCTTGAGTCGGTTTGGGGCAGCTGTCCTGGCTGTGTCCCCTGCCAGCCTCTGGTAGAGAAGACACTGGGAACACAGGTGCAGCATGAGAAACTGAAATGTCCTTGGCTTAATGTAAATATTGTTTGGCAACAAGTAAATCCATTAGTGTGTTGTCAACATTCTCAGCACAAACCCAAAACGTTGCCTCATACTAAAAACATCAGTGTGTTATCAGCATTCTTCTCAGCAAAAATAAAACGTAGCATCGTAGTGGCTACTGTGAAGAGAATTAACTCTATCTCAACCAAAACCAACACAGCAGGTTTTGAAGTACTGTAAAATACAATAATGCTAGCACCTCCCTAAGTCAGTATGTAGTAACTTCCCATGGGACGTGCTGAGCAATGTAACTAAACAGCAGAAATAATTGTGTGTCTGAGCCCCCAGAGGGGGTCTGAAGGACTAGAGAGGGGAAACTTTATCCTCTTGCCACCAGATCACAGAGAAAAAAGATGGGGGGATGAATCCTTGTGATGATGTTCCAGCCATCTGACTACATCAGTCTTCAAAGGAAGATATCAGTTTGCTCAGGACGCAGGAGCCAGAGCGTAGCAAGCTTCCAAAAAGAGATGCTTCTATGAATTTTATGTGGATCTTGCGCTCTGTGTGGAAGTTCTTTCCAAGCCCATGAAAATAACCCTGGCACTTGAGCTTCATCTGGTCAGGCAAAGTGGTGGAGGTCCCCATGGAGCTTATTTCTGTAAGACTAGGGCTGGGGGCGCTGCTTGGTTGAGTTCACACAACTTAATATACAGGAGGATGTTTCCAAAAATCCGGTCACTCTAACATTTTAGTTATAATGGAATAACATCGCAGACTGGTTAGACACTCAACCCACTCCATATTTAATACTTTCAGAATTAATAACTGATTCAGCCTGGGACATGATGAATGTCCATGTCAAAGTCTAATCATATCTGGCTTTTGTTCCAGCATATTCCAGAGACAAAACATTCTTTTATGACTCTCCTAGTCTATGCATTTTTAAAAACACAGAATAAAAAGTCTTGGCAGCAATCCAGTCACTAGAATGATATTCATTCCAGGAATATTTTGAAGGCCACTGCTTGCTGTTCATCCTCCTGGTATTCTTCAGTTGCTTGCTCTTCTCTACAGTTGAGACGTTCTCTTTTTTAAAATATAAAAGTTATAGGTTGTTTCAGTTTGCTCTAGTAAGAAGACCTGAATTGTAACGATAAAAGCTATTTACCTGTATTTATTCACAAGCCAACACAGTTCTTGAAACTTCATAAAGCAAGTTTGAAGTGGGCTGTAATGTCAGACTATGACTGTGTATTTCAACCTCCACACTTTATGCGACACCGAGATGAACTGCTGCTGCTTACGTCTCTCCAGAGAAAAATCTTATCCTGCGGACAGCTCTAGAAACGAAGAATCGCATTCTTCTGACCTTACTCAAGCCTGAGTCATGGCCATTTGCCTACCCTGCCTATGCTTGGAGATGTAACAGCAGACTGTTAGAGCAACTGCGGCATAAGGTGCCCTGAAGTGCTCAGAAATACCTGCAAAGGGGGTACGTGCACTCATGGCACAGCCAGGACTCACAGCTTGGAGAATCTGGCCTATGGCAAAAGGGGGGTCCAGAAGAATCCATCTACTTTGAAGATGTTAGGATTTGCAAAACAAACCCGTGCAGTGACTTTCAATCATGAAAGTAGTGAAATTGGAATAACAGTGCTTGGAAACAGAGTTTGGTCTTCACAAAATGTGCATGCCTTGAAGTTGTTTCAACTATTGATTGCTGGACTACGGCATTTGCAATCACTCAGAAATCCTGCAGTGTGTTAAAGTAGCCTTTCCACTTTCACACACAGCTTGCGGTGGGGCTGGTTCAGCAGGGTGGGAAGATGAACTCTGCACCCAAATACACAAATAACTGACTCGGTTCCTAGCTTTTCCATTGTAAGGGTTGCTTCAGTTGCCAGCCTTCTATGGGGACTTTCTCTTTTATAAAGACAGAAATACCTTGGTGATCATCAGTGTTTGGAACGTCTTTCTATAAGAAAACTTAACATTAAGGCCGTCATACACCAACTGGCAGGGATCAAACCCTTGCACCCGTTCTGACACTGACCAGCTCTTGGTCAGAGGAACTGTTCCAGAGTGACAGCTGGTAAACTTGTGGGCTCTTCTAGGGTCAACCTGATCTAGCCCTGCTTTGTGGGTCATAGAAACTTAGCTAATCTTTTTGGATGTAAGCCCAAAGAACAAGTCTGTCTGATACTTAAGTGGTCTCATTCTCTTCTCGTGATTTTTCTTCTCATTAAAAATAGCTTTTTTCTTCAGGAGTCCCGCATCATTTTACAGTGATGTCCGGTCCAAAGGCAATTCTGGTTTTGTAACCGATGCATTCAGACAGTGGGAAAAATAGGAAGTACAGTGACTGATTTTTATCTCTGAATGGCTGATCTAGGACAGGGATAGGTTTTTCTCATCGCTTCTAGGATTCAAGTCAAGATTTGATATCAATTTAGGTCAGTAAGAGTGGAGTAACACAGGCGGATTCTGTGGCACGGGTTATGGAGGAGGATCTGACTAGATGCACAAATGAGCCCTCCTGGCCTTCAGACTGCTGAATTACTTCATGCATGTTAACCATAGTTTACAGTAAATGTGTGCAGTGGAAACTACCAACATGAGGAAACGGGCTGTAACGCTTTGCTGCATGGCTTTTTATTTTCCCACATGTGAACAAGATGCCAAAGAACTACAGAACAAGGGAGCACCTGACAATTGATATTACTTATGCTCCTGGACAACTTTCCCTGTGTCTGTAAGTGTGAAGGAAGAAAGGGGATATTCCTGTAATGACTGCTGCATTTGTGACAATCAAGGGTTAAGGTATGTGACTGGTAGGCGAGGGGTGTCGATACTGGTGTGCTTCCTTGCAAAAAGGATGGGTTCCCTTCCAGCTCCTGCCTATTGCTAGCTGGCTGGCTAAAACAAATAGCACTGCATGCTAAATATAAGCGGCTAGATCCTACTGTGGATCCATCTGCAAACATACCACGTGCCAGTTGCTCTAGGTAGGGTATCTTGGCATGGACTTCTGTTTACAGGGAAAGCCTTTTCTCTTTTTTTTTTTTTTTTTTGCTGTCCTAATTCTTTCCATGTATTTCAGACCTGGGTTTCTCCCATTTCATGGACATGAGAGCAATTAGCCAAGAACTTACAAGCTCAGCAGAGTTAGGGGAGTAGTTTATAAACAAATCAAGGTTGCTCACAAGGCATGTTTTCTCAGATCCGGTGAAATGGTAAATACAGTCATCTCTCAATTAGCCTGACCAGCCAGGGGGAGATGGGGTAACCTGCATAAAGAAAACAGATACTACAAAACATATGTAAATGAGTCAATAAGATTGTATGATAAAGGCATAAAAGGGAAAAGGCTTATGATGCTTTTGGCTTAGATTCATGGGTGCTAATGAGCTCCTGAGCGGGGAAGTCTGCACAGCGCGCTGCGATACACCTTAGCCCAAGTCTACTGCATACAGTATAAACATTATCCCGGTTCCGTGGCCCTAAGAAATCCCATTTCTCAGTGGGGACTTTGTGTTCAGAGCAGTGCTGCTTCCGGCTCGGGTCTGGCTCATCTGGCCTCTGCACTGACAGTGCAGGGGCTCCTGGTGAGGGGGCCATTGGGGGTGTAACCCCCTCTGCGTCTGAGGCATAGCTGGCCAGCTGCACGGGCACCCTGCCCCATGGGTGCCAGAGCTCAGCACTTGCAAGGCTTTCCTGGGATCTGGTTTCAGCAGATAGTCGTGCATCTGCACTCTGCATTGTTGTTGTCTCCTGTACTTTAATTAAATAGCTTCTGTCTGCAGTTCCATTATTATCACTTGCCAATACTTAAACTGACATTTTCATGCACTTCTCTAAACACACTGCGTCAAGACTCAGCCTGCCTTACACCAATGGGCTGTGGGCGCAGAGAAACGGTGGAAAGTGTCTTGCCACAAGTGAACTTGTGAAGCGTTACATAACCAGAGATCCTGTGCTACAGGGCATCTCAAAAGCTGCTGCCTCCCGGTCGTGCAGTGCACTAGTGAACTGAACTATCCTAACGTCTAAACCACAGCCTGCATGTGTGTAGCAGAAAAACATGAGGACATCTTTTAAGGAGTTGCTGTTGTAAAGATTAAGTGCTCTGTAGCACTTGCTTTCAGAATTAGTACTTATTGACACATCAGATTTGGAACGTGTAAATATTGTTAACTATTCCTGAACACTGAAATATCCACTCCGAGTTCAACTTCTGTGTTACTACACGCTTCACTCCTACGGTGCAACTTGTGTTCTCAGCTGTCTGAAACTGTGCAAGGTTGATGCAATCAAGTATGCTTAATTTTTTAGCATGGCCCCTCAAGAGTGAAAGCTCTCTATTTGGAGTGAGCAATAATATCTCAAGGTATTTTTTCCACACCTAAGGGCTTATCTGGGGCAAGAATCTCTTCTTTCTGCTGTTAATGGATGCCAGTTGGCTAAGTGATGCTGGGAGTGGTGGTGAGAGCATGTGTGTAGGTGTTGCACAGAGCTGTAGAGCAACCTGGACCTTCCTGATTCCCAGGATGTTAGGGATGGGAGCCTAGCTCTAAGGCTGGTTGCGCCGCGGGGCTCCCAGCCAGCATCCTCAGGCTGAGCAGCAGCAGTGTTCACACGAGTAACTCGGCTGAAGCCCACCGGGCTCCCGGGATGCCCGTCTTGTGAGAAGGGGTTGGAACGTGAGGCCTTGAGTATGCAACAGGCAAATGTCCATGCCTACCTGCTCGCTTGGGAAAGTTTTCTGCACTGATGCTGAAAGTTTTGGGAACCAAGCCCTTGTCTATCTTGTCACTGTCAAACCTGGGGAGGACAATGCTGATACCCATCCGCTCTGCAAATGCCTAAGGAGCTGGTTTTTCGAGAAGAGCCAGGTGCACGTATACTAGTTGTCTCCTTAGCACAGAGCCTCTGCAGCACTCTAACCCTATACTTTAGTCACTACTGACAGGTAGAGGGCAAATTTGCATAATGAACTGCTTAAATATTCGGTTTTATCAAGGCTTCAAGGCACTATTTGTCCTCAGCATCTTCAATAGCTAGTGACCCTATCTAAATCAACATCATTTGTCAAATCAAATTAGGCTTGTTGTTAATTTCAGACAGTGATGTTCATCTTTTTGATGCTTTCAAACAACTCTGAGGTAAATCCCTGTGACATAATGCTGCTTAGATATGCTAAATGAGTCACTTGTTCAATGCTGCAATTGTCAGAAAAATATGAAACTTAGCTCTAAGGTAAATATTGTTGGGTCACTTGAAATGTATGCAAATTTGACATTTCTCTGCTGATTAGCATATCTACACATCAAAGTTTTCTATATATCACATCAGATATTTTTGATTCAGGAGAGTTAAGGTCAGTGGCACTTGGCATACTCTTTACTTTGCATCAGACAAGATGAGAAATGAAAATCATCTCAGGGAAACTTTCCAGCTCAAACCTCACTTTGCTGAAACAAGAACGTTGCAGTGGAAAATAGCGGAGGTTCCTGGGTTGCAGTAGGAAGCTAATACAGGAACATAAAGAGATTATTCACTGCACTAACAAATTCCAAAGGAAAGAAAAGGAATAGGTTGGGTATTTGGGTGCAGAGAGTAAAAAGGTTCTCTTAATCTCTGAAATGCATTTACCTGGACCAAGTACACATCTGTGCGTAGGTGTGTTGCCTTTTGAAATGAGTCTTTTTTTAAAGGAAAATAGAATAGGAGGTATGACCTGTTCCTCTAAAAGAAGATGTGTTTTGACTTGTAGCTCAAAGATGTCAGTGGGAGTTTTGCGCTGTCCTTCCACAAATCTACCTGCATGTGATGGAGTGCTGCCGCTCATCGCTTCGTTAGCCCAGTGATTGCTCCCCCAGATGCTGATCTAACTGGTCACAAGAGCTCACACCACTTACAGATCAGGCCTTTGGAGATCATCAATCAATTGGGAGTGGATCCAGGTCTTGCGTATTCTCTGTGAAAATCTGTTACGTTCCATGACAGCCGTGTCTTGGTTTGAATGGTCCTGGGCTGCCGTGTGCGTCACCACAGGAAGGATAATCTATGGGGCCCCTTTGAATTCCCGACACCTGAACCGATCTGTGTCGAGGAGGGTAGGGATGTGCACTGCATTTAACCCCGGCAAGATGCTCTTTGGGATTTTTAGTGTCTACCCTCTGCTTGCTGTGCACAAGTGATTCCTGTTCTGCTGCAGTGGAGTAACTCGGTCCTGTTGGGCTCACTCTTTCAAAAAGAGAGAAAGCATCTCAACTGCAGCACCCAGGGAGCGCCAGCAGAATTGTTTTAAAAATAAAACAAACATTTTTCAAATTATTGGAGCAGAAAGATGTGTCCGACATCCCTAACATATGTTTATTTTTCTTCTCTCCTATAACTGAGCCGTGGCCAGACTCGGTTTCCTCCTCCGTTACACCGCGTGAGGCTGTGTGCGGGTGAGTACGCAGATACGAATTGTACGCTTGCTCTGCGTGGAGATGTTGCGTGCTGCAACCCAGAAATACTGACCGGGATGTTGGACTGCAGCAAGCAAGGCACAGAAACCCGGCTGATCCGTTATTACTGCGGGGCACGTAGCACCGCCCAACCACATCAGTAGGTGATGTCTGATGGTAAATCAGTAACAGCTTTTATCTCCTAAGTAAAAGAGATTTTATTCTCTTCCGCCTTTCCCGTGGTGGGTGATATAAAACCAGGAACTGCACTCGCATTCTTAAGGCAAGATTTTAAAACTATTTTGGTGTAAGATTCACATTTGCAAGCTGCCCATGCTTCCCATATTGGCAATGATTTTGACAAATGTAAAAAAGTCACTAATATTTTGACACTTTCACTGCCCAACTATGATACCAGCTGGCTGTGAATTCAGTTATTCATTGTTCTGCTGTATTTTAAAGACTGGTCCAGAGCCAATGTACTGGACCAGCTCCATTCATTCATTTTCGAGATTGAAGTTTCAGCTAACTGTAGTGGCCATTTTTCAAATGGATCTGGAAACCTCTTCCAGTTTAACAGGATCATACACAACAGAAAAAGTCAAGTGTGCGTGTAGATTTAAAGCTCTCCTCTTCAAGGGAAAGAATATTTACATTTTGGCGTGAAACAACCTAGTCTTCACAGGACTTCTGCTCTCATTTTAAGACATGGTCAGGGTTTTCTTCACATAAAGCAAGCAAAAATTAAAATCTTTAGGTGGATTTAAAATAAAATTGAAATAAGGGATAACTGTTCCGAATTCATAAAATGAGAAATGACTACACCGGACTCATGCTGCCTGAGATTTTTATAGCAAGGCAATCATTACTTTTAAAGAAACTAGAAAGGAACTCAGAGATTTTTGGCTCCAGGTGGGCAAACACAACTTCAAAGCGGACCGAGATGGAGCGCTCAGAAGTCCTTAGCACCCCTGCGGTGCGGACCAGAAGTACAGGACCCCTCGTAAGGCCAACCCTTTCCTATCTGAGCATCCTGGAGGGCACGTACGTGTCTAAGTTGGCGGGTCTTTTCAAGTGCCCTTCTTTAACAAATATAATAAAACCGTGCTTACTTAGTAAGTCGTCTTTATTGTGTCTGCTAACGTTTTACACTATTTTCCAAAGCCAGTAACAATATTCACCCCTCTGGCTTGTAACTCACTGATTAAAAAACAGATTGCCAGCAGTCATCTGCTATTGTCTGGCTTCTTAAATTCTGTTTCTGGTTTAATTTACTTGATTGTTCCATGCACTATTCATGAGTTCTATAATATTCCAAACTTTAATTTCAACAGATTAATTCTTACTAATTATTCAACATATGAACCTGCACATGAGAATTGTACTGTATGCACCATCCTGAGGCACAGAATGCAATGTCGAATCGCTTTCTGATTTCAAGTGGAAAACAAACTAATTATGTGGAAATATGATAATATATTGTGCTGCAGGGACCAGCCCTTTGTCTGTTTAGAAATGTTTACTTATGATCGGCTCCCTGTGTTATTTCTTCCAGGAGGAGCTGCCCTTTCTTAATGCATAAACATTATTGACTGGTCCATGATTCCTTACTTCAAGAAAGCTGATTTACATAATTTTATATTACTTCCGTCTGGTGGAAACAAACAAGACATCCCAGGAAAGCAATAATTGAGCTAGCTGTAGCAATCTTCTGGAAAGATAAGACACGGAAGGAAGTCCTTGGAAATGAAGGATCACTTATTTCTCCTACTTTTTTTTTAAAGCTGTCGTGTAGCTTTACCTCTGTGCTGTTCGAGCTGATGTGTATCAGCATGCAGCGCCCCAGCACAGCGTGGGGCAGAAAGCAGCCGTCACAAAACTGATGCAGGACACGCTTTCTCCAGTTTTATGTCAACGCACCCCAGTCGTGGCGAACTGGGTAACATGGGCACTGTGGAACGGTGGGATGCTGGATCATCTGTTGTTGAGAAGGGTGGTAAGTCCTGCCGTGGCCGGTGAGGCTGTTCGCAGTCCGGACTGTGGTCTCGGCCCTACCAGGCTAGAAACTGTGGTGACACGGCAAAGCCTCGCTGGTGTGCTAATCAGGAACTGGTGTAGTCAAATATGGGGGGGGTGGGGGAAAGGGGAAATAAGACACCCCCCAAATGAATACATTTTTCTTCCCATGCCATGTGAAACGCGATCTGTGCTACAAACTGAAAAGTTGAAATATGTTTTCAGGAATTAATCACCAGAGAAAACAATACAAAGAAAATAGGAGTCGAGTTTCTCAAGGGCCCCTGAGCAGTGGTGGCATCACTTAGCGAGCCAAGGCTCTGAAAACAAACACCAGCAAGGATGGAGGAAGATAAAAGCTGTCCCTTTAACTACATTTTAATAGACCTCAGGTGATACAACATGATCTAGCATCTATCGCAGTACTTCCATTCCCCCTAGAAAGCCAGCTCTTAAACGACAGGGGGGTGTCTGGCTTTCCATCCTCCCACCTTCCCCAGTCACTGCAGTTTATGACCCTCGGTATCCAGGTAGCGCAATGCGTTGTCCCATTCACTCTTCGCTTTGGAATGGCAGGACAGTTTGCAGATCATCTGCTTTCTGGTTCACTTGTGTTTTGCTGCTATTTCCACTGTGTCTTGCCTAAAGACCCTAAGGGGCGCTCAGAGGTACACGTAACTAATGCCAACAAAGTCCGTGTCCGGAGAGTTCCCGTTCTAGGAGCCGGAAAGGCTCCTAGCATTCATCTGGCCATTTTTCTTTAATCACCCTAATAGAAGTTTACTATTATTCCTATCTTAGAGTGTAAAACCGGAGTCAGTGCTGTGACCAGGAGTTATTTCACTCCCCTCAAAGAATGTCCTTTGTGCTGCCTCAGTGTCTGATTGTTGAATTAAACGTCCTCTTATGCCCTGCATCTGCCTGTCCCAAACCTGCTGCTCGTGACTGGCTGAGAAAAGGGATGGAAAACAGAGCAGTCCTTGGGATGAATCCCTTCATTTATTCCAGACACTGATTTTTCCAAAGATTTTTTTTTTCTGCCACACAGAAAAATGGAGAAATCTATTTTTCACAATGAAAATCTTCCCAGAGACCAGTACAGCTCAGGAGGACATGGACATTCCAAGAGGCAGTACAGACAGGGATTTTTAATATTGATTTTAGGAATTGCATTTGGGTTTGATGTGAATCTAAAAAGTATTGTCTTAGAAGATTCGAGTGCGACTTTCCTGGTGTCAGTTAAAGACGGGTTTGTTCACACTTAATGAAGTGATTGGTGGAAGAGGAGAGTGATGGGGCCATATCACTGAGACGGTTATTTTTCTCATTTGGGTTCAGACTTGAAAAGTAACTTGCTCCTTTACTCAGAAATAAGGACCGTGGAAAAATCCTCAGGAAATGGCTGTGGAGCATCTCTTTATGGTATTTAAATCATTGAAATGTAAATATCATTGTAACCCAGCAGACTCTGTTTTCTCTCTGCCACAGCAGTGCTTAGTGTGTTGGAAAGGCAGCACCAGGAAACGGGAGAAAGGAGGATGTTTCCCCAATCCCAAGGTGTACCACGGATCCTGCTACAGCCTGCAGCTGTACCACTGGCTCTAGGCTGTGATCTCGTCTGATCTCCAGCTCAGCCGTGTCAGATCAGGTCAGTCCTTGGCTGAGATGTTCCTGGGGGAGAAAAAATTGGAGATGTTTCCAGAAGTGAGCGGTGATGGAAGGTAGTCAGCTGGGGCTGGATCTGAGCCCACTGGCCAGGGGAAAGAGCTTTCTGTCACCTCTGTATCTGCCGCTGCATCCAGAGCAGCAATGCTCGCTGTAGTCTGTGGCCCTTGGCAACACGGGTGCTCCACCTCATGGGTTGGGAGTGGTGTGATGAAACATCTCGATCAGGACCAGGTAGGAATGTGAAAGCATAAAGTGCAGGTCCTGGGGTACTGCTCTGAAAAGAGCAGTCGTTTGATCTATGTGTGGTGAGTCCTTTCCACTCAGCTTTCATAAATCCTGAGCATCTTTTTGCAAGAAGGCAAGATTTTAAATTTTTTCAGCACTATGACTTTATTTGAGTATAAAACAAAACCAGGAGGACTTTCTCACGCTTGCCTGGGGAGCTGGGAGTGCCCTGGGCTGGCCAATGTGTTTGGGCAGTGTTGATGTGGGCAACGCAGGACTTGCTAGAGCTGGGAGCACTGTCACAAAGCCGCAAGTCTGTGCCTGACCAAGGGTACCAGCATCCCCTTCCCCAGCTGAGAGCAGCTGGCAGAGCAGTGCCCCCTGCCCATAGGGGTGTGTCACAGGATGCCACCCAGTTCTCTGTGGATGATGGGGTGTGGAATGCACTTAGTGTGTTTTGCCGTGATCTACCCGGTCGCACAATGTGGGCGCCATCGGTTGATGCCTCTGTGCACCAGTTCCTGGCATCTCTGGGCACGTGGCTGAGCTGATGAAGGTTTGATGCCTTCTGTGGGGGCTGCTGAAGGCATCAGGGCATTTGTTTTCTGCTGCTGTGTTCTACCTTGATCCTCAGATCTTCCATTTCAGGCGCGAGCACTTTGGCTGGGGTTTGTGATGGTGTTAGGTGGTTTTGCTCAAAGAAGCAGTGGGGTAATCCTTGTTTCTGGATAAAGAGAGCTTTTTCAATCCTTCCTTCCAGTTATGCTCAGACTCCCCCTTTTTCCTTCCTTTCTACATGCATGTCTCTCCGTGGAAGGACAAGTTCCCCCTCTCAGCCCGTTTCTCCCAGGTGGTTCAGAGCAGATTTAACTTCCATCTCCTTGATTTGTGCTCCGCTCCTTTCGCTGTGTCAGCTCATCTCTCCCAGCAGGATGAGGCACGCAGGATATTTTCTGCAAAGGGTAGGCTCCTGCTCCACTGTAGTTTGTCACTACCTCTCCATAGAAACCCCAAGGAAGCTAAAATATGGCATGTCCTCAGCCAGGCCGTCTGAGCGGGGCCATGCCTCACACCAGCGCAGTTCCTGGCACGCTCACCAGCTCCTGCAGGCTGATGCTTGAGTAACCACTCCACGCCTTTTGGCCAGAATTCACAGACACCGGTTAGCCTGGATGCTCCATCAGGAACAGCCATCGGTAGGGTGCTGGGCATGCTCAGATTTACCCTGTGCGTCTTTTGAGGTCTCTGAGCGGGTTGGCTGGTGCCACCGACACTGAATTTCCCTGGAAAGGAGCCTGCCATGGTTCACAACTTAAATGACATATGCCGAGAGACTTTTGTTGAGGGAGGGACCGATCCAAAGCCTGTTGGAATAAAGGCAAAGAATAGCCTTGTCTCCAGTGGGCTTTGGATCAGGCCCAGGTTCATAATCATAAGATACTGAATTTTTTCATAATTTTGTGAGAGTGGCATTTTCTTTTGTGCAACAAGCCATGGCTAAGGGGAGTGGGGAAGAGAGGAAGGCAAAGAGAACCACAGAAATGGTGCTAAAGGAATTTAAAATGAAAGATGCATTAAAAATTTAGTATGTGAGCAAAACCAGACTACTTTGCTCTGGAAGGGTGAAAGGGAGGAAAAATTATTATTTTAATATGTACCAGGCAAGGACAAGCAAAAATCTGACCGTGTCTGAGAACAGCAGAGCGCCACAGCCTTGGCTCACGTTGAAAAGTTCTGGCAAATATCTCGGTTTAAAAGAAGGTGTGAGGAGGAAAGAGCCAGATCTGGCACGTAAGTCCCTGCATGTTTGCGTGAAGCTGCGCCACACGAGCGTTTGAGACTTTTTGCCTGATCTGAATGCATATGTTTGGTAATGGCAAATGACATATTTGTGTTTGCTCCTTACGTTGCTCAGGAGCCTTTTAAAGGGTGCGGGGAGTTAGTACAAGCGCTTCTGCCAGTGTGCCTGTTATTCTTGCCCAAGCAACCTGGTAATTAAGGAGTGCAGTCATTAAGGCATGTGAGTCTAATGGCCCTGGGACCTGGGGAGGCCACCCGTGGGGAAAGGCAGTTTCCTCGCGTGAGCAAGGTGAGTTTGGGTTGGCTTTGTCTGCAGGGACTCACCCAGGCAAGGAGGCCCAGTGAGATCTGTGCTGCCCCAGCTGGTCATGCCAGCCTGCCTGCGAGCGTCACCTCTTACACGGGGACTTTAACGAGCGGCAGTCAGGCATCCTCCCACTGTTCCCATAAGTTTTGGGTTTTTTAATGGGCTTCACTTGATCTGCCCATATTTTTTTTTTTTTTTCTTCATGGGGAGAAGTTGTCTTTTAGGGGGCGATAAATAAAATCGGGTTGTGCCTTTCAGGACTCTGAGTTAGTTTCTTTATGAAACTGGATGTGCGCGCCAACAGTGTCCGTATGGACTTCTGGAAGGGCGTTATCGTGGAGGAGTCTCTTAGGGAAAACTGTTCCTTGGGTGATTTCTTTCTAAAAGCCACTGTGCAATCAAGGAGATACATACGTGAAAGCGGGAAGATGCAAATATGCGCGTCGAGGCTGTCCACGTTAAACACCCAAGAGGGGGAAACAAACCCCCTCATTTTCCTGCAGGAGTAGACATGAGGAAGAGATGTCAGTGCAGCTATGACATCTGTTTACATGGGGATTTTATGCACCTGCTCACTAGGCAATAACAAATGCTTACCATGGTGGTAGCTGTATCACACGGTACATATGCTGCTTCTGACATACATAACACCTCTTTAAGGAAACACATGGCCCCATATGTCAGGAGAACTTGTTTACATTCTACAATACAGTAATGGAAAATATGTTTCATAATAAATGTTTTCATCATTTTTGTGTTTAAGGAAAGAATGGGAGTTTTACGCCCTAGCTGTCAAGCTTAGTGTCCTCCCTCATTGTTCTCGCTGGGAGATGTGTGGCTGGAGACTAAACTTCCTATGAGCTGCCCAAGTTCAGAGAAGTCAGGGTCTCAACTGGTCAGTTTTAAGGGCCAATGCCTATGAAAAAGGTAAAATAAAAAATGTAAGATTGGAACACATATTTGGGTGCAAATCAGAGTTTTTATTTGGTGACTTGCTATCAATTGCCCAGTTCCTGGACACTTTGACCAGAGGAAGTGTCGGGTACAGCCGGTGTAGACCTCTTGGGATACTGGAGCCACCTCAGGGAGAGTATCCCAACGGCTTTGCAGCCCCACCTTTCAGTTCAGTCACCCTGCAACCAAAAAGTAATCATGTTACTTCACATCCATAAAATGAAGCAGGTTCCTGCTTGCAGGTTTGGCCAGGCCAACCTCCTGAGAAATTCATCTGAATCAGTTCCTGGGATTTGTTTTTGTGGAGTTAGCTAGCAAGAGTGAAAATCAGACTCTCTCTTGTTAGGGGGATCCACTCATTTACAGGCAAAACTGCAGTGTGAGCGTTAGCTACGCGGACAAACCACCATTATTTTGCTGTGAGGAGTGATACTTTGGTATATATATCATTCAAATACAGCTTTTCTCTTTAGTCCTTCGGCAAAGCTCCCACCACTATTTCAGCAGTTCATCTGACATAAAAGAATGGACAGATAGAGCATTTATTCCAAAACGTGGCAGCCTAAACTGTCAGTTCTCTTTGTGCATCAGTGTAGTGTTGTTCAACAGCAAAGAATCACGAGCTCTGTAGTATCTCCACCCCAAGTACTTCTTATTGCCCTTTATCATCTCTGCCTCATCTATCAGGCATGTATAGTTAAAACCCAGCATTTTAGTTTCTTTTTTAACTAGCTGCCTGCCAACTTCTTTAGGTGCCTTTAACTGTGGTCTTGTTAGCACTGCAAACAGTGTCTGACTTCTTTCTTTTTTTTAAATTGGCTTAAATTTGATGCAGTGCGATGTTTGTTCCTCTCCCCCAACCCCTCCCTGGACTGGGAAGTCCTTGTCTGGTTTGGCCAGGCTTGGACGAATGAGGTAACTCTGTGATCTGACAAGCAGGGGTCATAGAGCACTTCCAAACCTTTTGAAATGTGTCAATGGTAAAACAGTAACAAACCTATAAAAATGGATTAAACTGCACTTTTAGTGACATTTTCTGGCTTATTCTTCCTGTGTTAGTTTCTGAGTTTTCTGGGACTTGTGCAATATGTTGGGGCACGAAGGTACTCTTGCCCATATGTATTCGGGGACAAAGATACATATTTTGAGTTACTTTGAGCTGAGCATGTGTTTTTGTGGGTTTTGTTTCAAACATGCTGCTCCAGCGTTCTCCCACATGAAACTTCTCGTGCTAAAGTCGCCTATTTTGCGGCATCTGATATTCCCAGGTAGCACAGAGCAGCTCTGACCTTCAGCATCCGCAGGGCCAACTTGAATCCTACCCTTGACTGATGCAACATCACTGCAAAGTTAACATGAAAACCCACCCAAACTGCCTGGTCCCTGCAGGTTGCGTAAGAGGGAAGTAGGATGTGTTCTGTTATCACCTCCAGGATCCTAAGGCCCGAATTCAACAAAACCTACAAGTCTCATCGACTTCAGCGATGCTTAAAGTTAACCATGTTCTTCGTTGCCTTGTTGAATTGGGGCCACCGATATAGTGATAATGCATCCCCTGTTAAAAACTGACCCATGGGCTTTGCCAGCCTTTAACAGTTTCATTTATAAATAATTCCACTTTCTTAAACACAGCAAAACATGGGGTGTTTCTGTCCCCAGGATAAATTCTCAGCGGATGGAATCATTCATAAGACTCCCTTTCTCCCCACACTGAAGCTTGCTCTCCATCCCACAGATGTATACCTCTCTATTACGTGTATATGTATGTTATAAATATGTATATACACGCTCGCAGCTGATTCCCACAATCATGCCCAAGACTCCTTTTGCATTTATAGTTGTACAGGGAATAGAGGGAATAGCAAATCTTGTTTGAATTAGACTTCTTGGCTGTAAATTCTTACTTTGAAATAATTTCCCCCATTTTTTTCATTTTATTCATTACAACTCCATAAATAGAGCAAATCTGAAAATAGTTGGGACATGTTTAAGTGTTGTATCTTAACCTGTCTGTTTCTTTCTGATGTCCTTTAAGAGAGAGTGATGGCTTCAGCTGTGTTAGAGTACACAAGTACCTTTTCAAGCACTGATTGTAATCCTGTTTTCAGGCTTTTGCATGTTAAACGTGCTAATGAAATTTGCAGTGAAATCTACCTGTTAACTTCTATAAACTCTACTGAGCTGGACTGTTGCTCATGTACTTCAGGGTCTCATTTACGGCAGAGTGCTGACAAGCTTTATGCATGGGAGAATGGCATCATTTAAAAAGCAAGTAACTCAAAATCCCCAAGGAGAAGCAATTCTTCATTATTTTAAGGTGGCGTACCATGTTCCATCAGCCTGAAGCCAACCCTTCCTGCACTTATTTTCAAGTTTAAGATAACAACCAACAGAAACGTGGCATGGTAAATAACCATTTTTCTTCCGATGTCTGATCGAGCCATAAAGGGAAATATCCCAGAGATGAGACAAGCTTTATTCCGCACTCGTATATGGTGAGCAGTTTGAGAAATGCCGTTTCCCCGCTGCAGGGAACCGGTGCTCACTAACAGCAGAGCCAAGCAAAATTTCTGGAAGTTGGGTTTGTGATGTTTACATAATGAGATCACGTTTTCCCTTATGAAGTACAGGTGCAAATGTGAGCACTCCGCTCCCAGGAGGGCGGCTTTCCTGCCATCCTTAAGCATCCTTCCAGTTGTCACCAGCCAACGATTAATGGGCTATCGGCAGCTTTGGTAAACCTTCTGGGTTTGCCTCTTGCAACTCTACCAGAGCAAAACACCCCCAAATCTTTCTGCTCGTTAACTTTCTCTCTTCCCCACCCCCCTCACATTTTATTTTTGAGGACTGGTCAACCTCCAGAGGAGCATCTGCTGGGCCCTGAGTGGGGAAGCAGGCCTGTGGAAGCCTTGCGAATGCAAAAGCCAGGAGTGGGCCGGACCCCAGATGGTGAGTGTTTGCTCCTAACGAGGAGGTTCTTTCTCCCTCAAAAGAAGGGAGGCAGCACCCTCTAGCACTGAGCCTTTGCTACCACTCCAGCGACAGGCACTGCCAACCATAAATCAGAGTGATAAGAGCCTCTGCTGGGGATTCAGACCCACGTTTTCCTGCATGGAAGATAAAATCTTTCCTGGTTCTTAATTCAATCACATACCCAACTGGCAATCTTGCATATCAAAATGGGAATCCTGGGAGGCTGCTGGAATATGCAGATCAACAGAAGCTAATTAGCATTTACTTGCAGCCATCCTTAACTGATTGGCAGCACAGCTGTGGGGACCAAGCAGAACATGCTGAGTTGCATATTTGTATGGCCACCTGCCATTTGGTGGGATCCAAAATAGTGTAAACTACCACTTCACAATAACTCGGTGACCTCAGTTTTGAAGTAATATTGAACAGACATACTTGGCTAAGTGCATAATTAGCGCTTGTCTCACCTGACACGCAGTTCAACGATAGGCTGTGCCGCAGTACCTTCTCAATGTGACATGCTGATGTCTTAATTGAGATTGACAACTTGCTAGAGAGGTGCTGTGTTTCCAGCCCGGGCTGAGCTCTACCCATCACCGCTGCCTTTCCGAAGCGCGCAGAACAGTGTGCTTTCGTGCCTTAAAACACACTCCAGCCACTCAGAATGGTCCAGTGTGGGTGGAGCTCCCTGAGGAAAGCAATGGGTCCACTTCTTCCAGGGTTTCTATTGCTTTGCTCCAAATATGCGGTGGGGTGGGACCCAGAAAATAAAAATGTCAGGAAGCGTAACAGCAAATAAAGGGGAAAATGTTGAGGCAGAAGGAATGTCAGCATTGTAAGCCAATTCACACAATGGTGGTGAAGTGGAAAGAGTGAAGGCTGTACCATTAGCCATAGCTCGCGTGGTTAAGCAATTAAAAGTTGGTAGCCTGATTGACTCGTCATCCTAATCTGAAAATCTGGGTTACCTGGATGTCAGGATACCTCTGCTTACAGGCCAAACTTACCAAAACAGGTCAAATCTGTGTATCTGTGATGAACTCAGCTCTGTGAATTGGCATGTTTTCTCAGGGTGGCTGGACTGGCTTGGAGCAACAAGGAATTGGGTCCTGTTTCAGACTGCGTGCTGGAGAATCACATATATATGGGTCTGGTAGGTGGAAGGAAGAGTGCTTCTGGGACTGCTGATCTACACGACATATAATGAAATACACAGATGGTGCTGTACGACTCCGTGGAAGATGTTGTAGCGTAGTGATAGGTAAGAATGGAGTTCTTGTTTGTGTGTTTCCAAAAGGGGACTGTAGCCTATGGAAAAGCGTGTTCCTTCAATCAAAACCCTAACCTCATTATTCCTGCATGACATATGGACAGAAGCAAGACCTGGAGGAGTTCTCCTATCCTTTCCTTGAGGAAGGACTATAACAAAGGCCTGCTCTGCCTTAACCATTACCTGTCTGTCTTGGTGTCCTTGGGATATGTTCAGAGCTACTTTGGAGGGACATGATCATAAGCTATTTCGTGTTTATGAAAGCGCACACACATAAACCCCTATTCCTGATAATGCAAAGGAACAGATGAGTGGTCAAGCTAGCTAAAACCCTGTGCCCCCATGAAAGGTGTGAGCTGCAGATGGAAAGAACCTACCAGGCCATTAAGTCCAGGAGAGCTGCCTCTGCAGAAGTCATGCCAATAATTGCTTGATGTTAGTTCTTTGCTACATTCTCCATCATTTTGTTAGTGCTCTTCAAGCAGAGACAGCTGTTGAATGTTACAGCAGGGGGAGAGTGGCTCTGTCCTTGAGCCCTGGTGTGAAGGCTTTGCACACATGGCCCCAGAATTGCCTTGGCTCTTTCTGTAGCCACACTGAATCAAACCATCTGCTTCATTCAGCTACTGGAAGAGAAAAATCTCCATTTGACTACTAAGAAACCCTGCCAGATTATTAAATACTTCTGAGCTAAGGCTTTGTAGGCAATTCATCACTATTGCAATTTATTTTGCAATCATGTGGTAAATATTGCAAGGTGTAGATGTAGCCTGCTGGCCCAAAGGCAACTGATGGCAACAGAAATTCCCCCACTGTCTTGGCTGCGCTTTGGATCACACCCACCTTTATAATGAAACTGTGTAGTTCTGTTTCTGGACACAAACAGGGATGCCCTCAGGTTAGGGAGGTCATGTCAAGAGTCTTGCTCCTGCCCAGACAGATGTTGATGTCCCAGAAAGTTACTTGGACACTTTGTTTTGGGAGGATCTGGGCAGGCTTGGTAGCTGGTTGAATGTAGAGTGGCAGAGTCACAGGAGTCTAAGCTGATGGGCAACTTGACAGCCTGTCAGGCAGGTTGCTGTAGCTCTGGGCTTTATCTGGCTATGGGAAGCCAGGAACCTAGGAGCATCGGCTGTGGGCTCTGAGACTCCCATTCATCTGGGACTTCCAAGTTCCTGTCTCTGTATTATGTAGCCAAGTGGAATTTTAATTAGAAACTTATCCAAATTGTTTGATAATTTTTCAAACCTTCTAGATTTCCTTCTTTTCCTTCCAAATCAGAAGGAAAACAAACTTTGGAATATTTAAATAATTCCCGTGCCAGAATTACATGTCTTCATTCAACTCTACTCCTAAAACTTGTGTCACAACAGGGTTTGTGACTGAGCTGTGTCATGTTGCATCCCGCTGTGTGAATGACAGCCTGACATTACAAGTTGCTCATCACAGTGCCGTATATGTGTAAAGATGTTCCAAGTTCTGCCAACAGACGTGGTTGTTTGGGAAAAAAGTGTATTTGCTAAACCACCAAAGGAGTAGAAAGGGCAGGGCAGGGCAGTGGATTCGTTCTCCACGAGCCTACTATTGCGGTGGTGCTGTAAGAGCTGGACTCTGATGGTGGTCATGGTGTGCGGCATGTTACTGGGAGGGCTGGCGTGCACAATCACGCGTCCTAAAGACATCCGAGCCGGCAGGTGCTATCAGCTCCACACTGGGCATCCTTGCTGAAACGGGCTGCTGAAGAGCTGCTGACTGCCTTGGGCTGTGAGTTTGACAAAGAGGCGTCTGAGATCCAGGCAGGCCTTGCAAGACCCCATGGTGAGCTGTGGGAGCATCTCCGGGTGCTCCTGGGGAACGTATTGACTGGCTGTTCTGTACCCCAGGCAGTGCTGCCGTTTCACGAGACCTTCGCATGTCGACCAGCGCGTGGCGTTTGCACCACGTCTGCTCCGCCGCCTTCCTGACGAAATGGGCTCTCTCATTGCAGGCTCAAGAGACTAGAGAGGCCTAAACGTGACAAAAAGCCACTGGACCCTGCAGAGGGAGTGCTGGGAAATGCTTCATGCCACTCCTGAGGTTGGAGAGGAGGGCCTTGCTAGCACCAGAGCAAACTGTGTGTGTATCAGCCTCCTGGCAGTGAAGCAAGCCACCCTACCTGGTTAGGAGCACGCCCTGGAATTTCGCTTAGTGGAAGGGTTCATCTCACATCCAGGTGAGATCCCAAGAGCAGCAGGACAGCTCACCCATCAGGCAGGCTGTGCCACACTCCGTCAGGATTTGTCCTGATCTGTGGTGACGCTTTCATAGTTAATTGGACAACTCCGTTCCGCAAGCCTGTGCTGCTAGCTGAAGCGGGATGCGGTCCTCGCTCAAGACTTTTGCTTTTTTCCACTATGCAAAATAACAAAAAAGACTAATCTTAAAACTGCTCTTAATGAGTATAACCAAAATATTAACAGTAGTAAACAAGAATACATTTGCTCATAACTTGTCATATCAGTGTAATAAATTAAGCCAGAAACACATTAACATTTGACAGCTTAAACAATGCAGGAAAAAATACAAACCTCACAGGGACTATGTGAAGCATGTTGGCAGTTTAACAGACATTTTGAGATGTAGATACATATATCAACCTTTCTGAATTTAGTCTTGATAACTCCTTTTCCTCTGTGTGCCAAAACACTGCCGTGTGAAGACTAATGAGTTCCAGATTTGTTTATCTTTGGTGGCTCAGGCAGATTCATGAGCCCCTTGAACCCATTTTACAGCGGCCACGTGATGCCAGCGTGCGACACCAGAGGCAGAAACGGCTCTTTTATGCTGATGAATATACAGCGTATTACAAGATCTCACAAGAAAGATGTGCCTGGCCATCTGATACAAGGGACCGTGTCAGATCTGTTGCGGATGATCCATACGAGCGAGTTGTCCTGCCTGTTAGCTTTCATACGTGGTTTATATTTATGTTTGGAGGTGTAATAACAAATGCTTGGAATAAATCTCGCACATGAAATCGGGATTATTCTGTCTAACAGCAAGACTTCCAGTCGTGCGCTCCACAGATTTTTGTATGGGCGACTGGTTTTTCCAAACTTTTCATGTTGCCTGAGCTCTCAAACGACCATCGTAGCTCCGGAGCACCCTGGGTCGCCCGAGTGAAACGTCCTGCTTTTGCTTTTCCCCTGTTAGAGCTCTACCTTCTTATTTGGCCCTTTAGTATCTTGCTTTTCCATTAACTGGGATTTTTTCAGGGTGTTAATGTTTGCTTTTGTGGAGATCTGCAGCTGCTCCAGGCGGGTTGTGAGCGTGCCTCTTTATCAAAGACGCTGCGCAGCACACTTTGTGCGGGCTTCTGTGGCAGCAACGCAGTGTCCTGCTGGAGGTCCTACCTGGTGGTTTCTGTGTCGGCTCATCCCCGCACCCCTACGACTGTTTTTATCTCTTGACAGGCCGAAGTTGGAGCAATGGCACCTCAAATAACTTGAAGCAGAGAATAGTACCTGAGGGTCCTGTCCAACCGGTCACCGCGGTGAGGGGCAGCCAGGGGACATGCCCAGCAACAGCTGCAGGTAACAGAGCAAGTTTAAACCACTCTGAACAGCATAACTTTCTGCCTTCAGATTCCTCACTCGTTACTAGCAGTGTAACAGAGGCTCTAATGTACCCTTTCCCTAGTTACTGCCCAAAAATACCTTCTCTTTCAATTTAAATGTGGTGTACGTGTCTAACTTTGTGGGTTTTTTTCCCTGCTTTAGCAGATGCATTTGGACGACCTACTGCAGAGTAATTCCTCCTTTAGCAGAGGCTGCTCTCTGTCCTCCTGCTTCTTGTGAGTAATATTTTTCATCATTTTTGACTGCTGGAGCCAGGTCATATTTTTTTAAATAAGCAACACGAAAAATCAATAATGAATCCTCTGTCCTCAACTCTCATTTGAGAATGATAAAATCCAAATGCAGCCAGAACCTCACAAGACTTTCTGTCCCAGTTTCTGTACCAGTATGACGGTACATAACCGTGTCCTGTGCGGAAGGGGCGTGCAAGGCACGTGTATCCTTGCAGTGTGTGATTTGGGAAGGGAAAAACAAGAGAAAGATTGGTTAGAAAAACTGACATGTATAGGGAGATACTTCTGGGGTTATTTGTAAGAAAAGCTTACTTGCTGTTTGAATATTTAATAAGTGATCTAACGCCTGGACTTTATAGACGTTAGCTCTTTCTGACAGCGATACTAAACCAAGCTCAGAATTTCCTGCACAGCCAAGAGGAAACGAAAGCTTTTGGGTTTCACTGGTCATGGATGTGTCTGCTGTTTGCTGTGTGCAGCACGCTCCCGCGACAGCCCCATCCAGCCGGAGCCCCCACGTGCTACGCGGTGTATGAACACACAGCGAGAGACAGTTCCTGGCCTGAAACGTTCGCAATCTGAGGAGATGTGGCAGGTGAGAAGCTGATAGCGGGGAATCTTCTCTTTTGTAAACGGACTGGTGAGAGGGGGAACTGATCCAGCCGTAGGCAGGAGTTTTGCCCGCTCCGGGTGGTCGCTGAGCTTCCGCTCACGGGTCACGCTGCTCTCTCCAGCTGTTTCGTGGATGCAGAAGCAGCCATTTAAGTATGATTTTTCTCAACAGAAGAAAAAACTAAAAGCTCAGAAAACAAGCCATCTCATGGAAGAACAGTAGTCCATTTCTGTACTGAGAGCAATGACTGTTCTTGCTCCAGTACAAGCCAGACCTCCTCATAACATACCTTATAACCTGTTAATTATAATTTCCTTCTCTAACACTTGGATCACACTACTAAATATTTTTAAATATCTATATATGTGTTTTTTAAGCTGCTGGGTTTGGGTTACACCTTTTCCATATGCCCAACCCACACAATCCCATCAACGCTTTCACACACCAGTCAAACACTCTATATTTGTGTGAAACTCACTGAAGGAAAAAAATCCCTATTACTACTACTACTAATACAAACTCATTTCTCACAACCATTATTATTTTCCTGGATGCTGCTGAATGGATTTGCTGCAATTGAATGTCTAACTTTCTGTCGTGTCGATGCAGTGAAGATTCTTGATTTATATTCATAATTACTCCAGTCCCATCACCACCCGCCTCATTTTATCCCTTTTGCTCGACAAGGCTCCCTTTGCAAACAATCCCTTTCTGTGGGAGCCATCCCCTAATGCATTTTACATTCTGTTGTTACTCGGAATGATGTTCTGAAAGTTGATATCCACTGCAACAGCAGGTGTTAAGACAAGCAATAGGGAACAAAAGCTCTTAGTGCATGAATAAGTCTAATAATAGACAATTTGTTCACCTGGCAGTGGCTGTATAAGCGTTCGAGATGAGCTCATTGTTATTTGGCGATGAGCTTTCGGCTGGTCGCAGGGATGAAAGTATGGAAAATGCAGGTTGTGGAAGCAAGGGTTTGCTAATATTAGAACAGCATTAAAGGGTGCACGATCGAGCTGGGTGAGCTGCAGGGTGTAAAGCAGTAAAACCCTTCCATAACTAGGAAAGCAGTCAGTAAAGACAGTTGTGTATATTCTTGCAATAAAATCACGTGTGTAAACATTTTCAGTAGCTCTACAACTGGGCAAGCTGTTCAGAGCAGGTTTGCGCTCAGAAGGGTAGTTCAAGCTTTTTCCAGGCTCCTTGAAAACGTGGCCGTTACTTGGGGAAGCTCACCGTGGAAAGCGGAATGCATCAGTCTGGCCAAAGAGGAGTCGTCAGTCCGTAAAGGCAGCTCTCCGCAGTGGTGCTGCCGGAGCTGCAGGGCCGTGCCGGGAGCACCAGCCGAGTCCTGCTGCAGTCCCAAGCGTGAGGTACACGGGTGCGTGTCCAGGCCCAGAGCGGTCAGTGTGAGGACGGGACACTGACTCCTGGGAGCACGCTGAACATCTCCCTGTGTGTTGGTGTTGCAAGCCTTCGGGCACTTTCCCTTCGAGGAGGGGAGCAGGCCTGCTCTGGAGGAGCCTGGAGGAGGGGAGAGATGGGGTCTGCTCTTGGCTGGGATTCCCATCCGTCCCCAGAAGACACAGTGGAAGGAGTGCTTTGACTAGAAAGGGCAGTGCCACAGTGGAGTGTCACTAAACCACATCTGCTTAGCACGTACCCTGCTCCTAGGAAGAGGGCCATATGTGCTCGCCCCAGAACAGACACCAAAATGGGCATCCCTAACCCTGAAATGCATTTTCATACTGTAATCTTCTGAAACAGAGAAAATCACTTTAATTATACTGGTAACTGTCATGTGTTTGGTTTTGGAGAGCAAAATCCCTCCAATCTTCTTTATTTTCTTTGATTTCTGCAGGAAGTGCCACAGGATGCTGTTCCCAGTTGCTCGTTTAAGCCGTGCACGCAGCTGTTTGCCTGGAGTCCAAGGAGATTGGGGATGAGGAGACTGTAAATGCCATTGGATGCCTTTCCTTAGGCAGACTGTGGGGATGAACGCTGTGCCACTGGTCACAACTGGTGAGCTCCCTCTTGGCTTCGGTTGTACTAAAACTTCTGATTGGCTTTGCAGGGTCAGGTTGACCTTCTGCTTCACTTATTAATCAAAAGTCTTAGTTCCTCGAGATTACGGGTGCGGTTTCCAGGAGTTGTAATTTTACAATCTTTACAATTGCTCTGTGTTAATGAGCCCCCGCCACCGTGCAGTGCGTTGGGCTCACTTTCCAAACCATAACTATTAGGGCGCGTTTTGGGCCAAAAGCCATCTCCCTGTTAAGCTTAAACTGTAGTGGATTGACAGTCGTGCCGCTGTCAAGCAGGGCTTATTTCGCACACGTGCTTTTCGTCAGCATCAGGTTCGGTATCGCAAACATTTATGGCAGAGTTAAGCTCATCCAGCAGGAGGTCAGCATAATCCTATACCACCCTCCAAAGGAATCCTAATTAGAATACTGGATACTGATTACTAACAACTACTTCACAAGCAGGCAGTGGTTTAAAAACATAACGTAAGCGCCTGATACCTCGCGCTTCGAATAGCGAGTGCGCTGGAGGAGGTTGTAAACACTTAGCAGTCGATTCGTGCATGGCTTGACCAGAGCATTGTGCAGCGATGGCCTTCATGCCCGTGGGGGGTCTGTCTGCCCCATATATGTGCCGTTGAAAAGTTGAGGACCCGAGTTAGTTTCTTCGTATCAGTTGGGGTTTTTCTCCTCCATTCCCTTTTTTCCCTTTTAAAACAGCCGGAGCTCAGTGCGTCAGTGCTGAGGTATCTAAAGGGAGGTCACAGCACCGAGCCCGGATCAGATTGCTTTTCCTTGCAAAACTCCCCCCGTCGCATTCCAGCCTGACGAAGTTTTGTTGCAGTTACTCAGTACATAGATAACTAAATGCTTTAAATACTAATTAAAATAGATGATGTTTAACTGTTGGCCTATGCCATTTGCTTATGATGGAAGACAGCAGCGAAGCAGAATCATCTATTATCGTTATCAACAGAGTGTTTCTCTTCTTCTCCTCCTCTTATCCAAACAATACACGCGTCCAGGCGCTGACCTGGTTCTTGTAAACAGCCTTGTTTCCAACAGAACCTCTTTCTCTACCTTTCCACTGTCTTATCTCTCAATTCACCCTGAATCTACCTTAAAACAATACATTCCAAGTTCTCTGGGTTTTTTTATACTTGAAACTTTATATTGGAATTATTTCAGGCCAGAATGCTTGCAGCCTCGTTCTCGGTATGCAGGAGTGTGTTCCCATTAATCACAGGAAAAGCTGAGTAAAGTGGTACAATCCACCGTCTCATTTTGGAAAATTAAAAGGCAGTATCGTTATTAAAAGGCAGTTCTGCTAAATGTTTTCTGATGGAGGGAGAATTGGGACACACTACATTGTCCGGTGACTTTGCCAACAATATGACACTGAGAGACACGATAAATGAATGTATAAATAGTAATTGTTCTGAAAGGGGTAGTCATAAATCACGAAGTGAGTTGCAGAACACTTCTTCCTCAGTGATACTTGAAATGTGATCTACCTTGAATTAAAAGAAAATCAGTTCTTCTCTTTCCATTGCGTTGAAATGATATAGGAACTGGAAACCCCTTTCCCTGAAGCAAACCCTATGCAAAACACGAAGCGCTGCAGTAAACATTAGACCAAGTTCTGCAAAGAGGATGGGTTTGTTGAAGAGTGCAAAGCAGTGACTTGTTGGAGCAAGAGGTTATTAATCATATAATACTTAAGGTTAGCAAAGCTCTGGCCTTGAATGAGCAATGCACAGCAGTAAATTGAATCACCCCAATAAGAACAGATGAGTTGCCCCGTGAAGTTCTGCAACAGAGCTCAAAAGACCTTTTCCCTCACAAACCAGTGTTACAATGAAAACCAATCCTACGCTGTGTTGTGATCATTTATCAGCAGAGTTTGGCCTCTCTCTTGCTGTCTGTGTAGACGGTCTTCCCAGGGTTCATCTATTGCACTTTTGGGTGGAGAAAATACCTGCAGACCACCTCTTCCCTTGCTTTTTCCTGCCTGACCAGCATCTGCATTAGTATGTGCGCAACCTGGGATGCAGAGCTGCTGAGGGGGTGGGATCTGAGGAGTTGCTAGGATGGCTGAGCACTGGACCTTCTCGAAAGGTCTGTCTCCCTAAGAGCTGGGGTCCTTTGGACCTGACCCAACTCTAGTTATTAGATCAGGCACGGGATTCATAGGAGACTTTAAAGCCTGGGGCCTCTGTGTTCCCAGAAATCCTCTAGCCATCTCCCTCTTCTCTTCCAGGGGGTCTCTCCAGGACCAAGTTTCTGCTCTGCCTATAGGCAGTGGTGTGTAGGTTGGCATCACTAGCTGTAATTCCCTCTAATTTGAAAGTAAGATTCAGAAACCGGGACCAGCTCAATTATGCAGCTATGTGATCTCTCTTATTTGCTGCGGTTTCACAGTCTGCCTCTTGTCCTGCTTGTTGTTTGTCACACTCACACTCCCTTGCGCTCTGTTTTAGATCAAATGAGCTCTTCTATGCTTCCTGTTCTTATAGCTCAGCATTCAGGGACAGCTCAGGAAAAAAAACAGGGCCTCAAAACCCATAAATTTGCTTGGGAAAAAGCAGGTTTTGGAAAGGCAGGGGAGAAGGAGGCTTGGCAGCCACAGGGGTGTAAAGCGAAGGTGGTGTAAGTGGGACTGGATGCACCTCACCAGCAAGCCCAAATGTTTCTGGGCAGGAACACTTGCCACCAGCTGCAAGCCCACCTGGGGCTGTTCAGGCTATGGTATTTTTGGTATTCCTCTCAATATGAAGTTGTCAGGTGATAGTTTCTTTGCTTGTTTTCAAGTGCTATTCTGAGATAGCAGATGTTTGGGTTTATTTCCACGGGGCACCTGAACCCCAACTGCATGATGTAGGCAGTTGAGACACTCGGGCAGCCTTGGCGATCGTACGCTATTGATGCACTTTCTGATGTCATAACTCGTTCCCATCTGACACAGTGATTTCCTCAGCAGCAGCAAAGAAGCTGATCTGCCTGCCAGACTGACCAGCGCAGGCTGGTTTCTGCAGCTCGGTAGCAGGAGTCAAAGCAGTTGGTAATTTAGGAGTGAGCTGAGTATGTTTCTTCAGTATAGCCTGCAGGTCAGTCATCACCTGCGAGTAAATAGGTAATAAATAACCACTAACAGTGTCAGCTTCCTCCTATTTATTCTCTCAAACTATATCCTGAGTCTGTTTGTGCCACAGGAAAAATTACCTGGTGGGAAAGGCACAAGGCACAGTCAGCTTCCCCTGCTGATGCCTGTTCAAGTCTGGATGGAATTGGTGCCTCGGGCTGTCCCCGAGACCTGCGGGAGGACAGGTAAATCACTGCTGCCATAGGGAGCTCCCAGCCAGCCTCGCTCTGTCTCGGCTCACGGATGTCTGTGTGGCTGACCTGGTCGCCAGCCAGGGATCATTCTCCAGCTGAGAATTTGGCTTTCCTGTATCAGTCTGGTCTTTTTACGAGAGCAAGTGGTCAGGCATGACTGCTTTGTTCCTCCTGTGTTTGGTTTGGTTTTCCCCCTTGCTAAAACTGGCTGGAAGGTCCAAATCTGTCAGAAGATTGATGCAATAAAGCTCATGCTATACCTCCAGTAAGTGAAGTATTTTCTGCCCATCATTCATCCAGCTCCTGGAGTTTGACAGATAGTTTGTATTAATAAAATATACACTAATATCAAAACATTTTCCAAGCCAAATCTATTAATTACTTTTTCCATTATCTGCCTGGCTCTACACATGAATAAATGAAAAGAAGCAGAGAAGACAGAGACGTGACACGATCTGTTATGTAAATCACCCCGTACATCCCAAAGCACCTCCGGGGGCAGTGCTAACTAATTTATGACAGGTCACCCAGTAGTTATTAATAAGTTATTAATTTAATATAAAATTAATCCCATAGTATTTCTTGAATTAACAGTGTCTGACTCATGACTTGAACCAGCCAGAATTTTTGGCACAATGGCCAGAAACCGTGGTGAGTTTCAAGCTCCCTGCTCAGAAAATGGCATTTGTCTCAGCATAGCGTAGGTGTTGACGCCCTCCCTACCCCTTGGGAAAGATCCAGCGTTGCAGGGCGTTTCCTCACCAAAGGGATGAGCTGCCTGTGCCCTCCCACGGCAGCTGTGGAAGGTATCGCAGATCCCAGTTTGCCCTGGGATATCCCAGTGACGTTAAACCGTCTCACATCTCCCGGGTTCAGGATCTGACTCACTGCTTGTGTCTGACGTCGGGTACGCTGAGCTCGCAGAGGCATGGATGTGGGTTTGGGAAACAGGCTGCCATCGTGGGTCCTTGCTAAATGTAACTGCTAAAATGCCTTTCCCCTTCGCCAGTGGAGGATGGCTCTGTAGATTTATGCTCTCAGTGCATCTTAGGTCCAGCATATGTTCTCTCTGCATCCTCTGGAGCCTCCCCGCTTTCTCCTCGCTGCGTTAATGGGTGGCCATGGGCTCTGCGCTCCACTTGCCTCCGTCGCAGTTTGGTGTTGAACTTGCAATTAGCAGGATTCAAACTGGTTATTCTGGCAGCGCTCTCCCCTCCAGACATTCAACTCTTACTGCACATCGCTTTTCCGAAAGGTGTTACTGGTACTGGAGGAGCTGTCGGGGATCTGCTCTGGTGTGCCTAAGGAGGAGGGAGGAAACTTGCCTGGCATTGGGATAAACCTGCCTCCCGTAATTGCTGGGTCATGTGCGCGTGGGACGGCCGGGGATGGCAAGCTCCTGCGGGAAGGCCTGTCTTTGCAGCCCCTAACCAGGAATCTGCTGAGAGATTGGCAGTGTAAGACTCGATCCAGGGACAGGGGGTATTTTGGTGACAATCTTTTAAAAAAGCATGAATATTGGGTGGGCTCTCACATACCAAACTTGGAATCATTT
Organism: Rhynochetos jubatus; assembly: GCA_027574665.1. Classification (NCBI taxonomy): domain Eukaryota; kingdom Metazoa; phylum Chordata; class Aves; order Eurypygiformes; family Rhynochetidae; genus Rhynochetos; species Rhynochetos jubatus. The sequence goes on along the minus strand of CM050656.1, from coordinate 428,223 downwards.
GAAGTTTGCCAACCCTCGTGTCTTTCATTAGCCAAAGATATTTACATAATTTTCCATCCCTTTTTCTTCCTTCTGTTGCCTCAGCTTTGCTGCCTCCAAGGAGACAACATATTGCAGCGAGGCTGCTTTGCCCTTGGGAAGCGTACGGCAGGTTGTTTAGCTCTGACACTGTTCTGCATCTTCCGATGGTGCAGCCTGAAGCTCGGCCCTACCTGTCTGTAACCCAGCCCACTTTTCCTAAGCAAAGTTAACCCTCTTTGGTAAGGGACTTCCCTCTTAGCTGCGATGTATCGGTCACACTGACGTGTTTTCCTCCGAGTCGCAGCAGGCATGCACAAGCCCGCTGCCTCACTGGTTGACCCTGAAGACACACGGTCAGTTCAGCCCTTGTTTCCAAAAGGACTTCAGCCAAGCCTTCTGAAAACACCTACTGAAAAATGTTTGGTTCCTTTTTGTTCACTCTACATAATTTGGATTAATGTTGTCATTACCCCAAGCTGTTACCGTACCCGTGTGTGATGGTTTTGCAGTGGTTGAGCCATCAGCGTTCCGTTACAGCAATGCCATAAATGCTGGTGGTGGTCACAGAAATGCACTTGCCCCATGGTAACCTCTTTTTCAGCCCAAACTTCATCTGAGAGTATTCACAGGGAGTGAAGTGTCACTGGTTTCAGCACTCAGGGAACTATTCGTATGCTAAACTGTTTGCTTTGGGGTTTCTTTTTCCGGGTTCAGATATACCTGAGAAATAATCAGGTAAAGTTAAACCAGCGTAAGGGTGGCTAAAGATGCTGGAGTTGGAAGAGTGCACGGACTTTGGGTGCGTACTCGTGCCTCTCCAACGTCTACGAAGCCACTCTCCGTCACTCTGACTGAGCTGCAAGTGCCTGCATCGCAGTGCCGAGCCGCAGGACTGGGCTTGCTCCAGTTAAAAGACTGACTGGAGAAGGGCAAGAGCTGCCAACAGCACATTCTGCAGGCGCCCGCTGGCTCTGGAGCCTGTCCCCGGCCCCATCGGTCTGAAACAGCCCAAATATTACTGACCCTTCCGGGCATGATGTAAAAAACCATCTGTATTGCAACAGCTTTGGAGGAGGCCTGATGGCATGGGATTTGGAGCTGGATGGAAGCGGGTATATTCTGCCCCTTGATTTACTGGCTGGTCAGATTGATTTGCTTTGTTGTGCCGGAGGATCGTTATGTTGCCAGGTGTTTATTCCAATTGGACTGTGAATCTCGCTAATTGCCAGGGCACCGAAAGCTTGTGAATACCCTTTTATGAAAACAAAACAACAACTTACCTAAACGTACAAACCAGCACGAAGCAGCTTGCAAAGCAGCTCTCTTCAGCTGTGGGTTGGAAGTCACAAAGGGGGAGCGGGGTTTAGCACGGGCTGGGGTTGCGGGCGCAGCAGCGTGTGCCGAAGCAGAGCTTCGTCCTCGAGGCACGGGTAGGACTTGTCTGGGGGCTGTACCCAGAGCAGGGACCGTGTCTGAGGGTTTCCATCACCTGGTGCTTCATCAGCCTGGGGACCTCGTGTGCTCACTTGAAGCCCACTGTGGCAGGACTTTATTCTATTTATTTTTGTTATTACAGGTTATAGGTGATGCCTTTTTTTTTCTTCCCACATTGCTGGTGCGGCGGTTAAATGTTTGAGAGCTGCTGGGTGCGGCTGAGGGATACGTCCTACTCGGTCTCTTAGGAAGGGATAACTTTCCTCCAGCTTTTTAGCAAGGATGCAATGAATTATTACCCTGCCATAGAACTTAATTGCACAGTTAAATATATCATTTACAAGGCTTTTAGCGTGCCCTGCTAAATTCCTCAGCTTTTCATCTAATCTCTGTAGGCCGTCGTTATGTTTTCAGGACCTGTATGGGTTTCGCTCCTGTTAAATGTGTCGGTAAATCACAGCAGGGAAAAAATCTTGACGTGTTTCCCTAGAACTTGTCATGGCGGCCTGAGCTCCTCACCTCGCGGCTTCGCGTTCGCTGGGTCAGCCGCGAGGCCGTTTGTCATCGCTTTTTAATTACCGCGGAACCTCTAATCCAGGCCACAAATTCCTCCCTGCCCATACTACTTCTTACTGCAGAATGCGTATCTAATAGCAACCAAGGACTTTTCCTATTTTCTCACTTGGAATCTGTTTTGGGAGCCTGGAATTGCTATCTAACTGAATCAGTAACATCTGTGACTGCAGGGCAGCTTGAGTGGGAATAGTCGGAGGGTTAGACAGATTTCCTGCGTTCTAAGGCGCTCTTCCTCGGCAGAGACTGCTTTGGGACACTCCACTTGCATTTAGTGCCGCTTCTTTCCTTTTGCTTTTATTTGTCTGTTGATTAACCCCATCTTCTCTCCCCCTTTCTTCCTCTCCAAGTTGTTTGGGTTTAGGAATTAAAAATGATTTTAAGGAACCACGCCAGCATTCTGAAAAGTTTCAGTTTCAAACACATGAAACGGAAAAGTCCGAAGGGATTCCTAGAACTGCACTGCAGCTTGCAGGTATGGCTTTGATTTCCCTTTTGGCAGGCTTTCGCCATCCACTCGTTCAGTGCCCCTCCACGGAACGCTGCTGGGTGCCTGAAGACCCATGCGCTGCCTACACTTGGAAGGAGAAGATAACAGTAATGCTACAGCTGGTGCTTTGAAAGATTAAAGGCAACGTTCGTTCCTTACAGGACTTTCAAACTTCCTCAGGTTAATTTAAAATCCATTTCAGAGAACGCGTAACACTAATACTGGATTTTCTTATTTTTCTCGTTAATTCCTCACGCTCCATACCGGTTATTTAAACCGAGTAAGAGGTGGATTAAAGTCAGCGCAATTCTTTAAAGTGCATTAACTGCTCTGAGCAGTCCTTTCCCTCCCTTGGGAGAAGTACCCTGTGCCTCCGTGACTGGTCTCTTTGTGATACCCCTGTAAAGCTGCTGGCGAGAAAGGACCGTACTCTGAGAGCAATTTCCATTTTTCCCAGAAACCTCTTGCTCCTCCCTCCTTTTTCTTGATGGTAACCGACCTCATGGCTAGTTGAATAGGCAACAGGAGTGTCCCTTCCCTGCCGTGTGGGGCAGCTGATAAATTATGCATATGACTAATGAGGATTGTGAATTTTAAGGCAAACCGTGATGGCATTTTTAAGGGCTTGCATCACCTGGGGAACATTTCTCTCCCACCTGCACGCTTCAGGCCATCAGGTGTTTCAAATGATGGTGGCAGAGCTTTGCCCCTGCTCCTTCTGCAAGTGCTTTGCTCACCAAGGAAGTCCCGTGGCTATTTTGTTTGCGTGAGGTTTGTTTCTGTGCTAATTAGCGTGAGGGGAAAGGGGAATTGGAGAGGGCTGTGTTAATTAGCAGAAGGGATTGCATACCTTGCCTTATATTAATTTTGAAATGACAAGATGCAGGTGCACTAATAGCAGTGTTTGAATGTGTGTTACCATTTAAGGCCCTTTCATAGTGGTTTTTCCCTTCCTCTGGACTGATCTTACAGGGGGAACCCTCAAAGTAAGGAAGGTCCTGCTGAAGAGCTACATGATGTGAAAGGGCTGATTATGTTTATATTACATGTTCTCCTGTGTAAAAAACCAAACCCCCCAGCTAGTAGGGGAAGAAAGGTTGCTGGAACTGAAGAAACAACAGACTCAGTGTCTTAATTCTGAAGGAAATGAGCCCTTTGGAGGAGAGAGGGGTTTTCTGATCTAGTTAAGTGGAAGGCATGCAACTATGAAAATAAGCTTTTCCTGTTATGTTGGGGAATAAAGCAGTGAATCAGGACTGGGGATTGAAAGGGGAAAAAAATTACGCTTAGTTTTGTTTGTACCTTTCAATGCTCCACAAGTGACTGGCAATGCTGTGTCAGTCCCCCAGGTTACCCACTGCATCCTTAGGAGAAATCTGGGTGAAAGATTAATGATAAATGAAATGCATGTTGTATGTGGCAGCCAGGCTTCCGTGGCTGGGCTCTAGAGCCTCACCACCACTGCTTTGCCTGGTGGCACTGGGTCCTGAGGTCCTCACATCTCCTTTCGTACCCACCTCACGCGAGCATTCGAATGTGAAGGAGCTGGTCGAAGGCCTAGTGCTTGAAGAGCCCTGCTCAGGGCCTTTGCCAGGCACGCACTGCCCTTTCAGTATGGACCTGAGCCTCTGTCTGACCCCAGACTCACCTACAGCCCATGCTTGGTGCAGCCGGGTTTGCAGTGGCTTTTGCTGAATGTGGAAATTAGAGCTTGCGTCGCTGCTGGGCCATGCCCCAGGGAACATCCTGGACGGGCTGGCCCACTTCACCTTCCTAGGACACTTCTGTCTGCCCTGCTTGCCTTGACAGGTGTCTCGAGTGCAAAATCCTTCCCATACATCAGTCACTACAAAGGAAAGTAGGACTGATGGGCAGCATGAAGTAGGGATGCTTGCACAGCGGTGTGGGTTCCTACAGCTGAGGTATGGACGGTGAATTGAGTTTGGCTGTAAACAGCCAAAAATGGCCTTAAACTTAGCTTGTTCCCTTCCTCGGCATCGCAGGGTGACTGCGGGTGTAGGCTGTGGTCGCTGCCAGGCACGCGGGAATGCACGTGTGGTGGTACCAGTTTGTATCGGAGGCGGGTTTGGTCTCTGCGGCTGCTGAGGGTTCAGAAAAGTGCTGAGGAATCTAAACCCTCGTATAAACTGCAGCGACGTTGTGAAGCATGAGTGCTGTCAATCTTAACAGGCTGCTGGTCACTTGAAAGGTGTATGCTGGAGACCTTCGGTGCGTCTGCCAGTTGTTCTTGGACAGTGGTTGTGTTGGAAACAAAGCCGACTGAGTCACCACCGTGACTGCCCGCCGTAGCAGGAGGCACAAAGCGCGCCTAGTGCTGTGCTTACCGCAGACGTGACCGCTTTGCAAAAGCAGATCGCCGTGGAAGTTGATCAGAAATGCAACAGAGGATTGTTTCTAATGGCTTTGGGGGAATATTAAGATTTATTCCTGTGAAGACTTACTCAGCATGTTGCACAAACTCCTCTTAGCGCACTAATAAGTCAATGTGTTACTGAATGCTTAGCCATTATAATTACAGCTACATGTTGTCCTTTTTACAAATAGGTCTGGCTTAATTGCATCATTTTTCAGTAGGATTTATGTGGTCCTGTTTAATCTAAAATTAGTACATGCACAAATGAAGCGCAAACTATTTTCCATCACTGAACTGTGAAATGTTCTCCAGAACAGAGAGATACCAACATGTTCCTAAAACGATGCAGTAAGCAGTCAGGCAACTTTGCGATTTGTGCGTGTGTCTGCACCTATACAATTCTGCTAAAAGTAAGAAAAAATATACTAAAATATACTTTAGCTGCAAAATGAACAAAAAAGTCAGCTAAATGATCTAAATCAAGCAGTCTTTCTTGATTATCACCGGTAAAACAAAGGGTGGGGGAAATCATAAATCTATCTTGATATTGCCGGCTTTCAGCAGTTCTTAACTACAGTCGGAGCTAATGCATTTTATATATCGCATCGATCTATCACACATAAATACATCACGTTTATAAGATGCTCCATAGGCCAAGATTGCCTTGGCCTAAATTCCAAGTTACCGTGGCCAATACTCCATATCGCCCACGTAGCCCCGAGGGCCTAAGGGTCTGCGCAGGACACAGTAGGCAGAAGAGTTTGGGTCACCTGAACCTGGGTCAGACACAGCAGTGGCAGCGCCCACATACTGACTGGGAGTTTGGAGCGTGTGTGACCTGCTCTAGGGGATCCTGCTCTGGCAGGGGGGTTGGACTGGATGATCTCTGGAGGTCCCTTCCAACCCCGAACACTCTGTGCATCTGTGAACAGGTATGACTTCCCAGAGTGTTGGAACTTGGACACTAAAATGCAAATGCGTGGCCAATTCCCAGCTAGATGCAAAAGCCACCTGCTGGGAGCCGATGAAATCCTCCTTCCATCTGTACCTCATGGGGAAACGTTACTTTGCGTTCAGTGGAAGGGAGACCTTGCCATCCAGGGTGGAGTTGTACCTACAAAAAGCAACGTGAGCAAGTCTGCCGGGTTTCAGTGGGTAAAGGCGGCAGGGAAGTTCCCCACGTTGCTCAAGCGCTAACGCAGAAGTGCTAAGGCTGGTTCTGTCCCTAAGCACGGGCATTCCTCTGTCGGCTGTATTTTGTGCTGCTGTCATCTTGGTGAGAGTGTGTGGCTGCAATGTAGGTGGCTTCTCCGGTGGCTCTGATTGCACTGATGGTTGAACCAGGGCACCAACCTTGGCTGTCTCCCTGCCTTATTCTGCACGTTCACAACTTCTCCTTTGCTTTGTAAGCTAAAGGCAGGTGCCCAGGCCGAGGGAGTTGCTACCATTCGTAAATCAGGAGCTGAGCATTTACCTGGTACTTCTCACACAGTGTTTTTCCAAGGGTACTCTTATGGAAGCGTACAGGCACCGTGAGCTTCACTTGATACGAGCAAAGCGCGGTGCGGGAGTGGAACATGGGCATCGCTGTCACGTCTGGACAAACCCTGGGGGGAAAAGGAGGCGCTGCTGAATTTTAAAGTGCATTTTCCTACGGAGGCACACCATCCTTTGTGGATGTGGCACCACTCAGCAAAACAGGCTTGGCCTAAAGTCCTTTCTGGTGCAAAGGAGATTTGGGTGACTTCAGCCTCGTGCAGGAGCCGTGTACAGAGAAGGACACTGTCCTTGGAGCGCGAAGCCTGAGTCTTCCAAAATAACGGTCCACTAAACAAGAGCGAGGGAAGAAGGATGCTCTGCCATCTCCTGTGCACGTTAATAATTTAAAGGGTCTGTGATTTCTGTTTACTGCCACAACCAAACAAGCAGGTTTGGTGCTGTATGTAGGGTTTGAACGTCCTTAGTTAAACAGTTTATGACTCCTCTGATCTTGTTGTATTGTTCCTCTCCACGCAGTGACCCCAACCTGTCCGCATGCCAGGGGAGCCACCTCCACCGGCTGAACGCTTGTCAGATGAGCCACTGACCCACACTGATCTAACACCCTACAACACCTGCGAGGCGCTCAACCGTGGCCACCCGGCCGAGCCACGCGGAGCAAGAAACGCCGGTGACAGCTTGGAAAAAACTGGGTTGCCTTTTTTATAGGCTTCAAAATGAAATATGAAGCAAAACTCCTGATTGCGGTGAAGCTGGAAGCAATCTCAAGCCTTTCTTAGGCAGAAAGTCTGCTCTTGACTGTTAATTCCCAGAAATGAACACTGACACTCTAGCCTGTAATCTGCTGACCGGTTTAACCACGTTAAAGAAGGCACCTGGACTTGAAAGATCCAAGCTCTGCCCAGCTTCCTCAGGTTGGATATTTCTGGTGCATCCTGAATACGTAGAAGCAGCAAGACTTGTCTTGGGGAACAAAGGCATCAGCACGGAGAAGGGACCAATGGTTGTACATCACCAGGACCAAACTACGCATCGGTGTTCCCAAAGAGAGCGGTTCACACAAGGTAGGAGCGGTTTTAAATGAGCCAGTAACACGGAAATTTGGGAAAAGAATACTGAGGGCAGCACCTTAGGCATGGGAAACTGGTATGGAAAGAGCTGTTGTCTGGGGGGCTCGGCTCTAGCAGAGCCAGTGGAGAGATCATCACCTGCTTTGGAGACTTAAGTCATTTTAAACAAAAGTGCAACTGCTGCTTTAGGGAAGTTCCATGCCTTTTCACGGGGAAGGGTTTTTCCTGACCTGTCCTATTAGCAGATGATATTCCCTGAATTGTGAGCGCTCGTAAACCTTTCAGAAAACTTCTGTCTGACTTTCAGGCTGTATTATGGTACATTGGTACACTTGTTTGCCATGTAATTATTCCTGGGGTAACTGGCTTTGCAGTAGAAAAGGACATAGATTAAATAATAGTTACAGTTTTGAGTTTACCAGGTTGCAGAAGATTTGCATTTATACTTTTCCTTCAAGTTTTGCAATTTAAAATATGTTTTTAAGAACCCAAACTCCAGGGGGAGTGCTTCTTCATCACTGATTCCAGTAGGCTGGCTGCAGCCAGACTGGGCTGAGGATGAGCGTGAAAAGGATAGTGAGATGCTCCTGGAATATAAATTAATCCCAAACTTCTCCAAGTCACATCCATGATACCCTTTTTTATCTTTTCAGAACAAGGGAAGATACCCACTGAAGTGTCCTATATGAACCCTAAACTGTTGTGGAACAGCTGCTGGTTTCCCAGCTCAATCTGGAAGGTATGCTTTCAGATCTCAAAGTTCCCCTTAACCTCCGTCCCACAGCTAGCTTTGCGCTGAGATGAAGTGCAGACAAATACACAATAGAACCTAAATATCCCTTTCTGCTAGAACTGCTGGGGGGTGTGGGCTATATCCTCTCATAGCAACCATAGGCCACATCTCCGATTTGGAGGCTGAATGGATCCTGTGCAATGGTTTCCATGGTTGCACAGGGTTTCATGTACCCGATAACATTAATATTCCAGTCCTTAATAGAGTAACTTCTACAAAGGCTTTTTTTCTACTTTATTTCCTATATTGAATGATTACTGTGTAAATGAATAAAGATATAACATGGAAGTTGTTATACTAACACTTAAAACGTTACTGAGACTATTTTAGCATGAGCTGAAGCCTACAGTACTTATATAAGCCAGATTTCAGGTGCCTCTTGAGTCAACACTCTAGGATTTGGCTGGTAAAATAATGGTGGTTTTTTCCTTCACCAGTTTTTTAGAAGCATTTATCTTAACAACGTTCGATTGCCGCTTATTGTCTGGCAAAGTGGAGTGTGCTGACAATGGCTGACAGGTTTTGGAAGAAGAGAGTGTGAGGCTGAGAACTTACAGGTGGCATCTCAGTTGTGATACTGTGACGTGTTTTAAGCCCAGTGAGTTATGTTGGATCAATGAAAAATCGTTTTTAAGGGTGTAGCTCTTTGTGTGTTTTCATACCGAGCTGGAGGTGATTATTGTCCTCGCCTTTGTTGTTCCCTAGGGCTTTCCAGGCACGTCTCTCTTGGAAGTTGTCCACTACCTCATTTTTTATGTCCTTCCGAAAAGTCTCAGCTGTTAATTGTGGCAGCTCCTGGGGAAGAGCACTCCAGCATCATTCCTCAGCCAACGGTCAGAGAAACTCCCCAGCAAACGTTGATGTGCTGGGGTAGCTCCAGTTGACTGGGACTTTCATACACCTCGACCCACAAGTGCTTACCCCGTATGAATAACTCCTTCCAAAGTGCCCAGAACTTGCAGGTGCTGTCCTGGTTCTGGGACAAGCCAGGGCTGAATGAGGGGTAGGGTCATGGGGAAGCAGCACCGTGTAACTGTCCGTACAATTTACAGGAGAAATGCTCTGGCAGTCCCGTTTGTTTCCAGCCTCTGGGTATATCCAGCCCTACTCAAGCACAGGGCATAAGGAGCCACCCCAGTCCGGCAGAACAAAATACACACAGGTTTTGAGAGCTCTTCAGAAAGATAACCAAGAGCTTAAAGGAATTGTCCAAATGTGTGTGTGACTTTGGTATTTAAAGTGGTTATTTGCTGCTGAGATGCAATCAGCACCGACTTCCGACCTCTGCTCTACAACTGAAAGCCGGTGCCAGCGTGTAGAGCTCTCTAAACCTTCCAGTGCTTTGTCTGAGTGTTTATTATCTGGCTCACAGATGTGTATTAAAGAACTGTTTACAGAGAAGAGCTCAGTGTGCAAAAAGGTTATGTTCTCAGCTTGAGTAAACTGCTGTTTGCCCACTGAAGTCAACAAAGTTGCCTTGTGACGTAGCCCGGCAGCGCATCTGGTCTCTGACGAACGCTCGATGTGTTGTTCTTGGCTGCGTCCATGGACATTCCAGAGCGTGCTGAAGCTGGGCTCTGAACGCGTTCTTTCACAGACCACTCTACAAACGATCAAAGGGGAAGCTTCTTGACCTGTATGGAATAAACCCTCTGCTTTCAGGTTTTCAGAGCTGGAGACTGTCATAGAAATACTTGCTCCTCACGCACAGACCAGGAAGCTGGAGTCAAGTATTACTCACGCTGGACAAATGCCGCTGGAAGTCCATGAAACGCCTGGCTCATCAGACAGAAGAATCTCAGCCATCGTTGACTGCGGAGTTGAGCGGGTCCATGAGGCCTGCCCACATGGATCGTGTCTGTGCAGATTCCCTAACTGCTCTGGGTCCAACAGTGGCAGAGGAGAAGGCACATTTGCCTGAATATCTGAAAAATGCAGGCGGAAGGAAAGGTGACCAATTTGAAGGCAAAGAGTATGCGTTGGGATAAGCCTATGTTTGGATTTCAAAATGTTTGCTGTAGAAACATTGCACAGGTTTTTAACAAGGGTCTGGCTCAGTTCGCGTCTCACCTAGCTTTGTTTTGCACCCTGCAGGTTTCTCACAGGACAGTGGTAAATCCTTAGAGCAAAACTGATGTGAAAGGCTTTTTCGGGTCATGAAAGAATTCTCCTTAGAAGAGCCAGTCATCCACGTAGTTACAGTCATATCAGAATAGTTTAAGGGCAGCGTTTTCTAAGGTTGCTTGCAACATAAAGATGTGGGGTTTTTTCTGTAGCACTGCTCACCTTGTGTTAATACCGGGAAGGTTTGCCAGAAACCTTGTGCGTGTGCTTGAAGGTGCTCACCCACACATTTCCAAAGACTCCACAGGACACTGATGCACAAGCTTTTTTCTTACTTCACTTTGTATTGCCTCTCCTCCCCCTTCTGTTAGGGAGGGTTACGCACAACCGCTAATTGTCTGGAGGAGAGGTTCCTATCAGAGTGGTCTGTCACAAATGCTTTAGCAGTGGTTGAGCTGTAACTTCTGCAGGTGTGAAATAAGGCCCTTTGTGAATTGTGTCCTTCAGTCAGCCAAACCAAGCTACAGTGCCCTAGTGACAGGGCCAGCCAGCCCAGGTCACAAGGAGTGTGTAGTATAAAGGCTCGCAGTGAAGATTTCCTGGGTGTGACTGCAATACCAGTACCAAAGCCCCCCCCCACCCCAAGATGGAGGGTAGCCCCCTTCAGTTAGAAATCACAGAGAAAAACCAGTGAATTTCACTTAGTGAGAGCAGGTATCAGTTGTTTGACATCTATTTAATGATCCCCTAGAAAAGTAGTAAGGTCTCACCAGCTGCACCCAGGTCAGACTGAGTTATTGGTCAGTGTTGGCATGCTAGGCATGCGTTGGGATGCTGTGGCTTCCTGGTACCTGGATGCAGCACGTCTTTTTTGGATCGGCAGCCTGAAGTGCCTTGCCACGACTGAATGATGTAAGAAGGAAATAGTGGTGTATCGCAACCCCTGTCCATTGTTAGCTGTACGAAGTACCTGGGGTTGCTTGCCTGCCTTGAATTTGGTTTGATAAAAAGCAGAGGGGGGTAGCTTGCTAACGGTTTATTGCCTGCCAGCTAGATCTTCATCAGAAGCAGCTATGGCCACTTGTGCACACCGACTAGATCACGTGTGTGAATTCTGAAACCCCCGAGTTGTCACGCCTGTGGATGGTGTATGCCTTTTTCCGTTACCAGTTCAAGCTGTCCGAACGGGCGCAAGCCAGGCTTTGGAAGTTTTCAAGGGCTTATCATTCATGCCATGTCTTCCTACACTTAACTGACACCAGTGATAAAAAACAAGTGCCAGAATCTGGAAAACTAGTGATTGGAATGCTCTGTGCATCTATGCTAACCTATGACGCGCCTTTCTTTGTGCCGTTGTTCAAGAGGTGAAGGGAGAATCCTGCCCTTTGGAATGGGAATTGTGCCAGCAGCTTCTATTGACTGAGGCAAAGCTTGGAAGGCAATTGTCGTGTTTAACCATTAATTCTATCGCATGACCCAGTAACTTGATGCATCTAAAGGTTGCTTGATGTCACACACCCACACATGCACACGCTTGCCTGTGGGAATTCACGTGCCGCTGCTGCTGGTGTGTGTGCAAAAGATTCACTTTCTCATTTGTAAACAGCAAATGCTTGGACTTAAGCCCCGGTAAAGGGAGCTATTGTGAACATGAAGCTGCATTTGTCTGGGTTCCTCCTTGCACACTTACAGCCGTGCTTCAAGATGCTGAAGATGCAACATTGCACGTTGCTAAGCCCCTGCCGCGGGGACGCTCACCCACCTGGAGCTGTATGCACACCCTGCCCTCAGCAGGGTTTGTATGACAGGAGAATCTCTACCTGTCACCTGACGTGTCTCTTGCTGCGGGACAGGTCTGTGAAGTGACGGAGCCTGGCTGCGCTGGGGACTGCTGTACTACATCCAAAGCGAGCTTGCCATCAGCAAATGCTGCATTAATCTTTTGGGGAGTGTTTGTTTTGCCTGTTTTGCTGGGCTGCGTGTCAAACAGCGGATAATGTGTCTATGAGCAGCTCTCCCACTGCAGCCCATTCTTCAGAAGGAAGCGTGAGGACCGGTGCTCCTTGGGAACACGGGAGCGAAGGTGAGGTACGATCTTACTTCCACGTGTGAGCTCACGGTGCTTTCGAGCGTGCGTTGATACGCCTGTGCGGGTACGGTTGGAACAGCGGAGCTGGGCTCTTGGAAGTCTGATGGGCATTTTTAAAAACAAGCCTGGGACATGGTCCTTGTCGGCTGGCGCTCGCTCTGCTAGCGGAGTTACCTCACTGCGAGGAGAGGTCCGTTTGTCTGCTTAGCAAGAGTCAAACCTTCAGACTGCTGGGGGGGACGCTCCCAAGGCTTCTGAGGGTTTGGCAAGTTTGATACTTTATTGCTCACGGTTTTTCAAGTATTGAAATGCCTGGAATTCGGGGCGGTGGCAGTTGTGTCTGGCTTGTGGCTGCTTGTGCCTGCAGCGAGGCTGCTCCAGCTGTATCACTGAGGTCAGTTCTCACGGGCACTTAAAGCCACATCCACAAAGGATTTATGTATTTAGCTCCTCCGGGCAAAAAGGAACTCAGATACCCGAGTACCCTTTAGGATGTGAAAAACTCAAGTGTGATTCTGGAGCCTCCCAGGTGTGTAGGGCCGCTAAACAGGAGGCGTTTTTCTGGAGTTTTGTTGTTTTAAAGGCTCTCAGTGCTATTTATTGACTTGCAAAATAAAATCCGGCAACATTTCCCCAGGTCGGGAGAACAGAAGGATGGATGCACTGCGAGCTCAGCTCTGCTTACATAGTCTCAAACAACGCAGTCGGGCAGCCAGCGGGTACGAAACGGTGACCTCTTACGGTGCTGGGATAACAAATCCAGTGGATCTTTCCTCTGGAAACTTTTGCTGAGAAGAAATCTTTCACTTACAATCTGTTCTGCTAAGAGTACCCCAAAGGGACTATACACCCAGCAGCGTGGGCGGGGGTTTTCATCAAAACTACGGTTATAATAGATACCCTCTGGTTAAATTTAGTGTGGAAGTTTGGTTGGGGAGGGGGAATAGTTCAGTGCTTTTCTGCTTTCTGGCTTGTAATTCTTAGGAAATTTTCCTCCCCTTTGCTGTTACCCCAATCTTGCCCCTTTTCCTAGTGGCCTAGTCACCGCGAAGAGGATCGAAGAGGCAGCAATGAAAAACAATGTATGTGTTGAAATCCACCAGCTGGGGGGTGCTTACTCACGGTTTTTGATTTTTCTGAGTTTGAATTGTGTTTCCACTCTAAGGGTGAAGTCCCCTGGTTAACGTGTTGGTGTGGACGGACCCGAGGCTCATGCAGAGCTGGCACGCAGCAAGCCGGCTGGCAAAATGGGCAAGGCTGTCGCTCTCCCCTGCGGGCTGCAGACACGGGCACCGTGAGCATTCCCGTGACACAGGGAAGCGTGGTGCTAGGTTTGACATTTATTGGTGTGGTAAACAGACAGTTCCTCCAGCCTCAAATAAACACTATGAAACCTCCCCTCCCCAAACCAGCTGCTTACATTGGATGTGAGAGGGTTTAGCATCTTGTACTTTGCTGTGTACCTCTTCGTGCAGAGTAATGCAAGCCCCTAAGGTCAGTCCCCAGTTGGAAGGTGCATACCACAGGGCTGGGCCCTGCAGAAGGATGGGTGTCCCCTGTTCTGTAGGCTGTGCTCCAGGCTGCTGACAGGGACAACCTGAATACGGTGCAGCTTTTGGTGATGAGAGGTGCCCAGCATGGATGGGCGGCGCTGTGGGGTGCGTGCACCAGGTGTCAGTTAAAACTAAGGGATGTGATGCAGTGCCTACAAAACATATGCACCATTTCTTTGGTAAAACTTATCCTCATAATTTTCCCAGGCAATGCTTGATTGTTTTGCAGGTATTGTAGAAAAAAAAACCAACAGAAGTTCCTTGGACAAAACCAAAATATATTTGTGTTGCAGTTTCTGCAGTGAGAGTATCCAGACTTCAGGCTGGTTACTAAGAGCAGCCCCGTGTGTATCTGAGGGTGAAAACTAACCGTGTTGCTTCTTTGGAACGTGATCTAAAGTTCACTGAAGTGAATGCAAAGGCTCCTGTTGGTTTTAAGAGGATCCAGCCTTTACACGGCGAACAGAAGACGTGTGTCTCATCTGCTTAAATGTGAAAATGTTGTTGGTAATTTCTGTTGATAGAAAGCGCACATGGTAACTTTCTTCCTGCATTTATATAACAGGAGGCAAAAGCTTCAAGTGCACAGTTCAAAAACATCAAGGATGCAATTGCCCGTTGCCAGCATGACCACAGTTGCACACCCAAGGATTAGGCTGGTTTAAGAAAATTGGACGGAAGGCGAAGCATTAGGTGCTGGTTACTCGATACTGTCCCACCCAAAGGTGACAGCTCACCACTCCTGGTGAGCAGTGTCATCTTCAACCTTGCAGAGGAGAGATGGTTCTTAGAGAAACATCTGATGTCTTCTGGTTTCGAGTCAAGTGAAGATCGTACTCTCTCTAAAATAACCGAGCCAACAAGTGCCGTAGAGGTTATCGAGGAATCCAGTGCAGAATGTCTGGGCAGGTGTTGCAGTCTGTGGAGGTGTCAGTCCCCTGGAACCGCTCAACAACAGAGCGACTGTAACATCTGAGAGTGCAGGAGTAAGTCTTCTACCCCAGCTAACACTGCACAACGGCTATTGCCCCTGTAGCGTGAGGTTACCTGGGGCTGGAATCAATAGAAGACTAAGGGGAGAAGAGAAAAACAGCAAATAACTGCCCAAAATGGTTAGTGCCCCATCTTGTGTTTTGAAGAGATGGCTGTGTCAATGTGCTTGCTAAGGGATCTCTTCTACAGCCTTGTTTACCACCATCATTTTGGAGAAGAGAGATTTCAGGACTTAGTTCAGTGCCTTTTCTCTGATAGTCAAGAACACCCTCACCCTTGATGGTGACATAAATACGTGGGGTTGGGTTTGGGTTGGGTTTTTTGAAGATGCCATAGCATTCTGCAGATTTGAAGGCCACGCAGATGGATATTGTATAGCAGGAGATTGTGCAGGAATCAGAGGGCTGAAGTCACTCATCAGTAATAAAAATAACGTGACGCTTCATACATCCAATTGCTGGTTCACATGAATGACTTAAAGTCCACAGCGTTGGCTGGGTTTTCAGCGGTATGCAGACAGGTAAGAGCAAAAGGAAAAAGACCAGTTGACTTTCTTTTTGTCCTTAAGATATGCTGATTCAATTGGTTTCTTTGGAGCACAAACAAATACAGAAAATTAATAGACATGTTGAGACACTGGAAAAAACAATATGGAAAGAATTTTTCTGAGGTGATGAGCTGAGAGCTAAGCTGGTGGCAGCAGAGGGGGACCAGTCAGTGGTCAGACACCAGGTGCTGTACCGCCACGTTTTTCACCCATCTTTGAGACGGATGCCTCACGTTTCACGAGCCAGAGGAAGCCTGGAACTACACAACTTGCTGTCAAAGAAACTTGCACCATCACAAGGCATAACCTCCTCTTTCCAGGCACCCAGTCTCCAGACAATTAACTTGTGTGCTGTTAGTACTTTGTTTCTCTCACTTCTCCTGCGGACGTATGAAACTGTTGAGCTGAATTGCACTTTATAAGGTGATAGGGAAAAAAAAAAATCTAACATCTCTCTTTCCCTTTTACAGATTTTTACAGCATGGGAAAGCTGATTTTTACAGCCTAAACACCAACCAAACAAAGCAAGTCCCGGCTACTTCTGAACTGACATCTTTCAGGTAAACAAAAAGAGCATCTGACATCATTTGCAATCATTATCACCATTTTTTAAAAAATCTGTTTTCATGAACAGATATTGGGAGAGGCATAAGAACAAATGATGCTTACTGGTATCTAAAGTTTTACATGAAAGTACATTAGATGGGCTCAGAAGAAATTCAGACCTGGGCAGAAGCCTGGAATCAGCTTCCCAATCCCACTTCAAACTGTTTTAAGGGGAAGTTGGGCCTCGTGCAGCCTCACTGCAGAGGACAACATTCCTCACTGGAGCATATACTCGAGACCTTCTGTGTGATCCTTGCCGAAGGGGGCCAAAATCCCTGATTTTCTTGGTGTTCCACGGAAACTTGTGCTGTGTGGACACCAGTGCTTTCCAGCAACGTGAGCATTTTTATTTTTCAAAATGGCCAAGCTCAGTATTGCAAAGACCTGCCCCAGCTCCTGTGTGCAGGCTCTCCACTGCCAACAGTGGCGGTCGTGCTCCCTCCTGGCTCTCTGGAGTAGGAGAATTGCCGTTGCTGTGCCAAACAAGCCCCACATCTCACGTCATCCGCTAGAAAATGAGAATGGTGAGCTGCACGTGATGCTTTTTCTGCTCCCTGCCAGCTCTTCGACACATCTGGCAGGACAGTTCACCGTATGCAGTGTTTTCTGCCTTAGTGAGATCATTTCATGACGTTGCTTGAAAAATCCAGGTTTGCCGACTCGTTTGCTCTATAAGAAGTTACGCAGCTTGTCCCACACATTCATTGCCTTACTTTTTCTGTAGCTTTGAGACGTTCTTGCATTGTACCGTTTGGTAAGCAAATCCCTGCCAGAGTCGGAGCGTGAAGCTTGCTCGCGATGCTTGCGTTCCTTGAAAGTAGCCAGGCAAGGATTTTCTATACAAACGCGAAATACTCATCGAATTCGTTCCATCTGGGGTTTGTATGTGTGCCTGTGTTCTCTGCTAAGTCATTTAGCAAGTCCTAAAATCCCAGGTATGTTAAGGGGATCAGCAAAATCCATGCCAACGTGAAATGAGTATTTGGGGGGAGCGTATTTGACGCAGGCTGTGTAAAGCCCGTAATGCCCTTCAGCTAAACGGTTAAACTCTGCCCTGAGACCGGCTTGTCCAGGACAGTGGGAAAGCAGGAAAGTGAAAATGTAGTGACGAACGTACGACCGTGTGAGAGGACTATTTTGGGAATCGTAATAGGCAGTTGATGTCTTGGAGGCGTTCAGGAGGCTCATTGCTCCCAATAGCAAACTGTTGATGGGGAGAAATAAAGCTGAACCTATTTGGTCTTTTCAAGTAGCTCTAGTGACTTGTAAGATTTGTGTCAGACTCCAAGTAGAAAATGTTCACCAATTATGTTCCCAAGCATAACAATAAAAGCTTGGCTAGAGGAAAGCAATACAGAAGATTCTTTAGTGAGCTCAGTAACTTTAATTGCTATGCTTTTCTTGGGAGGATTTTTTTTTTAAACTCCAAGCCCATTTTTTTCTTCAGCAGAAAGAAGTTTTTTGCTTGGTCTTTCTCAAAGTCCCACTTCAGATATGCACCTCTGGTTATTAACCACGTGGATTTCTTACGGAGATGAGGAAGCTTGTTTTGAGTAATCCATAAGCCTCAAAAGCCACCACGGTGGAGTAACACCCTGCCCACCCCCTGCTTTTAACCTCAAAGAGAAAAGCATCTTTGTGCCCTTGGATTGCTGAGACATCACAGCAGCTCCACTTCTGACTCAACAGCCTCGCACAGAAGCAGATAGCCTTTTCCTCCTTGGTGGTTTGTTGTTTTGTTGGGGGTTTTTTTGTCCATCTTTCAAGCCAGGAGGCAGGACTTTCTCCTTCTAAGGATAACATTCCTCAACAGCTTACGGCCTGTGGACAGTGCGTTGTTTCCTATGGGTCCCACGCTGTCCTCGTTACCTGACAGACGACGGTAGTACCGGGATGTAGAGACATAAAACCCTTCTGGGGCAGGCAGATTCAAAAAGCTTTTCATTCCCACTGAAGTTAGAGGCCAAGAGAGATGAACTAATCTGCTCATTATTTACTTAGAGCTTACTCAATGGAGGGGGCTGGATTTTATCAGTAGTATGGTGGGAAGAAATACGTCGTTAAGTGGCTTTTTTCCACTCGCTGCTTTGATTCATGGTGGCAGGTCAAAAATGTTATGGCTCACCTGGTAGTTTGAATGATCTCTCATCAAATTTTAGTCCTGCAAGTTGGACTCCACATCCTTTTAAGTACAAGCTTTTCATCAGCGGACTGGAAATGGTTACTTGTGCCAGTCACACTCCAGGCAGTCCTGTTAAGCGTTAACACAGGGACTTGCGGAGCCTTTGGATCTGCTGACATGCACTGCAAGCTTTTAGATCTGCAGGGCAGAACCTGGCGGGGAAGAGTCCTCCTGTTCCCAAAGCACAGGCACACTTGCTTAGCATCAGGGGACCTCCTCCAGCCCCACACAGCAGGCAGGTTCGCTGGTGCAGAGGCCAGATCCTGGTAGGGTCCTTCTGGCTGCAGCCAAGCGAAACCCTGCTTCGTGCCCCGCCGAGGATCTGCCAGGTTTTTCTATTGCAACCTCCTCTGCCTGGGTTCATTGACCCGCGTGGACTTGCTGTGGTGGAAGGAGCTTTGTCTGCAGGCTTTTAAACCATTGCTGAATCTGGGTTCTTCCTTTAAAAGTCTGCATTGATGATTACTGCCCAGAGTTTCAAAAATAGACACTCTGCCGCGGGATTTGGGGAAAAAATACATCTTATCCATAACTGTGTAATGGTGTCTGATAATTCCTGTCTTGTAACCTGTTTTAAAGAGGAACCTTCTGATTCTGTGGGGAGGAATCCTAACGGGGCAGAGGGAAGGAGGTGGAGGGGAGCGGTGATCAGAAAAACCTGTGGCATATGCCTTCCCTTCTGTTACCTGCAGGGACAAGTAAACCAGTTGTTGCTGTGTTAGAGTTGGGTTTTTTAGCACGTAAGATATGCACAAAACCCCATACATTTATTCTGTCAAGTTAGCCAGGTGTTTAGAAACAGCTCCCTCTAAATTCTTCCCAAGGGTAGAGTTGGCTGGAACTTTTCTCTTGCCATCCCAGCTGGGAGACAGCCCACGTGAGGAGGAGACCTGGTTCATCCCAGCTGTTCCTCCTTGTACGGGGGAGGACTTCCCAGGGCTTGATGTCCTGCCCCACCAGCAACTTTGGTGCGTGCTCTTTCGGTTTTTGCTGTCTCCGTACCCTCCTGTGGATGCTGGTCATGAAGCCACGTCTCTCCCCCACCTCTGTCTGGCAGAATTAGTCGGAGGGACTGGGTCCCCATGGTAGGTGTCGCCAGGGAAACCAGTGGGACTAAATCCAGAGTCCAGAGCAATATTTTAAGTGGGAGCAGCCAATATGATCAATTGAGACAGTGGGCAGTGCTGGACCTCAGTTCTTCCCTTGCTCCCCTCCCCTCGTATTTATAGGTTTCTAATTTCCGCTGGATAATGAATATCGCTCTTCGTTATAATTATGTTAAAAGGTACCAGCATGATGATTCAGAAACCCTTGAAGATATAGTCATATTTTCAGCAACAGATGGATTTAACACTGCAGATGGAGTGTTAAGAGTGCAGGTAATAACAAACTCAGCAATGTACTGCACTGAAATATAATTGGAAAGTATTAATCATATATTGGTTACTTCAGCTTCACTAAGTAGATGTTTAATTTTCATCAATCTTCTTACCAGATTCCCGGAAAGATTCCTGTGTAGACAGTGTGGCTTCTGGGTGAAACGATTGCCGGAGTTATTGATGACAAAGGCCTTGATCCTGCCGGCGCGCCCGCGGCTTACCCAGGCATGCAGGATAGAAGTCATTTGTGTTAATGAGGCTGTCAGACGGGGCCCTGTTCTCCTGGCCTCAGGTTTCAGCTGGTGACCAGTCAGCAGTAAAACCGAGACCCCCTCTGAACTTGGGGGGTGCTGGAAACCTGCCAACAGCATGGTCTGGCTGCAGGGTGTGGGGCAGAACGCGGGCAGTTGGGAAAGCCCGTTTACAGAGGTGAACCATGAGCCTAAGCCTCCGCCAGCGTGGGAGCTGGCACACAGAGCCGGGGAGGACGGGGCTTCTTGCCATTCTTTGTTATCTGCTGTAAGTACCGACCTTTTCAAATCGGCTGCGTACAGATAAATGGGATTTCCATAAACCCTGTCTGCTTACTGGTTTGGGTTTTTTAATGTGCCTCTTCCTGGAGGTTGTGTTTGAAGCCTGGGTAACTCAGAGGGGGGTTCTGTGAAAACAGAAGCATTACTCTTTGGAACAGGTTTCTGTAGACGGGTTGTGTTCCCGTTCTCTGTGGGTTCAGGCATCTGGTGAAGCTGCATCTCCACTGATTTCCTTACGCGCTGTCCTTAGCGATGGTGTACTATGGACTGAAAGACAACGAAGATTATCGACCAATCAGGCTTGTAAACAACCACATGAACCTTCAATACCTAGATTTTAAGTCCCAATAAATTCTTTGGCTGAATGATTTGATTTTTCTTCTGAACTGTTTACTTCTGTAGCTATCTGTGGACCCTGCAAATGTAATGAAAAATGGGAATTGTCTCTGGAAAGTTGACTCTCACTTGATGGTGCAATATCTTTATCTGGGTTGATGGGGGAAAAAAAATAATCAGGTAATAAAATTCAACATGACTGGAAATAAAATCGAGCATGACTAGAAACCACAGGTGAACATGCCTAATAATGCAAAATTAATGTGCTGTCTACTTTCTGACAGGCATTTGTACGCTGGGGAGATGCAAACGGGTAACGATCAATTGACCATGATAATCAAACGAGGGTCTGTGTGCATAGATGACTCTAAATCTGGTGTCTCGTTGGGGGTACCCGTCAAGATGACCTGTCTGTAACACAGGTTCCCACACTGCTGTCAGCGGGAGGCGGCAGCTTGTTGCTAGAATGTGAAGACAAACAGTATTCTTGTTTCATTTTCACTTATGTTTGGAGCTAATCTCTCCCTCATCTTCCCTTCTTACTCTGTTCAGGTTATGCGGGCGAGCGGCAAGCCCCAGAGCGGCAGCAGGGATGGGCATCAGGAGGGAGATCAGCCAGGATCACCCCTGAGCATCTCTGCGCAGTGCATGCCGAAGGTGTTGGCACAGAGCCGATGTGCTCCAGCGCAGGCAGGGATGCAAAGGACGAGAGTCGTGGTGGGTCAGTTTTCCCAGTTGGATGCAATCTGGAGATCCATCTCGTGTGTGCATACTGGTAGGATGAGATTTTCACCTTTCTGACAATGTTTGAACCTTCCTCCTCTCTTTTTATTTTTTTCTCCTTATTTATGAGAATTCATTAAATCAAAAGTGATTTAAATTGTCAGGCTTCTTGGTTTTGATTTAAATAACACGTTTTAAAACTTGCTCTGTGTTTCCAGCAGGGAGTTACGCTCCTTAGGAGAGGTTCAGTCTGACTCTTCACCAGCAGGACGTGGCATTTGGTACTTGGTCATGAGGAACAGGCAGGTAATACACCGCATGGACATGTAAATAATGTCACTTAATGCACATTAAGAAGCTGT
The DNA here is from genome assembly GCA_027574665.1 of Rhynochetos jubatus. Classification (NCBI taxonomy): domain Eukaryota; kingdom Metazoa; phylum Chordata; class Aves; order Eurypygiformes; family Rhynochetidae; genus Rhynochetos; species Rhynochetos jubatus. The sequence goes on along the minus strand of CM050656.1, from coordinate 406,601 downwards.
CTAGATCTGTACAGAAGATGCCAGGAGTCAAAACATCCCCTTTAAGCTTCTTAGAGCGTTGTGTGAGATGATTCATTCACGTCCAGCAAAATCAAAGGGGGTTGAGCGAGTGGGTGTAACTCGGATCACTGGGAGCCGTGACAGCGGCAGAGCCTCTGCTGTCTCCCCACTGACACTGGGGCGTGTACCTGTCCCTGTTTGCCCTGCGTCGTCTCGGGGTATGCTGCTTGGTCTTTTCAGTTACTGTGGGTCTTTTCATTTGTGATTCGTGACAAAGTGCTTTGGGATGGAAATTGTAATTCCAGCCAAGTCACAAACCACTAGCTTTGTGGAGGCATTTTTATTTGCTAACTCAGCTGTGTGAAATTCGCCAGATGTATTTACAAAGTAAAGGTCAATATCTTGTATTTTAAAAATTGATGAACTATTGACAAAGGGAAAATGGCCCCGAGTTAATCAATCTGACTGTTTTGTCACCATTCGTCCCTCAAGGATTTAGAAGCAGTGGATCATGTTTTAGTGCTGGTCTGCTCTCACCATTTGGGAGAGAGAAAATAAACATTCCTGCACCTCAGCTCCTCCTCAGTGTCTGAACTTGAATGAATCAGCTCTTGAGCTGAAGGAAATGAAATATAAATTGACACGAAGAAAATGTTCTCCCTGCAGCTGCAGAAGCAGCTCTTCTTGTCAAAGGCTGATTTTTATCCCTTCAAAGACCAGTATTTTGGGTCACATCATTCTGTTCAATAGCTGGACTTTCTATGGAAGTTTGGCCTAAAGGTACTGCTTTAATATTACGTTTTAAAAGGTATTAAAGTAAGTTTAGTGAAAGATTGTCTTAATGTCCGCTGTGACTTTTGGCACACATTTAGAATGGAAAATAAAAATACAAGCTACTCTTTTAATATATTGCTCCTATTTCTTCCGTGTTCGTTATCACAACCACAGCACTTAGTAGGCTCACAGGGTAATTAATATAATGAGCATTCTCTTATTTTGAGACCTGTAACTCAGTCGTCGTGTCGCAGAAGTGCTCCTGTCGGGGGATCGGGCGGTTGCATTTGCTCACCTTGGTTTTGCTGGGCGTGCACGCCCAGCTGTGCGGTGACATGACTTAGCGTAAGCTACTGCGCCCGCATCCTCCACAGCTCCTAAACAGCCTGTTTGGGGAGTGATTTCAGACCCTTTTGGTTTCCAGGACTGCGTCCTAGACCCCTCTGGCTGTTGCGCTGAATTACCTGGAATAAATTCCTGCAATGCAGGTTGCCCTATTTTCCTTGTTGTCTTAAGTGGAGCCATTATTTAGATGTTACATTTTTCTGGACAATTTCTTTGCCACGCAAGTCTCCTGGCTTTCCAGCGAAGCTGTGCTTAAATATGTAAAGGAACATGACACAGCTTCTCCCTGCTCCTTGTCTCGTGTATGCTTGGAGGAAGGAAAGAGCATTAAAAGACAATCCTCTTGTAAAATGCATCCATTACACAGGGAGAAAAAGAGAAACAAGCCCGTTGGTTGGCATTTTGGAGCTGTCGTGTCCAGGCCCATTACCGTTCAGTTCTCTCACAGCAACGATGCTCGCGTGGTACAGACATCAGACTTGTTCGCGGATTATTGCTGAGGCCTTGGTGTGGAGAAGAGCTCTGCTTCAACACGTTGATCCTTGTTTCAAGTTCAAAACCTGCTTCTCTCCTTTTCCACCTGCTTTTAGGGGTGTTTTCCCCACCTGCGATGGCAGCACCTTCCGAGACTGGAAAGGGCTTTCCTTGCTGCTCAACTCCTCCCCCATCAGCACAGTTACTCACCCCATAGACAGAGCGGACCTCCTACTCGCTGCTAGTGTTGAGTATTGCTTCTGTAAGTAGGTGCCTCCCAGTCGCTGTTAATAATGTGTGTCTGCCTTGAGGTCAGCCGCGCTGAGCACTGGTGGAAGTTGGGTCTTTGCCTCTTGGGTTCTCTAAAAGACAGACTCCCAGAGCGGTTTGGGTTGAAGGGACCTGAAAGCCCCCCCAGTGCCACCCCCTGCCATGGGCAGGGACACCTCCCACTGATCGGGTTGCTCATATATTCCATGAGATCCCTTGGGATTGCTTAGGGTTATTTTCTCTAAACCTTCTTTTCTTCAAGGTGCCGTTGGTTTGGGGCATGGCCATAACTCACTTTGGTACAGCACTGAGACCTGCTCAGTTTAGAGGACTGGATGCTACATGCAAACATCTTTCCTTACATAACTGCTATTTCTTATTTTAATACAGAACATTTTTGAAGCTGAACTTTGAAGCTGATCCCTCTCTAATTCTCGGTAGCACTCCCTAACTACAGAAGCCTTGTATTATTATTTTAAAGGATTTGAACACTGTCAGATGAACAGATGCTAACGTGCACCTGTAGTCTGCCTCCACTGGGAACCATATTTACTGCCCCTGTTCAGAACTGCTAGGAAAATTTCTGAACCAACTTCACGAGGAAAGGGTAGGGTTTTACATAAAAATCTTCAGCGAAAGCATCTGCTTTGTATGTCTACGTTTTGGGGGGGTTTTGCTAGAACTAAAAATTGATGTATATCTTTCGACTTGAGAATTTTTGTTCAAAATATCAACTTTCTATGGAAAAAGGAGACGGAGAAGATTTATCTGAGGACTTGTCAAAATTCTGTCCAGACATGGTGATGACAACTTCTGTGTTTTAGCTACTTATCATAATTTGTTGATGTTTTAGATCCTCTTGTTTGATATTTGTATTCATGTTGCTGAAGTAAATGACTTATTTGGGGGTTATTTGTGATTTTGCCATTGCCTTTAATTTTCCAAGGCAGGGGCCAATTTTTCTGCTTCGTTTTAGGAGCGGGTGGGCGTGCGTAAGGGGGTAGGGTCAGCGAGGCAACTCGGAGGCGCTGTAGCCTTAACTCTGAGGTGCTTAGTGCTCGTATCTCCAATCGGTCACCAATTTCCAGCATGAATTCAGTATTAGCCGTTGCAGAGCACTGGGCAGGCATCATCTGGACATCAAGATCCAGGAAGACAAAGTCAAACCAAAACAAGCAGAGAGAAAAACTAACGGCATAGTCAGAAGAATGGAGGGTCTATCATTAGAGAGGATTAAGAGTTTGGCTTATTGAACTCAGCAAAACAAAGCCTGAGAGGGAGGTAGAGTCATCCCCAAGTATCTTGAGGGAATAAACAGAGGGGGTAAATAAAACCCAAATTATTTTGGCAAATAGGCATTATTGGCACAAAACCAAACCGACAAGCTGCCATGAGAAAATTCCAGCTAGCAATTAAAGGGTAGTTTCTGTCCAGCAGAGGAAAAACTTCCCGAGCAGCTCTCAAGTGGAAGGAAGAAACTTCAAAACTGGAGACAGCCTGTCTGTGAAAGGGGCTCTGTCCTGACTGGAGGGGACAGAAGGTGACAGGCAGAGCTCTGGGTGCTCCCTTCAGAGCCTTAGCTGTGATTATCCCTCCCACCACTGATGACCCCCCCACAACCCACAGGTGCCTCTCTGATTCTAGCTCGTGAATTGGCTTGTGTGTGCCTTCTGAGTGCGATTCCTGGACCGGTGCTCTCTGCCCCTCCTGAGGGCGTTCTCCTCGTGCAGACACCCTCGCCCTGTCTGACGGTGGGACAAGCGCAGTGACGTGTTGCTGTTTCAACGAAGCTCTTCATCCTCCTCCACCTCCTCATAGCGCTCGGTTTATAACCCAAATGCTGCGCCCCTGCCCACTGATAACCGCCGGCCTGGGTTACCCGAGGCCCACGTGAGTACCCTGCGTAACACGATTTCGCTTTCGTATTTAACCTAAATTACCACCCGCCTGGGTTTTCTGAAGCCTGTATTGAAGCCTGCGCTGCTCTGGGCTCAGACTGCAGTGGCAGGGCTTACCCTGGGTTGAACCAAAGTCCCGCTCTTTGCCCCAGGGGTAACCCCACCGTTCAGCAGCAGAGACTGTCGCACCGTCCCCAGCCGGGCTGCGCGGGAGCCAGCAGCAAGCCCTGCTTCTCCAGAGACGTCCGGCTACGTCAGACTATTTGGCTAAGGGGTGAACGAGATCTGTGGCTTTACAGACAATATACATTATCTGCTTTCCCCTCGGGCGCTACTTTACGTTCTGGATCCTTTGCCGTTAGGACTTGAAGCGTATAGACTGCATCTAATCCAATTTATCCTCCTCGTCTTGGCAGTGCTCGCAATGCTGACAGCCGAAAGAGAACCCTTCATTTGACTAAGTGTTTGCAGTTTGCTTCTCACAGTATTTGAAACCATGAAAGCCAGGGCACCCCTGCACTGCAGCACGCGGTTCTGCCCTGCCGTGCTGCGTTAACTGCCGTTCGTGTGATCCCGCAGTCTTCGCCCGACGCTGCGGGCCGAAGAGGTTTACCTGGTTAGGGCTGCGCTCAGGGCTTGAGTAATTCTCCCGCTTCGGTGCTCTTCAATCTGACTTTTGAAGAAGCTCTCAGAGCAAAAATGGGGAATATTTGGGGTGTGGTGCATGGTGCTGGGCAGGGCACAAGGCGGGCTGAGTGCTGAGCTCCCGTGTGGGTGCTCTCCTGCCGTAAGGAGTCCACGGCAGCCGTAGCTGTTTGTAGTCATTGCTACCTGCCGGAGGCGAGGCACAGCGGAGGGATGCAGGGCAGCCCTGGAAGTGCCCCGCTGAGCGTAGGTGATTATGCACTAGCGTAATCAGTAGTAGGTGGTCAGTAGCGCTGGAGCGTGCCCGCGCTGATGGTGTCACGGGCTGCATCCCCGTCCTCTGCACGAGCCACTCATAGCTGGGCACTTGTCACAAACCCCTCTGCCATGGCATCTCGCCCTTCCCCTGCCGCAACCCAGCAGGAAGAAACGCAGTTTAGGCTCGCTGAGATTGCCAGACGGATCCCAGAAGCCAAGCAGGGTGGAAGGGAAGGGAGAAAGCATAAGTGAGGATAGAAATGGATTTGTCGGTGCAAGCAGTAGCGTGTAACGCTAGTCTGAGGCAAGCGGAGTTGCAAGTGCCTCCACAGGTAACACTGGGGCAGCGTAAGCGCCAGTACACGCTTGTAAGCAGCAAATACACCAAGGGCTGCCCAGGGGTCTGACGCCTTTGCTAGCTCGTGCCGTTGCGTCTCTTCTGCCAGCGCAGGTCACAACAGCTCGTTCCGCTGCTGCGCCTGAAGTGGGGGGAGATGTCAACTCCTACCGTAAACTCCTGACATCCTGCGTGCCTTATGGTGCGGTCTGTCACTTGGGTTCGTGTTTGCTGTAGGTAATGATTCAAAAATGATGAAATGGTTAGCTAACGCCAGCTTCTTACCGAAAACGCGTTAAAAAATCCTGTTATGAACAGCTGATTTGAAGTGCTGGGTAGGACCAGGTGATTCGGTGCTGTGGTTTGGTCGCGCTGGAGCATCTGTCTGATGACGAAGCAGCCTGGAATCGCCAGGCGTTGAAGCGATGCGGCCAACTCCCAGCGCACCGCGATAGCTCGACTGGGCACATCAACGTCTATCAGTTTCCTCCGTGGGGTGTTTTCTTTTTCTTGTCCTTTTAAGTGATTTGCTCAAGACTTCCCTTTTGGAGGCGCGTGCTGGCAAGTTGCAATACCGCAGAGAAGGGAAGGTCCAGAGCTGCGGCAGGAGTAAGGAACTTGGAAAACGCAGCTGGTGCGGAAGAGCGAGCAAGGTCGCTGGTGACCAGGCCCCGCTCCATCTGTGCAGGCGTGCTCGGGAGCAGGAGCGTTCCAGCAACGTGGCGCTTGGTCACGTTACTCCTTTCCTTTTAAATTTCAATAGCCGGTTATTTGCCTGCCCTCGGTTGGGAGACAAAGCCCCTCTTTGTGCAGCCACGCACCCGCTATCTCATGTAACGGGGAAATGACATGCGAATTTTTCCGATAAGGCAGGAGCGGTGCTTGTCTGGGGAGGAGGGAAGCGCTGCCCGGCCGCGGGAGCGGGGGAGGTGTTGCCCGGTGCCTCTGACAGTCCCAAAAGGTGGAAGAAACCACAATTTGTGGAGTCTTCTGATAACACTGACATTAAAAGCTCCCATGTCCCCATTTCTTCTTTCACAGAGGAGGGACAAAAGCCACTCTGCTGTTCTGCACCATTCAACAAGGCGCTCCAACCTGGGCTGCTGCTCCAAAGTGCCCGAGGAGGTCCCCAACCGCCTGAGCAGAGCAGCCGTGGTGCTAAGGCACTTTGGAACATCGGGGCTGAGAAATCTGGAGAAGAACCTGGAGAAGTTTAAGTGAGGATCATTAACATTACTGAGCAAGAAACTCATTTAAACATCCTTTTTTTCTTCTTTTTAAATCCATTTTTCAGGGAAGTGGAGATTTTACACTAAGTGTTAACATTTTTCTTTACCTTTTTAGTTTGCTTTTACTTCACTATTTTTTAACCAGTCATTTACTCTGTACGACACCTGAACAGATCTGGAGGAAAGGCAAGCCTTGGAGATATCACCCAGAAATTCGTGTGTCCAGTATCAGCACCCTGGTAAGAGCGATGCTGACGTGCGCTGTGCCTATGGAGTGACGCGGTCGGGGGACAGCTTAAGCTCTGGCGATAGCTAGAACTGGGCAGCAATCCGAGCCAGTGAAGCAGTGCTAATTAATGCACCCTGAGGGGGCACAACAAGGCAGTGGCCCTGTACACCTGAGACACACTTCTGTCCACGCCGAGGTGCCAGTTAGTGTTCTCTCATAAAAATAACCCATGTTAAAAAATAGAAAAGGCAAAATTCCAAATAATATGGGTAAAACAAGATATAGACATACAGTAACAAAGTGGATTCAGTGGTGCATGTCTCCATTACTACAGGGCAGGACAAGCTCTGCTGCAGCTGCCCTGACTGAAATGCAGACACGCCATTCCCAGGCTGGGCAGCAGCATCCTTTGCTAACCTTGTTCACCCTGCCTGGCCTGGGGACCGACAGGACTCACCCCCGTCATCTCGGGGCAATCTCCAGTGGAGACCAAGGACAAACATCTCGAGGCCATCACCTCTGCAGGCAGCATGGGGGTACCCAGGAAAGGATCTCTGCTTGCACTGATGGTGGACACAAAGCAAACCCATTTCAGACTGGACGATAAGCCAGGAAAGGATTTGATTCCTATTCCACTTCTGGTTTAATATTAGTAGTGCAATGGCCTTTGCAGGCGTTCAGTCTCACTGAATTCAGCAGAAAAATGAACCAAAGACGCAGCAGTCCTCAAGCTGAAAACCACTGCGCAGAATAGCAAGCTGTTACGGGCTGGCACGCTTGGCTCCATCAGATGCCCCGTTCCTGATAACTGAGGCAGGGATGCAGTTTGCCCAGAGTAGCTAGAGTCATGTTCATCTGGTTGGTTTTTCTCTCAGTAGATGTGTTTGGGGTGGATCTGGCATCACAAGCAGGAGCCCATTTGAAATATCTCAGTGTTCCTGAAGAAGATGACCCCAAGGACCTTAAATTCACGTCAAATGCAAGCCCTCAGTACAGTTTGCTAGAAAAAGCTCTTCCCTCATCTGGCTACGAGAAGATCAATGCTGGGATTGATGTAAGTAAGTTCATACCCTATAGTACACTACTATTCCTCTACAAAATATTTTATCGGGGTTTAATGCGGTAATAGTGCATGGTTGTACGGGGCACCGCTTTATGAACCGCCTGGATGGTGGGAGAGAGGAACCATGTGGCAAATCAGGCCTGACCAAATGGCATTCACTTGGTTAATCACCAGCTATTAAAATAGCATCAAATCATAGCAACCTATTTGTTTATCATTCAGTGCACAATTTTCTGCACAGTATATTCATAACTGCTGTACCCAAGCTAATTTTAAATGAGCCAACAAAGCCATTTTCTAGCTCCCTCCTGGGAAATGGATCTGTGGATTAATCGATCCCTCTGCTTCTGGGTCTAAGACCCCCACAAAATCAGAGCTGATGACATTGGTGTTTAACTTTGAAATAAGCTGATTTTGGTTTCAGACTCATTTTTAAAGCTCTGTGTGGCTTTAACCTCTTGCATTACTCAAAAATACATTCACCTTCCAGTGCCTCCATGTAGGTTATAGCCACCACACCCTTTCCAGGCATGAATGTCCAGGTACCACTGCAGATCGCTCTGCCTTCTGTTAGAGACAGCCTTCACCAGCTCCTTGGTGGTTCCGCTCGTCACCATGAATTCAGCAAATGATGAAATTCCTTTCCCTCAACTCAGGAATATAACAGTAACTTCCACCCTGGTCTTCAAAGTGACCTCCTGTTTGAGGGCTGATACCTCACTGCTGGGGCAGGGGCCCCTCACACTTGTGGAGAGCAGAAGAGCAGAGCTGCGGCCTGGGCGATGGTTCCGTGGGTTTAGCAGTGAGGGAACACACGGATGAAGGGGCGGTGGTAATGAGTACGCAATGAAGTTCTGTTGTTGTATTGCAGTGGAGCTTAGCCGCCTTTGTGATGAACCCCTGGTCTCGGCAGAAGCGGAGGAATGGGTGCTAACTGCCCAAATAACCTTTCTCATATAAATGAATAAACGGAGAGTTCAAAATTTCTCCTCTGGCACTGTTGGTGTCGTCCTAATCTAGCTTCCCCACCTTTAACGTAGCTGCAGGGAAGTGGGGACAAGTTGTGGCTTTGAAGGCAGATCCAGTCTTGCCCAGATTCCCACTGTGTCCACACTCAAGTGTCAGTGACAAGGGTACATGCTTATTTTTAGGGATGCGACGGACTGTGATGAAACCTCAGAGCCATCTTAAGGCCAGCTGAATCGTTGGCTTGACAGTTCACTCTGCACGTCAGTCGATTGGTCATTTTATCAGCACTTATGAAGTGAAATTAGACAATCTCGGTGCCATATGGTGAACAGTATTTATAGTTTAGTACATTTCCCATACATGTGTGCTAAAGCCTGCTTCGGGGATTTGTTACGGTCCTTGTGTTTACAGAACCGGGGTCTTGGGTGAAAGAAGAAACTGACAGTTGCTAATGTTTGATTTAGACGGATACATCGAAGGCCACATGGGTGATCCCTAATTAAAGTCAGTTTACACCTTCTGTCCTTCACCAGGGAGGCTGTCGGGGCTCCCCAGGACCAGACCCCATGTCCACCCAGCTTTGTTACCTCTGGTAGCTATCGGGGAAGGGGTGATCCCAGCGGATGGCAGGGGGAGAAGCCTGTGGGAGGCTGGAGATGTTTAACCTCCACCCCAGCTCCCCTCCCAGATGGCCACAAGCACACGGTGTCTCCTCCAGGTCTCTGATGTGTGTAGGCTTAACTCCGAAGCATCCCTCCAAGGAGTAGTTAGCACTAGGTTTAACTCCAGATTTCTTGCTTTCCATCAAAAAGCTCCACTCCCCTTGAAATCTTGATAAATAAGGAGCTACAGGATTAATTATGTGGGACATTAGTCACCCAATATGTGCTATTATTTTCTCAAAACAAGCCAAAGGAGCACCACAGAAGGGTCTGGGATCTGCATTTGCAGCTGACTCAAATATATAACAGGAGTGTGTTCTGCACCCTAAATATTAGCTGCCAGGTGGAGGTACTGCACTGGGGACCTTACTGACCCTACTGGATGGTGTGAATACCCTTCATACCACTTATTGGCTGCTTCTCCTTAAAAAAAAATAATCCCCACGCGTATCGTCAGCTGCAGCAGAAGTAGCAGCAGAGCTATGCCGCGCTTCGGAGCACACGTGCTGGTCCTCGTGAGACCCACGTCCCACTCCGCACCTCCGGCTGCTGCCATGCCTCGGTCACTCAGGGTTGTGGTAGCGGCAGACACACAAGAAACTGGCTGAAGCCGGACCAGAACATTTTAAAAAGTGGTAAATAGTACTAATGAACAAAGGCTGAGAGAGGAGAAGCAACGTTCAGTTGCCCTGTAAGAACCATCGAGCGTCTGAGCAAAGAGGAGTTAATAAATGTTTCAGGTTTTTTTGGAGAGGATTCTTGCAGAATATGATTTCATAATCCGCTGTCTCTAGTGAACAACAAGACCTCTGTAAACACTCAATATTCAAATAGAAAATTGTTTCTTGTAGGCTTCCATGGCACAAAATAAAAGCTTTGTAAATCTGGGCCTCCATATGTGGTTCTCAGCTGGTGTAAGTCCCTGAATGAATTACATGTGAACAGAGAAATTAATGCTACACACATGGTGGCCAAACTTGAAAGCAAAAATTGCAACTGAGAATACACTGCAGCGGATTGTGAAATATTTGAAGATAAATGGAAGCTTGAGTCCTTGTTGATAGAATGCACCATTGATGCATTTCAAGGGGTACACCACTCGCCGCGAGACAGTACAATACTGAGACCACGTCTGGGAGAGTGCAAGGACTCGCTCTTTAAAATCAAAGACTGAATTTAAGCAGAATGCCGGCTAAAAGAGCATATTTGCAATATTGACTCTCTAACGTAATTTTGAACAAAACCTGGGTAAAATACCTCCCTGCTTTTTTTAAAAAGCTGGCAACTTACTGCTGCTGTAAACGTGTATCCTATGCGGGCTGTGAAATGGTGGTGCTCTGGAGCTGCTTTTGTTGAGCAGTCAGCGTTGATGATGAATTACCCCAGAGTTTTGGTACTTTTGAAACAGTTGTGATCTTTCTGTGGCTGGCTTTTCCCCTTCTCCTCTCGGCAGAGGAGGAGGGAAGAATGTGCATGTTACAGTGAATTCTAAATGAGGGCTGTGCCTCCCCTGTTTGCAAAAAGCCAAGCAAAGCAGTAAAAATAATAAATAAAACAAATGAAACCCTCTTTAATCCATTCATGAGCTCGAGTGTTTCAAGTAGACCATAATATTAAGACAAAGAGTTCTGAAAGAGATGGATCGGAGGAAAGGGCTGTTGCTTAAACAGTGTCAGCCTGTTTAATTGAATTATGCGTTGTCGGCACTCCATCTTCCCGTGTCCGGGATTCTCGCTGTTGATTCAAGGCTTAAGGCCTAAACAGAAAGGGCAACAACGGCCGTGTGTTTCGATCCCGAACAAGCTGTGTCCATTGAATCGCCAGCGCTTGGCGTTCGGACCAGCGAAAGAGGTAACGGGAACGTTACCCGCGTGGACCCGACCCTGCCGCAGCACACTGAGGGGACTTGGCTGAGAACTGTTAAGCCTGGTGTTATTTCCGTAACAGTTTGCTGGTATTTATCACAGCAACAACTGGGACTGGGGTAGTGGACCAAGAACAGGGCCAGGAGCCAGGAACTCTCAACTCACTCTTTTCTTTGAATTGATTTGGCAGGGTTTTCCACTGTATAAAATCTATAGTTTAGTCATGGGCAATTGCAAATGTTCGTTGCCTTATGGTCAAAATTTAAACTGTTTTCCTTGTTGATTTGTTGCACAAAAGAAGCAGTTGTGTTTCCCTTCCCTTGACGGACACCTTATGCTTCCTACTCCACAATGTGGCTGGAGGGAGCCACCGGGCCGTGGACAATGGCAGCTCAGGCTGGAGCCACTGACACGTGGACAACGGCAGCTCAGGCGGGAGCCACCGGGCTGTGGACAACGGCAGCTCAGGCGGGAGCAGGGGGTAAGTAAAACTTGGAAGCTTTAGGCCAGCGTATCCGATCTGTTTCCATAGGGAGAGCTTCCCGCTCTGCCACGCGCCTCTGTCCCTGCCACCTTGCCGCTACTGCCATAGGCGTAACAACAAATAGCAGCTTGGCTGGATTTTCTCTTCCGCACCCGTTCCAGTTTTGTTTATGGATTATTTTGAGGGCAGCAGGTGGTCAGTGATTATGAAGAGCACGATTGGTTGATCCTTTGTCCACCTCTTTGAGTCACCTTGGCCAAACCTTGGGAGCATGTTCCCACTGGATTGTCAGACACAAGCCGTACCGTAGCTGGAGCGAATACGTTGGCAGGTGTCGTGGCTCAGCCCCAGTAAGGGGCCCTGACTGCGACAGGGGTGACACTAGAAAAAGGACGCTTCAAAAAAATAGTCCCTCCATGAAACTGCTGCTGAGTCACCTTTTAAAATCCAACTCTGTAAGTCTTAGTGGGTGATACTTGCCCAACTTACTGTGTCCAGATCCTCAATCACTTTTCATTTACAGCCAGCGTACGCAGCCTGGGTACCTCCTTTTCACAGCGCTGTACTCCAAATGCCCACGAAATCCCGTTTCTTCCAGAGGCTGGAACAGCTCCTCCCTGACTAGTGACACAGATGAATGCTGCTGCTGCTTACACCGATGCCAGTGGCATAAAACAAGTTGACTTGGGTGCTGCGGGATCGTGCTCTCGATGCCCTGAATGCTGAGTGCAGAATCTGCCTATTTTAGGCTAAATTGCACTTGAGTGGTGCTTGAAGGATCACGAAAAACGTGAGCGTGGGCAACACGCTCCTTGAAACACGCCATACAGTAACTGGGCCGAGGAAGGCAGGGCTTTGTCTGATGCAGTTGCCAAGTATGGGATGCAATAGGAGCAGTGTGTGTCAAAAATGTTTTTGGGGTTTTTTTTTAAGCTTTCATTTCAGGATTGGATGTTTACTTGAAATGCCTCAGTGAAATGCAGGCTAACAGGCCCAAGGGAGCAATGACCAGCAGAAGTTCTGTGCTTTATGCCCATGCAGGGGTCTGGCTGTTTAGCTGACAGATCTCAGAAATCCGCAGTGCTTCCAAGTACATCTTGGCCCTGCCTACGAGCCCACCCATCTCTCTGCCGTTCCCATCGGCTTTGTCCAATGGATTTTTCTGTCACTAGAAGTGTCTTCGTTTTGCCTAAAGTCCAAGGTGAGGTGCTATTTCTTTCAGCTGGCTCCGCTTCTCCCAAGCTGCGTCGAGGCATGGCTTTCCCTCCTGCTGAGCGCGCGATTTTAGCAGCATTAGTTGTAGGCAATTTTTTAAGAAGTACTAAAATAGGTTCCATAAATAGGAAGGTTACGACCCAAGGCAGCGACTTACCCAGGTGGAAGGGTCTGTCCCTGGTACATCTATCGACCCTGCCCACAAACAGTGGGCAGCGAAACTCCGCTGGCGTTTCAGCCCGCCCATACACGAGGCGGTTTAGTCCTGTACTTCACAGATTGACAAAATTCCAGTTCCACGGAGAGCGGGACCACAAATCCAGCTCGTGGGGCCGCTTCAGTCTATCTAACAGCCAGTGTGATGCTGTTCCCTCTGCACCACAGTCCTCCTTTGCCCCCCCAGCAGGAGGCGGGGGAGAAGTGCCACCACCTCTGCTTGCAGGGAAAGCAGGGGGATGCAAAGAGGGTAAAGCCTCGTGTGAGCCGGCTCAGGGCTGGCACGCTGATACCGACATCTCACAGCACCGGGGCCAGCCCCAGCTCAATCCTCCCGTGACACGGCAGGCGGGCGGCGCGGCCACAGGGAAAATCTGAAGGAGGTTTTGCAAAGTCAGACCAAAAATCTTTTGCCACTTCTCCAGCTAAACGACGTCAAAGGCCAAAATCTTCCAGTGGATTCTAGAGATCTCGTTTGCCATCTTGCTTAATCGTTCTGTGAAGCTTTTAGTTTAAATATGATTTTGAATAACACTGGGATACTTTATTTCAAACATGTTCTCTTAATGCTAATATTTCTCACACTGCTTTTTTCCAGGTTTTGGGGCATTTGTATTTATTCTGATTGGGGCACTTTCCCCCCGTTTTGTGCATTGTGCAGTTCAGGTGCCGTTTAAACAGTTTCCGCTCGTGTCCGAGCTCTGGTTCCGATACATGCAAAGAGCACTGAACCCACCACATCTTAAACGGATGGATATTAAGGTTTGTTTCTTCAAAGTGACTCTTTAATTGAAAAATTAAATATTTAATGAGCTACTTCTATCCAGAAGGAAGAGGAGTGGGGAAAAAAATTCCTGCGGTTCACTCTCAGGCAAAAGTCGTGCTGGAGTCGTGCATTGTCAGCGGTGAGCTGGCGGCTGTAAGGTGACAGCAATCTGTGCTGATGACGGCTGTGCCAGGGCAGCTTCGGGGGCGCTGGTCTGCCCCCCAGCTCCCAGCCCGGTGTAGGCAACGCGCCCCTGCACGCTCAGCCTGTGCCCTGTACCTCAGCTGGAAAACACCCCTGGCTGGGGTTCTTTATACGAGTCCTTACTCCAGCAGCGGATTTGGGTGAAAGTTGGTTCTGCTCACACAAACCTTGTAATCAAAACAAATGGTGTTTCTGACGGAGCGAGGCCCGCGTGGGAAGGGCGGGCGGCAGTGCTGCCGGGGTCGCTGGCTCATGTCCCCTTCAGGAGACGAGCCAGGCTGGTGTGACAGGGAAGCAGCCCGCCGGATGAGCCGTGGAACGCGGTAGCTGCGCCGTGCAGGCTCTCGTTCGCTCCTCGTGCCACCCAAGCGCACAAGCTGCGTGTCCATGGACGCGCTGGCGCCCCACCGTGCGCTACTGGCGGCTGTGAGGCGTCAAAACCCCAGGATCCTGCACGGGGGCCACGAGCTGTACCCTCCTTCGTTTCCGGTGAGCACGTGCCGGGCGTGGGCAAGGGCGGTAGAACAGAACGGGGCGCGCGAGCGATGGCACGGGGCGCGCGAGCGATGGCACGGGTGAAGGCCGAGGCAGCCCATCTGGGAGCGCCACTGCGGGGTCGCGGGCTTGCACCCGGGGGAAGAGGCGCGTGCGGGGATTGGCGCGGGGCAGGGTGCGATCGGATGCCCCCTCGGGCTCTCGGGGAGCCCCTCTCCGGCCGCTGCCCCCCAGAAGCGGCCCGTGCCTCCCAGCAGGTTTTGCCGTTTCAGTCGGAGGCGGAAGGGCCGCTGGAAGTGATTTTGGCCAAGCGCGTCCCGTGTGCCGCCCAAAGCCCTGTTTAACCTGGTGAGCGGCCCTGGCACCCGCGCGGCTGCGTTTGCTGCCCCCCACCCCCCCCCAACCCCCGGAGCGTTTCCGGGCGGCAGGGAGGAAGGTGTCCGGCGCGTGACGGCACGGAGCGGGCTGGATGCTGCGCGGAGCTGCCCGTCCCCATCCCCCCGCCGGCTCCGCGGTGCCTCCTCAGGGCGCGCAGGTGTGAGTAGCGGCCCTTCGGCTCTTCGCTACGCGGGGGCTCCGCGGGGCGGGCGGGCGGCGGGATGCGCGGGCCGCGGATGGCCTCTGCCGGGAGCCGCCGCTCACTGCAGCCGCCGCAGCCCCCCGTCCCCCGCCCGGGCTGTGCCTGCGGGGGGGCAGCGCCCTGCGCGGCGAGTCCCGCAAACGCCGCTTCCGCCAGCCCCGCCGGTTCCTGCGCCCCTCCCCCCCCGCGCAGAGCCCGCGGGAGCAGCCCTGGCACCCCGGCACCCCGAGGGCGGGCAGCCCCCCCCAAAGGCATCTGCCAGCACAGCTGCCCGCAGACTGCCCTGGGGAACCAGCTGCGGCAGGGGAGGGGGAAAGGGAAATTAAAGGGGTGAAAAAACGGAAAAAAGAAAGAAAAAAAGATGAAAAGGTAACTAAATAAAAGGAAAAGATGTGGAGAAAAGAGAAAAAAAGTAAAAGAAAGAGAAAAAAAGAAAATGAGGAAAAAGTAAAGAGAGAAAAAAGGAAAAATTAAGAAAAAAAAAAAGGAATAAAAGAAAAAATAAGGAAAAAATAGAAGACAAATAGTTTTTAAAAAGGAAAGAAAATTGAAAAAAAGAATCCCTGCCGCAGCATGGCACCCGGGCAGCACCTGTGCCAGGCGGTGCGGGGGCTGGGGGCTATTTGGCACCCCCGCAGCCCACAGCCAGTTTGGGGTTGTGCGACGCGCGCTAACGCCGAGGGTGCGCTTGTGGCGTTTGAGATGCCCCCGTTGAAATTTTAAAAATGCCGCCCGGGCGATTGTGCAGGCGGAGCTGAGCAGAGGAAAAACTAACTAAAAAAAGGAAAAAATTCCTTTTGCCAAAAAGGGAAAAAACCCCTCCTGCTGGGGGGCCTTTCTGCGCACGCTGGGCACAGCTATAGTGTGCCTGCCTGCGGCGCGCTCCCTGGGCAGGTGTTGGAAGCCGCTGCAAAGTTTGCTGCCAATTACCGCGATTTCCTCTTCCCAGCAGAGCCGTCGGGGCCGCACGGATCTTGGCAGCCGTGTGAACGCGCTTGGCCACGCAGGACTTTCACTTTGCAGCAGGAACCAAGGAACCCGCGGCCGTGGGCACTGGTGTGTCCAGCGGGGGACGTCGGCGAGGTCGCGGGGTATTCGCTGGCAGCGGCTCGGGTCCGTTCTGAGCGTGGGTGTCCGAGGGTGCCAACCCGCTGCGGGTGCTCCCGGGGCGGTTTGCAGGGCATTTCTGCCCCCCCACCCCCCCACCCCATGCTCGGGTGGGCAGCAGGACTGGGACAGCGCGTGGTTTGTCCGTTTTGCAAAGTTGGCCCCAAATAGGGGCTTTGTCGCTGCTACTGGTTTATCAGGAGATAACCCTAACCTTCCCCTGCCCTCAGGTTTGAGAGGAACGTGTTTGTACCGAGGCCATGGAGTGGGATCCATTGCTCCTCGCTCCTGAAAGCAAGAGGTTTATTCAGCTCCGAGCCCCTCGTGGGCACGGCTGGGTTGAGCGTTTTCTCCCTGGCACGGGCTGTGTGCGGGGGGACAGCAATGCGCTGGGCGACACTGGTGACCTCCCCCCCAACCTGGGGGATGTCTGGCGGCTTCAGCAGCTGACGATGCCGGCAATGTGCTTTTGGGGGAGAGTCTGAGGAAAAGTGTGGGATGTGCTGCTTTTACACCGCACCTTAAAATCTTTGGAGAGCAAGAAAGCGGTCAAGATCTTGGGTTTGTATCTCGTTAGCAGCCCAGGCCGACTTTTACTGGATTGAGCTAATTATTCCTAGGATTGGTTTGTCTTTAATGAAGTGTTGCTGTTGAAAAAGCCTTTTTCTTTTCTTCCCAGTGCATTCAAGTACCTAAAGTTTCTCCAGCTCTGGGTGTATTTACCTGCACCCGCTCACGCTGGGGACTGCCCCCGTGCCAGTTAAGCCTGTCCCACGAACAGCCTGCTCCCCCGGTTTCCCATTACCTTGCCCCAAAACGCGGGGAGGAGCTGCCCAGGGGTAAGCAGCCGCACCAGGTCTCCAGGAGCTGTGTCAAATCTTCCTGTGGCCACGGGCTTTCTAGGTTACGTGTTAAACTTGTCTTGTGCTCGCCCGTGTCTTCCTACCACACCGAGGGTTTGGCAAGCCGCGGCCACCGACCGAGTGCGAAGCGCTCGGATGCCGTGGAGACACGGGCTCCCAAGGAGCACGTTTAGGGAGAGCTCTAGCCCTGTGAAGCAGGCGTGTTGAAGAATAAGTTGCGTGGAACTCTCTTAAGCGCCCCCCAGATTTACTGAAGAAATTGCCAGTATCTCGCTAGCGGTCGGTGCCTCCCACGGGGCTGCTCCAAGGCACGCTGAGCTTGGCTTGCTCTCCGCTCCACGAGTTAGCCAGGAACAACTTCCAGAGCCCCGCGGTGCTGCTTCTGCTCTTGCACTTGCAGGAATAGCAGCAAGAATAAGGGTTGCACCGAGGGCTGCTAAACACAGGCTTAATCCCTTGGGAGGGGTCTGAGCTACAAGTCGCTGCAAGGTGGGAGACCATGGAAGAGAAACATCCAAGCTCTCCGCCTAGGAACGCGCGGCTGTGGGAGGGAGTAGCAGTGGGGTGACGCTGCCGGAGGGGCAGCACCCGGTTTGGGTGCGGGCGTTGGGCCGAGGCTTGTATGGGTTGGCACACGGCCTCTCCAGGCAGGTCCCATCGCAGCGGCGGTTTTTCAGTGGAAACAGGATGCGCTTTCTGGGGCGCTGAATCTGGAGTAGATTTGAAGATTACAGCTGGTGTATTAAATTCCAGGGAGTTGGGGTGCTTTACTTTGGAAATAATACGAACACGATGTTCTGGGTTTTTGGAGAATCCGGGCTTTGCGTTTCAATTCCCCCTCTTTCCTGCAGGACGGATGCTGCTGTACACGCATGATGACACAGACAGCCTCGAGGATAGTTTTACCGTGCGGCTGACAGATGGTAAGCGCACAGTCCAAGGGACACTTCACATCTACATCATGCCAGTCAACGATGAAATCCCTCATCTTTCCAGGTTAGCTAGCTAAGTGACATTCAGTGCATAAACACTTACAGAGGGGAAAAAAAGCCACGGAAGCAACCCACCTCCAAGCCCACCCGCGGTGCAGAGGTCTTGCTTTCATTGCAGGTGTTATCCCTGAAAGCTGGCTCGTAGCAAGGCTGCGCGCCGCCACCGGTGCAGGACCGTGACAGGCCGCACAGTGCCATCCAGCCAAAACCATCCACGCAGAAATAGCTGCTTTGTGGTCTCCAGGCGCAGGCCTCTGTGTATTTAGGGTAGTGGCAAGATTCTGGTTGTCTTTGATTAGGCCAGAGTTTCTCCTTTTTCACACTCTACGACTCTTTCCCGCTTCCTTTACTCCCTCCTCTGTGTTTTCTCCATTCCCTTTAATCTATTTTTAACAGAGAATCTTGTTGGGAAGAACATGGTGTGGGTTTTTTTAATATTTAAGGTCCAAAGCCAGAGTTAATGCTCATGTTCCTTTCGAGAGAGCCAGAGTGCTCTGGGAATCGGGCTTCAAACAAAGACAGGGAGCTACGTGGGAAGTTACATTAATTAATTGTCTCTGTTCGTGAGCAGTGAAGTCCTTCTGACAACCATTTGCCATAAAATAGTGTGCCATAAGGTTTCTGAAGGGCATGGCCTGTCGTGAGCAGGAGCTTTGGTTTATTGGCTCGAGGAACACAGGAACAAACCTGGCCTGGTGGCACGTTGAGAGACTGGGACGTGCGAGATGCGGCTTCACTCACTTCAGAACCGTAACATGGGTTTTGGCCTAATTAGGGTTTCTACTCCTAAGAATTCACAAGTTGAAAGAAAAAAAATAATCCTGTAGAGTTGCTGAATCCTTCCGGAAGTGCCAGATCTTGGAAAAAAGAGCATGAAAATACTGATTTTGCTTCTTGCCTTACGTAGGCCCTTTAAAAGGTCTCCATGGGCCATAGGGGAAAAAGCATCGGTAAAGCTGATCCTTCAGTGCCCTCTCTGCACGGTGATGGGAACAGCATTTTCTTGACTCTCAAAAATAGTATGTAGAGCTAAAAATAATTTATATTCTTATCCCATGAGAGCTTTTGCAACTTAAAAAATAAACCTTTTGTCTCAAAGAGGGAAAATCAAGCACAAACTTGTATCCAGGTCCGGCTCTTCCCACTAGCTGGGTTTGAATCCCTGTTTTCAGAGCGCAAGAAACCTGTTTGTTCACAAATACATGGTGAGCTCCTAGCTGTGAAGGTGAGCACAAGCCTTCTTTCTGAGGCATAAATCAGTGCACGTATGAAATCCCACATTGCTCTGCCTGGGTGACTGGGGCCCCTTTGCAGCCCATAGTGTGCATGGGGAGGCATCAACGCTCAAAATGGCTTTGGCTCCGTTCCCAGAGCATCACGTGTGGGTTTTGAAAATCTTCGTGGAAGTAGTAAACAAGGAGAAGTTACAAAATGGACACGTGTCCCCGCTTCCTACCAGTGTTTCCTTAGGGGCTGGCGGGCACGGAGCCGCCGAGCCCCTTTGCTGAGGGGGGATGCTGCCAGCCTCCCCCTTCCCACTCCAGCCGGGTCCTCTCCTTGCAAGGCTTGGGTCTGCTGCTGTGTCTTCTCCTTCATCCTGCTCTTCCCTGCCTGTCCCCTTGCTCTGGTTTTCTTCTACTTGACACCTTTCCTTGCTTTCCCCCATTTCTCTCATTGTCTGGGGACGCTTCCTTGCTGCTATTTTTGTTGCACATGAAATGGCTTTACTGGATCCGCACACTCGCTCCTTCCACCAAACACCCCCACGGTGATGCCCCTTATTTAATCTTTTAATTTCTATGTTCTTTTCTATGTTCTTTTAATTTCTATGTTCTTTTCTAGTCCGTTGGCAGCAAGCTTCATGGCTCAAATCTCGTTTATGCATTCCTAGCCCATGGAGCAAATTGAGCCCTTTTGTCAGGGAAGGAAATGTGCCACCGTTACCGTTTTCCACCAAGCCAGGGGGCTGGGAGTGTGCTCTTCTGCTCCGAGCCATGAACCTGACTCTAGTTTCATCAAAACCTGCGGAGCTGGAGGACAGCCTAAGAAAAAGTCACACGTGTGTGCACGGCAAAGCACAACAGCCTTGCACAAGCCTTTCCTGCAGCACATCCATGCATTTAATTATCCTTCCCCAGCTTCGTTATTCCTATTCTTAGCTAATTTTTGCCCAGCCTCTCTCCTGTTGCTTTTCCAGCACCAGCGTGGAGAAGTCCCTCAGTTCCCAGGCACTGCAACATCCGCCCTGAGGAGCAAGGGTGACGCTGGAGGTGCTGGGACATAAGTCACTCCTTAAGTTTGGACAAGGGAGTGTGTGAAGTTAGTAACGTCTGTGCACCGTGGAGGCACGCTGGGCTCGAGGAAGTCTGGCTCAAACCGTCAAATGCCCCTCGCTAAACGGGCAGTGACTGCCGTGGTTTGGTTTTCCCCCAGTGACTCCCTGTTTCTTTCTTAAAATTTGTTGTCCCCAGGAACATGGCTTTGGAAGCCGGAGCAGCTGAGAAAAGCCCTTTTCAGTGCTGGGTCAGAAGCAGACACTGAAGCTGCTCGTGGGGATGAGCTTGACTGGACTGTGCCCATGTGCCCCGCTCTGCAGCTGAAGGCAGCGGCAGCTTTCGGGCTTCTACTGCTCCCTTTCCCTGGGGACGAGTGAAATCCTCAGCCAGCTCCTGCAGCAGCAGTCTCGTTCTGGAAATGCTTTAGTTCACGTCTTGACCTGGTTGATAAGGTGAGTAACAAGACCAAACCCAGGGGTTTATTTGAAACTCTCCAGTGTTTAGGTGGCTCTGACAGGTTCCCTCCAGGTTCTCCTTGCCCCTGTTTCAGAGATGCCCGTAGCTCCTGCCCCGTCCCACCTGGAGCTAGCGCACCGATGTAGCGCCACGGCAGGCTATACAAGCCGTCCTCCAGCATCGCCCTGCAGCATCCCAGTCCTGCTGGGGGATAACTCGGAGAAGAAGCTTTGCCTCCTGAGCTTAGACCCTAGGAACTGCTTCTTGCTGCACGTCTCCCTCCACCAGCCCTCTCTGTAACGGCACTTTTTAGCTGACTTCTGTATCGCTTCGCTCAGCCACTGTGCTGTCTTCTTCCCTTATAATTAAGCAACTCAAGAAATCCTTTGAGGTCAATAAATTCTGAGGAGGCTTACATAAAACAGAATATAAAGTGGAGAGCCCTGCCATCAGAAGCCCGTAAAAGTCAGGCTCTTTGCGCGACACCTCTGCAAATGGCATTATGTCATTGCCTAATATTGGTGGGGAACGGTAAGATTATGGTTTTTGTTCAGAGCTATAAAAAGTAACGAGTCTCACATAATCTACTGGAGCGAAGGGGAGGAGGGGGAGCACGAGAGGGGAGGAAGGTGACTGTAAAAGTGAACTTCCATTTTTTTGGGCATCCCAAGTGCGTTAGGAAATCTAGCTCATAACACCCAACTAGACTTTAACGTGCTCTGTCCCCTGGATTTAATTTATTTTGTTTTCCTTTGCTTGCCGGGAACACCCACACAAAACCTTCCAGGAGTCAGGCGGTCTTTTCTGGGTAAATACAACATGATGACCAGAAACTGGGAATCGTTATGGGGCAGGTGGGGGCGGCGTGGTTCATCCTGCCCATGGCACAGTGCTGCGAGTGTCTCGGATGCTGCTCGTCCCAACTGGATGGAGCCCACGACATTATTCTCAGTCTCCACAAACAAGATGACACGTTTCCGGTGCTAAATATTTACTTTCTCCCTGTAGGAATGTAAGTGCTCAGCCCACCGATCTGTGGAGCCGTTCATGTCGGAAGAGGAAGGAAGCGACCCTCCAAGGGACCTTTGTGCTACAGCCCTGAACGCTGGGCTGTGCGGGAGTTAACTGCCAGCCCTGAGGGCCGGGGACCCAGCGCACCGCTTCCCCGCTGTGAGCAAGCGGTCTGCGAGCAGCGAGCCGTGGTAAGGACCGGGCTGCGCGCGGAGAGCCGAGCACGGTAGGCGATGCCTGGTTGGCTTTTCGTCCTGCCTGGTGCTGGTGAAGGTGGACGCGCGTCGAAACGGGGTGGGAAGAGGCCCCTCCAGACTGCACTCAGTGAATACCAGTACCAGATCTGAGGCTGGGGGGGGATATTGTCACAGTGATACTCCAAAGGAGAGGAAGGCACTTTTTTCATGCACCGTAACTGTTCGCTAATGCACGTGGAGCTAGCTGTCCTTTCTGTCCGGCACCCTCATCAGTATTCTTTTCCTTTCTGTGCTGGAGTTAGGCAGAGGGATTCCGCTGAGCGCTGGCTGGCTGTCAGTCGGTCCAATTCTACATGTTTTAAGATGTGTGCTTTTTATGGGGCTAAAAATTGGTCTGGAGCCCCTGCATAAGCAGCAGCCTCTAGGGGTGGTGGTTGTTAGCTCTCTCTTTGGATCCCCGGTTGGGTCTCTATTCATCCCCAGCATGTGCAACTCCCTCGAACACCACTGAGCTTTCCCGGAGCTCATCAGCGCTGAGCGGGGAGTAGCGCAAGAGCCATCAGCGGCAGCCGACGTCGGGGTGCGGAATAACCAGGATTCATGCGTGGGAGTATGTAACCAAAAATGCAGCTGACCCGGTGGCAGCCCCAGAAGGTGCTGCAGCCCGCTGGGTTGTAAGTGGTTCTGAGTTGGAAAAGATGCAGTTTTTAACGTGTTAAGCGGCGTCCTGCCCCCTTCAGTTCCCCCGTGCTCTAGTGACAACACCAAGCTCCTGTGCCCCGTGGGGTACTGCAGTCCTCCTCTCCTCGCGTCCGTCTCAAGTGAGCCCTCTCTATGTAGTTCCGAGAGATGGCTCTGACTTTCTAACTTGCCTTCCTGATACCTCGCAACTTTTCTTACCTTCCCATGGACGGCAAATGAAAACAGTCGCTAAAGGGCACTCGCTTAAGGCCATCAGAGCTGCTCTTGCCCTTTGCTCGTTTTCCTTTCCCAAATTTTATCTATGAAGTGCGAACTTCTGGGTTTATCCCGAGCAGCAAGGCGCAGTGTGATGGGGCCACGCAGCAGGGGCACGCGGGACCAGCATCGCAGCGAACGTGAGCAAGGGCTGCCAAACCTCCAAAAATCCCGCACGGGCCACAGCATACGTATGATGCCGGCTTTATAGCCCACGCGCCGCCGACCCAAGGCTTTCTGGAGCCAGCCAGCGCTGCACAGTTGCTCTCCACATGTGCCACAGGTTTGGCACATCTCCGAAGCCTTGGACCCCGCTCATACGTGCTCCTGCGAACGCACCCGCTACAGACAGCTGGGAAGCTCCCGCCAGCCAGATGGTCGAAAGGCTGCCTGCACCTGAATCCTTAAAAGCGTTTGTTCTCCAAAAAAATTGTTTGTTCTCCGAAAAGGGCTTAGCCGAGACGTGGGCAGCCCCGGCTCTGCGCGGGGGGCTGGTGCATGGCACCGCGCCGCGTCCCTTTGCCCATCCGCCCTGAACATCACCGTGTCACCTGGGGTGTGAAGCTGCTGCTTGTGGTGTCTAGACTTGTGATTACTGAAAATTAATTAAACTGAAGGAAATTAGGCTGGAAGGGGAGTGGGCTCATGGGAGGGGAAAATGGAAGAGAAAATAGGATACTGGTGTTAACCCTTTCCAGGTGCTGGAATAGCAGGGGCTCGGAAATGCTCTCGAGGCTGCTGGAATAGAAGTAGTGGGTTGCTATGATTTTAGGAACGCTGCTCCCTACACGCGCAGCCCTGTGCCGGCAGCGCCCAGGTCTGCTGCACACATCCAGAGCGGGCAGGCTGTGCTCCCTCTGCCCGTGCCTTTTCGGTGAGCCGCCTTATTGCCAGGCAGACCTGAAATAACGTGCACATCAGCAGCAGGTTTAACACGAGCTGGATGAGGTCAGAGGAACAGAGGTGCTGGGGTGTAATCCGATGATAAATCAGAGCTTTATGGGGACGGGACGGGAGGCTGAGTGAGCGGCAGAGGGAGGTGGCTGCTGGTGGACTGTCTCCTCTTGCTTTTGCATAGTCTCTTACCTGCTCTTCTGTCTCTTAAAGCCTCTCTTATATAGCCTTTCAGCGCGGTATCCGAGCGCTTTGTGCCTTCCCCTTGGCATAAAGCCACCGTCTGGCTAGCAAGCAAGTACAAGCTGCAACACCTGGGTGTCAGCTACCAACATCAGGGTGTGCGACAATGGACCCATCTGTAGCGCTTGGCACATGCTGAAGGTTTTTAGATGTGGTTGGCTGAAAAGCAGGATCAGAGAGAGGGAGGGGGGAGAGCAGGGGAAGAGGGCTCCGCTGGGCACGCGGAGAACATCATTTTGGCAAAGGTGCCGGTAGGTTTCAATGGGCTTGTCTGCTTCTTTGCTCAGCTTGTGCATTCAGTAAAGGATCCAGGTTGTTTCTAAGAAAAGCAGGAGTAGATTTCCCCAAAGGGCAGGTTTAGAAGCCTCGTTCTTTGTCTCTGGAGAACAAATCTAATGCTATAACTAGATTTAATAAGAATACATTTAATAGTAATAGATACAATAAAAGCCTGATGCAATAATAACTGGTTTTATTGTTCTCCCCCACCAGCCAGGTCCTGCTGACTGACCCCTGAGCACCACGGGGTCTCTCGCTGGATTTGGAGGGGCGAGTGCTCTGGTTTTCGGGCTGCGGCAGCTTTGACAGCATTGTGTCCTGGAATAAATTTCAGTCGGGAGGGCGTGGACAAGGGCTGCCTTTGCTATTTCCACACCGGTATCTGAGGCCAAAGAGCCATGATAGTTTCCAGTTTGGATGGATGGATGGATGGATGGAAAAACCCCACGTCCCCATCTGAAAATGTCTGTATGTCTGTACAAAATCCTGGCCAAGGCAGGGAAGGGGTTTACAGGAGCCATAGCTATTGCATCGGGTTCACCTAAGTGAAAACTGCAGCGCACTCAGAGGGAACAGGGCTTTTTCCCCTTTGTGCGGCACTGATGTGTTTTTAAATGCATGGGCAAAGTTTGTAGCTTATTCCCTCCAAAGGGGCCAAGTCCTCCTGGCATTCTTATGAACAAGCTCATTAGAATAAAATCCATTATGCGCATAACTAATGACACAAATTTACAAATCTGTTGACAATTATGACCACATCCCTCCTTGCCTTCGCTTGTGGCTCGCCGAAGTGACCGGGCAAAGGAGCGCAATCCCCAAGTTTTACAGCTCACGAGCTCCGAGTGCAGCCATGTGAGATTATTTCCCAGCTGGATGACCAAGCTGTCACCAGGCAGGGCAGCACGGGAGGACCAGGGCACGGGACCGTAAACTGTCCCCGGGAGACCTGGAGTCATTCTGAAGGCAGAACGAGGTATTCCTGGCTGCAGAGACCATTATTTTGGGGTTTTTTTTTCAGCTGGGGCGGGAGGGAGAGCACACGCGTGTGCACGCAGACGGGGGCTGTTCCAAGGAGCGCCTGGCGTCCTCTGGAAATGAATAGAAATCAAATTGAGACGCTGGTGTCCTCCGAGCGTTCAGTATTTCCAAGACCTTGCCAGGCGGGTGTAATTTATTGAATGTAGGGTTTGTGAAATAGTGCTCCTGTCAGGGGGAGATTGGCACCAGAGAGATGGAGGCGGCTAATTCTCAGGGGGTCCTCCCTGGCAAAAACCCTCTATTGAGTCCTCGTGCTACTTGTGCTCATAACTGCCGAAAAACCAGGAGTGCCATCTGCAAACTGTGATTCATAAACACTCTGTCAGTCTGCCATCTACCCTGACATCATAAAATAACAAGAAGCAGCATTGTAATAAAGAGAGGAGGTTTGCAGTCGACCAATTAAATGCATCTAATTTATTTCTGTTACAGCTGAGGCTTTATTTATTAGTAAACAGCTGCATTTGTTACACTTTTTTTTCCCTTTTTCTCTCTTTACTAGGAGTGTGCCAACTGGCACTTTTGATAATCCATTAATCCTAAATAATCATCTGGGTACTTCATGGTTGGTAGGGAAAAAAACAGCACAGAAAGGTTATTAAAAGTTAAAACGTCTCCTCGCAAGGAGGCTGGAGAGCGCTCCTCTGCCAGGGGTTTGCATGAGTTACGACGGGCTTAAGTGTGCAGGCCAAGCCTTATGCTCGGTTTACACCTGCGAGTAACCGGCGTGGCAGCCATCTGAAAGGGCTGTAAATCCTGGAGCAGGATCTGGCCCTGTGGATATTTTTCTAAGGACAGCCTGGTTGTGGTACAGGAGGAGCATTTTCATGTTTGGTTTATGTGCCTCCCCCTTTCTCAGCGCTAACTTGATTCTCAGCAAAGCTAAAAATCTGCTAATTGGTTGTCAAAGTCTAATTAGCTGATATTACCGAAAAAAAAGAAGATAAGTTTGCCTTTTATAATTGGAGCTGAATCCCCCCCTTTCCCCTCCCCCTGAACCCCCTGGTGTGTGCTAATTGAGCTCCAGGACTTCAGTGCTCTCTCCTTTTCAGTGCCCTGGGAAGCTTTGCAGTTAATGAGACGCTAATGCCAACCACCCCGCGCGGGGACGGGACGGGGCGAAGGCGTGGGGACGTGTGGCGGGAGGGCGCAGCTCAGCAGCCTCCCTAAAGCAGCCTCGCTCGGTCAGCGACGGCCCGTCGTTTCTCATTCCCCTCCCGTTTTGCTGAAGGTGCGCCGTACGCGGCGGAGGAAGAAGGCTGCGCCCCGTGCAGGAGTCGAACGGACACGATGCGGCCCCGCTGGGTGGAAGTGTCTGCGCTACCCGTTGTTCTCTCTGCTTGCGTGCATACAGCTATAAATGCAAAACCTCTGCTGCCGCCAAGCCCGCCGTGAAGCCCACGTGGGCTCTCACACCTGCGTCCTCTCCTGCGCCACCACCCTTGCCGAAGACCCCGGTGGTGAGCCCAGCGCCAAGGAGAACCTCTGTGCCATCTCCTCCTCCCGCGGGGAGCAGCGCGTGCCACGCTGTGCCGTGTTTTGGTACCTCGATTTTAAAGCCGCTCTCTTGTCATATGTTAAAAACACCCAGTATTAAAAAGAAGCGAGCACAGGTGGGTGCTCTATATATGGGTGCTCTTTTTCAATATGTATAATAACGTTGAGTTTACTTACTCAGTCATGTTTTCCTCTTCCTCCTCCTCCCATCTTCCTCCTCCACACCTGCTTTCAGTCGGTCCCCTCTGCCCCGCCTGTCATCCCATCTCTCTGCCGCTTTTACCACAAACCCACTAACGTTATATTTCGAGTCAAACCTTCAAGCCCACGACATTTAAGCAAGTGAATCCAGAACTCCGAGCGGCTTCGCCAGCCTCGCCAGGCAGGGAGCCGGCACGGCCCCGAGGAGCGTGCGGGGGATGCGGGTGACCGCTCGAGGTGCTAAGCTGTAGCCGGTCGCGGGGTTTCACCCCTCCTGGCAGTTGCAGTCTGTTTATTCCTTTAAATCTGAAAATGTGGAGGTTTTTTCTAGAATCTAAAAAAAAAAAAAGAACATATTAAGGGCAACCGTTGCTGCTAGATGAACAACTTCAGATGAACGTGTCATCTTGTCATACGTCACACGCGCTTCGCAGCGCGTACCCTGACCACGGCGGGTAGCAGGCTGCGAAAAAGAAACAAAGAGAAAAGTGGGGAATCAGGCTACTTGGAAGGCCAGATGTTTATTTACTTCTTCTTTCGACTATCAGTACAAACAGAGACTTCTGAGTTATTTCAGATAATACCTGCTTCGGGTAACCAAAGGGTAGCGGCTGACAGCTGACATCTGGTTCAGCAGTGTGCTGGGGTCAGTGCCTGCCGTACGGGCTGGAAGGCTCCATCCCTGGGCTTATAACCAGGGCCGTGAGGAGCCTGATGCTTCCCCCAGCGTTAAGCAATGGGAGCGGGTAAGCTGCTGCGCAAAGGAGTAATCAGGAGGGTCTTCTCCGTGTCGTGGGGTTTTGGGGCGACCTCCCACCCCTGCACCTCTCTGGAGCAGATCTGGTGGGGTCAGCTAAGGTCAGGCCATGGTTCTTGAAAGCCTTTTGGGGTTTTTAAGTCTGGCAGAATCCTGTTTGTGAATGTCGTTAGCGGGGCGGTGCAGCAGGGTGGCAGACAGCAACAGAAAGGTCTAAAAGACGGCCCGGGTGCCCATCGCTGTCCCCTGCTCAGCATCTTAAAAACGGGAGTATCCAAACACGTCCACACCGCTGGGGGAAACGTGGCCCTTTGTTCCATGTGGGCGAAAATGAAGGTGGGTTAAATGCGTTTTCCTTTTTTGCTGTTGCCTCCTTATTTTATCTTATTTGTTTGGATGTCCTGCAGAGAACATGAGTCAGTGTAAGCACTGCACCGGCCTGGGCTTGACCCTGGGCTTGGGCAGCCCTCAAGCAAAGTGTGCAGCAGGCTGGTGTCCTGCGTCCCTGCCTGCTTCCCACGGTGTTGTGCCATCCTTTCCCTTGCTAGGTCCTCTCTCTCCTGCTCTTCTCCCTGATCCCGGATGGCGTTTGGAAACAGTCTGTAAAGGAGTCCCTCTTCAGTGGGGTCTCCTACGAATGTCGCCTCCTTCACAGACACAGCCGAGAAGTGAGAGCACCCAGCAGCTTCTCCAGCCCAGCACAAACGATTTGTCTGATGCCAGATGCTCCAGGACTGGTGAGTTTTGATCCTGTTCGTTGCTCTGGGGAAGGGGCTGGTAATTTTCTTTTTTTCTCAACCGTAATTAACGTTTTTGCTCTGTGAAGGCGAGCTTATTAATTGTATTTGTGTTTTGAATGACTGCGATATCCTTAGACTCATCTCCTCAGGTAACGTCACTTCTTGAACACATCAAGCCTCACCCACGGTAGCTGCAGTGGAGAAGGGGTGTTGAAAGGGTTAATGGCAAAGGTGAGCCATTAAGTGGGGTGGAAAGAATGGAAATTGGTGCAGATGTTGAAATAATTTGTTTTAAAACCACAAACCACTATTCTCAGGTGTTGCTGGCAGCCTTCTCCACTTAGTAGGAACCTGTTGTTTCTGAAAGTCACTTGGCAACAGAATAAGGCAAGAAAGAGGAAAAAAGCTGCTGTGGCGCCGGGCTGGAAGTGCCGCTCTTGCGTACTGTCATCAGCGGGTTGACTGGGAGTGACGGAAGCCGATTGGCCATATTCCCTTGCTTTTGCAACATGCTCGGGTACAAACTTGTCTCTGCTTCTGCCTTGGGCAGGTCAGCCGTTGTGCTGCCCCCCTGATTCCGACCTGCTTTTGAAAAACGAGGTTTATGCTAGGAAAGGCTGAAGTGGATTTGGTTAGGTAAATCATTGCTGCTCCTCTTCTGAGAAGTCCAGTTGTTAATTTTCCAGGAGCCTCAATTGTACGGGGCTACTCCTTTGTAAATGTGAAAATTGCCCTGGTTCTTGGGCGATCCGGTGGAGCTCTTCATAAATAAACCTCATGGAGCCAGAACCTCTGTTGCTGAGGTTACAGCATCACTATCTGCTTAAAACACAGCGTTTGCGCCCAACGCTCGGTTCATTAACGCGTTCTGTCCATTGGCTCATTTGGATCTGTTAACGTAATTGTTCTTTCTAAACAACTGGGTCATTCTCTCTCCCTGAACAGAAAATCAAAGCTGGCTTCAATGTTCTGGACGGACCGTGCAGCCAGATAAATAGGAGTGCTCCTCTCTAAACTCGCCGGGGCTGAGCTTTAGGTAAGCATGCCGTGATTCCACTTAGCATCAGCCTTGAAGTGAGACGCACCGTGGGGTGTATTTGGAAACAAGCGGGAGAGCTCGGCAGCTTTCTCTGTTGTAGATGTCCTGCCTCCCTCTGCAACCCAAAGCAATAATGTCTTCCTAAGCTATTCTGATAAAATCCTTCTCCTTCCCTTGAACTGAAGGGCTGGCTTTATTCCTATCCCCATTTTTCTGGGAGATGAGAAGGAATATTCCCCTTTTTAATTTCTCTCCCGTTGGCTTCCCCTTGCTACTCATTTATTTTTTTTTTTAGGTGACATTGTTCTACTCGCCAAACCTGTAACTTTAACAGAGGGTGACAGGGTGACCTTGACGACAGATGTTCCTGTGGCAACTGATGGCACTAGCAAACCCGAGAAGCTGCTGTACGCCGTCTCCCCGCCACCTGTGCGTGGTCAGATTGAGCACATCAATTATCCCGGCGTGCCCGTTCCCAGTTACCGCCGGTCGGATGTGGTGGCCCGGAAGGTCTCCTATGTCCACGACAATAGCCGTGGGGCCGGCAAGGAGTCACTCAGGTGAGAAGACCTCCCCTTGGCACTCCAGCGTGCCTGAAAGCTCTAAGCCAGCGACGGGTTACGCTTGCATCGCGTTCTCCCCACGCCGGCGGGTGCGGTATTAAGGACCGGTATGGCTGTGGGGAAGAGGCTGCCGCGAAGAGCGCCGCGATGTGATTTGGCCAGTACGGCGGTTACGTACTTCATGAACTGTAACAGGGAGGCTGTACGGCCACGGGCAATAGGCGTCGCGCAGGCTCCGTGCTGGGGTGCGCCCGAGTAGGCCGCGTGAGCAGTTAGCGGGGGAAGTCAGCGATTTAGCTACATACGAAGAGTTCACCGTGTTTCTCAAGGTTGCCAGCAGTGGAAAAGGAGAAGCAAAAATTCCCCATCTGTGACTGTTGCTGCTTTCTGGGCAGTTCCTTCTCCTGAAGGGGAAAAAAAATAATAATAATCGTAACATTGTCTGAAATGATCGGGAGAACTTAGTCCAGATGGCGGTGTCATTTCTAAGAAAAAGCATATGTTGGCCATTATGATACTTAAATATAATGGTTTTACATTCCTCTAGTGGGCACAAAAGGCACACAGCAGAGTTGGCGGGGTTTTTAATCCTCGGAATGGTGGCGGCGGTGGTGGAGTGGTGGGAGATTTCATCTTCCAAATGGTGCGTTTCCCAGAAGATGTGGGAATCTCAGTTGAGGAGAGCCTGCTGCAAAAGCCGTGCTCCCGTGGGATGTAAATCTGTGCCTTCCTCTAGCCAGTAACAGTGGAATGGCTTAATTTACTGCCCCCTTCGGATTATCGTCGGGTTTTATATATATTCTTCCGGCTTTTGCTTTCTCCTTCTCTTTTGCTTTAACGTGTTTTTCTTTCCGATTTGCTTTAAAAGTTATTTACACTCCCTTTGCAGCAAAGTGGGCACTATAACTAATTTTATTCTTACCGTGATTAACTATGAATAATTTCCTAAGAAATGAGTCAAATTAACCAGGGGAAGAAGGAATCAATAAATCATGAAAGCCGCCTATTTCTAAGTGGGGTTAAAACCACCATTAAATAAATCACAGACTCTAAATGATGACCCGCTTGGATATGGTGGGGGAAAAATGTCCATTTAAATTGTGGTGAAAGGAAAAAAAAAGTGTGGCCCAGCATCTGTGGGCCCCCCCACACCAGGCGAGGAAGGGGCACGGGAGGGGCAAGGTGCTTTGGGGAAGGGTCCAGGGACAAGGCAGAGAGGAGAGGGGTGGTCTCCCAGCGGGGAGGCAGGCAGGCAGGGAACAGAAAAGCTCTGGCTTCTGGTCATGGAGGCATAAATGTTGTTTAACAGCACCTTCTGCCTCCATCCCCGCTCTGCGCGGGAGCTCGGGAACGCAGGGGCTGACCTGACCTCGCTCAAAACACTGGCGATGTTTTCACCCCACTTTGATGTGTTTTTCCCGTTGCCTTTCACAGGGTTAGTCACGATTTGAACTTGTTGGAGGCAATTTCAGAATCAGGCCCACCGTGCTGCTCGCCTGGTTTACGTTGCAGCCTTCTAATCCTGCGTTAAGGATCACACTGTGATGGCACGCTGAGTACAGTAACATCACCTGGGGCTTGACTTTCATCTCTTGTCTTCCTTGAGACTTACAAATCTAAAGTTTGCACAAGGAATGCCATCACTTTGCAGGACAATAGCTCATCCATCTTCACACCAGCAGGTAAAACATCTTTAAATTGTAGAAAATTAGACAGCCTTTCCTCCTCAGGTTTTCTGTGGGAAGGAACGGGTCAACATGCTTATTCCTTAGTTAGAAGGGGAAAAAAAAAAAAAGGAAGGGAGAAGCAGTTCTGCTTGTAACCTCCCCATTTGCAATTCCTTTTCATGGTCCTTTCTCCTCCCTGGACCCATGTGTGAAATGGCACCAGCTCCCTGCTCGCCGGGACAGAGCATGGGTTACCTTGCATTACGGGCCAGAGGTTATCCGCTGGTTGGAATCGGCGCATCCACGTTGGCTGAACCGGTGCTGCAGGCATTAAACTGGCCCTGTGGCTTAGAAAGTTCGTAAAGTTGCTGAGGGGGTCTCTTTCCTGATGTGCTTTGTGGTCACGGGAGCTCATCGCTGGTTTTGTGGGGGAGTATCCTGTCGATTCAAGGTGATGTGGTGTCTGGGGACCTGTTGGTCCTTCCCTTCTTCCCATCTGGCTCCCGTGGGCAGGAATTGATGCAGGTCTTTTGGCATAGCTGTGCATGGGACCAGAGGGCACAGCACTCACTCGCTGCCCACAGCATCCCAAACCGTTGGTGAGAGCAGGTACTCCAGGGCTCCCTCCAAAAATGAATGCAAACCAGTGGCGCCTCGTGCCTTCACCCACCCCCCGGGCTGGCACTGCACCAGGGGGAGCACACGAGCCCCCTCACCCCGGTGTCTTCTGTGCCGGACTCGACGGGTGAATCGTGCTTGTCCCGCGCTCCTGCACTGGTTCTTCATCCTGGTCGTGCTCTTTAATAATACATGCTGCTGCACGGAGGAGTGCTTACGGAGCAGCCAGGAACGAAGCCTGTTTTTTCCGAAGTGCTGTATAAACATGGGCAGATGGACGTGTGCGGGGAGGCCTGGGCCCGTGTGGTGGCCACTGAGCTGGTCTCTGCTTCCTGCTGGTTGTGGAGGACAGAGGGATGGGGGACATGGAGGATGGGCAGGGAGCAGTGGAGCAGCAGTGGGGAGTGAGCTGGAGGCCCAGGAGGGGGTTGCAAAGGGTGGATGGGATGGTTATCCGCACAGGGTGCCATCCCTGCCACCCTCCTTCACATTTCCTTCCAAAACAGAATTTATGGGCAGGTAGGAGGCTGCCTGCCCCAAGGATGTCAGCAGCCAAGTTGGCTCTGAGCAGCCTACGGCCTTGGCCCCTCTCAAATGTGAGATGCCTGTGGAAGGGAGGATGCAGGAGGAAGCTGAGGGGGGGGACACCCACCGCCTGCCCCCACCAAGGGCATGCAAAGCGGGTCCAGCAGCTCCGTAGGGAATGGTTGGGGTTGAGGGAGAGAGACGGGGGACTTGTCTTTCAGGCATGAAGGAGTTAAAGCACAGGGATTGAAAAAAAATAGCCTTAAAAAAACCCAAAAACCCCACACTCACACACACACACTCACACACTCTCACAAAACCCTGCACCCTAAATTAATTTCTGCTGGTAATCTATATCGGGTTAAATAACGCCTCATTATTCTGCAACACAGCTGAGGCTTCTCAAAATGTTTATCTTGTTTTGTAACTGGTACCTTCTGGCATATTCCAGTGCCAACTCTCCTAGCTCTTGCTATATTTCATTCTCACTATTTTTGGAATGGAGCTGCTGGTTCCAGGTGATTTAATAAATTGCTTTTTTTTGTGTTCCTTTTAACTTACCCATCTGCTCAACACATGCGTAACTTGCAATCTGTCGGCAGTTTGCAGAAAGACAAACTGTCAGAGCTGCATGCATTTGACAACTTTGTTCCCAATTAGATTAGTGGTAATTTTAACAGATTTCAGGGCAATCGAAAAAAGGGATGACATGTTATTAAAGCATCAATTTTGACAGACCCAAGCACATACAATTTCAGTGTAAATTATTTTAAATGCTTTAATTAAAGCTATGAAAGATTTACCCTTTTAAGCGGTAAGTGATTGCAAGACAAATATAAAGGGAAAGTGGATAACAGAGTTTCCTAAATGGTTTATGCTGCGCATGGCAGTCCACAAGTCACCACCACCATAATCTATGACTGTAATGTTGGAGGCATCGTTAATTATTCATAACCTCATCTCTGGAGCAGACGTGATTAAGAACATGAGGAGCATTCAGAGATCTAAGCAGTACCCATGAAAATCAGAGCTCAAGCCCCATTTAGGTCCTGTTAGGAAACAGTTCGGGGGTGCCTCACACGGCGGATATTTTATAAATACACTTCCATTTTTCCCCAGTTCTGCTCTGGTTTAGGTGGCCAAAGCCCAGTGGTCAGGGTGATTGTAGATTTAGGGCAATTGGGGATTTTTCTCTACTTGAAGACACTTCACAGGCTGTGCAAGCACTGTGGGGAAAAAAAAAAGAAGGAAACAAATACAGCATTCATTATTTAAACAGCACACGGCATCTAAATTTGTCACTGCGGGAGCACCGCGCCGCGGGTGCAGCCCATTTAACCGTTTCCATGGGTTTGCGAGTTGTGGCCCCCTTCCAGCTCGGGCAGGGCTGCCCTTGGCGGGCTGGGCAGCTGGGCTCGGCCCCTCTTGCCCAGCCCTGGTGTCCCAGCCGCGGGACCACCCGGCTCCCTGTGGTCACACCTCTATCGGGCGCTCAGATGCGGGGCTGCGTTGGAGCCGAAACCTTCCCGGAGGGCTGCTCCCAGGGTGCTGGTTATTTGGGCGGCGGCTCTGTGGCGCAGGGCCCTCTCGTTTTCAAGCTGTTAAACGCGCGTGTTGCTTTGGCGCATAAACTGTTGGTCGCGCAACCTGCACTGAAAGTTTATTTCCCTTTTAGCTCGGGGACTGTGGGACTCCCTGATGCTATTTAGAGGAACGAGCGACGAGCACACTGTTCCCACCCTTCCCTGGTTCTGACAACCAAGCTTGCATACATCTGCTTTGGGGGTTTTCTTGTTTCTTCTGGGGACAGGCGTGACTTGGTGTGCTTTTCTGAGCAGCGTAAAAGTTTGCCCTCGGTTGCTGACCCAGAGCGTTGCGGTACCGAAATGCGCTGGAAGCGAGGGCAGTGGGTCCAGAAAGCGCTGCAGGAAGCCGGGCAGACTTTGGTCCTGTGCCCTTTCCAGCCATGCAACGGCCGGGACATGCAGTGATTTGTAACGGGCACAAGTCGAGCGAGTAAGGTGCCTGGCGGGAGTGTCTCACCGCCTCTGGGACTGTTGCTGGTCGGCAGGCACATGCTGCCCGCCTGTTCTCTGCGACGCTGGTCTGTGAACCAAACTGTGCAGGGGTTGCAGTTGGGACAGCTCCTAAATCCTCTCCAATCCCTTCCTCTCGTGTTCTTCTCAGCTGGTGTGATTCAGCGCAACAGATGTGCTGGGAAAATCTGGAACTTCCATTTCGTCGGTACGAAGACAACCATGGCTTTCTTGTCAGCAGGTCAAGCGAGGAGCCAGTAGGATGGGTCATGCAGGTGAGGCACCAACCCTCTACGGTGGCCTTCCCGTGCACCACCAAACAGTACTGAGGGACAAGAATGTTGTGTAGAGGCTAAGAATTAGCAGGAGTAAGGGCGGAGAGAGTCTCTCGAATCTTGTGCTCTTCTCCTTGCTCATCAGCACTTTCCCCTGCCAGAGGTGCTCTGACTGGTTTGGTTCAAAACGTGATACTCTGGAGATACTAGAGAGCCCATCTTCATGACAGATTTGAGTTAGGATAGGGACTCCAGAAGCTTAAAGCCTGAAAAATCTTCCCATTTTTAGTAGAGTTTCTGAGACCAAATCACTGGGAAGGGAGCCCCTGTGAGCTAAGCAGAGACCTAAAATAGCTTATTTAATCAAATCACATAGAAAACAGAGCAAAAAGCCCTGCTTGCATACGTATGAAGCTTTGCTGCCTAATCCATTTTATAACGTTTTGCAATTAACAGGCCAGTGTTCATCGGCTGATAAATAATTAACAGCTGCTCTTGTTTCTAGGGCATGACGTAAAGGGCTCACGCAGGACAGAAACTAGCTGGAGTCGTTGGCCAAAACTCTGACCAAACACGCGTTTCTAGCTCACAAAATCACATTTCTTTGAAAAATTGCGCTTCCGAGGGAGTCCTTTGTAATGAGTCGCCAAACTTAAAAAACAAAGTTGTCACCTGCTCTTTTTGTCAGGCAGGTGTTGGAAGTCTGGGTGAAGGCTTCTCTTTTTTTACTGCCGTTGTTCAAATCAAGAATTCTGGTGTAAACGCAAGGCTTTTCGTGATTCCCCTACAGCTTGCTAGTATCTGTGGTTTCCCTGGCACTGCGCTCAGGATTCCTTGATCTTTGCTCAAGCTCTGGGAGGAGGGAGATGGGAATTTGAGGGATGCAGCCAGCCCTACGGGTTTGAACACACGTAGCGGTCCAGTTGGTACTCACCTGAAATAACTACAACTTGCCTCGCTGTGACCGGTGGTTACAGACGGGAGATGCGGAAAACAGAGCGCCTGGGAACGCCCCTCGAACGCGTCTTGCTGGCTGTCCCGTCAGCTCGCGGCTCTCTCACCTGCTCACTTGCATCTGGTTTGGGGAGGGGGAGGAGGTGTTTGTGTGAGCCATGAACGCCCGCAAGGGAAAAGCCGAAGCCGTGCCGGAGGAGAGCTCAGGGGCTTCCTCCAAAGCTTTTCTCGTTTATTTATTTTTATGCTACATATTCATCAAGCAATTACCAGCGCTCTTGGCTGAGAGAGGGGGATGACTCCTGTTTACAGCACACACAATCATCTGTGATTAAGCAAGTTCATGCCATGCCCATGCAGAAGTTCGGTCTCCCACACAGACAAGCTTTACTCCTGCCGTAAAGGCTCCTGCTGCAACAGCGAAGCAGGCTTCTTGACCGTGGTTTTTATCCCATAGTTTCGCGCAGTTTTTCAGATATCCTAACTTCAGGCCAAGGAGCTTCAGAAAGAAAAGGGTCAAAAGACTTGAACACGTCTCCAAATTAAAATTGTGAAACTACTCTAGACAGTTGAGGATGGATGTGATGTATTTGTGGCAGCGGGTGTCACTGAAGAGGTTTGCGGTAACATTTTGTACTGTTTGGAGTTTCTAAGTGTTGCAGGCTTCTTGCCCAGGTATATCGCTTTGCTGTAATGCAGCCAACTGACCAAGGTGTGAAAAACTAAGGCCAGGTCAGTATCTGCCAGGATGGGATGCAGTCTCCCAGCCAACGGGGGATGGTTGGAAGTGATAATTGCTGCTATGAGGGAGCTGAATGTACTTGTGGATTCTTCTCCTATGTTTTTTAATTGGAGCTCAACCGCAAATGTGTGCTTTAACCACAAACCCTCCCAAATTCTCTCTTCTGCACACTGGCATCTCCTGTCTCACCTGGGTTCAGCTTCACCTACCTGCTCTGTGTCTCTCAGGTTATCTTGACTCAGCACTGGGACCTCATCCTGGTATTGGCACGGTTGTGTGTGGTGAAAAGGAGAGATGTTTGCTTTCCGTGCCCTGCCAGCACTGAGACCACTTACCCGCAGTTGTGCATGAATATTGAAGGAGCTGGAGTCACGTCTTGGCCGACTTGATACCCCCGGGTAGAGATGCAGGCTCAGGCTGTGCCCTGGGCTCATGCTGCTGCCTGCAGTGAGATGGCAGTGCCCAGTGTAGGTGGTGGTGTGTAAACACAGAGACCTGGAAGGATGAGAGTGGATCATTGTCCTCTCCATTGATGGGAGGGGTCCTCGGGTTGGTGGCAGCGGAGCCGTGTCAGCGCTGGGTCTGGTGTGAGTCTAGTTTGTGCTAGGCTAGACCACGGATCGTGGCTGCGCAGGCAGAGCAGTCCGGCTGCCCTCATCAGACACCAGAGGTTGATGGTGCACATTCGTGTGCTAATGTACGGAGAGAGGGCTTCAAGGTGGCTGTCTGCAGGAGCAAAGCAACGCTCCTTTGCTGTGTTCCACGGAACCGTTTGGTTCAGGAGGAGCGCCGGTTGTCTGTGGCTGTCCCTCCAAACCTTGGTGCTAAACCAGGGCCGTCGAGGGCTGCTGTTGACAGCTCCTCTCCTCCCAAGCTCCGGAGTGGCTGCTGCAGTAATGGGATGAGGGTCTGTGTTGCCAGCGGTCGCAGCGCGCTCAACTGTCAGCAACGCGGACCCTGCGGGCAGGAGCGGCTTAGGTCAGGAACTACCCCCGACCCTTAGCCAGGGGTGGTTTGTGTGAACACAAACTCTGCAGGGTTTTGTCTCTCGTTTCCTTTTGGTAGCAGCTTAGCTTTCATTCTTTCTCCCCCTCTATGTCTCAGACTTCCCTGGGACCAGGTTGTGCATCACCCTGCAAGAGCAGAGCTCTGTCTGTTAGGAACGATGGATTTTAAAACCGGGCTGGCTTTCTCCACCCCAGTGGGATGCACACCAGCCTACTGGTAGCGGGGTCCCACCACTCTCCCCAGATGCTCGTAAGCCTCCTGGTACCTCTGCAGACCCTCCGTCTTGCCCACCGAAGGAAGCCCTGCGCCTTTAAGCCCCCTCCCCGTGGCGGGTGCACACTTTTCTGCTTAGTCTGAACTGACGGGTTTAGCATGTCGCCTGTCTGGTCACCGGAGAGAGGCACCTCTGGCAAAAGTTCAGAAGTCAGTGTTTTGGAAAGATTGGTTTG
Source organism: Rhynochetos jubatus (assembly GCA_027574665.1). Taxonomy (NCBI): domain Eukaryota; kingdom Metazoa; phylum Chordata; class Aves; order Eurypygiformes; family Rhynochetidae; genus Rhynochetos; species Rhynochetos jubatus. The sequence continues at coordinate 368,239 of CM050656.1, read as the reverse complement.
ACCAGCTCTCAAGCGAGAGCAAATCCCAGACCAACGGCGGTCAGATCTTCAACGGCGTTTAACCGCTGTGGTGCTGCAGCTGACATCCTGGTGGCCTGGAAGGGAGTGCTCCTCGCCCCAAACCCTCAAGTTTTATTTATTGTTTCTTTTCTGCTCTGTTGGCAGGGGGGACCTGGGCTGAAGACAGATTGGTTTGACTTAATTCTAATCAATTAATGCGCTTGTGTATGGTTCTGGCCCAAGACTACGGGACAGAGTAGCAACTTGAGACGTTGCCTTGGGATCTGGACCTCTGTAATATCTAGCCTTGCAGTAAGGACACGTGTTCCTCCATTGCCTCTTCGGGGCTTGTTATTGAAGGGATCCTAAGATTTGCTGCATCTTGCTTTGCAAAATTGCCAGTTCGCAAACTTTTCCCCCTTTACACTGAAGGGTACTGGTTTCTTTAAACAAACAGCCAAACAGAAAAGAGCATGCAAACAGTTAATAGTAAGTGGTGCCCAAATTACATATTTCTTAAACTCGTGGCCTACTTTACTAATCAGTTGTCATAAGATGTCAGATGGGCACCCGTCACTGAAGAATTGCAGAATGCAGCCAGTGAAGCAACTAATTAGTTGGACAGTGGCATGGAGGTGTGTGTCTCCAAGGAAATGATCAGAGCAGGTGGAGGAAGTTTGGACAGATCCGTGTCTCCGGAGTCTAAACCCCAACACTTGGCTGAATCACGGGGATGCTGAGGGTGAGGGCACCACGGGTCCTCCAGCAGGGACCGTGCGTGGCGGGGGACAGCAGTTCCGCTGCTTCCCGGAGGAAACACAAGTCAGCTGAACGCTTGAAGGAGCACGACCTGAGACATGCAGGAGTTAGAACAGTTGAACAGTTCCATTCGGGAGAGCTGTAGCTGGCTGGCTCGCTCACCGATGGCTCATTACTCCTCCCCAAGCCTTTGCTCCCCAGCCCCTGCAAGAGCTGCTGTTGGCTACTCCCTGCAGGCAGCAGACATGCCTACCGTCACGGGAGGTGCTGGTCGTGGAGCCACCAGAGGGCAGGGTCCATGGGCTCCTGCTACGCCTGGGGACAAAAGGCAGCAGGAGGGGACCCTCGGACCTCTAGAACAAACATGGGCCTCTGCTGCGACCTCAAAGATGCAAAGAAATAAACTTTATGCACTTCTCTAGGTGGCCCTTGCACTCCATTATCACAATTTCGGTTGTTTTGAGTGCTGCATGACCTTCTCTCTTCCCTTCATCCCACTCCTGTGCAGGTGCACCCCTGCTGCACTCCGAGCTTCGTCTCCCTGTACAACTCCATGGGTGTGGAAGCATACCAAATCGTCCCCAAAACCCCTTCGGAGGGAGCCCCCCACCAGCCTGCGGGGACCTGGGAGAGGCTCAGCCTGGGATACCAGGAATCCCTTCACATACCAGGAATCCCTTCACACTGGTAAGTCACTTGCCTTCACAGCAAAGATGAGGATCTCATCCCTTTGGACAAATAGAGAACTCAAAGCCACTTGGGATCTGTAGTGCAACGAGTCCTCAGCAGAAAGTCTGGGTTTCCAGTGCCTTGCTGTTCTCAGCGTTCCTGAAGGCTGTAGGAGTTGCACAAGATGGTAAGAACAGTCGTGCTGTTGGTCTGTTACTGCTGTTGTACAGCTTAAGGGTAGCTGCGGCACAGGAACCATCAGGAGATGCATTTCCAGACCTGGAGTCGCTCTTGCGGGGTTGCTCTTGTGACTGCTTGGTTCCGTGCGGTGGGTAGTTTCCACCGGCTGTTGGGTGCTCAGCCTGGATCGGCAGTTTCGGGACTGGCCCCACCTGGGGGAGGGGATGCTGATGGGGCACGAGGGTGACTGTGCGGCCAAGGCGGGCCGATGGGCTTGGACGGGCAGTGCGCCCCACGTGCCCCGGCAGAATCACACTCGGCACACCCACGCAGGTGCTGTCTGGGGGGGTAAAAGGGCACCGTTTCTTTTCAACCTGTTGAATTCGGGCAAGGTGCTTGCGCAAGGGACAGATTCTCAGTTCCAAAAAAGCTGCTTCGACCTCTGAGCTGCCAAATTCCTCCCCCCACTCTCTCCCATCTTTCTTTCCAGTATAACACAGCTCCTCTGAGTCATTGTTTATCTAATTTATTTAACATTTGCCGGTGCCTGCAACCTAAAACACTGTCTTAAAACATTTGCTTGAAAAGCCTCCTTGTCCCAGAGCTGTCATTTTTTAGCATGATGGAAAATGGATAGAAATAATTATCCTGAACGAGGTTAGACAGCTTAAATGATTTGAGTTTCAAGGAATTAGTAAGCTTAGCTAAACATCTTATCTTGCAAGACACATGAATAATAAAAACACAGTGATGACCATAATGGCTTGTAAAATCCGTACGCCACTAAAGCACATGCGGCCTCTCGCAGGTAGCGGTGTCCACGTCGCCTTCACCCAGGGAGGTTTACAGCGGCGCATCGTCTGGTACGTCCTCGGTCCAGCTGAAAGGGCTTCAGGTACCTTCGAATCCCGGAAAAGATGCTCCCCGGGCCGTGACCGCTGGTGTCCAGTTCGGCTCGCCCAGGGGGCAGGGCAGTGCGTGCGCAGGTCCGTGGGAGGACCCGGGGTCCGTAGGAAGTCAGTGCTGCAGCCACAGCCTCTCTGACGGTCTTGGAAAAGGCCAGAAGAAATCGGGAGGCAGAGACTTGGTGCACACAGTGAGCTGGGTCAGGTTTACAAAGGTGTAACGGGGGGCGGAATTGGGCTCCTTGCCTCTGCATTATTCCCCCAGCCCATGATTTGGGGAAAAATAGAAGTTTTGAATTAATCATTGACCTTCAGCTTTGAAGAAAAACACAACTTTGGCACGAAATTGCCAAAAAATGAGAGTAACAATTTGCAATTGCTTAATTTCTCTCCTAGAAACCCAGGTGCAGGCAGGGCTCTGCGGCGCTCTGCGCTGCGCAGGAGTGGGCTCTCCTCCAGGGACCCTCGATCCAAGGCAGACAAAGAAAACACGGAGAAAAGCAGGCACCTGGCAGAGGAGTGACAAGCCATACGCAACGGGACACGGGAGATGTCCCCCCAGCCCCGCGCGTTGCACCGTGACACCCTGCAAATAACAGCCCTCCTCCGCCCAGCGAGGTGCACAAGCCTGGTGTCGCTCCCCTCAGTGGGGGCAGAGGGGTGATCCCGAGAGCGGCCCAGCCCCCCCGCCTCAACCCAGCCCCGGGAACGGGGCCCGGGGTACCGGCTCCTGCAGGGTGCATTGGTAAATGCGTCAGTGCGATGGAGATTGCCACGTAAAGCACATGTTCTGAAATAATCCTTTTTCACCAGGGTTTATGTTTTGGGGGCCTTCAGGCAAATCAGATAAAAACCTTCAGCCAAAAAACGCCCCTTTTCACTTCTGGAAGTAAATGACAGTTTTCTTTATGAAGAGGGAGGATTTGCAGAGCCACTGGTAAAACCCAAAAGTTCCACTTCGACCCTCGCTTTTTACGCTTTTGGATTGGTTTTTGGAGACCTCTGCATCGGTACAGAGCGACTTGCAACCCCGCTGGCAGCACACAGCTTTACTGCTCCAGAGCTGGCGTGAAGCTGAACGGGTGGCTGTATTTCACGCGAGGCGCTGCGGGAGAGCGCAGCTTGCGATGGCAGCGGAGCCCAGCCGTGGGGCTCTCGCCTTTCTGTTCAGCGCTCTTTTTATTAGCAACTCACAGAACAGGTAAAACGTTACGGGGACGCTTTAAATCTACCCTTGCTTGTGCAGCATCCGATGCGTATGTGATGGGGAAAGAAACTGAAAGAAGTGGGGATGCTGGAAATAAGGAAAAGATTGGATGCTGAAGAGTCACGCATGGTAAATTGTGGGAGACAGATGGATCTGTAATTCCAGCCTGGAATAGAGGAGCACGGCTTTGGTGCACTGTCACGGTTGTGGGGTGTCGTTGGGGTGGGTGCCCTCTGCTTGGTGGCCCCGAGGATGGGGCATCAGTGACATGGCAAGAGGCAGCGGTGGCCGGAAGCCGCCTCAGCTGTAGGAAAACCCTGTTATTTTACTACCTGAAGACACCCTTTGCTCTGAGGGGGTTATTTTGCCCTCCGCCCCCCCCAATTGAAATGAATCGTTCCAGAACTGAATTACACGGTGCTTTTTACAGTGCTCATGAAAGTGCTGGCACGGGTGGCAAAGGCAGGCGAGAGCGTGGAGCCCTCGCTCACACCAGCGTCACGGTAGGAGATGGCAGAGGTTTGGGTGGAGGATGCCTGCCGGCTGCCTCTAGCACCTCTTAATGAGATGAAGCCTAAATGCCTGGTTGACGCATCTCATTTAGACTAATGAGTCTTGCTTTGTGGAGAAGGGCCACGAAGTTTCCGCTAGCTGGCCGAGGGTCGCCCGCGGGGCTGCGGGTCAGTGCAGGCGGGTCCTGGCCCTACAGCCCTTTTGTCCCCCTCCATTATGGCTCTTGCAGCCCTCGTAAGCAGGCACACGCTGAATGCAGCTCGGAGGAGAGATGTGAACCCCCACACCGAACGTGCTGGGAAAGAGTGGGAAGGGCTGGTCCTCCCGCTCTAGTTCCTGGCTTTGTGGGACATGTGGTTTAAATTTCACAGATCTGTTGTAACTATTTTTCGCCCTTCTAGCCCGAAAAAATAACACCCTGTTAAATGTGATTTCCTGATGGCGTTTTTAACAAGCAATAGCAGCACCGGTGTGAACACCAAGGGGCTTTTGCCTGGGTTTTCTGTGCCCCAGATGAGGGGCAAGTGACCCATAATCTACCCCGTCATTCCTAGTGCTGTAAATAACCACCGTTTGTGTTTTCTGTAGGTCAGAGATGGGTGGGTCAGATGGAAGCGATCCTGAGGCCGACAGTCCCACGACGAAGAGCAGCCCCCATGGCGGGAGCTGTCTGTCTACCACAGAAGTGAGTTGGGTGAGGAGGGGTTTGGATGGGGCACCAACCTGCCAGTAGCCTGTTGGGCAGCGGCTTGAGACACGATGGTGAAAAATTGGCCTGGAGAGTTCTTAAGGCTGGGGTGTGTGGTGTGAAGATGTCAGGGTGAAATCCTGCTGCTTCAGAGGTGTCACTGTCAGTGGCCTCTTGCTCCAGCTCTCGCGGCACCCAGGCTCCTCGCAGCTCTGTGGTCAGACGGTGGCTGGAGGCGAGCAGCACCAAGGAAACCACATCCAAGGGATGGGGAAAGCAAGGGGCACACAAGCCCCCCGGGTGGCAGAGGTGCTCACCCACAGACCTGCCCCGCAGAGCAAGAGGAGCGGCTCTGCCCTCGTGCCAAACACAGAAACCGAGGGCGAGGAACCGTAATGCGACGGGGCTCGGCTCCTGGGGTTTGCCTCTCGGTAGCGCGGTTGGGGTTTTGCTGCAATTTGTTTCTCATGCTTGTGGAATTGTAACGTGGGGCAGAGCGCTCGTTACTGGGGAGCCACAACCCACAGATGAATAGCGCGGTTGGGTGCCAGCGTGAGCGCTGGCCCTGCACAGCCGTCGTGTTGGTAACCCGCCACTGCTCGCGGCAAAACCGAGGCGTTGCTTTTCCTTAGCAACTGCTTTGAGTTACGGAGCGAGTCCAATGCAAGCAGTAGTAAAGTCCGAGCGGGCCGTTACAGGTTTTACGGTTACCGGGTCGTTCTTGGCTGCACGTGCTGCTAATGCAGCGGTACTTTTCAAAGACGAACTGCAGAATGGACGCAGTGGGTCGCCTTTGGTCGTGTGCTGGCTCTTCTGCACTGTACATGACGAGCAGAGCAGACTGGGGGGTTTTGGGTGAAGGAAAACTGTGCAAACTTAAGCTTTCCATGTGAGAATCTCAGGTTGGCTACCGGAAAATCCCATGGGGGCTATCAAAACACAGCGCTGTGTTCTGGCTGGGTTTGGGACCACGCTGATGTGCCAGAGGCCAGCAGCCTCAGCGGGATGCCCTGGTCGGAGAACAACACGCTGCCCTGTTGTGTCCCGTCAAACATGAACAGTTGTCACCTGATTTTTCTTCTGGAGAAGACAAAAAGGCAGTATTTCAGCATTTGGCTGAAAACAAATGCCAGTTAGTGTTCTTTATGTCTGTTAAATAGGAAATCAGTGAATAACAATGGCAGCGTGAAAAATGCGCTCTGATAATTTGGGATTTTGTTGATAATAATAGATCTTTGCCCCACAATTTGAAATTCAAGCAACTGTCCATCTTATGCAGTATTTAGAAAGTGTGTAATCTGCCTGTTCCCGTGGAAAAGGTTTAGGAATTCACAGGGCATTTGGTGGGTTTAGGGTTAGGGATTCGCTCGAGCATCCGCTTAGGTCCCGCTGGTGGTGTAAGACCTAAATCCCATCCCTAAATAGCAGTGCTCTCCCAGTTAGGGTTCAGGTTGGAGAAGCGCCTCCCGGTCGGGTCCGTTCCAAGCCTTTCTCACCACTCGGCCTGCAGTGGGATGGGTGTCCGGGGGCAGGGAGACGTTTCCCCAGACATCTCCTGCTCCCGGCAGCTGGATCCGGCCCTGGCTGTGAGCTGGGCACAGCCCGCACGGTGTGGGAGGTGGTCCCTGTAAACCCAGAAAAAGGCTGATTTCAGGCTATCAGAGTTTCGGCTTTCAAAGCTTTGGTCCTCCCCCTCTGCTCAAACCCTGGCAGGTGGGTTTGTGCCTAGTGTGAGTTTACTCCTTGTGCAAATCTAGAGTATCTCTGGTTCCTGCAGAACTGCTCCACCGTTTGACTGGGGTATGCTGAGTCGAACACTTGCCACTGTCTCTTTGCAGTGTGTTGTGTTCTTCAAAGGACGGTTGACTTTTCCTAAATTTAAGATGTATTTCTATGGAAACTGTGAGGCTCGAAGAACGATTTGAGGAAGTTTAGCATAATACCTAACGGCACCCAGGATGCTGGCAGTAGGCAGACGTACAACGGTGCATGGGCTATCTCCAGCATCCTGACAGCTGAGGTGCAGGCGTAGGCAGGGGGAATGAGGATATATCCACTACTCACCGCTCAGCCTGATGCCCTGTGCACCCCTTGCGTGGTGCTTAGCAGCCTCTCGTGCTCCCTAGGACGGTGGGCAGCGGACGCTGGTGCTGGGAAGCAACTCGGGCAAACTGGAACCAGGGAATCTTAATGGGATGCGATAAAAAGCGCACGGAGGAGCGAAGCCTGCGCAGCTCACTTGGCGCAAACTGCAGCGTGCCCTTGCCTGGGTGCGGAGGTCGGCAGTGGTGCAGTGCTTCCCCAGCAGCGCCTGCACGGAGGCTATTTCCGACTCCCATAAAAATCTTTATGTCTCTGCGATCAGGACGCGGTGATGCAAATGTGCTGTGTCAAAGGAAGATGCCTCTGTAAATGAATTAGTACAAGAAGAACTTCTTATTTAAGAAGTGCTGACTCTGCACTCTCCCCTGTGCCCTAGCTTTTAAAACTGAAGGCTGGGTTTGCTGCTTGCTATGATCTATATTTAGATACTTGTAAATGAAGTTTTGCAGTCACATGGCTGCGTTCTTGTACGGCTTCATGAGGCCGTTTTCTTCACATTACAGAGATTTATACGTTTGTGTTTACATACTGCAGGTGTTTCCATAAATGCTTGGGCAGCCACGTTAAGGAGGACGGCCTGAAAGAAAACCAAGGAGTGTTTACAGTTACACCGAGCACACCTGAAAACACTGTCCTGGGGCACAAGAGTGAAGTCACTGCAGAAACGAGGGAGTTGCAGACAGGTGAGATTGATGGGTGTAGGCTTTTTGGGCATACCTCTTCCATGCAGAGGGTCGAGTCATGCAAGGGGACAGCGTCCTTTTCAGGACACATCTTGTACGATGCTCGCAGGAAGGTGCCGAGCCCCCAGCAGGCTATTTCAAGATGTCAGAGAGTGCTGCAGAGCTGAGCTCATGCCCTGTAAGTGATAGCCTGATGAATTATGTGCTGTACACACTACACACAAATCCTGTCCCAACCAGCCCTGGGAGAGGAGATGGCATTCTTGCCGGTGTGTCCTCTGCTCCAGGATCCTTGCCAGGAGGACACACCATAATTCAGGCTCTGCTGATGCTTTATAAAAGTTGCAGCCTGTACCTTGGCTGCTGTGCTGCTGACCCCAGCATCCATGTCACCCACCGGCCCCTCCGAGCTCGGTGGCTGACCACATGCCCCTGTGCCCATCCTGGGGAGGCTAATGTGGAAGCAGGCCCAGACAGCCCTGCCTTGCCTGGGCTCAGCACAGCATTGCACAAAAGGTCAGGGCTCTCCCTGCTCCCAGAGCTGGCTTGACCCCAGCTTTGCCCTCCCGACTGTAGAACCCACAGCTTGACGTAGAAAATCATTCATAGGGCTTCTCCTTAGCTAGAGGACCCTCCAATCTCTGCTGAGCAACCGCTGTCAAAAGCAGAGGGTTATCAGCACTTCATTTAACCTGGGTCAGGACCCACCGTAAGCTGTAACGTAGCATCTCTCACCAGGTAGTGGCTGGGAAATAGATTTCCCGGAGGGAAAGGGCAGGCTTACAGTATGGGATGACAGGGAGATTTCACAGTAAACTGCAATACGTCTGAAACGTTGAGGAGGGATGGTGGAATTTGGGCGCAGAATGCTGAGAGTCCGGCTGCCGGGGAGAGCGTTTTCTTCGCTCTCCATCTCTTTTTCCACGCTGTGCTGCAAGCGCTGCCGAGGACCCCCGTGCCCTCCGGGCAGGGCAGGGCGCAGCGGGGCGAGGAGGGTGGCCGGGTGGGTCAGCGGGGCTGGGTGCGGGGATGCCCGGGCCGGCTCACGTAGAGCCGCCAGCCTGACCCTGGGCTGGGGGCTCGGCGGGGGGCTCAGCATCTCCGCTTTCCTGCAGCGCAGCCGTGGCTGGGTGCTGGCCCAAATGTGGGTCAAGACTGACACCCTGTGGACAAGTTACTCTTTTCCCTACCACCTCCAGGATTTCTCTCCTGCCTTCTCTTTCTTCCCCTCTGGCTGTATCCCCCATCCCCCTCCGCCGTGCGCAGGAACCAGCGTTTCTCACCCCTTAGAAATGCGGGGCTGAGGACAGGGGCCCCAAATCCGGCCCCCTTTATGTCCCTTTTTCCTTCTTTTTTATGCTTGGATTCATCCTGCAGCTCAGAGGGGCCCCGGCCGAGCCCCCGCGGGCGCTGCCCGGCTCCCCCCCGGCCCCAGCCGCGCAGCATCGGCCGGAGCCGGGGGCGCTCCCAGGGCTCGTAAATCCACCGGCTGCTCGCAAAATTTGGGAAGGATGAACCCAGGCTGTCTGTCAAACCGGGGGGGAAACTGTGTGGCCTTCCCCGCAGCTACTCCCACGCCTTCCCTGTCCCCCGCAGCTCCCCCAGCCACCCCGACGTGAGGATTCCAGCCCCAGCGTGAAACCCCCCCCCCAAAAAAGCTGAGTGTGATAAGGACTGCTTCTCTTCTGGACACTGATGGTCCCTTCCCAAGCTCGGACCCACTGGGGCTGTCCTGATGCTCCTGGAGCATCCCTGAGGAGCGAAACCTGGTGTCCCAGGAGAGGCTGACTGACACCAGCTGACGACCCGGAGGGGGTACAGCTCTATTTTCAGCAACAAATAATTCAGTTTTATACTGGTGAGAAATTCCTCATCACTCATTAAATTATGCGGGTCTAAAAGAAACCATAACGTTTTGGCAGGCCGGAGTGCTGGGAGTGGGAAAGGGGGGGGTGTCAGGATCCTTCCAAGAGTTTATGTCCTTTCTTACCCCCGGCTCCTTAACCCTGCCAAGTCTGCGCAGACCTATGTATACACACACCCCCAAAAGCAGAGACAGGATGGAGATTCCTTAATACCCGCAAAAGATGCAGATGTAAATGCAGTAATTTTTTCCAATGACATTTGTGTGCTGCCGTTAACTCTGCTGTAGCTGGTACGGTGTAGGGCTGGCAGAAAGCGGAACTTCGGCTGCACCACGCACCACGCTTCTTTGCTGAGAGCAGCTGCAGGTTTCGCCTGGACAACCTACGCAGTTTCTCTGCTTTTTCCATCGTATGCAAAATCCTGAAGAGGAGAAGGTGTCCTGGAGCAAAAAGTCATTTTTTAACGCCCTTGTGTCATTTCCAGCAATCTGGGCCTGAGCACGTGTTCCTGTCAGATGAAGAGAATGAGATCAGGTCTCAGCCCAGCTCTGGGATGCCGCAGAACAAGATTAGGTCCAAAAAAATTGGAGCGTGCATTTTTCCAACTGTACTCATGAACTACTGTGTGTTGTATTCTGGCCCTTAAAATTAGGAGGCTGCACCTGAGCAGGCGTCAGAAGTGCTCAGAAGGCATCAGAAGGAAGAAAGTGTCTTCAAAACATCCGTGTCGTCCTGGGAACTTGCTGGTGAACATCAGAAGTGGGGGCGTCCACGAGGTAAAGAGCGTGGGGCAAGAGCTGCTGGTGGCTGAAGAGTGGGTTGGTCAGTGGGTTGGGTTGATGGTTGTGGCACTGCTACTGGGCTGGGGAAAACGGGGGTTAGGGACCCCAGCATGATCGCAGGACACCAGGTACCATCTCCAGATGTGGCAAAACTGAAAAATTCCCTCCTGTCTTGTAAGAGCCAGGGTCGTGTCTTGGTGGGAAACATTTCATCCCAAGTCCTGCCTCCTCAGCTCAGGTTAGGCCACTCTGCCTACAGAAAGGTGTTTTCTTGTGTCCCTTTTGGTGGTCTTGCATGGTGGGACGATATGGCCATGTGCCAGGGAGAGGTGGCTGCAATTCACAGGACATTTATTGCCTGTAGTCAGCATTGTATTGGATGGTCTTGCTAAAGGTGTGCAGCCCCAGGTCCGCCTGGCACCAGGGCCTCGAGGGGAGCTGTGTAAGGGCCCAGCTACAACAGTACTGGCAGAGTTAGGAACCAGGTCAGGCCATAACGGTGCACTTTGGAATTTAAATTGGTCGATTTGAGGTAAATAAAATAACTGCACTGCCTAGTTTTCAAAGGATCATTTACGTCTTTGGAAAGTAGAGTTTGCTTTTGGAAAGTGTACAGGCATCTTTCAGGATGAAGGGCTCCGTGTGCACCAATCAAGTTTTTACCTTTTAATTAACAAAGCTTTATAAGGAATTTCAATTCCAAATTCCTAAACAAAGAAACTATACAAGCCCCAGATGAGATCTAAACAGTTTCCAAAAGACATTTAAAAAGAGAAAAATACTGGGCCACATGTTTTTTCTTATGTCTCTTGAGTCCATTTATTCCAGACATCTGACATGCAATTCAAATTTCCAATAGTTTTAGGTAACCATGTCCAATTTGGAAACCGCAGCCTTCAGCTAAGCCTACCTACCTCCCAGATCAGTCCGGAAAACCAGAGCACTTGCTGATACCCTGCACTTTCAGTTTTGCAGAGCTTTGTTACGTGTGTGCCATATACACTGGGGTTGAGTTTTCTGGCTCCGTGCAATCCATTCAGCTGTATTTCATAGACCTGTAGTCAGTGGTCACTGTCAGATAAATTATAGTTCCTAATGGAGAGCCTGTTTGTGCTTTCAAAGAGTAAAACCGCTATAAAATTGATCTCCTCTTCTGAGATGGCTTTGACGGCGGTTGTCGTATGGCAGTTCGGATGAGGTGGAAGCAAAGGGCTCCCTGTGGGTGAAGAACTAATGAGCTTTATTTCTGGCTCTGAGGCTTGGGCTGATTTCTTAACCTTTCTGTGCCTGAGTGTTTGTATCCCAAAAGTGGAGATTAAACACAGTCTTTGTGATGAGCAAAGCCAGACCGCGGTGGAAATCCTGGGTTCAGATATGGGCAGGTAGTGTCCTGCCATGTGCTTTCTCCTAATTCCCTGCTGAACCCCTCCTGGTGAGGATTTAACACCATTTGGGAGGAGGCAGGTAAGGCAGGGGATGCATTAGCTGCTGGTTCCCACGCCACCCTTCTCACCTTACTCCCTAAAACCTGGGTCATCCAACCCCACAGACCCCAGCGCCCTGGTCAAGCTCCTACGGTGCCATTCCTGCAGCGCTGGCACCGAACATCCTCCCTTCCAGGCCCCTGAGCAAATGCTGGATGGTCAGGCGTTGCTTCCAAGAGAGCTTGGCTGAACGGAAATGATGGAGCAGATTCGCTGCTGCTAAACCGCAGAGTCAGAAGAGACTTCGCAGCCTTCGGCAGCGAATCCTGTGTGGCTGTAAGTGGCCATCGCTCCATCCTGTAATCTCTCATTCATCTCGTCTATTTTTATCTTTCCAGCTCCCTTTCCAGCGGGAGCGCTCGTACGCAGTCGCAAACTCTGCTACTGGGGAAGAAAGAGGATTTGAATCCAATTTATTGCTGTTAATTTCTTTCAAATGAATCCCCACTCGGAGGGGGCAGCTAGTGGAACAAGCAGCCTCTGACAGCGGCGATCGGGGAAGAGGCCAAGAGTGGAGCTGGTCCCTGGGAGGGTTAGGGGCTGGGAGCATGGGAAAGCAAAGCGGGGAGCTGGAAAACCACCTGAACTATTTGGCTATCCCTTACAGTTTTCCTGAAATCTCCTCCCTTCTCCTTTGGGCAGAGGTGACCTGAGCAGAATCAATATCCTTCCTTAAAATGAAAAGGAATAGGAGGGACAACAGCAGGAATCACGACATCCTCAGCTGAAGCCTGCTTGGGGTGGTACTTACGTCCCTCAAAACCAGTGCCCGTTGCCACGGCCCCATTGTCGTGGGAGGACTCGTCCTGATTTTAAGGACAGTGCCCGCAGAACGCAGGGCATTTGGGGCAGAAACGAGGGGCCAGGTTGTGCTCCTCCGGTGGGAACACAAGACGTTCCTCAGCCTCTTTGTCTACACACACAAGGGCTGCGAAGTCAAGAGGGAAGCGCGGAGCCTGCTGAGAACTGCTCGGATGCTTGGGGGTGCTTTGGAGGAGCTGGTGTGCCATTGTAAGGCATCTCTCTGCCGGCAAATTAACAGCTTAGAAAAATTACAACGGGGGGTGGGGGAGAAAAAAGACATGGAAATTCTGTTAATGAAACAGAACAATGAAAATCAAAGCTAAAGATGGAAGAAACTGAGTGGGCCCCATCCCGTTTGCTGCCTGCTAGGCTGGATTGCTGCCTGTAGTAATTTATGCCGTAGCCTTGGAAGTGAAAACAGATTTCAGTTACTACTGAACAGTACTACTCTGTGTAGACAGAGTTCATGGCCCCACAGCCTTTCTGGGCAGGTATTGTGGGATTGTTGCTCCCGCTTTGCAGACGGGCACGGTAATGCTGCGTGAATTCCTAAACTGAGGCTCTGGCGACGGGAATCTGAGTCAGGGCTGGCGTGTCTGAGGGCTGTCCCTTGTCCCCTGCTGTGACATTGCCTGGCCGTCGCAGGTTGTGTCCAGATCGCAGGGGTCCCTGTCAGGACTGGTGTTCATGTGTGCGGGGCTCTGCACGCAGCTCATCCCTTGCCCCTGGATTTACCCCTCCAGCGTTCGATGGCAGAGTGGCACATAAGATGCTCCTCCAGTAGGCAAGAATCAACTTTCAGCTTTAACTACACCTGAAGGGAGAAGACTCATCTGAAACTTCTGGGTTGCTTTTCTTCTTCACTAGCCTGACTAGTACCAAAGAGAGCCCACAGCCTGCCCCGCCAACCAGCGTCAAGGTGGAGAATGGCGAGTCCCTGCTCGCTCACGTCATCACCGCTGCCACGGGCCTCGGAGAGCTTCAGCCACGGAGAAATGCACACGTTCTGCTGCAGAACAGCACAAAGCAAGTACAATTAGCATTTGGAGGAAAGTTCCTATGGAAAAAACTATACGTTCCCCGAGAGTAAAATGAAAAAAAAAAAAAAGAAAACCCCAACCCTCAGCGCAAGCTCGCCGAGCCTGCGGTAATTTATGATCCACCATATGAATCCAACTATAGAACTTCATTCAAAGATTTTATAAATACCGTAAATCTAGAGTGAAACGTTGTAGGGACAATCTGCTGGCAGAAACCCATGCTCTGCAGACTGACCTACGGGAGATCCGGTTTGTCAAGGCCTTGATCCGCAGCCCACTGAAGACAATGGGAACACTCTCACTGACGTCAGTGGCCTTTCGATCAAAAAGCCCCCAAAGCCCAGCATGGAAAAACGAGTAGTGAGGAGCAGCAGACTGCCCCGATCAATCGATGCTGCTGTCTGAAGGCCTTTAACCGTGGCTTAATGGGCCGTGAAGAGCTGCTCTGGACACGCTCATTCCGGATTGCTCTATCTCATAATCTTCCTCCTGAAACTTTTAATGGAATTTATCTCACTGGAGAGTTTCAGAGAACATCTGCTGCAAATGATGGGTAAAGACATAAGCTGTTGTGGGTGGGGTGAGCCTCAGGAGGTTCACAGTTTGGGTTTGGCTTCTGCTTCAGATTCTTATCTGAACTATACAGATCTCCTGCGGCTGCAAAAATTGGACTGGAAATCACAAGAGTACGAGACTTCTTGTGAGATTTCCAGCACTTTTCTTATGGTTTTGACTGAACACCAGATGTGGAAAAAATATTTAACAAAACTGGATGCAGTTTTTTTCATGTCTGGTTCTAAAAAGGGATGAAGGTTCAGGAATCTAATTTTATCCTTTCCAGTTTCACTCCTTAGTAAGATTCAGTTGTAGTTTAAAAAAAAAAAGAAAAGGCAATTTAAACCCAAAATGTAGCTATTGCAGCCAGTCCCCAAAGAATCATTCGAGTAGATGAAACTCTAAACATTACTTTGACCATGAACAGGATTAAAACCTTATGCCTTTGGCAAGTGGAGTGCAAAGAATGAACAGGGTGGACGGTGACTGTTAGGAAACATCCACTAATATTCTTTCCCTTCAAAGATCACTGTTATTTGCTTTCCATGCAAGCTGATTTGCATTTTTGACCCTTTCTTGCCTGCTTCCACCAAAGAACCAAGCTCTCGGGCTTTGTCTCGCACAGATATTTTGAAAAACGCTTGAGCAATTGTGCTTGCCACGTGGAAATCCTGATTTTTACACCTGGCTGCAAAACCTCCTTTTCATCTGGCAGCCTTTGCAGGCGGCTCGCGCAAGCCTAGGTCACCTTCTGGGGGCCACCGCAGTACCGGGGTGCGGGGGCACTAACCAGTGTTCTTCTCACCCACACGTTCCACGTGTTCTCTGTGGACAACTCACCCCTGGAGAGGAGGGTCCCCGCAGGAGGCGGGTTTCCCTCATGTTTGCTTTTGAACCGGCGGGCTTTCATCAGCAGGTAAAGAAAAGGTTCTTTGAAGCCAAGCAGCGAAGGTGGGTTAGGGGAGCTCTTAAGTCACGGGAGGGTTGCAGGGCATGTGTGGGCGTCGTTGGGTGATGGATGGAAAGTGGCCTCAAGTGAAGTGAGGGATGTATCCTGAAGGATGCAGATGCCAAATGTTGGGAGCAAAGCTGAGCAACAGAAAATCGGACAAATCAAATGCACGAAAAAAACCCAAAACGTTTTAAAGTGGTTGGCGATGACCTCGCGCAAATACTTCATCCCTTGTGATGGCCTCTGAAATTCTGGGTTTCAGTCTGGGGCAGCACGTTTCTCCCTGTGGGGCACGTAAAGGCCAGGCTGGGTGAAACCGAGCTGGCAGATCTTTCCAACTCCTCGTTTGGTGTGTAATCTCCCATGCAAATCAAACGCGACCGATGAAAAGGCAGGATATTATCCCATCCAGACGCTGTGGAGTAGTGAGCCGCAGCTCCAGCGCCTGAGGAGGCTGTCTAGAACTCGCCATGTCTTGTCATTTCCATCAATTTTTGGCAATACCAGGATGTTTTCTTCAAAGATGTAGAGCCAAGCCTCCTGTGAACCTCCACTGTCGTTTAACAAACAGCAAATAAACCAATTAATAATGGCAAGAAGCGGCTCCGAAGCGTGGACACTGATGCTGGAAAAGGACGGTGAGGAAAATCCCTGGGGTTTGTTTTCAGTCCTATTAATCTGGGAGGAAGGAGGGGCTCTGGTGAGCTTTGAAAGATTTTATAGATGTCTCTTTGGGCCCGGGGAAGGAGCGACTCGCTGAGCGAGACGTGCCAAGACCCTGTCAGTGCCTTTGGTCCCGCCGGAGATGGGGCTCCCGGCAGGCGTAGGGCAGGATTTGTGCTGGCGAGGGGAGGCTGTTTTCTCGGGAGGCGGTTTCTGTGTGTCCATGGGGAGGTGGAATCACGCTGCTTCTTCCTAGAGTCTAGGAAATGTCCACCGGGATGGACCCTCCGAGGAAAGTACCGTTTTCTTGAAATGCCGCTTGGGAGCTTGGGAAAAGGGTAAGGAGAGGAGGGAAGAGCCCTCCCGCTGCTCTCCCCGTGCTCTGCTGTTCCTCCAGCCCATGTGGAAATAGTTACCTCCAAATAACACATCCTGCGGGACTTTCTCTAGTCATTTCACAGAAGCCTTATTAAAAAATAGAGACTTTATTAACCTGAGATTCAGGGACTTGAATTCACGATAGAGGCCATAAACTCTCAGCCTGTGGTTCAGTTTTACAAGGACGATTTGAGGGTTGGCAAAGGAAATCTTGTGGGGAGAGGCTTAAGGAGCTCAGTTTGGTGAACTTCGCAAAGAAGCAGATCACGCAGCGACCGGCCTTTGCGCAGTAAATGCCTTTGGAGGAAAAAGTAGTGCGTACAAAGGGGCTTTATAGTCTGAGGGGGGAAACATGACGAGATGCAATGGCTGGAAATGTGAGACAGGCAGAACCGAGAGATTGGGAAGGGAGAGGGGGCTGACTGCTGGGACAGACTGTTGAAGGGAGCAGGGGGTTTGTCATCCTTCTGCATCTCGAAATCGGAACTGGAGGCCTGCCCAGATGACTTTGGTGAAGTACATAGTAGCAGGCTCAATTAGTGAGTGGATGTGTGAAATTATTTTCTTGGGAATTTATATTGAGCTTTAAACTAGGTGATCTGAATTGTCCCTTTCAGCATTAAAAATGGAGGAAAGATGCCAGAAAAGGAGCTAGATACCCAAATTCAACCAAACTGCGGTTGCTGGGGCCCCTGGGCCCCTGTGGAAGTGCTGTAAGTGAAGGAGAAGTGCTCTATTCTGGGCTTACGGAGGGACAGAGATTGATGGATGCCGTCATACGTCGCTAGCACAAATCCATTTGTAGCTGGTTTTCCTTCTTGGCCCCCACCCTCCCCCCCAGCATGCTTTTCTCTTTTATATTTATTTTTTTGAGACTAAAAATACATCCTTGGAGGCATTAGTCACTCTGCCCACATATTAATAAATTGCATAATGATGCCACCAAGCATCCAAAAACCTTTCAAATGGTTATATATTATTTCTTTCAATAATGTTCTAAAAGGCCAGTGAGGCTTAATGGAGCCACATGGTATTGTATTTAATCCAGGAATCTGGAGCTGTCTAAAATCTCGTATATAAATTAAGATATTATACAATATGTTTTTTCGGTTAATTTGCTTCTCCCCATTTAGGCTGTAGCTCCGCAGGGCTGTGTCTTTTTTGCAAGAGATTTTTGTCTACTGAACCTTAGATTTGCAACCTTGCTTTTAATTGCTGGGGCTGGACTCTGGCAGAACTCAGCTGGTCGTTTGCCAGGCAAAGGAAAGTTTAACGGAACTGTAGTTTAACTGGGCAAAGTTTAAGAATTATGCAAGTTACAGAGGTTTCCTGGGACTTTTCCTTACGGCCTCTCCCACGCGGCTCCGTTCGCAGCGCTGCCGAGGACTTCGCTGCCGAGCAGTGGGGACGGTGAGCTCTGCAGAGCCCTTACCACTTGTTCGCCGGTGTCTCCTTGACTCCCCGCGGACCCAGCTGGGTGTCTGGCGTTTACACGCGGGAAGTTTGAGTGGCTCATGAGCTACCGAGTGAAGAAACCCGAGAGCAAACCCAAGTGTCCCAGGCTGGGGAAACATAGAGGCTTCAGATTTGGGGCTTAAGCATGGGGCTTTTTTCTGCGTGTCATCTAGTTCTCCCTCCTCCGTTCTTTCCATCCCAAGTTCCCCTGATGCTTTCAGGAGCTCTGGTGATCCCCGTGCCAGGGTGGAACAGGGCTGTGGAACAGGAACCGTGTAGGTGAGGATCACAATTCACGTATCATCTTCTTTTTCAGCTCTTGCAGTTTGTAAACCCAGCGCCCCAAAAAATGCACGCCCGTTTTCTGGGTTTAGAGCTGAAATGCTTCAAAAGATGGAGGGGAAGAAATCAAATGGCCTCGGGTACGTTCTGTCCCGCAGCCCGACGTGCCGCAGGAGAGGAAAGCCAGGTGTGGAAACCAAGTGAGTGAGGTGATTTCTTGCGGGGTCGGTGGAGTGGACGCAGCGGAGGTGCTGAAATCCGGGACATACCTTTCGTTTGAGAGAGTGCGTAGGGGAATTAAACACACTGCAGAAAGCGAGAGGCCTGTGTGTGACGAGTGGACAGCTTTGAATCGCGAGCCCAGGTTTGGGCTGGTCGTGTGAGTGGCACTTCTTTGGGGCTGAAATACTTCTGTTTGGCGTTTCTGGGGTTGTTTCAGTTGGCTTTGACTTTTCCTTGGCTTTGTCAGGACTAGACCTGACCTTGGACAGACTAGTCTCAGGGCTGTGATCTGGGTTTGGCAGACTGGGTAGGAGCAGGGTGTCCCGAGGCCCCTTGCTCTCCCCATGGCCACAGAACTGGCCCAGCTTGGGAAAGCCATGTGACCAAAACCAGCACAGATGCTTATTATTATATTTACAACTCTCCTTGTTTTGTTTCACTCCTTTCCCAACGCCTCACTCACCAGAATTGCAATCTACAGCTTTCCCATCGCTTGATGGAGTACGGGCAAAGCCGCTTGTCTCGCGTGTCCTAATGCCTCTCCAGACTGGGCTCTGCATCGCTGCAGCTGCACGGATCCCAGCTGCCGTTGTAACAAGCACCTCTGGGTGCCTTATTTAACGCCAGATTTGTTAGACTGAGGGTTTCCCCCCCAGAACTGTCTGGGTGACAGAACCAGACCTGTGCTGGTCTTGTGAACTCCAGCCCAGAGGGCAGAGGGTTCGCGGGAGGGGGAAGGTTCCCCACGGCACCAGGAACTTCGTCAGCAGCAGCAGTGAGGACAAGGAGGGGAGCGACCCCAGAGCTGCATTGCACCTTCCCCACCACCTCCGTCCTCTCCTGGGTCCCTTGGGACCTACAGGGAAGGCCCAAGTTTGCTCTTGGGGTCCAGCACTCATAAAACGTTGCTGGTGGGGGCAGGTGAGAATGTGCCTGTTTTGGGGCAGGAGGGCGAGGTCGTTCCCTTGCAGCCCGGTAACTCCCTCATCGTCTTCCTGGCATTGCAGCCCGGCTTCTCCAACGTGCTGGGATGGTGCCTGTACCGCATCCTTCTTCCCATCCGCTCCCAGCAATGAAACCCTGGTGGGTTCTGATCCCTGGCGTTCGTGCTTGCTGGCACGCTCGGCAAAACGTAAGGGGGGCGCGAGGAACGGGTTGGTGACAGCTGTGCGTACTTATCCCGCTGCAGAAGGAGCGGGGCTGACCTCGGACCCTAACCCTTATCCCGCTGCAGAAGGAGCGGGGCTGACCTCGGACCCTAACCCTAACCCTTATCCCGCTGCAGAAGGAGCGGGGCTGACCTCGGACCCTAACCCTAACCCTTATCCCGCCGCAGAAGGAGCGGGGCTGACCTCGGACCCTAACCCTAACCCTTATCCCGCCGCAGAAGGAGCGGGGCTGACCTCGGACCCTAACCCTAACCCTTATCCCGCTGCAGAAGGAGCGGGGCTGACCTCGGACCCTAACCCTAACCCTTATCCCGCTGCAGAAGGAGCGGGGCTGACCTCGGACCCTAACCCTAACCCTTATCCCGCTGCAGAAGGAGCGGGGCTGACCTCGGACCCTAACCCTAACCCTTATCCCGCTGCAGAAGGAGCGGGGCTGACCTCGGACCCTAACCCTCGAAGCTCGGGCTCGGGAGAGCAGCGATGAGCCCGACTCCAGCCAGCTGAAGGGCAGTCTGCAGGCAAAGCTCGTTCGGAGCCTGGAAAGAGCCAGAAGGAAGTAGAGGTCTGCAACGCCGTGTTTCCGCGGTTAACGTTTTGTCCTGCGGACGGGGTCTCAGCACAGCTCTGGGGGCCGGCTTGGTTCATGTGCTTTGCACAAGGGGAAGTAGCTGTGCAGTTCAAACGTCTTCATGAGGTTCAGACGACGAGGATGAGGGGCTAATTTTTTTCTTTAATTGTTGATCTCTTTTTAATGATTATTTCTTAAAACACTCTTCAGCAGTAAAAAGACAGGTAAATCAGAAGAGGTGGGGAAAGCGGTCCTCTTTAATGATCCTTGGAACAATTTTGAATCATGTAGGCTAAATTAAAAAACTACACAAGCAAGCTATTTTGGCTGGGAAGTATGTGTAATGTATGAACAGCAGGAAAAAAAAGCCTTCCTTTCTAAATAGAAAATCTTTGAAAGTAACAGGGGGAAGCTGATGGGAAGGGCTGAAGTCCATGCATTCCCACCTCCTCCGCCTTGTGCTCTCCTAAAGGTGAGCTGCAAAATGCAAAAGAGAAATGTGTTAAATGGAGATGACTCGCTCGGGTGTCAGGAAGTGGCTCCAACAACCACACAAAGTTAACTAACACATTTCCCCGTTTCTCTTCATCCCCTCCCTCCCCTGCTCTTCCCCAAAAGCTGTGTTTTTGCTGCTGTGGTTTCTGCCTCCAGGCGGGAGCGCAGCCACTTGTCCACCCAAGCAGCACCCCGAGACCCCCCCGGGGGCTTGCAGCGAGCCAAGACTTTCTGGGAGGATCTTCCAGAAGGCAAGAGAGGGGGAGAATTTTAGAAAATGTATTCCTGTGTGCTAAACGCCCTGGCTGGGGGAGACACAGTGAGGAGCTGAGCCTGCCTTGCTCTGCTGTTCAGCTCGTCTGGTCAGTGCCCCCTCCCACCCTTCACCTCCTCTGCCGCAGGTGGTCTCCAGCGTGGCCCCGGCACCCCGGTGTTGAGAACCGTGGCCGCAGTAACCCGGGACGTGAGTAACGCCGTGTTTGCCAGCGACCGCTTGCCGCTGCAGGCACGGAGAGGGGCGGATGGATGTGGGGAAGTGCTTTTCGAGCTGCAGGCGGCAGAATTCGGTTTGCAGTGGGACGTGTGAGGCGAGACTAATCCCTGTTTAAAACACTTTGAAAGTGGATTAGGTCACCAAAAGAAAGCCTGGCAGGCAAGACCCCCTGACCCATCGGACACGGGCCACTGCCTGGTGCAGTGTTTCCGTATCCCGTGGACCAGGCACGGTGCAGAGCCCCGCACCGCGGCGGCCGGGCCGAGGAACAGGCACGTGGATTTGGGGCTGTTTCTCGTTAGCTTCCACTTTTCCCTCTGGAAATGTTCCTGTGCCTTTCTCCCTGTGCCTGGCAGCAGGTGTGCCAGGGTGGGGTTTGAAATCTGAACGGACCGGCGCTGTCTGGTTTACAGTGAGTAGATTCCCACCTGGAACGGCGACCCGCAGAGCCCTGTGCACTACCTTGAACCCGTGTAACAGGCGCACGCGTTTGTGCCCCTGTAAGAATCCGGTGCTGCTGCAGTGCCGCCCGTTCCTGCGCGGAGCCCGTCCGCGTGCCGCAGCGTGCGTGTCGAAGGACGCTCCCCAACCGCGTACAAGGGTTTCAGTCCGTGAACGCGCCGTAAGACTCTTTCAGGTCTCTCTGCTGCACGACGCTCTCTTTAGCTGCAGCGGGAGTGACTTCTGCAGCGATTCCCGATTTTAGCTTTCTGTCCTTTAATAACGCAACACACCTCCAAATCTGGGGGTTTTTTAAAGAATAAACCCATCTGCACACCTGAGACTCTTTAACCAAGGAGAAGCCAGGGTGGTGCGTGAAAACAACGGCTGCTTTCCCTTTTCTGGGGCCACTTTGCTCCTGTTTTCCCCCCTAACTATTTTTTTCTGAACGCTTTCTCTCCGTTATGGCCAGAGAAATAAACTGGCTTTGGAAATCTCTCTGCAGCTTAGTCTCGGGAAGAGAAAGTAAGTAAATTGAAATAAAAAGAGAGAGTGAATATTAATTCATGTCTCTCATTTGGGAGAGAGATTTAATGAATTTAAGAAGGAAGTTCTGCTCCTACTTAGTGCTGAATGTGATGAAGTTGCCCAACTTATCCCGGCTCAGGGGAGGAGGCGTGACATTTGATAAAACCGCGACAAGCGAAATTCTAGAAGCAACCCCCCGCGAGGAGGGGGTTATCTGGGCAGGGGATTGCTGCTCCTTCCCTTCTTCAGCTCTTTTCTTTTGCCTTTCTGCCGTGAGCAGTTGTCAGCCACGGAGGAGGAGAGAGGTTAATACAGCAGGGTGCGGACTTTGGGCCAAACGCATGGTGTGTCTCAGTCCCGAGGTGTCTGCAGAGGTGCTGGGGGTGCCAGCCACGTGTGTCCGTGTCCTCCTCTGGCAGGAGCAGCAGTGGGACCCCGGGGCTGAGCAGGGGTTGCTCCTGCCCTCGCCCTCAGAGCCACTGGTTGGTGACACCGAAACACCGCGGCTGCCGGACACGGTGACGGCACGGCTGGCTCCGGGCAGGTTTGGCAGAGCAGAGCCAAGGGCCCTGGGCTGGCGTGCCCGGGACATAAAGTCAGGAAAAACCCAAGAACCTCATTTTCCCTGCTCCTTTCTTTTTCAAGATGTAGTTACTGTTTCCCCCTCACGTCCTGCTCTGGCAGCCCAGTGGGAAGACGATGATCTTGTACTGCACTATCCCACCCCAATCTATTAGGGGATAACGGGATGCTGCTGGAGGTGAGAAGGATGGGATCCAATTTAGCTAAGGGAGGAGGATTTTTGTGATGAAGTGTTGGTGCCAGGATGTATTCCTGCACGCAGCAGCAGAGCTGATGCAAGGAAGGGTCAAGGCAGCTGGTGGAGTTACTGCATTATCCTGCATCCCTCCCAAAACCCTGCCTCCCCGTGAAAATCCTTATCGTCTGGCATGGCCACGCTGTGTGTAGCCTTATTTTTTTCATGGCCACTTACCTTTTCTGTCCTGGCCACCTTGCTTGTGGGTGGCACAGGGCTGGTTTCTCTGGTTTGATTTATTCCTCTACTAACACAGCGCAGCCGTGCCATGGTCTCCCTTTGGCAGGCGGCGCCGCGTGGCAGGACAACACATCACCATGCAACAGCTGCCTCCAAAACGTCCATTCCTGTTAGAGCCGGTCACCTTCCGCCCCATCGCATTTAACCCCCCGAAATTACCAGTTACCGGGAGTTTTTAAACTTGGTGGGGTGCAGTGGCTTCATTTAGGCAGCCAAGCTGTGTATTGAAATCTGAATTAGTAGCGTGCGTATCGGCAGGATAGACCATCTGCTGTGCTCAGCACCCGGCGCTGAAGCTGGTTGGCTGGCAGGACAGCATGTGTTTACAGAAAACCCTAACAGTTGTAAGGGAGCCATTTAGGTTTATCATGTCAATTCCTGTACAACTCCACGAGGAGAGATTCCTTTCACAAACTCGCATAAAAAAGACAGATAGACTAGTTTTGACCTCCCTCAGAACGTTTGACGGATGAGCTTGTTGCAAGGATAAAATATCTAGAACAGGAGGGGAGAAAAAAATCTTGTCATTTCCCCTCTTAAGCACGAGACTCCTTGAACACAACATCCATTCGCAGCTCGGATCTTGCGTGAGAATTCAACTGCCGTTTATTTCCTCCCGAGGAACAGAGGCAGGAGCGGTGCCTGGCTTCCACGCCGGTAGGTGAGCCACTGTGGAAAAGCTGTCCAGAGTAGCGGCTCCCTTCGACGGGACGCGTTTGTGTGACACAGAGATGGTTTCTTTTTCCTAGAAATGAAAGGAGGATGAGATTAAAATGTCGTGTTTTGCCTACACGAGCAATATTCCTCTAATGAACCGCCCCAAACATACTGCCTCCTTGTAGCCCCTCTGTAATACAAACAGGGCCGGCATGGGGCCGCGCAGCAAAGGGGTCCACGCTGCCCCACAACATCCCTCTTAGCGGAGCTGTCGCTTGCAAAGCACCAACACACCAGGGATGGGGCAGAATAAAGCCAAATCGCCCCTGGGGATAGTTCTGGACTGAGCACTCGGTTCCTTTCTCGTGCATGGGGGAATTATTAATAAACACCCTCTTCAGTGAACGTGCTGAAGCCCTTGCTGCTGCTTCACAGGCATCTCTATTGTACGTGTAACCCATGGACACAGGGGAGGAAGGGAACGTTCCACGCAAAGCTGAGCCCAAACCCTCTGGTCGCGGCGGCCCATGCGTTGGACTGAGAATTAAAAACCAGCCAGGTTTGCTGCGTCTCTGAGGTAGCTCATGCCAACGTGCGAAAGAAACAAATCTCAGTATAGAGGTCTTAAGGCTTCAATCAATTAAAAAAAAAAACGCTATTCCTTTTGACGGAACAACCCACGAAGCAAAATGAAAGCTGGTAGTTGAGCGGTGGCAGGCTGGGGGGAAGGTTTGCTCTGGCAAGCGTGCCCCGGCCAGCCAGCGCTGTCGTTCAGGCTCCACGCACGGATGCTTGGCCTGGCAACGCACCGCGGGTCGCCACCTGGATAAAAGGCAGAATCGGTGCCCGAACTATGACCAGAGCATGCTGATAGTGCACCACGGGCCCTATGGCTTACGTGAGGTAGGCAAGGCTGGCTGAGGGCAAGGAGACTGGTGGCATGAAGACAAAACTACCCTCACAGAGCCCATGTGCCGTGCACGTTAAAATCCTCTGTCTGGGTCATACCATGAGCGCTTAGATGTGAAATGCTGATCAGGAATTGCTTTTCAGTGTCCTAGAGGTTTTGATAACTTTTGCTTGCCACCTGCTGTATGGATATATCCATATACTGACTCTGGGGAGCAGCGCCTGCCACATCCCTCGGCGCCCATAGGGTGCTGTGGGCACTCCTGGCTCCCTCTAGGAGCAGCTTGTAAACGCGTCTGGGAGAGCAGAGCCCTGGAAGAGAGGTTGGTGACCCAGCTGCTGGGGCCGTGTCGCTGCCCTCGGGTGCCCACCTTGGCTGTCTGCACTGAGGCGCTTTCAGGGCAGACTACAGCACCCTGGTTTGGGAAGAAATGGGCTGGCCCTGGAAGTCTGCTAGAAAAGGGACATAAGTAGCTGATTCGGTTTGTAATCCAAGGTAACATGTGGCCTCTTCACCCGTGGACTCGAAACGCGTTGACTTTGGGTGTTGTGACTTTATGTGCCTTGATCTATTTATTATTATTGTCATCACTTCCTTTGGGTGGTATTCTTCCAGTCTGCTTGTGTCTCTTAGGTGGTGGAACATGGTTTAAAGGCAGTCATGACGGCGCCTACGATGGCAGCATCTTTTAGACGTTTTCCAAGCATCCCTTATGAACGTCTGGGGTGGGATCGGTGCGCTTCCCCGCAAGGAGCAGGGCGGTGCGGCCACACCACCTCATCTCGCTGCCTGTTCTAAGGCTGTGTGCGGGGTCAGAGCGAGAATGGGAGAGGATCCCAAGCCGAAGCGTGGGGAAGGTGACCCACCGGATTATTCTCCACATTTCCGATTTAACCCAATGGATACAGCCAGGCGCCCTCCTGCAGCCTCAGGTATTCGTGTTCATGTATCTTTATAGTTTTTATTTTTTCACATTTTTTCTCCCAAACAGCCACTGAAAACTGCAACCCACCCAAAGCAATTCCTCTAAACACAACGTACCAAGGCTTCGACCAGCGACATCTTTGGTAACCATGCCCCTTCCCTTTGCAGGACTCACCGAAACTGGTCGGAACGGCGCTGGAGTGCTGGGCAGCCCATGAGCGGAGCCTCTGAGGAAGGAAACAGCAGCTCAGCTGAGGTATGTTCTTACCCCGAGTGGGCAAACGGGTGAGAAAGGCAGTGCAGCCAGGGCTGGGAAGGGAGGGGGTGTCCTTGCTCCTCTCCCTCATATAGAGAAGGTGCCCTGCAAAACCCAGCCCAGCTCCGATCTGCATGTCTATTCTGGGGGGGCAGAAGGGAATGGGCGCAGGTCTGGGAGCGCTGAGTTGGGGCTGTTATTGGAGAAAATGCGAATGCGGAGCTCACAGTAGGGAAACGGTGGATACCCCAGTGGAAAACTTGCCCATCAAAGCCCCTCATCTCAGGGACTGTTGTGCTCTCAGGAAGAGGGACATGAATACAGAGTTAATTGTGACTGGAACCCTTCGCAGTAACCTGTTTCTGGGAACGCTCTAGTCCTGGTGTAGAAGAGCTGTGATCTTACTCTGCCATCTAAAATCTGTTGCTTTGTTAAGATTGCATTCTCGGCTGAAGAAAGAAGTGAGCTAGTTTGATACGTTTATTGCCCTTTGTCAGGCTGACAGTATTTTTCTTCTGCTTTGGAAATATATGTTCCTGCTTATGTGTCTCTATAGTTGCCCTTTCTTTCAGCTTTTTCATTACTGTTCCCTTTAATCATTTAATGAGGACTGTTCAGGTTCCTGACGATTTAAAATTACGACTCGCAGAGACACTGGCAGTATCTGCTGGAGTAACGTCGAGCCTCTGACTTTAAGACTTGAAATTCAAACCACATGTGTTTGCCACTAACTCCGAAAACAACCCCGGGAGTTGTGTGACTGTCACTAGAATGTAAACCATAGCTGTTCTGCAAACAAAAGCCGCAGTATTTAAATTGCGGCTACGGTCAGAAAAATGACTATTTTAATCGTTGCTCTAGTTCACTCGGGAGATCTGCTCCCTCTGCACATTCCAAATATCTCTGCAGATTTTTATAGACTGAAAGGAGATTTTACTGCTTTCCACTCCTCCTAGCCCTGCAGAGGCCAGCCAGCGCGGGGCGCATGAGCCAGATTGGTTCCAGACTCACACATCAGCAGGAGCGTGAGCTGAATTCCTGCCGAGCGGACGGTGTGCCCACCGGGACGAGCAGCCAGGCTTTCGTGCCCTCGGAGAGCTCGTGGGGTACAGGGCAGTTAGGGAGGGAAAAAAAAGGAAACCCACAAATAGAGCGGGTTTCCTATGAACTGGAGTGTTTAGAAAAGAAGAGCGAGTAGTCCCCGCACGGCCCGGTGGGCTGGAAGGGCTTGGTACGTGCAGGTACCTGGATGCCACCCGCTCCGGGGCGGGGGGCTCTCGCCAGACGGAAAATCAGTTTCAGAAAAATGGCATTCGATGCGGATAGGGCAATTGCAGATAAGAGGGTGCAAAAGTCTGAAGGGATTTTCTTTTCCGGCTGGGTTTGAGGAGACAGTTGAGCTCCTTTAACATCTCCCTTACGTGGACACTTTCTTACAGCCTTCTGGGGGCGAAGCTTGAGTCTTGGACTCCTGTAAACCCACTCGCTGCCTCCCCCTGCCTCTCAGCCCCTTTTTGTGTTTGCTGCATCGAGAATCAAATCCCATTTAGCGGGTGGCTGCTTTAGCTCACCCTCTGCATTTATAAAATGCAGTATATGAATTTTGTTTCTGCGAAACTCTCCTATTACAGTATTGGGAATGTTCCTCTGATATATCTGTGTTCAAAATAAATGTTGGTAGGAGAAGACCTAATTCATTTTAGATGGTTTTATTAGGCGTCTCTTAACAAATCCCAGAGTATGTAAATGAAATATAACTGTACGTACATATTCATCAGTCTGTTCTTGGAATTAAATAGGAGCGCTGTGACATTTGGTTTTAAGGAATGACTAATTAACATGTGTGCAGGATGTTCTCATCTTCCTGCTCTGGAGTCCCAGAGTCAGGGAAAAGCAGACAAAACGTATTTCCACTCTTTCTCTCATAGTTTGCAAAGCAGAAAGCCTTCCACCACCACCAAGAACTTCTCACGCTTTCTTGTACCTGCTGGGTGCTGACAGGGGGCCCCTTCTTGAGCGTTTGTGTTGTGAAATGTCAGCTCGTCTGTGCCGTGTCCAGGAGCGCGTTAACAAAAATCAGCTTTGCATCTGACCTGGCTTTTGCTGACCGCACCAGCACGCTGAAGAGCAGGACAGCTCTGGGGTACGGCCACTGTCACGAGGGATGCTGAGCCCTAGGGTGCTCCCCGTCCCCTCTGTCCCGGCGATGCTCTCTAGGAAAAGCTGGGCTGGACCCTTGGGGGATGTTTGGGGTTTGGCTGCCTCGCCCCACGCCTGGGAACACCCGCCTCAACCCAGAGAATCACCCGCTTCTGTTTTCGCCGGGGCTGGCTCGGGTTGCTCCTGTGCGCGAGCGTCGTGTGCGCAGGGCGCGCGCGCTTGGCAGCGGGGAAAAGACTAATTAAAACCAACAACCCACCAGAACGGCGTTCCGAGGGTGCTGGGGGAGGGCGGGCGCACCCCGCCGCCCTGTCTGAGCGCCCCGGAGAAGTTGACCAGAACGAATCCCAGCAGGAACACACAGACCTCTATTCTGCCTTTCCAAGAGCTCCCACTGAGCGCGGCCGGGCAGATGGGAAGGGCCCTTTATTTCCTTTTTCTCTCTCCGCCTGAGTTCCCTCCCCGCTCTGGGGCAGCCGGGTTCAAAGACATGCCAAACGCATCAAACCCTTCCCAATAAAGTCCCTTTCACCTCCCGGCGGCGCGGGGACGGGGCGGGAGCGTGCTGGGAGCGCCGGGGCTGCCGGTGACTTTCAGGACGGTGGGTGGCAAATGATGTGAGCAGCTTCCAAAACAATGCCCTCGATCGGACGTCTAATTCCCTGGAAATTAAACCCCTCAGCTGGTCAGGGAAGGCAGGAGCCAAAGAGATTAAGCAGTGCAGCAGGGAGAACCTTCGGGGGTTTGCCGTGGGTCTGTTGCGGTGGTTGTTTCAGCAGGGGTAACAAAGTAGTGGGTTCGTGTCGCGTCCTTCCCCCTTTCCCTCCCATTAATCCTCGATCCGGGAAAACCTCCCGGCTCCGTGCTGACGACGCGCGGGTGAGCTCGGTTCTGGCGATGCAGCCCCGTCTCAGGCCGCAGAATTCATTTCTGTGGCTGTGGGGTGAGCAAAGGGGGAGGCTGCGGGTGCAAACCTCCTCCCCACGGCCCCGGGCATCCCGCATCCCGCTGCCCCGCTAGTGCCTGCAGCTCCCAGCGTCGCCCAGGCGCTGCACCGGCCACCGCAGCCCTTGCGCCGTGCTGGGTCAGTGGTCTGTCGGAAACTCAGCCGGGGCTGGAGCCGTTTGGGTGTCAGGGAGGCCAGAAATGGGGCTGAGACCGCCCCACTGAGGTTCGGTTTATTGAACACGAGGAGGTGCAGCCGTGGGTGCTCCGCTGAGGTGCCGGAGCGGCTGGCCGTTGGATGGAAGCACAGCCTGCTCCTTGGGAAGCGAGCTTTCCCCGCGGGGCTGCTTTTTAACTGCTGCAAGTCAAAACTGAGCAGGCCTAGCAGCGGCGATTCCCCCCCCCTTAAAAAAAAAAAAGCCGTTTCCTCTGTATTTTTACTGACAAAAGCCTGAAGCTTCCTTTATATGCTTTATTTTCTTTCTCCGCTGAAACGATCGTTAGACAAAAGCAGTTTTGCTGCTGGTTAATCAGGAGAGTGATGTGGCCCTGCATTTTAATCCTAAACCAATTAGCAGGATTTGACATCGTGCCATTAGACTGCTTGAAACAAAAATCAAGGACAGCGTAACGCAGCTAGAAAAGAACAATAACCATCAGCGCTGCCCTGTCAGAGGGGAAGGAAGAAATTTGGCTGCGTGTGTAATTTCCAGGCCGTCCTCCTTCCCTCAAACCTGAGCATGCAAATGAGGGAGCTAAATAATAGCGAGAGGGGAAACCGTTGAATCTCTAATCACGTTACCCTAAACGGCACCGGTTTTAGAAACAGAAATTGCTTTTCCTGCTCCTGAGCCGACGCGAACGGGTTGCGTTCTTCGATCCTGAGCTCTGCGTTACAGTGTCCTTGGCGGGTGCTCCGTGCGGCGCTTGGCGGGCGGGATGCGCGCGCACCGGAGCGGCAGCGTCTCCGCCGCAGACGTGCAGCGAGGGACCTGGCTGCGAACGCACCAGCATCCCTCAGAAGCACCTTCCCCGGCCTGGCAACCTTTGCTTTGCCCAAACCGCCCCCAGATAATTAACGAAGGAAGCGCCTTTTAGCAACCGTCCTGTTTGCTGGCAGAAACGCACCTTTCGGCGGGTCCCGCCGCGGCGCAGCATCCCGAGCTGGTGGCAGGGGCTGGAGATGGGCTGGCAAGCCTGAGCCCGGCCACGGCTGCTGCCCGCGGGCAGAAATATGCCTGGCGTAGATGCGCGGTGAGAACAAAAACGCAGGCAGGCCCCCGGGTGCGGGGTGTGAGGGATGAATGCCTGAAGCGCATCGGGGACTCCGTGCCTTGCTGCGCTCTTGGGGCTGGCAGCGGAGGGCTGGAGCCGGAGCGAAACCCAGCATCTCATAAAGCAGCATATGGATAGAGCACAAACGGACGGGGTTTTATGTCCCGTGCAATATTTTCATTGATGTTTATTTTGATTGAATTTGGCTAACGTGCAGGAAAAATGAAAACGCGCCGTGCCTCTCAACATCTGATGAGGAGCCGAGCGCTTTCTAAAATCAGTATTCGCACATGGGCGATGCCCTGTGAGGTCTGCCCAGCAACTGTGCTGGAAAATCATGAGTCACTCCATGTAAAGCGCGGGATGACCCCCGGCACAGCAGATATTTTTTCAAAGTGTTGAATTGTTTCTGTTAGTATTTCAGTTTCTAGTCTGTCCATCATCCTTTTAGTGGGAGCGGAGTTCCCCACACCCTCAAACCACTTTAAAGAGAGGGAGATTTTTTTTAAAAAAGTAGATATCCTGAGATTGATGATAAAATAGTGAAAGATGGAGAGGCTCCTTATCCCTGCTTGGAGAGGAGAGGCCGGAGTGGAGGCAGGGAGGACAGGAGTGACGGTCGCTGACTGCGGTGTGAGCTTGGACACCGGGGCACACATCTCTGCCGAAGACTCCCAGGGCGAATTTGGGCACGTGACATAAATCTTCCTCTTGCCGTCTGCAATACGGGATGAAAAGAGCCATTTCCTCCACAAGGATCTCGTGAACGAAAACGTGTTCTCCCAGAAAACCCCATCAGACACGTCCTGACTTGGACCGGCTGCCAGGGAAGGGAACGGAGATGCAGGTTACAGACCCGTGGGGCTCTTGGGGCAGCAAAGTGTTTCTCTCGTGGGTTTGGGCTGGATCCAATGAATCTAAAAAGTGCTCGGGGTGACTGTTTAACCCATCCTGTAGGAAAAAAAAATGAAGCTAAACAAACCAAAAAATCAAAACAAGAAACAACAGCAAGAAAAATCCTTCCCGTTAAAATAATAATAATGTTGAGAGGCTGGCCAGGACAAAGGAAATTCAGGAGGTCAGAGGCTAAACCTCAGCCTGAGTCTTAAACTAAACTGGAAAGAAAATTGAATGTAATTGGTCAGACCTTGTACACTGGGCCTGAGGCTGAAAAAGAGAAAGTGTCCTCCGAGGACACCAGCGGCACCAAACTTGTGAATCCTCAGAGTCAGCGCGGGCACCCTGAGGTATGCGAAAAGGTAAGGGTGCAGAGAGGGGGACTGATCCCTTGGCAGTGTAGAGAGCGCGACTGATTCCGTAGTTCTTACACCCTGTGTCTCGCCAAGATCTGCAAAGGTAAAAGTCATACTTGCTTTTTTTAAACTTGGATGGGTCGCACGGTGCGCACTTTGTGATCACAGCATCTGGAGGAAAATAACAACTTTTTAAGGGGCATAATTTTTTAAAAAGCTGTTCTAATCCAGCAGAAATCTGAGAACACTAAATAAAAAAATGACTAAAGGATAGGACAAAACCATGACAAAAGGGAGCGGAGCAAGGAGAGTCTCCACAGGCTGATACAACGGAAGAATTAAGTACTGAAAATAACAGAATAAACGGCAGTTTTAGCCGAGCGGGGCTTCTGCTGTGTTCCAGGCGAGCCACAGTGTCGGTCAGCGTCTGAGATGGTAATTGGGTGCAGAGAAAACACAGCACCTGCGTGGTGGTTTCCAGGTGCATTTTATATGTGTAACAACAGTCTTTATCCTCAGTTAAAAAATTCTGCCTCTTTGAGAGCTTTGCTTCTGGGTGTTTAACCCCAAACCTCAGAAACCTTTTCTTTGTTTTTAACTGTTTGTCCATCTTTTATTTTCAGCTGCAGTCAGTCTCCTCCGGCTCGCAGTAATTTGATGTGTTCCATCGTAATTCAAGTGTCGATCTTGGCGACGTATCGATGGCAAATGGGAACGCGACACCGTCCGGTGAACTCCGCTGCACCAGCAAAACCAGGGACGAAACGGAGAACCTGGGGTCGTCTTCTGGCACCGGTTCCTGGGCTGCAGCTCAGTCTGGGTATGTAGATGATGAGATTTTATTTCTGAGAGCCGAGCAGGTATCATCAGGATTGTGTTGGGAATTGCAAGGGTGCATTATCGTAGTAATGGCTGATGACCGCTCCACAGTTACAAGAAACGGTAATTAGAAACGAAGTTCGCCTGTCCTAGCAGGGAGAGTGTTCCCTAATCCCCGTTATGGAGATTGGTTAAGACAAGGAAATATTTCCTTTATGGTTTCACTCTGCAGAAAGCTCTTGATGTCCTCAGCCAAAGCAACTACCCGTCAGGCACTGGGAGTCGCGCTTTGGTCCCCCATGCCAGTGTTTTACTTATGGCTGTCATTTAATTTCCCCCCTAACATGGGGGAAGGTCTTAGCCAACATCTTCGTTTTCATTCATTAGTGAAATCAGGGTAATAATTCCACTTTGCACTTCGCTCTCTCACAGGCACCTTGGAGGTGCCAGTCCCTGTGGTGTGTGGAGAGAGCCCTCCACCCAAAAATCACCACTCGGAAAATATTTAAAAGGTCGAAGCGCTACAGGACGCTGTTGTTATCACTTACAGCTCCTTGAGGCAATAAAATTACGAGTGTGGGAAGGGTGTCAAACATAGCTGGCTCCCTCGACATTGCTGGGGCTGTCGGTGAGCTCTGCTCTCCAGGGCCACCCTGGGCTTACCAGTCACTGTGTGCGGCTTTCTTCCCCTC
This sequence comes from Rhynochetos jubatus, assembly GCA_027574665.1. Lineage (NCBI taxonomy): Eukaryota > Metazoa > Chordata > Aves > Eurypygiformes > Rhynochetidae > Rhynochetos > Rhynochetos jubatus. Next base: position 335,408 of record CM050656.1, on the reverse strand, counting down.
AGGTAAGAGGTGGTTTTGTGCTGTGCCAGAAGGTGCTCTGCACATCCACTCTCGTGCTGTCCTTCGCCGCTTTAAGCTGCATCGGTAAGCTGCATCCCTCAGTGGTTCGAAAAGCAGTAAAAGAAGCGCACAAAAAAATTACCACAGTTTCCGTGTTCTAGAAGGAGAAAAAAATGTCCTGAAGAGCTCTCTCTAGTAGTGTGAGATGGCAAATATTTTTTCCTGTTTATTAAATCATATGAAAGGTTAATTATGGTTAGCGACTGTGGGTAGAAAACAATTCTTGGAAGATGCTTTTGTAACAACAGGTTGGCAGTATGCAGAAGCCATCTGCTTCCTGCAAATGTTAAGGTACAGTCTCAAACTCGGGAGGTTAAAAATTACAGATTGCAGAGTAGTTTGGTAGAAGGAAAATCCATGTTGTGTTGATGTAAAGTTGCTCAGTCTCCTTGACACACAGCCTGGAAGGAATGCCAAGTTCCCTGAAGGATGGTGTTTGGCTGGAGAGGACCCTCGCTCGGGCTATTCTGTACTCACACTGGCTGTCTACGCAGCTAATTAAGCCTTTTTTGTGCTGTGATTCGTTTTTAAACACAGAAATGTGTCGCGAACCCTGACCCGTGAAGAAGAGTGGGTTGTGGATACGCTATTCCGCCTTCAAGCAGGGAACGCAGCTACTTCCACGAAGAATAAATAGTGGCGGTTATCATCGAGGTGACGCGCTCCTGAAACCTGTTGCTTCAATCCGCAACGTGCAGACATCTCCGCGCCTGGAACGCCTCGCGGTAAGGACCGTGGGTTTGGCGGGAAGAGCTATGGCCCCGATGTCGTACAGGGAGCTGGGCAGAAGGATATGGAGTGATTGTCCAAGGGCGCGCAGGGACGTTGTGGCTGATGGAATTCAGCTGGTTTCTCGGATCCCAGTAAAGTGTCTTGTATCGGGTGTGCAGGGCAAGGTTCTGGTACTGGGGGGCTGCGGGGGTGGCTGCTGTGAGAAGCTGCTGGAAGCCGCCCCGTGTCGGACAGAGCCGATGCCAGCCGGCTCCAGGATGGACCCGCCGCTGGCCAAGGCCGAGCCCATCAGCGACGGGGGTAGCGCCTCTGGGGTAGCGCCGGTAGGAAGGGGCGAAAAGGGGACGAGCAGTTGCAGCCAGAGAGGGAGAGGTGTGAGATAAACAGCTCTGCAGACAGCAGGGTCAGTGGAGAAGGGGGCAGGGGGTGCTCCAGGTGCCGGAGCTGAGGTTCCCAGCAGCCCTTGGTGAGGCCGGCTGTGCCCTGCAGCCAGGGGGGTTCACGGGGGGCCCAGACCCCCTGCAGCCGGGGGAGGGCCCCACGCAGCAGGGAGATGCCCCAAGGAGCCCGTGACCAGTCCACGCTGGAGCAGCTGCTCCTGAAGGACTGACCCCAGGGGGGGACCCACGCCAGGGCAGGTCGTGAGGAACCGCAGCCCAGGGGAAGGACTCACATGGGAGAAGGTGATGGGGGAGTGTTTCCCGTAGGAGGGACCCCAGGCTGGGACAGTGGCAGAGGGTGAAAACCTTTCCCTGAGGGGAAGGAGCAGCAGAGACAGCGTGGGATGGACTGACCCCAACCCCCATTCCCCGTCCCCCTGCGCCACTTGTGGGGGAGGAGGGAGAGAAATGGGGAGCAAAGCTGAGCCTGGGAAGAGCAGAGGGGAAAAGAGGTTCTGATATTTGGGTTTATTTCTCATTGCACTACTCTGATTTGATTGGGAACATGTTAAACTCATTTCCCCAAGTCGAGCCTGTTTTGCCTGTGATGGTAATTGCTGAGTGATCTCTCCCTGCCCTTACCTTGACCCACGAGCCTTTCCTTACATTCACCCTGTCCAGCCGAGGAGGCTGATCGAGCAGTTTTAGGGAGCGCCTGCCTCCAGCCAGGGTCAGCCCACCACTTGCATAAACCACAAAGCTTCCTCCTCTCTCTGGATGAGCTACCGTAGCTTCAGCGTTTGGGCTGGGTTTTCAAACTTGTTTATCCTCTTCCAAGGACCAAGTGTCATTACACTGAATTCTCCACCTCCATGGAAAGCATCATCCAGTTGGCTCTTTCCCTCTACAGGTAACACTGCCTGGCTTTACCTGCTCCCCCCCTGCTGGTTCAGCACAGGTTGAACCAGCTGTGAGAGGAGGGGTGGGGAACTGTCCCTGCCAGCTCTTTCGCTTTCCAGCCAAAAAGGGAGAAACTTGTTTTTTCAGAGACTCTGATCTGGAGCGACGTCACGTAACCTTCAGCCCCTCTCCTCCTCTCCTAATTGGCACACAACCCCTCCCCGTGCCCGTCCCCGGAGCCGGCTGCTGGAAGGCTGCTGTGCAAAAGGGCTTGTTTCCAAATATCACAGACAACGGAGACACCGAGCTGTTCACTGTGCAGTAGGATGGTCCAGGGCCTCGTCTCCAGTGCCACTTTGTCAGGGCTGTGCACGTGTCCGGGGTCTCTCCCCCAGCACTGCCTGCTTTATACCAGATACTTTCCAGCTGGACCACTTTTTGTTTTTTAAAGCATCCTGTAAAATGGCTTTATCTTCTCCCTTTGCACTGGCGCTGGTGGCTACTCCGTTATCGACGCCTCTTGCCAAGATGGGTGGCCTGCCCTTAGGAGCCCTGCGGATGGCGGGGAAAGGGGCTGACCCCTTGTCATTAGCTCCCAGCCATGCGCGGTCCTGAGCGCAGGACTTCTGGTGGTTTTTCTGTTTCTGGGCTGAAACCACTGATGGGGAAGAAGGAGCCAGCTCTACTCAACTGCCTGTCATTTTGTCAACAGGCCTTGGACCTTCTTCTCCCTTCTTCCTACTCTGATTTCTTCAAGGAAATCAAAGACTGTTACGGGTAATACCGGTAACGCTTTTATCAGGCTTCCCGGGCGCCCTGTAAGGGCTGGCTACATGAGGCACTGAGGCACATAGAAATTAGGGATGAGATTTTTCAGTCCCACCAAAGGGATTTGGATGCCCAGCATCCATTAAAATGAGTAACAATTCCTGTCCCGTCCTCAATGGCTGGAGCCCAAATTGCTCCTCGCAATGGAAACCATCTTGGTTAATGCATGGACACTTAAGCCCTCAGCATCTGACTTCACTTATATTCTATTTCCAGCAAACTTCGTTGATTATGTCCAATGAAACGCTTGTACACCCCCCCACACCCATTACGCGCTCCCCGACAGCTCCTCGGGCGGCCGCGTGCCAGCTCCGCTATCAGGGGAAGGTGATGAAGGTAGCTCATTTGTTTGCAAGTCGGTGAATGATGTAAAAGGTTCCTCGTCCATCATGATAAGGGCTCTCAAAAAAAAAGAGACAAATGGTCCTTCCTCCCCTTTCGCCCGCGCTATACGGGGACATTTGAAACGGAGGGAAAGTTCAGCGTAGCCATATGTACGGAGGGATGCACACAAATCACAGCTGCTGCTAATTGGATCCAGAAACCTAATTGGTCCCTCATGGTTGGCCGGTGTTACATATAGAGTCATCGCGGCGGTAATGTGGGCTCCGCGGGGGCTTGGTCTGCTTGACTTGGCAGCCCGGTGGCAGGGGGCCGTGCTGGCACCATGGCCTGGGCCGTGCCGGGTGCTGCTCTCCGGAGCCGGGGGTGCAGAGCTGCCCCCAGCAGCTTGGGGCGACTCTTGCTCTCCCTGACCCACCAAGGGGGATTCGTGGCTCTGAGCATCGGCTGTGGCACGGCACCGGCCGCTGGCTAAGCCGAGCAGGCATCCAGGGCTCTGCCCAACTCCAGGGGGAGATGAGGACATCGAATAACAAAGCAGCACTCAATAACTCCAGGTGGTTGCTGCCGTTAACGCCTTGCCCAGAACGCGTCCATACACCGAGGCACTGAGCAACACGGCTTACACTGCCCGTAACACAGGATGTTTCCCACATCCCCTTTCTGCCCAAGGTGCTTTGCCACCGGCTTGTCCGTGCTAAGGAATACTGGGGGGGTTAACCCTTTTTAGGACCACTATCATACCACCCACCTCCGCGCGTGAGCCGAACCAACTGCTCCGCGCTTGGATGCTCCCAAGTTACATGGGGCCAGGGGGCCTGAGGAAGGGGGTAGGAAGGCCCCAGAGTTTGGTCTCCGGTCTATTTTAGTCCTGGAGAAGGCTCTGAGTCTTCTTCTATTATGCAAATCTCCCCAGCCAATCCTAATTTTAATAACGTTGATTAATCGTTGTGCTGCGGACAAGGACAGTTATTCCCTGACTTATGCCGTGGCGTTTATTGAAGCTGTATGCTGAAATGAATTACTGCAGGGATCATTAAATTTTGACTTAAATTGGACATAGTAAGCTCATTTTAAAAAATAAAAAGCTTAGCAAGTTATATATAAACTAGAGGAAAAATGAATCTCTGCAAACTGTCTGCCATCCCCTTTTCCAATGGGAACCGAAAGGGCAGGTTTGCAAAGGGGGATTTTAATTTGCAGGGCGAGTTTTCACCAGGGCACTTTGAAGCGAAGCTGCATTTGTGCAAATCCTAACTGAACTGCGGGCTCAAAAGGTGGTGCTTTGTCCTCACTCCCCTCATCGTGTGCCAGAAAACAGGGAGGAATTGCCCCACAGAGCCACCGGTCCCCACGTGTGGGATTGGCAGTAGAAATACTGCTCCCCCGAGAGGGAAGGTGGGCGCTGCCACGCTGTCCCGGTGCAGCGCCGAAGGGCTCGGTGGCGAGCAGGTAAGGGTTGGTTTTGGGGAGCAAACAGGGTAATTGGAAGGGCTGGCTGGTAGCGTGTGCCCACCGCCTTCACCGTAGCATCAGTTGGGGCCGTGCCCCACACGGCGGGAGCCAGCGGTGAGCAGAGACGCGGAGAAGGGGCAGGAATTGTAGCACAGCCGTGGGATTGTGCTAAAAGGTCAGGGAAAAGCCCCACTGTTGGCTGATGCTTTAGGGTTTGTGTGTTTGTTCGCTGAGGTCTTCCAGAGGGAGGATGGCGATGTTGCATGTGTACCCCCTGTCCCGCAGCCGTCTGGAAGCAGCTCGGTGTTTGGCGTTGGAACTCCCCTTGTATGAAATGACGTTACTGCTGGGCGCTGAGAACAATCGCAGGAACAACCATGCGGCCTCGTTGCACCCGGGGTGGGTGGGAAGGAGGTGTCCAAGCCCCTGTCCTGAGTGCTGGGGTCGCAGGGGAGTGGGTACGGCCCCACTGAGTCCCTCGGGACAGGGTAGCGCTGTGTAAAACCCCAAACCCTGGAGCCTGTCCATAGCAACGTTAGATACTCATGTCTCGGGTAAGAGAGGACCCCACCTCTCCCTATGGATATAATTCCCGGGCGGGAAAGACTAAAACCAAAATAGCATGATAAGGTAGGGTTTTTAGAGTGTTTTCATCCCACCTTACACATCCCAGTGGCAGCAACCCGGGGGCAGGCGTGAGCTCAGGGGCCGAAGGGACTGCCGCTGCATGTGCTGCGTCAGCCAGCTCCCCATTTTCCGCGCCTCTCTCTATTTCAATTAAAAATCTTACTTAATTTTTCACTTTGTGTCAAAATCACTTTCAGCGTGACTGTCAAATGATGGCCGGACCCCTTGGGAAAGGCGACATTTGGCTGGAGAAAGGGAAGATGCTCTGTTTTAAGTGACCGTTACGCAGCAACCTCTGCAGGGCTGCAGTTCGCGGCCGCTTCGTGCCGACCCTGAGCTGGTGCTGGGGCAGGAGGGCTCAGGGCAGCTGCCAACGTGAGAAGTGATGCACACTGTGCCGGGCCTCGGGCCTCCAGCGCCCGGAGCGCTGCAGCAGCGTGCATGCGGCACGCAGAAGGGTGGCAAGTAACGCAACCCTTCCCCTCCTCTGCACAAGCTTTGGGCCTTCGGGCGCAGGGCTCAGCAGCCGGGGTGAGGGCTTCGGGCCTTCTTCCGTAACCCCCAAGCGCTGTTTCCTCCCGCCGGCCGTTCCCGGCGGTGTTGCCACCTCGTGGGTTGCCACAGCCGCTGCCGGCGCGGCGGGATGCGCCGCTCGGTGCGTGTCGCGCTGCGGGGGCGGCTTAGCCTGCGCCGGGGGCAGCGGCAGGAAACAGCCCGCTGAACGGGCACCAGTGCCGCGGCCCAGGGTGGGGTGCAGCAGGGTTAGGTCTGTGCAAGTGATTTTTTGTAAGTTCGGTTGGTTTTGGCATTGTTTCGCTGCTTTGATCAGGCTGAGCTGGCGGAAGCCAGAAGGCGAACCCCAGATTTGTGCTGTTTGCGGTGGTATCATCACGGCACCGGTGCCGCTCGGGGCCCGGCCACTGGCCCTGTCCTGCGCTGCTGTTCCTGTTGGCACCAAGGCCGCAGTGTTGTTTAATCCTGGGCATGTGCCTTGCACCCACAGTTCATGAAAGTCGGTCCAGAACTGCTCTTGAACTCACGTTAACGTGTCCCAGCAGTGTTCATGCCAGGTAAAACCCATTAAAAGGCCTTAAATCAGCTCGGTGCGGCAGGGCTATGCCGGAGCCCCGCTGCGAGAGGTTGTGAGGATGGGGCTGTGGTTGCAAGGAGGAAGGCTGCGAGCACAGAGCTCCCTGTCCGCACCGAGTGCTCTCTGCATCCCAGTGGCTGGCCCTCCCGCCCCAGGGCCGGGCTCCCCGGGGGCTGCATGAGCTCCCCCAGAGCAGCGGGCCCCACTACAGCCCCGCTCTTGCAGTCGCAGGACCTTTTCTGGCTGGGCAGCAGTGTGCCGGGGGTGAAGCCCTCCATCTCGTGGTGGGGGACGAGCTGCAGGAATGGTCACTGGGCTGAAAATCTCCGTTCCAAGCACGCCCGCAACAGTTCTCTAGTCCAGCGCGCTCTGTTGCTCTGGTCAGAAGTTCCCTGCCGTGGCTTCATCCTGCTGGAAACAGAGTAAGTCTTTGCAGGAGGCCGAGTGTGTGCTCCTGGTTTTCCTCAGCAAGTCAAGGAAAGCAGGAATGTTGAAATTCAGCTGGCGGTTGGGAAACTGCCCCCCTCTAATACAAGCCAGACCTGTGGAAACCCTCCAGGTCTCAGCAGCCCCCATCGGCCCAGTCGGGACCCTGATGACGAAAAGCAGGATGAAAGCGAGTTTAAACAAGCCCAAACAAGAAACAGCGGATTTTGAGAAAGTGAAGCGAGGGCTATGGGCAGCCCCAGCTGTTTGAGCTGCCCTGGAAAAGGCCAAGAAACCATGGAAAATGCCACGTTGTGGCGGATGGCATGGAGATCCCCAGGTCTCTCTGTAGCCATGTGCAGACAACCAGGAGCACTGTGGACAAGGGAGGACCACACACAAACACTAGGCTGTTTTGCTGTTGAAGAGTCCTAGTGAAGCTGGTGTTTCGCCCTGCTTTGGGTCTTTCTGATAGCAGCCATCCCATTTTCCTTGGAAAAATCTCCCTGAAGACGTTGGCTGGTGGCCTCCCACTCCACATCTCCAGGGCACATGGGCTCTGCTGCCCCGTCCCCCTCCCTGTTGGGTCTCCTCTGCTCCCCCTGTTTACAGCCAGCTGGGGCAAAACACAGTCCTCCCCCTTGTCTCCCCTCACCCTGCTAAGCCTCAAGCAGGGCTTTCCTTTGCTCCTGCACAGAGCATGGGCTTCGCGCTGCCTCCAGCCCAAGGAACATCGGGAACAAAGTGCTGCAGAGGCCGTTCGGGCAGGTTGGTGAGCGGGACATTGCTGTCGCGTTGGGGACCTACTCCTAGGGCAGAGCCAAGGCCGGTTCGGTAACAGCAGGGATCTGTGGGTGCGGGGAGGACAGCCTACAGCAGCACCTGAGGAGGCAGGAGTGGTGGTTGGCACACAGAACCTTTGGAAGTAGCTAATTTACATTATTATTAGGCATTTTAAAGCATTTGCAAGAGTCAGTTCCCAGCTTATGTTTCGCTCCACCACGGAGTAAGTTTAGAAGCAGATGAGAAACTCCTTGTCGTGGTTTAGGCCCAGCCGGCAACTCAGCACCACGCAGCTGCTCACTCACTCCTCCCACGGTGGGATGGGGAGCAGAAAGTACAAGGAAAGGTCTGTGGGTCGAGACAAGGACAAGGAGGGATCCCTCACCCGTTATGGTCACAGGCAACAGAGGCTCAGCTTGGGGAAGAAATCAATTTAATTAGTTACCAATCAAATCAGAGTGGGATAATGAGAGAGAAAACCAGATCTTAAACCACTTTTCCCCCCATTCCCTTCTTCCTGGGCTCAGCTTTGCTCCCCCTTTCTCTCCCTCGTCCCCCCAGCAGTGCAGGGGGATGGGGGTTGGGGTCAGTCCATCCCACGCTGTCTCTGCTGCTCCTTCCCCTCAGGGGAGGGTCCTCACCCTCTGCCCCTGTCCCAGCCTGGGGTCTGACGTGGAGCTGGGGAAGCTTCTAGGAGCTTCTCACAGGAGCCCCCCCCATAGCCCCCTGCCCCTGCTACCAGCAGCCCACCACACAAACGCAGTACCCTGCTCAGTTTGGCTCCCGCTGAAACAAACGGCTTCCTTCATACCAGTCGCCTCTGAGAACGGTGGGATTTAATTAATCCCTCTCTGGCAATAATGCGCAGCATTACTCTGATCTCTGGGGCAGGGTATCGTGGCTAAGGCTCAGCATCGAGAGCGGGGCTGGTTAAACCTACAGCTGGAAACACGGCCGGGCCCCTGTCGGCCCCAGCAGCTCTGCCGGCTGCTGACCGGCCCCAGCACGCCGGCTGCTGGGCTAGACGGGACATTTGCTGCCGCTGGGGTCTGGGGCTGTGGTGTTGTGCTGAGAGGGTTGTACAGCAGCGTGAGTCCCAGCTCTCCCATCCTCCGCTGTGGTCCCAGCCGTGCAGCCAGCCTGGCTCTGGGTACCACATTACCCACTGCGGGGGAGCAAAGCCACCCCAGCAGGACGTGTTTTTCCGGGCACTGATGGGACATGGGTCCCTGGCCTTCCCTTAGTTTACCCTTGCCAGAAAACCTGCAGAGAAGTCTTCAGGTGCCGGCTCCCACCTCCCAGCACCTCCCTGGGTGGCGGGTGCCCGTGCCAGCCACCGGAGATGCTCAGAGGGGATGAGGCAGCTCTCGCTCCCAGGGTTCGAGCAAGAGGGCCGGCACGCGTGTGCTCAGCCAGCGTTGCACTGCAAGCGGATCGCCTCTTTGTTCAGAGCAGCCAACTGCGGCACAGAGCCGGCGTCTCTTGGGCTGTTTTGGTAGCGTTGGGTGTTGCTGACACAGCCCGTCCCCGGCACCCCCCAAGCGCCTGCTGCCAGCTCTCCCCTCGGCTCACACCACACGGGCACCCGCTGCCAAGCTCTGCCCTGGCCCCATCTGCCCCGCTTTGCAGCTGCATCTCCTGGAAACCACCCTTCTTTGCCCTAGGCTGTGTATAAAGGGCTAATCCTGAAGCTGGGGGTGTCAAAGCCAGGGCTGCCATGACTCCAGGGGACTGCAAGGGCCTTAGCTGCTCACCTCAGGGTGGATTTTTAACAGGTGGCTGAACAGCACAGGCTGTCCCTGGGGCGCTCCAGGTTCTGCAAGCGAGCCTGGTGTGGTTTCTTTCTCGGGGAGGATGCTCAACGCGAGGGGCTGAGGCAGATTGATGCTCGCTGGTGTCCTTGGACAGGGCGCGTCTTCGTTTGCGTTTCTGTAGGCGAGATGGGAAATGCTGGTTGGGTTTTGAATGAAAACTGCAGCAGTTTCAGCGCGGAATATCGAGACATGTGGTCTGGGTCGTCACGCACAGAATCCAACTGGAGAGGATCAAAGGAAAAGGGTCTATTTTTGGTTTTACATCTACTAATTACTCTGAACAAATGAGCAATGCATCTGAGAAGTAATCTTTTTTCAGGTTTCCATCTGGTTGAAGTCTTGTAGGTGCTGTAACTTCAGAATAATTTCAAGCCGGTACTTTTCAGTGAAGACTCCCAGGCTGGAGTCAACCAGCGAGTGCAAGAACGCGGATTTGCTTGTGTCACTCACAGCCGCTCAGAAAACTGCTAAAGCAACATGCCTCGGGGCTACGAACACCTACACCCGGTAACGCCGTATGCGGTGAGTTCTGCGGTTGTTGCAGAATCCCCTTTGTGTAGTTTTCACGGAGAAAAACGTTTCAGAGGCTCAATCCTCTGTTCCTCATTTGCCCTCCAGCTGTACTGGTAGGCGACCTTGCTCTGCGAGCCTCGGCTCCCGTCCGGAGAAGGTCCATCCGGAGAAGGTCCCAGGTGTGCCTCCACGCACTAACACCAGCGCTGGCTCCTCCTGCAGGGCTTTCTGCTGTGCCTTCCCCAGGACAAGGGACCAGGGAGGTGCAGAGAGCTCACGTCTCCGTTGGCATTCTCCCAGGGATAGTCCTGGTGACTGGCAGCGGCTCGGAGAGGCAGTTTCCACAGTTGGTAGAGGGAGGTGGGTGCCCTCAGTGGGTGCTTGGATCTGAACCTTCCCTGTCCCCATGGCTGTGTTGCCATCCCAGTGCACCTCACCACCATGGTCCTGGTAGGTGAGTCGTGACCCACTGACCGTCCACCCGGGGGGACCTTTCCTCCCATTACCCATGTCCTGCTGCCCGGGCAGCACCGCGTTACGCACGGGAGCAAGGTCAGTACAGACGAGCCGGGACCTGTCTAGGTCCTTTCCTTCTGAAGAGCCGGTGAAGACCTGGAACCCGGTTTTGAAGGGATATAGTGATCATAAACCAGGACAGTGGGGAAGGGTTGTTGGGGTGTGGGGAGGCACGAAGGAGGCAGGGTTACACGCTGGGTTTGCTTTTGTTTGAGCGTTACCTGAAGGGCAGAGGCTTGCTGCGATGTATCCGAGGGGTGTAACAGAACTTCCAGACCGAAAACCTCCTCCGCTTCTCCGCCGCAGGTGAGTTACCACGGAGCTGCAGGCGGGTTCCTTGCAAGGCCAGTGGTGATTCTGGGGTGAGTTTCCCAGCTTTCTGAGAAACTGAGGTTTTGCATCGTTCGTGAGCGAGTTCCACCCACTGAATCATGGTGTCACGGACCTGCGGGAAGGAGTGGGAGAGGAACCAGAGACTTCGGAGCTGTTGCTTTTTGGACTCCGGTTACTGCAGAGTGTTCTGTGCATCACTCTGAATTGGGTCTTGTTTTCGTAGGAAAGCCATTGGCTGGAGGGACTGCAGAAAGTATTCCTAGGAGAGCTGTGTTGGGGAAAAAAAGGATTCTTTTTCTTTTTCATGGAAAATTTTGACTTTATAACTCAAAACTTGAAAAATGTAGCTGAAAACTGCAGGAGCCGTTCCCGATGCAGCTTCTTGTTTTCCAACAAAAATAAACCAGCATAGATGGAAATGGCAAGTTCCTGTTTTCAGTTGGAAGGGAGGTCTCCTGCCAGTTCAGATAGCTGCTAGTCTCTAGCCTGGCCGGTCTGCCGGCCTCTGGCTTCCCTGTTGCTCAGGGATCAGTGTTTCCTGGGAGGCAGGGGGAGCTTTGCAGAGCTGGGCCATAGCCCGTGCTTGGCCGCAGCCGCTGCTGGGCGTGGAGGGGCCACTGGAGCATCGGAAGCCTCTTTGCGCAGGTCTCCAGCCTAGGCGCTGGTGGAGGCGAGACACCCGTAGCTGCTGAAACATGAAAATCAGCTGCCGGCCTGTGAAATAAGCTGCTTTTCAATGAGAAGGTCTTTTTTAGGTGGAGAAGTAGGGAAACATAAATCCCTTAACCCTCTGTGGCTGCAAGATTTGTTCAGGAGGGGTGACGTGGCTGTTGGCAGCTGAACTCAGCCAGGGTGGCTCTGCTCACCCTGGGCACCTCTCGGAGCTGGGGTCCCCTCGCCTTAGCGAGCCGGTTGCATTTCCAGGAGGGTTTGGGGCTGGGAACAGGGACTCTGCAGAGGCTGCACCAGAAAAGCTCGCCCTGACTTCAGGGCAGAACCGACGGATTCGCTACAGGGGCTGCCGAGCGCAGCAGACCCCGCTGTGCTCGCCCCAGCAACGCGAGCCACGTGCCGAGCGGGGATGCTAAAGGGGCCCCATGCAGCGCCCCCCCACCTCCCGGCGGTGCCACGACCGCCCGTGCGCGGTGCCACCGTGGGCAAGGCACCTCCAGTGACCTTCAGAGAAAGAACTGCGCGTGCAGGGGATAAATTGTTCCCCACATCCCGTCTCTGGCTAAAGCCGACCCTGTTAAATTAAACCCATTTCGTTAAGGGCTTTAAATGCTGCTTGCCCATATGCGGAATTATGTCTTTAAAGATTAAAAAATCCAATATAAACAAAATAAATCCAGGGAGCTGAATGCATGAATCATTATTTTAGTACATATTGTCCATTCTAATCTGCAGTCCAATTGTGAAGTCATTCAAAATGTTGCTTCTCAGTAATTAGCAGGAATCTAACTCAGAGCCAATTTCTGATTAAATGTGCTTAAAATCAATAAAACATCATGAGTGATTAGAGTCACGTGTGATTGGCCCTGTCGAACAAAGCCGGGTAAGTTATGGCCTCACTTTAACTTGTCAAAAAACAGAACTGGGGGTGGGCACGAGGAGGAACAGCTGATATTTCTATAAAGGGTTTTTCCACTTCTCTGCCTTTCTCTTCGCTCCTTTGGAAAAGAGAAAGGATCGGTTTGTTGTCTAAAAATTACAGGCTGAAGGGGAAAGTTTGGGGTGGCTTTGGCTTCACCCGTGGGTTTGTTTAAGGATATGCTGGGAATGGCATTTTTCCCTCCCGTACCTCGGCTGGGTTACCTGCTGCTCCTGCTGTCACCCTTCCTCCGGCTCAGCCCTGTTTGCAGCGGGAACGGCACGCTCCTCTGAGAGCTTCAAGTTATTCCTTTCTGGAAGAAGCCCAAAGATCTCCCACCCTGTGAAAGGGAGCGGAGCACTGCCACATCCCCTATCCAGGACAGAATTAACCCAAAAGCAGGTGTTGCTTGAAAAGCACGAGAGGGTAAGGCTGGGGGTGGGACGATTTCTCTCCATCACGCTGCCGTGTGTCAGGGTGACTCCCAGTGCTCCCGCCCCACGCTCCCCTGGGCACACACCGCCCCCTCCATCTCCTTGGGGTCTGGCACGAGGTGATGCTGGTGGAGAGCTGCTCCTTGGGCAAGAGGCTTTTGGCAGCATCACCCCCCCAGCAGCGCGGGGCTGGGGGGTGGAGGTGTGCCGGCACCCAGCTGGGCACGCGCTGGCGCCGGGGAGGGAGACGGCTGCGATCTCACGTTGGGCGCTGCGTGGGGTGGCATTGCTTCTCCGGAGCTCGGCGCTTGGCAGGGCTCACCAGCAAAGCTTCCCTTGACGTCAGGAGATGAGAGAACAACACTCGTTTCTAGCTACAGCTTCTTCGCTTACAGCTGTGTGACCACATCCCTGCCGGGTGCACCCTGGCGGAAAATCCCGCTGTGCGGCTCCGGAACCAGCCCTGACAGCGATGCTGCCGGGGTTGCCTGCTCCCTGTCTCCACACCCACCACAGAAATCCCGCTTCCCAGGGATGGGGGGAGAATGGCAGGCTGTTTAACCATAGCGTTCTGTGGCCTGTTGGAGAGGACAGTGCTTACTGCAGGAGCACACCCGCATGCTCTCTCCTGCTCTGAGCAAGGCTCTGGCCTGCTTCCCAGCGAGGCTTGGGAATTCTTGGCAAAATCCAATTTTTTCTTTTCCCTTGTGTGTGTAATCCTGGCATCTTCCCTCCTGCAGGCAGAAGTTGTACATGGAGGTGCTCGGGACCGCTCGTTCCCGTGAGACCCCTCGTTGGCCTGTGCCCTGGGATGAGCTTGTCACTCCGTGTCACACGTGGGAGATGCAGCGAGCCTCCAGCAAGGCTGTGTGTAACTTGGGCGGGGGGCCCGGAGGCACAGGGAGCCCTCTGCTAAGAGGAGCCCTGCTGTGGGCACCACCACCACCAAGCACCCCACCGAGCACTGCCTTGGCGTTTCTTCCAAATGAAAAGGACTTGCGAGCTGCCAGCTGAAAGGAAAAGGCAAAGGAGGTTCATGAAAAGGTGTTCTTGGGTCACAGTGGGCAGTCCAGAGCCAGCAAGGGTGGGCTGTGCGTCATAACGTGCCGCTGGGGCGTCAGTGCTGCCGATACAGGAATGTCACCTCTCGCTGAAAGGCAGCGAGCGCCAGCGGGGACAACGCGCCTGGTTCACCCTCTGTAGCTGTTCTCTCCTCTGTAGCTTTTCTCACTGTTCTTGCCAGTTGCTGGTCTTTAATGGTAAAAGCGGTGCAGGAACCGAGGAGCAGATCCTCAGCAGATGTCCATGGTGGTCGCTGGGTTGCTCCCAAATTACGCCAGCTGAGCCCCAGGGTTTGCTGTGCTCCGAGAGATAAATCACCCGGCACTGACCTCCTGGATCCAACGGCAGCGTGGGACCATCTGTGCTCATCCTCGGGGCCACGGCACACGCGGGGAGCTCTGCTCCCTTCGCCAGGCGGGATGCGGGCTTGAGGTGGTCAGCCAGGACTGTGCAATACAGGGTGCTGGTCGGCACTCTGCATCGCTGGAAACACAACCCAGAGCTGAATGTGGGAATTCCATAAATCACCCAATTATTCCTCTCCCTGCGCCCCCCGTGCGTAGTTTGGTGTCTGAGCTGGGGTTTTGTGCTTTTCTCCAGAGCAGCTGGAGATGGGATGTTGAACATGGTGTTATTGCTCCTGATGGTATTAAGGAAAAACATCTCGAGTGCTGGCTGGCCTGTTTTGATTCTGTGTGAGGGTAAGACGAGTGCCAGATTTGGAGGGAGGAAGGCTTTTTTCTCCACATCAGCTTAGCAGGAGCTGTTGGGGGAGCAAAGCAGGGAAGCGAGGCATTGGGGCGGGGGGGCACTGGATACGTTCTCTCTCTTAGAATTAGTTTGGCAGTTTCATTGCACAAATCCCTGCTGCAGAAGACCAGAGCCCTTGGTGGTTCCTTTCCTCTCTTCCTTTGGCGTTACTATTTGTGGCTGTATTTATTTGTACTGAAAGCCTCAAGCTCGTTAGGGCATTTCTGCGAAGTGTTTTTGTGGCCTGTGTTGAGTGAGGGTGTGCAGAGCAGTCGGTCCCCGGACCCTTTTGGATGAATGGTTGTCATGTGATTGCCTGTGATTTCATGACCTCTGCGGCTGAAGGGAGCCCTGTGGGGTTTTTATGTATGTGCAATTTAGCTTTTAATTAAAGCCTTGTTATCCAGGGAGTTGCAGCTCGGTTGGCTTGCACGGCCCAAGGTTCTCCTGGCTTGATACTGGAGTGAGGTAGCCCATATTTGGAAATACTCGGCTCATTTCCCTTGTTTCGGTTATCCAAGCTGTTTGAATTAATCTCAGGCGTCTTTTCCAGTGTTTACCGAAAAGCAGCAGTTTTTTCTAAAACTCCCTTTTATCACGCAGCGTGATCAGCCGAGCTCAGGCAACGCGCATTCATCTGTTGCTCGTTTAGCAGTCTACAAGCTACTAACGAAGTGCAGATGCGGCGGGGAAGATCCCCGCGCCCCGGCTGAACCCCGGACCGGGATCCATCGGGGAGCTGCGTCGTGCAATGCGCAGCCGCCGGGTGCGGGCATTGCGGCCGGATGGGTTGCGCTGGCGCGTCGTGGGGCTCTCCTTCCTACCAGGTTTCGTATACTCGCGTCACCTGCATAGCTTCACACGTCAGCGCAATCGGTTCAGCTGGGTTTGATGGTTACAGCTCTATTCCTATCTTCTACTTTTCTGTGGTAGCGTGGCTCATCGGGCCCCTGCGGTGAGCTCTAAATGCGTACTGTACGTGGGCAAAGGGCCTGCCTTTCTGCAGGAATTGAAGGGTTGCTGTTGCCGGGCATCGGCGCCCTGCGTTTAGCTCTTTAAACATTACTACACATGGGCAAAGGGGCTGCCTTTCTGCAGGAATCGGGCGGTTTCTGTTGCGGGGGGGTTGGGTGCTCCGGCTGTGTCACGCCTACGGGATGGGATGACTTGCAGAGCTGGCTTCCTCCTCATGCACGATCTCGCTCAGCTCTCTCCAGGACAGCCAAAGATTCTGGGAGCTTTGGCAGACACCTGGCTGCAGATTAGTGCTGGATGGCCAGAGCAGACAGGTACCAGACCTTCACCCTGCCCCTTTGCATAGACCTGCTTTCCCCCTTCCTCCTGCCCCTCCCCAGAGCAGGGATTTACTTGACAGCCACCTCACCAGCCTGTCTTAGTAAAGTGACCTAAAGGTTACTCCTGCCAGCAGGTTTGCACGCATCTGTTTGGGAGTCGTTTAGCATAAGGTGAGCTCAAGCTGAAGTTTACCGCAGTGGTTTGGGATGTAATTCTGGATAATCGTAAACGATCTCTGAGTAATTAACAGAGGTGGCTCAAACATCAGGATTGCAGTGTCAGGCCAGATTTGGAGAACCAGAAGGTCGTCAGCTGTTTTGATAAAATACTTTAATTGACTAAAGGCACATTTGTAAAATCAGGATCCAGATCTGAGCTCAGATTCGGGACATTTAAAAGTCCCTTGGTGGGCTCCAGCATCTCCATCCTGGTCCAGTTCTAATGGCTCAGTGCTTGGTTCTTTAGGCGCGTTGCTTACTGCTGCCTTGCTTCTAAAGCTCTTGGTTTCTGCTTCACGTTTTTCCAGGCTCGGTGGGGCGCTGTTGGGCCGGGTGCTACACTAATGCAATGGTCTTTAGAAATTGTTCTGGGGTGTTTAATATTCATGCGGTAGCCAAAGTCCGAGTTCAGTCAGTCGTACTCATCCCACTGGAGCAGGGTCAAGATGCGAAGTTTGGCCTGGGCCCTGTGGCCATCTGGCTGCAGAGGAACCAGCTGCCTCGCGAGCTAAAAGCGCCCTTCGTCCATCGTGATAAATCCCCTTTTCTCCCAAGAAACCTTCATTCTGCATCTCACCTCCCAGCACGTACATCACCCTGCTCTTCAGACAGTGGGTGGTGGTTGTTTAGGTGTCACGTGGCCCCTGGAGAGCGCTCGCCCCAGACCCCGGCAGTATTGGCGGGTGCACCTGCCAGACCTCGCGGAGATCCCTCACCAGGCACCTTGGTGGCATCACCTGGGAAGGCAGGTGTCTAAATCCCTGGAGCCTGGGGGGTAGGAAGACTCCCGCGAAGGGACAGGGTGCTGCCCAAGGAAAGGCGCAGCCAGAGCATTTTTAAAACTGATTTCAGTGATGTGGGATAGGGTTCATCTCTCATGACATTGACCTCCCCGCCGGTCGCTAATCGAGCGGAAGAGATGCTTGCAACACGGGAATTACCTCCCACGAAGTTCAGATGCCTCAAGTAGGTCAGATAAATCGTGCCTTAGTCACCCAGTTCTCACCATTGATGCTACAGGGAATCGAGATCGCTAGCTCCAATGTCGGCATCACCCCGGAGACTCCTAACGGCCACGGAGATGTGACTCTCAGCTGGGCTGTCACTGCCTCTGAGCTTGAATGTGAGAAAGGGGAGACCAGGCTGAAGGCGAAGGCAGCCGTTAGAGACACAAACCAGGTGTAAAACGTCGAGAAAGATAAAAGCTCTGGGATGGCCCGGAGTCCTGGGAAGCTAAGGGCACCTTCCTGAAAGTGAAGTGGCAAAAGGAGAAGGCAGTGGAGAAGGCAGCGCAGGAAGATGAAAATTTCCTTTCAACACTGAAAGTAACAGTTTCTAACATCCACCTTGCTGGCCCTCCCAAATGTGAATGCTCCTAGTTACCCCTCTGCAAATCCAGAGCAGTTTTGTGGTGGTCGGTAGCAGATTCTTGGCTGCTGGAGCCGGAGTGTGGCAGATGGGTTTGGAAAATGACACTTGGGGAGCCCAGCTGGTAACCACAGCTGAGATCTCCCTCCCAGATCTTAGAAGGCAGCGGCTGTATCGGCTTTGCTTTTGCTGGGAACAGCGGCTGGGCTGCTGGGAATCGCACCCCGCTTGGGTGGAGAGGTCAAGCTTGGCCAGCGGCTCCCGGGACACTCACTGACCCGCCCTGGGCAATTCCCCACCTTTGCCACGAGAAACATCTGCGTTGGCTGCGATGGAGCTGGACCGTTTGGCAAATCATTGTGCCTTTTTGGGAGATCTGTTAAAAACCTTGTTCCCCTGGCTTTGGGCGATATTGAGGTCTGTTTTGGCCGAGGGTTGGGCCCCTCTTCCTGGCGCTGCCCAAGGCACCTTGCTTTGGGAAGTGCCGTCAGCCGCCAGCCCGCGGGTGAGCCCAGCCCGGCGCTGGCGTTTGCCACCCCCAGCAGGAGAGGCTGGCATCCAGAAGCAGTTCCCTTCTGAACCACACGAGAAACTTGGAATATTAAAGGGTTTTATTGAATAAAAGGGTAGTCGAGTGTTTTAGCTCCCGTGTGGCAAAATGCGAAGCAGTCAACAATTTCCCTCAGAAAGCAAACAGCGCAGCATATGGGGAACTCCGGTGGTGCCGCTGGTGTTGCTGCAAGCTTCGTGCTCCCGGAAAATTTTGACAAAGTGTTATTTTCAGACGCGGGGGGGGCAGGGGGAAGCGGGTGGCACGTTTGACCAGTTGCACTTGTTTCCAGCTCAGAAACATCCGCTGGGTTTTGCCTCGGCTGAGGGCTGGGTATTGCTTCCTTTGGGCTTGTGGCGGGTTTTCTTGCACCAGATCTCCCTAAACCCGGTGATAAACGAAGGGGCCTCCCAGCGTTTTCATTGCCACCTGCAAACTGGCTTTTGCATTTTAACCTTCCCTGCGATCGAGGAAACCCAGCTCTGTACCGTCGGATCTGAGTGCTCCTTTCCCTCCTTTTCCGATAGTTTCTGTGTCCCCAAACTTTGCCTCCCAAACTTACTTCTTGCGCCCGTGCCATATGCACACCCACCTGGATGTGTTATGTGCTGTGTTATGTTTCGTGCTGTGCTAAGTGCTATGCACACACACCTAACCATGATGTGTTATAAGATAGCTGTGGATTTTCCAGCCTGTCATTTTCCAAGAGAAAAAGCAGATTCAAAAAACCATCCAATTTTGCTGTTGAAAAATAGAAGTCCTTTCCCCCTGTTTGTACAGCGCCCCCCTCCCCCCCCAAAAAAGCCATCACTGGGAAAACTGAAATCTTTCCTTTGGAGCTGGATTGATTGCAATTACGGAATATAGGATGTTTTTACCTTCCTGTTGTTTCAACCAGGCGTGGACCTGCTTTTGCCAGTGGTGGAGGGAGGGAGCACGGGAGCCACGGCTCGGCCCTGTACCTTCCTGTGGGAGACGACCTGCCCCTCACGCTGCGCAGCGGTCACCACGCTGTCACAAGCGATGGGAAGTGGCGTTTGGCCGAGGCCACAGACCTGCGGAAAGGGGGAACGTCATGATTTCAAGACCGGGATTTAGTGATTGACACCTGTGCTCGCAGAGAAAGGGGCAGCGCTGGGCTGCTCCCGGAGGTACGTGTGGGTCCGTGAGAGGCTCCCATTGCCTGCAGGGAGCACTGGAGGAGGACTTTGGCTTGCTAAACTTGCCTTTGGGAGCGTTTTTATGGAGGGAAGTGGTTGCAAGGGCCTTCCTATTGCTGTTTCTGCTTCAGGAGAGACCAAAGGAGGAGCCTGCAGTGACTTGGGTGCCGATGGCCAGGGTCAGTGAAGGGATGGAGTCAAGCAGCTGGTGAAGTTCCTTGGCAAGTGGCTGGGCTCAATTTACCTTGATCTCGACAAACAAGGGAGGCGCGTTCTTCTATAGAAATAACTCTAGAGATCATTGCTCTCCAGCCAGCAAATAGAGCTGGACAGCACCGGTGGGTTTGCTTTGCCTTCAAAGCCCCAGGGTGCTTTTAAACTGGAATTACTGCCTGTAGGAGTTGCAGTCATCCTCTGATCAGTTCTGCTCTCCTCACCTCCCTAAAAATGGTCAGTGGTTTGTCCTCTGTGTTGTACTTCCCAGTCATTTCCTCTGCAGCAGCTCTGGAGGGTGGAAGATCCCTGCTCACAAGGCTCCACGTGCAAAATGATGTGGGCAGGAGGGAAAGTGAAGTAACTTGGGCTGTGCTTTAGCGCAGGGTAAGTCATAGCGCTGTGGGTAAAGCATGATCCTGAGAGCCAAGAGATACAGGCTCCGCTCCCCACCCCACGGTGACTTTGCTGCACGACCACGGACAAGTAACTTCATCTCCACTTGCCGCGTCTGTCCCTTCAGGCCTCATTTAACCCATCGTACTCTTTCACCTGACTTCGTACTCCCCCAGCCCAGGTACTGCAGCTCCTCTGCGCCAGCCTTGAAGCTCGAGCCCCGCAGAGTGGGTTTGCCTGGATCTGGGTAGGCCAGGTTTCTGTAGCCAGCAGGACACACGGCTCCTAAAACCAGGGGATCTGCTCTCCTCTGGGATCGTGCGACTCTCCGTGTTTGCCACATCTTTGTTTGTTTTTTTGGCAAACCAGAGTGCACGCTGGGTATGTGCTAATAGGCAGACTGAGTGACAGCGTACTGTCGGAGATTACTTTGCTCCTTCCTCACCCTCTGTTTTATGGGATTTGGACACTGACTAACCAAGGCAAGAGATGGAGATGATTAAATTTTCACACACTAGACTAGTTGATTGGTTTGGGGGGAGGAGGGTGTTGGTTTTGCTGGATTTTTCCTAGAAATAAATTTCTTTTTGCATCTGGACATTTTCAGAGGATAACTACAGCTTTAGCTATGATCCAGTTATGTGCTCTGAAAATTGCCTCCGCTTTCAGAAGCATCTGTTGTAGGGAAAACGTACCATGACAGCTGTTCTGCAGTGCTTTAAGGGCAGAAGCACCTAAGCTATTGCTCCCGACTTGTGTTTCCAATGAGTGAAAAATATCTTACAGACGGAGTGTTGCTGATCGCCGGCCACCGTGCAGAATTGTTGCTTTTTTCCTGCTTTTTTTCTAACACCAAAAATAGAAACAGCTGCATCTTTCAATTGGGTGGAATTTGAATAATGTTGCTGTGCTTGAAATTAAATGGGAAAGCCGCGTGGAGCGAGGGGTCTCATCTGGTAGGTGCAAATGAGACCAAATTTCAGAATTCTGTGGCAGAGGGGATTCTAGATTGTCCAAGTATGTGAACTCACAAACATTTGGATCTGGGGTTCTAGTCTCTTCTCACAAAGACAGCAGCATCGGCACAAAGGTTTGCAGTAGACTGCTCAGGGAGTGCTCTCAGCAGCAGGTGCTGGTGACAGGCACATGTGGCAGATCAGTGCTTGCCAGATGAGATTTTAGACCAAGAAAGGAAGAGGGCTGCTTTCCTTCCTTCACTCTGTTCATTTAAATGATTTTACAGGCTCTAATAGAATTACCGAAATGGGCAGTTGTTTTCCAAGAGGTGAAGTGCCAGCCGTTCAAGAACGCCAGCAGGCTGCAGGTCGGAGGGATTACACGTCTCCCTCCTACAGGAGTATACAGGAAAGTAGCCCCCAAATCCAGGACCCTCCATGGTGCTGTGTCCGTTGTCCTTGCCTGTGCGACTGAACCTGCAGCTGTCCCTGCGCGGGGCTGTTGGCCCAGCGGCGGGTCCCCGGCACGCAGCGAAGCTGCGGTTTAGTAGAACACCACCTCTGAAAGGCAAACGGAAAGCAATTGCTGCAGGTGACGTGGATGGACTAAGTGGTCTAAGTGGTTTAGGTCTTGCAGTGCCCAGGTGTCTCCAAAGGCCCAGGTCCTGATGTAGGACTGAGCTGCCGCCGTGGTCGTCCAGCACGGGACCGTGTGTGCCTGTTGCTGTGCTCCCCAGGAGACAACGGCACGGATGGGAAACAGGGCGCCGTCCTCTCGCAGGGATACATCGCGGTGAGTTTGTTCCTCCAGGTCTGTCCAGCGCTGTGCAGGCGGCTTTGGAGGATCCTTCTTGCTTGGTCTGTTGTCAGCTCAGGGGATCATACCTCTTACTCCCATCCTCCTGTTCCTCGCGTCCCCGAGGCCTCCCAAAGGCTGTCCCGCCGCGACGTTTACATCTCTCCCATACTTGGGCTCATTTGTCACGTCCCCGGTTTACTCATTGCACGGCGATGCATATTTACTAATTCTAACATTTCCTCGTTAGTCATTCCCTCCAGGCCCATTAATCACTATAAATTCCCAAACGAGAGGCAGCAGTACACCGTTCCTTCCAACAGACAGCTGACACGTAGTAATTAGGCAGCTGAACATAAAAATAATGAGGCTGAGGCTCCCGCCGATCTCCTTCCCCCTCTCGCCACCTCGGGGGCAGCCTCTGCAGCACACACGGCCCCGCGCACCACCGCCCAAGCGGCGGCTGCACAAGCTGCTCCCCAGCACGGGTGTGCCCATTTCCCTCTCTTTTCCCCAAAACCTGCTCTCTGCTCCACTGCAGGTGTACCCAAACGTTTAGCTTCTTGGCTTCTGGCGGTGTTTTTCTGTGCATCACATCAGCCTAGACACTGTATTATTTAATCTCTCTGCCCCCCCCCCCCCCCCCGTTTCCCCGTCACACAGGGACTGGTCCAGCTCCCGCTGTTCCTCTCTACCTGCTGCTCCAGAAAATCCTGGTGCCAAGCTGCCCTGCCAGTTTGCTGCAGACTCCCTGGCTCGGCGCGCGCTCCTGGAAATAATGCATCTTTCACAATGGCTCTGCACCCCGAAATAAATAGCGTGACTCAGGCATTGGTTTGACTGCCATGTGCAAGGCAAAAATGGTCTGGGAGACCAAAAGGCTCTTTGTGTCCGGCCTAATTTCCCTATTTTCTTGTACTCCCCCTCCTCTGCACAGTCAGGGAGCAGTTCTGCAGTCTTTCTTCTCTCTTTTTTTCTTTTCTGGCCAAAACACTCCATGGTGACCACTTTTGTCTGCTGCAGCAATGCCCTGGAAACGGAGTGCCTGTGGAGAGGGGCACGGCACCGGCCGCTCCAAACCACGCTGCCGTGGCCAGCATCACTGGCCAGACTGGAGTTAAAGGGAGGTAGGAAGAAACTTCCCCTGCAGCTCTTTTTTTCTCCTGCTCCCTTCTGAAGTGTGTCTTGTCTGCATTTGGCTTAAATAGGCCCTTGATCTGCTTTGTTTATGGTAATTTCTTTATTCCTGTGAGCGAGAGGGAAGCCAGCCCCGAACGGATATTGTTCTGGGACTGCAGATGGGCAGATGGTTCGAAAAACTGATCGCAAGGTTTCACTTGCACTCTGGGCCTGTCTTTCACATTCGGGTGCAAAGACCACGTTTCGTCTTCTGTCACAGGGAGCCTAATTTAGATTGCCTAAAACTCGAAATCAGTTTGGAGACAAATCCCCAAGGTCAACGACTCCACAGATTTGGAGGTTAAGGAATTGAGGTTAAGAGCTGACAAACGAGGATGTCGAGGCAAGATTATGGAAATGAGGATCTGTAGCAAATTCTCTCGTTTCCCCCCGTAACCTCCTAATGACATTAGCGCCCATCTCTGACAGTCCCTCCTCAAAGGGGAACTTACTTGAGCACTAAAGATGCCTTTATGAGTCCCAGGAACACACAG
This sequence comes from Rhynochetos jubatus, assembly GCA_027574665.1. NCBI lineage: Eukaryota > Metazoa > Chordata > Aves > Eurypygiformes > Rhynochetidae > Rhynochetos > Rhynochetos jubatus. Next base: position 312,146 of record CM050656.1, on the reverse strand, counting down.
AGGGAAACGTGGGCAAATCCGCTAAGACCCAGATATGGGACACCGTCCTTAACAGCCCTGCACCGACTTAACAGAAATGGCCTGAAATACGGGAGAGAGCAAGACGTGGTTGGCAAGAGGGTCCCGGCCGCCGTATCCCCACCCCTGTGCTGAAAGCAGACGCCCTTTCTTACCCCCGTGCTGCTGCATGCCCTCAGCTAAACACCCAACCTTCGCCCCGCCCCAGCGAGCTGGAGCGCTTCTGTCCCTCCTCACGGCTACGGAGCAGTGGTTCAGAGGGGTTGAAGCCACGTTCATAAACCAGTACCCCTTAGCCCTGCCTGCCCAGCCCCACGCCCCTCTCCCGAGTCCCCGGCTACGTTGGCGCTTTGTGTAACGCGTTTCTGGTGTTGCTAACGCAAGTCCCTGCTCGAAGGTCGCTGAAGTCGTTTACTCCAGGGAGAGTTGCTGGATACCTGTCCATAGCCCGGAATATTGCGGTGAGGGTCTCGCCGACCTTCCCCTGGGAACGCTGCGTGAAGCGTGGGCTGGATTTGCTCCTGCAGGGTGGTGGGTCTTTGACTAAAACACAAGACCCTCATTTTCCTGCGAGTTTGTGCCCTACCTCACACGTTGCAGCTCGGTTGCTGCAGCGGAGGTTTCCTCCTCAGGTCGGGGTAGCACCACAGCTTTCCTTTGCTCTTCCCCACTGTGACTACACAGAGAGCTGACCGTGGGCTCCCATTTAATGGAGGTGCCTTTAGTTCCCAGGAAGTTGGTGGACGGAGCCACGGGGCTCACTCCTCCCCTTCTCGGCTGCAGGACTTTTCTGCCGGTGTTGGCGGGAGAAGCCCCCTTCGTTCCCGCTTCGTTCCCTCGGCTGGGTGTCAGAAAGCAAAGTGAGCGTGCTCCTTCCAGTGCCTGAGCCAGCGATGGCTGACGGAAAGCTGCAAGACGTTTAACTGCAATGCAAGATACAGCCTGTACGACAGCACAGCGTCCGTGCGGATGGCGGCATTACCTACGGCTGAACAATGTACGTGGCTGCTGGAGAAGCACCTTATTCACCTGCCTGAAAGACCCGCCATCCTGCTGGTCTCCAATGTCTGAATTTATGGCCCTGTGATGAATTTTCTGATACCACAGCTCCCTAACAGTGAGGCATCCAGTCAAAGTAGCTTCAGCTTTACAAATAGATTTTTTTTCAGAAATAGAGTTTTTCCATCTGTTTGTTCCATTTTCCCATCTGTTCCTCCAGCCTCCTAGTCTTGTTCAACCTGTTTACAAAGATTGCCTTTAAGTGAATATATATATATATTTTCCATTCCAGGACAATTGTTTCTTTCACAGGGGTTGGATTTGTTCTTTAACTGCCGCTCCGAACTACTCTGGGCACTTGCTCCGCTGACCCGCTGACCCTTCCAATATGCCTTTCAATCCTTCGGTGTGACCGTACGCTTTAAGGCCACGAGGAGTTCTCGTCTGACGCACAGTGACCGCTGCGGCCGGACTAGACCACGACCCGCGGCTGGATCCCGGTGAGGAGCCCAGCGTGCCCGGCGGATGGCATTAGGGTGTCCGCCTGGGTACCCCAAAGGTGGGTAACACCGGGACGTTCCCAGGAGTGCTGCGCTTGGGCAACGGGATGAGTCAGTGGAGGCATCTGGCTTTTCTGGCTACACCGAAGCAGGACTTGTGACCAGGAGAAGCAGGGGAGTAGACAACCCAACTACTGCGCTCTGCCACGACGTCGTTCAGTCACCTGCTGGGGGGCATCTTCTGCACCCATCGAGTGTGACCCCGGTGTTGCTCAGTGGCTACACACCTTCTAAAAAAGAGTTCTCGGGCAATTCAGAGACACGAGCAGCTGGTGATAAGAAGCGGATACGTTTAAAAGGGAGAATTATTGCCAGTAAATAAGCTGCCGGTTACCAGTAGAAACCTCCACTGCAGACGGTCTCGAGCAGGGGTTCCCTTCGCTGAAGAACCTCTAGTAGCTTCTGGGTCGTTGCTCGGTAGAGATCAAGGTACCCAGGGCAGCCCCCAGCCCGTGTTTGACCAATCTGGAAAAATTCTCCGGAACCACTAGCCAGCATTGTACTAGCTCAGAAGCTGGACTGGACTCACCCCTGGGGTTGTCTGAGACACACAGGTAAGCAGCCTTCAGGAAGCCATCGTTTCTGCTACAAAGAGAGCACACATTTGCATCTCTCCAGGCCACCCAAAAAGTGATCTTTGATTTGTCAAAATAATCCTTTATGCAAAGGAACCAAGAGCTTGGAAGATAGCCAACAATGTGTTAATCTACACTTTTAACATTTCTCTTTTTATGTAAGGAGGGGGGCAACTAATAATAAGCTTGTAAATCATGTGGTTAAGTTTAAAGAAAAATGCTTTGGGAATGTTTTCTAGCCGCCTGCAAGACATTTTGGGTTTATTCCTTCCATCCCCACAAGGCTTTGCCTTCTACCGTTTGCCAGCAGGAGGAGGACTGGAAAAGCTCTACGGGTCATGTCATCGCAGGGGACAGTTGGAGGGGTTTACTGTTACCCTTCTCCTTCTGGCAGAAGGAGATCAGACCCGCAGTTCAGCTAAAGACAAGGCACCTTCTCGTCCATTCCAGATGTGCTGAGCTGTGTGTGAACAATTCAGCGTGAAGTTCAGCACTTCGCGGCGTGTTCCTGAGCCTTTGAGGACTGCTGGGCTCCCCCTTTCAGGTAGAAGGGCTCACAGACGGTCTCTGCGGCAGAGGACACCCCAGTTCTCAGTTGCCAGGCAGCAGGACCTCCCCAGAAGGACTCGCAGTGAGCGCTGGCCTTCCAGACTAACGCAAGGGTTTGCACTTGCCAGGAGCAGCTGGTAAGACGTGCGTGACGAGGGGGGAGCAGCCTTTGGCAGCAGCCCCTCCTCGTGGTCTGGGTGGCAGCTTTATTTCAGGGGGGTCTTGTGGCCACTTGGATCTAAGCAGAAACAAGCTATAACTTTACTCCCGAGGGCAACCACTGGGGCCGTGGGATTTTAGGTGGACGAGGCCCGTCCTGTGACAGCCAGCTCAAGGCTCTACCTTCCAGCTCAGCACCGTTGGACAGCAGGTTTGTGCAGCCCCAACCTGTGTTGGCTGGGTTCCCTGTGTTCCCCGAAAACAAAGGCTCTGTGCTCACAGCGAGGTCCCCTCGTACAAGCGTTGCCTGTAGCCAACCAAAGCCTGCTGGACGAGGCCGTTTCTCCCTCTGGGCAGTGGGGGGTTCCCCGTGCTCACGGTACGCGATAGTCCCTTAGAGCACTTGCTGCGCTCCGTTGAGCAGCGCGGTTTCTGTACGCCGCTGCTCACCTGCGGTGCCGGTGGTGAGGAGCTTCTCGCAGAGCTGCCCCGAGCAATGTCTCTCCGGAGTGTTCGCTTTGTCTCCCCAGCATTTAGCTGAGTCTCCAGGACCTTCTCCCAAGCAACGAGTTCAAGCTGAGCAGGACACTGCCCCTTCCAGAGGCCGAGCAATTACATGCCTGTGTGGTACCTAATTAGCGGCTGATGGGTTTTTAGTGTGTCTGCAGGTAAACAGATTTACCTGAGGAAGGCAAAGGTGATGATGGTGCTGGGTCTCACTCCCTGCCTTCCTTCCGAGACTGGGAAGCTGAATGCTCTAAGTGGGTGTCACTTGATTTTCATACCCAGCCAGGATTGCTGGAAAGGTTGGGAAAAGCCTGAAAAAATTGTGAAGCCTCCTGACAGGGCTCCATAAATGGATGGCATTAGCCATGTGGCCTCTCCTCGTGAACCTCCCCATTTTCTAATTGGCAAGCTCCCCGGAGAAGCCAATTTCAGGTGCAAGGAGCCCACCACGTAGGCCCCACGCTCAGACAGCTCAAGAACATCAACCGTTTGTGACGTTCAACTCAACCTCGTGCTCCCAGGTGCAAATCTGAGTCTGGGCATCTGGCAGGCCTCTCCGCACTCAGCGCTGCCTCAGAGAACACAACCCAGGGATCGAGAAGGTGCCAAAAACCCAGTGCTTCACCCCAAACCCTTATGACTGAAACACCAGGGGGGCGGATGGAAGCACGGGAGGCAGAGAAGTGCTGCTCACTGGTACAACTTATGGCAGTTGGGGGCTGCAGGAATGGGAACTGACCCTGAACAGCTCTTTCAGGCTTGGGAAAGAAGGAAAGGGAAGAAATTCAGCAAGTTAAAATCCTTGGAGGGAGACGTCGTGTGTCCATGCTGTAAAGCCACGGGCAGATAGCACTGTCGGGGTGATGTCCTCACCCGCGGCATTCCTGCATGTTTTTTGAACTAGTTTTTAAAGAAATCTGGGTCTTGAAAAGAAAAAGCTACGGCTGGAGATACTCAGTTTAGCGTGGCCAGCCTTGGAGACCTGAACCAGCGTGGATGCCAGTGCTCAGCAGTGTCCGTGTGGAAGAGCCCTGCACAGGGTGCGTTTGGGTGCCCCACTCCTGGAGTCTTCTGCTTTGGCAGGTCTCTTCTCCTTCTTTCCACCACTGCAAAAGAAGGCTGCTTTCAGTGGAAGTTTTACCATGGCGAGGTTTTCCTGCCAGCCCTCGCTGGGCTGGGAGAGGGAGGAAGACCTTTACCTGCCGTTCGCTGCCGGGCAGGGAGCACCATGAGGGAAACAAGACCCTGGTATCTGGCGGCAGCTTTTACGGCTGGATTTCGGGGTTGCAGCTGGCTGGCCCGATCTCCTTCCCTCCCACCGGCTCTCGCTGGGAGCAGAACATGCCTTCTCCCGCTGGTTTCTGCTTGCCATATTGATTGCAGCAGGGTATAACGGAGACAAGTCGGGCAGAAAGCCAGCCACCCTTGGGAATGATTAAAGAGCAAGCAGGATGGAAGTGAAGAAAAACAGGCTGACACTTGGGACATGGTGGATTTGGAGTAAAGTGAGCCCCTTCCTCCACCTCACCCCAGCCCGGTGCTCGGACCGTGCAGCAGCCCCTCTTCTTCAGCTCTGCCCAAAGGAACGGGCGTGTGGCCCCGTGACCCAAACCCCAGAACTCGCACAGTGTCCCCATTGTGCCTAGACTGGGGGCCGCATATTCAGAGCGCAGCCAAGGCAAGGTAAGGCTGTGACCCATTGTTTTCTGCGAGCAATTGAACCCTGTCATTTGCATTTCAAACGCTCCGCATTCGCACTGTCAATATGCCAAACAGCTGCTCGGGCTTTTCAGCATTCCGCGGTGACAATCACACCATCGTGCATCATTGGCACCAGCATTTGCAATACTCTCGGTGTCAAAATTCTGCTTTTTAAAAAAAAAAAAAAAATCCCCCCCACCCCCCCAAAATACCCAAACCTGTGAAAAACCCGCTTTTACAACGGCGGCGTTCGCTGCTGCTGAGCAGGCCGGCACAGATGCCAGCGGATCAAAATTCATTGCTTTGCTCCCTCTCCCACAATTAAAAGGTAGTTAAGAAAGAGGCTGTTCCTGATAGATCCACCTTCTGTTTTCTCCTTTGTATGCGTATTATTCATTAGCAGCCTAATAAGAGTTTCAAAACGCTCTGTGCCTCTGCCAGCGGGGCATATGCGTGTAGACATGTGCTTGTGACAGATAAGTACATAAACAGCATATTGGCACCAGAGAGACATCTGTGCCTGCAAACACGCGCGCGATACGTACGTAAATGACATTTTAGCTCTAGTCAAGTCCTTGTGGCTTTGAGAGGAATACGTGGCTGCACTCTTCTCTGTGAATACTGAAAAGGTGCGTCTTAGGAAGAAGCGTATCTGAGGGGTTTGCGGAGAGCCGGGGGAAGCGCTCGGATGCGGGAAGGCATCCCGGGAGAACAGCCGGGGTTGCAGCCCCGGCTCTGCCAGGCTGTGGCAGACGGCGGCGGAGTCTTGCCGGGGGGTTCGTGGGCGGCGAGCGCAACCCCCTCGGGGCTGGCAGCACCCGGCGCCCCCAAAATCGGATTCGATACGTCCGTATGGGGTCTGCCACGCGGGGCTGGCAAGGGCGATGCAGCTCCCAGCTCCGACGGTGATAAAATCCAAAGACGCAAAAGTCGGGGGCGACCCCAGGTCCAGAGGCACGGGGAGTGCTCCCTGCGGCGCTCTCTAATTGCCTGGCTGACAAACCTGTGCAACCCCTTCCACACAACTGTCTCCTGCAGCAGAGAAGGGACATTTTGGTCGGACCGAGCATCCTGTCTTCTGGATTGCACGACACGACACTCCGTAGGTCCACTCACACTGCTTGGCCTAGGCTCGTGATGCCTCAGTTTACCCATTCGTGGTGACAGCTGTCCTGCCTTCTAGCTGTAATCGATGCTGGAAACGTTGCTGTGGCCAGACGGCTGTTGTTGCGAGATGGGGGGGAGTCCCAGGAGAAGCTGGAGGATATTCACACCTAGTCTTGGGTAAGAGAAACAGAATACGCAAAGCTGGAGGCAGAGATATGCGAGCTATCCCAGAGATACTCAAGCACTGAGCTCCTGTGGGAGCACTTACATCCCCGTGAAATCACCCCAACCGAGAACTTGAGCTTAAGGGCTCGGTCCGAGCACGTCTTCCCTGAGCTTGCTCCGAGGGTGCGAGCGCTGCAGCACTCTGCGTTCCTCGCATTCTGCCATTACAAATCTCCTGTGGGTTTCATTTGACCCAGTACAGCAAATCCTAAAAGGAAATGCATGTCCAGAGCTGCCACCGTCTCCGGATCCGTTAGGACTGACCTGGTCCGGATGGCAGCTAGACCTGCGTGACAGCCCCTGGGACGTGGCCTTAACAGGCACATCGGGGTGGCCGCTGCTGTTCGCCAGCTTGCCCGTGGTGAACGCGGCATCGCTCGTTTGAGTCTGATAAGGAGGAAAGACGTGGCAAAATATTCCTTGATGCAAATCAGGGTGGGTCCTTGGACCTGGCCGCAGCCTGTCGACTGACGTGCCCTGAGCACGTGTCCCCCTGGGTGAGTGGGGCTCACACCTCCAGCGTGGGGATGGAACCACAGTGGTGGATGAGCTGTTACTTGCCTGAAAAAAAGTGTTTTGGGGGAAAATTGTCTCCAGTCATTCTCACTTTGCATGTGATTTTTCCTACATATGTTTCTAATCATTAAGAGATTCTGTAGCCTAAATAATGCTCTGAAAGTACGGTAACTGTTGGACTACATTCTGCTGTAACCTTATTGAATTTCACTTCTCTGGAAAAAATAATGGGATACTATATCTTGAAAAACAAATGGTAATTGCATTTTTAACAGAATGTTTCTCTTTGTGTTTCAAAACCTTCTGCACACACTCAGCCATCTAGCCAGGGAAGAAGGTACAAAGCATATGGGCCAATTTCTGTCTGTTGGCTGCTCAAGATGCCTTAATATTCAAGCAGTGACGCGTGTGTGTCCGTGCAATATGGTGCAATTCATCTACCCACTCTCCAGGAGCCAGGTGAGCTGATCAGCAGGTTGTGCGCTGCGGCCAGAAGGGCTGTTCCAGGCGGAACTGGGGAAGGTGGGTTTACATCCCGCTCCCTATTAGATGTGTGGGCGTACACCCTTATTGCGTGTTCATTCCCATCCTGGTTATTTGGGCCACGGTAGACTGATGTTCCCGTGTTTGTGGTGCTGGCCAGAGGGATGTTTTCATCTTCCAGGTGAGCAGGATCTCACAGCGGCCAGGATGTTCCAGCTAAGGGTCTCATCAGGGCTGCAGAAATAGGGATTGTCCAACGCTCGTACTGCCCCTGCACCGCAGCAGCGCGGCTTCCCCGGCACTTTGGGGATTTGCACATCGCCACGTGCCGGGAACTGGCTTGATTAAAGCCTGGGACCCAGAATAGCATCGCCGCAGTGCAGTTTGGTAACACGCTGCTGTTATTGTCTACCGAGGTCAGGAGAGCCCTGGTAATAGTGGAATGCTCTTCCCTAATTTTTAGTAAATCTGGCGTGCTAAGGACTTTGTGAAGAGATGCATTTGGACATGTGAAGCTTCAAGGCAAAGTAAAGGCTTGAGGTTTCTGACTGACAAGACACATGTGAGTACATGCAAAATGTGCTCCTCCTGCTAAAAATAACATTTCTCCTGTCAACCACGATGCATCCACCCCCACAACACCACCCAGAAGAACACATTAACACCTTGGCTTTGCACGTAGCCCGATTCACAGCAGCCACAAGTGGTAGAGGGATCTGCACTCTGTGTGCATGCTGACAAATCATATGGCGTAGCGAGGAACAGAGGAGTGAAACTGGGCTAGCAGAAGTTGACGCCTTATCATCACAGTCCCTTTGAGCGTGCTGTAGGCTGACACCTCCACCAACCGAGTCATCTCCCCGATGCCAGGATGAAGAGCACGAGCCCACTATCCTGATTTAGCCTCTGGCAAGCGAGGCTTGGCTTGCCACACCAGGAAGGGTGGAATCGGTGCGTTGATGCCAACGGGTACAGGAGCGTCACGGGTGCACCGGCATGGGGACGAGCAACGCGTGCCCGACCCCTGCTGCTCGCCGCGGCGCTACGGTGACACGTGAAATATACTTTAGAGACCAGTGATGTGAGATGTTTCTGCCATTACTGCTCCCCGTGTGGTGCCTAAAACCACCCAGAAACCTGTATATAAATTCAAACCAACAAGTGGCGGCTTGTCGGAAGGTGCTACCCTTAGAAAGGACTCCCGCAGTAGCTCGGGTGCAGCCTCTGTGTTCTCTTGCTGGCACGGCCGTCACCAAGGTAATGGAAGACAAGGACAGCAAAGCCTTTGAGAGCGATGCAAGTCTAGGGAATACCAAATTCTTTCCCAATTGTTATTTCCCATGAAAATTGTGGGGTTTTTTCTGAAAAATGTTGAAGACAATCAAAAATCACCGTTCTTCTGTGCTTCTCACCGTAACCTCTAGGCAAATAATTTGAAACATCGTGACTGGCAGTTTTGCTTCAGTATAAATTTAGATTGTTTGCAAAGTAAATCTCTTAAAAGAAAAAAGAGAGCTGGAACAAGTTGTGGCTAAAATATTGGCAGCCGACGCGAGGTTGGTTGACGGTCACAGAGGTCACCGTTGGTCCACTGCAGCCTTCGCCCGGCACAGCACGAAGCTTTATTCAAAGGAGATTTTCGGAAAACCCAGGAGATTTAAATGCACAAGTTCCAATCTCTCCTTCAGCTGGCAAGCGCACGAGCCCCTGTTCTCGCTCTCGAAATTAAGCTCCTTCAACTCTCGTGTAAGTGGCTGGGCAGAGCCCGGGGCTCTCGCAGTGCTTCCCTTGTCCGAACTTCACCTGGTGACTCCGGCAAAGCCGGGCGGGCTTTGGGGGGCGTTGAAGGCATCCAGCCCTTTGCAGACGGCGCTTAGCACTTAACAGGATCAGCCCCTTAGCGACTTGCACGGTGTCCATCACCTCAGATGCCTTAACCGTTTTTCTGAATTATGCAACGCCCACTGTATGTAATTAGCCAAGTAAGCTGCTTTCACCTAACCTCAAACGTTTGCAATGCTTGTAATCCCAGCGAGGTGTCTGTATAAAGGAGCTCCTTGTTGCGGGCGGGCGAGAGGAGTATTCCTCCGTAAGAACATTAGGGAGTTGACAGAGGTTGCAAAGCTGAAGGATTGCCAGATTGCTTTTGTTTGGCCAAACGTGTGAGGTTTTGGGGTTGTTTTCGGACCCCCCGGTGTTTAAACTTAGTTACTCAGGAGGTGGGCTGGCAGTAGCTGCGCATGAGAAAGCAGCTCGTCCATGGCAGGTCCTGTCCCCAGTAAGCTGCCAGCATCTCCACTTGTTTTGGTTTCTTTCCAGTCCTCCCTTGCTCCTGTTTCAGCAAACGTAACACCAGCATCAAGCCCCTGCTTGGGCTGAAAACCCGTGAGTTCATCAGCCAAAATGGAGCTTCAGTTTTGGCCTGATTTGGTTTCTCTCTTGGAAAAGGTGAACGGTCAGACGCTTCTGATGGTGCTGGTCACTCTTCTTCTGATTATTGACCTTGTGAAAAAGAGACGTCCCAGGAATTTCCCTCCAGGGCCGCAGCTCTTTCCTCTCGTGGGAACCTTTGTGGACTTTAAGCAGCCCCTGCACATCGCTCTGCAGAAGGTAAGAGCTCCGTGGACGTTTCTCCTACTAACAATGCTTTACCTCCTCAGTGACTTGTCACCAAACCTGCGAAGACGGGCTGTCTCCGAAGAACTAGCTGTGTCAGAACCGTGTACGAGAGACCACCCTTCCTGGGTTTCTCCCCTACTGTCACCTCCTCTTCCATGGGGGTAAGAAGGTCCAATGGGAAAGAAACTCATAACAGAGGAAGACCTACGTGTTCCTCCTCCTCCTTCCCATCTGACCGTGACCATTTTCTGCTGGAGCCCAGGCAGGGTTTGGAGGGGCTGGGCCAGGCTGGGGGAGGGATGGCAAGTGCTGTGTGAGAAATGACCTGCTTGGGCTGCGGACATCACCTCTGGAAATGGTCGTTGCTCAGAGGCCAGCGGTTGGCCCCATTACGTCGGAAAGCAACACTTTAGAACCCGAGTTGATCATCCCTGTGGCTTCTTCTGTGTCACAGAGAGAACCAGTGATCGCTCTGGAAGGGTTTCCAGGGCTTTGACTCCCACCCGGGCCAACAGAAGAGGGACATTTTATACGTGCTGAGCATGTGTCTCTGAAAACTGGAAGGAAAAGGTCTGACTGGGTGGTTGCAAATATCCTTTCTGGTGATTATTTCTCTCTCGCTTTTACTTGGCAGGCTGACGCCAGCCTGTGTTTTCACGGGGTTTCACCCTGGGTTTTCACAGCCACTAGCACGGCAGCCCCTGAGGGAGCCCCTGGGGCAGGCTGAGGCAGCGTGCTCAGGATATTTTGTCAATACGCACAGTTAGTATCAATAAGATTAGTCGCATTCATTTACGTGTACACAAGTGCTGAGACAGCCACGTGGCCTCACACAGGTTTCCTGCATCACCGCGGCAGTTCAGGGTGAGCGTGTGTGTCCTTTCGCGTAGCCTCATAAGGGGCCGGGCTGAGCCCCTCGGCAGAGCGGGGCCCAAGGGGCGGTATTGATCACCCTTGGCTCTCACACATGAGGCATTTGGACGCTGCACAGGAGATACTAACGCCAGCAAAGTTCATGCGAGGAAAATGGCTGTAATTTAGCCATAAATGCATTCAGGCTTAAAATTAGAAGTAGGTTTCTAGCCATCAGCAGTTGGAGCAACGTTCTAAATGGGATGGCTGGAGCAAGGAAGCAAGCCATCTCTCCCACACTACTGCTCCAGCATTTTTTATGCTGTCTCCAGCCTCCATGGAATAGTTTAGGTTGTTTGGGACCTGCAGGCTGGGGTTTGGGTTTTTCTTAAGCCCCCTTGCACCAAGCAGGACGAAAGTCCAAGTTGGATGCCATCGCTTGAGGTCTTGTCCAGTTGAGTTTTGAAAACCTCCACCTTCTTGCTCTCAGAAGGCGACAAACTCTCTTTCAGCTTACTAGTCGGTACGGGAACATCTTCAGCGTGCAGTTTGGAAGTCTGACTTTCGTGGTAGTCAACGGGTACCAGACGGTGAGAGAAGCTCTTGTCCACCAGGCTGAAATATTTACTGATCGGCCGAATATTCCGCTCCTCCAAGAAATATTCAGAGGCTTTGGTAAGCACAGCTACCGGGATTTTGGTACAAATGACATCTATTGGCAGTGATGATAATCGGAGTGAAAGAACCAGGTTGAATTCAGCCCTTGCCAGCTGCACCCATAAGAGCTTGCACAGAGGAAGGCGAGAACTGGATCAGTCTCGTAATCTCGCAGGTGTACGCTTTAATCGCTCTGGGATTTAAGGATGGTGGTGGGATCAGTCAGGTCTCCATGAAAGAGAAGTAAACCCAAGGTGCTCGGCAGTCGAGACAGTTGAAGAGTTTTCCCCTTGGTTTTAGTTTCTCCTTCACTTTCTCTCTCCGGGTTGCATACAGCTCCAGAGACGGGGTATGGTTCTGCCTGCAGCGCTGCCAACAGCGTGATAGTACTTATAGTATTTTGGCTTACACCTTTTTTTCCTACGCAAAGTGACAAAGTAGCAGATTAAAGCAAATCCATAAAGCTAGATCTTTAGTGCACGCCAATTACTCCTGAATTTTAATTCCCAGGCAAAGCTATAGTTTTTCAGTGTCTGCGGGGTTTGTTGGCTTTGGTTTGGGGCTTTTGTTCAAGACGAGTGGCCGTTTCTGAATGCTGCCGCTGATCCCGACCCAGAGCGAGGTTCGTTCGCTGCTTTTCCCACGTACAGGGCTCATATCATCCAACGGGCATATATGGAGGCAGCAGAGGAAGTTTGCTTCAGCAACACTGAAGAGCATTGCTGTAAGCTTTGAGGACAAGGTGCAGGAGGAGAGCCGGTACCTCGTGGAGACGATGGAGGAGGAGAGAGGTGGGTGGTTAAGGTACAGCACCGTGCCCAAAGCTTCCGGCTAGGTGAGCGACGAGAAGGAAAACGCTTACTCCGACGCAGTTCCTAACGTGCAGAACATTTCTTCAGTGGCTCCAATCTCTGTCTTACGCTGCCAGACTGAGCCTTTTAGCGCTTCTTTTAGACCTCAGGCCCCCGATTTTAGTATTCCTTATTAATATTGAGCAAATACATACTCAGTGTTTGTTAAAACTTGCACGTGTAGCTGGCTAGGAGTGTGCCTCCTGCATTCTGCGAAGGGATGGATGTGGCTCGCTGCTACCAGGCGTGTGCTCAGAGGCTTAGTTAACCTCTGCTTGTCCTTGGTTTGGCAAAGTATTTTAAAACTTGTTTAGTCAGGCTTCCCTTTTGTGCCGTGCACAGATGAAGCGTGTGCCTTGTTCTTTTATAGTCCAGCTTTTAAGAACTGCCAGAGGGATATTAGTAAGAATAATTTGTATGTTGGTACATGAGTGATGTTGCACTTCAGCTTTAAATAGAAGCAGATGGGGTTTAGCTAATTCTATGGAGCTATATATAGTAAACAACAAAGATCTAAATAGGAATTGTGAAATTATATACTGAACTTGCTCCATTTAAATTGCTGTTGCACTGAACAGGCCAAATACTTCATGTCGCCAATTGATTATAGTCCTTTACAGTCCTAATCAATACGCTAATTAAGCTGCTGGTTTGGACCTTTCTTCCCATTAGTAATGACAAATGGCGATCATGTCCATCACTCTCATAGCTGAGCACCAGCCCAGTTTAATTACTTTCTTGAAGAGTGGAGGGATCAGCAGTCCTGTGCACGCTGCCTTGCATTCCAAAGCGATGCTCCCGCAGCTCCGGGCTGGGCTGGATACGTTACTGATGGCGCTCTTTGATATCACAGCAAGTAGCTCTCCGGGCTGCCTGAACGTGCCCTGGGAGACGATGGTCTCTCTCGACAGCTCTCCCAAGGAACGCAGGTGTGACGAGCGCCACGCCACACTTGCCTCTTTTAGGAGCTCTCTGCATCCCATCTACGGGCCACGTGAGCTACTGCTGGATTTTGTAGGTGGCCACGGAGACTTGCAACCCTCACCCTCTCCCCTTTACCCCATCCCCAGTGATTGCTTTGTGGTGGATGTTAAAGGCCAGCCCAGTGGTGTTTTTGCCGTGCGGTTAGTCCTGAGCCCCCTCCCCCAGGCTAAGCTTGCAGGGACCCTGTGCTGGTGTTTGAAACTGGCACCAAAACCATGTCGGAGCACGCAAACCCGCCAGTGCCAGATCGTGCCATGCTCCCAGTCATTTCCCCTGGAAAAGGGTGCAAACCCAGCTTCAGCAGCTCTGCGCTAATGTCGGTGAGTGCCAGCAGCCTGGGCTGGAGACGGGGGGGTGTCCTCGGAGAAAAAGTGTGGTGGAACACGGCATCCAACCTCCGGCAGGATGCTGGGGGTGATGGGGGTGGTGGGGACCCCAGGCACAGGCTGAAGCCGTAGCATCACCATGGGCGCAACGTAGGTGGGGTCCCACCAACTTCCCAGGACGCGGTTTTGACTGAGACTTTAAAGAAAACAAAATGAAATCTGTCTCATTTTGTCTCCTCCAGGACAACCCTTTGACCCTCATTACAAAATTAACAGCGCTGTTTCGAACATCATCTGTTCCATAACTTTTGGGAACCGCTTTGACTACCATGACAACCGTTTCCAGGAATTGCTACACTCACTGGCTGAGACGCTGCTGCTCATGGGAAGTTTCTGGGGCCAGGTAAAGCCGGTCGGATGCTTTCCCAGCTCGGAATCCGGAGTCTGAGGCACAGGTGTAACCTGCTTCTCCCTGTAGAAAGAGTCACGTTAGGAGGGAAATGACCACAGGTATTGTTGCACGTTACACTGGGCTAACCCACAAAAACCCATCAGGAAAGCAAGGAAGCAAGTTAAAATTAGCGAGGCACAAGGAGAAAAAACACCGCAGGACTGTAACCCCAATCTCATGCCTGACGTAGCCCAGGAGCAATGAAAAATCTTCAAAATATCCCTGCTTCCACGGAGAGCCCATTAGCAGCTCTCGGCCACAAGTCCCTGCTCTCCCCCCACCCCTTTCCCGACCAGTTTCTCAAGGAACTGGTTTTATGGCAGACCTGTCCCAGAGCCCAGGGTTACAACCCAAGCGGGTGGATTTGGGGACACCGCTTCCGAGTGGCTGCGCCCCGCGGGCCAGGGCCCAGCTCCGTCCCCTCCCCCACCCCAGCGCAAAGGGTCTGCTCTGCACCCACGCCGATTGCCAGGGCCCACCCCGCGTTAGGTGGCAGCTTTGGCCACCCGCTGTTGGAGGACGTTACGGTGGCAGGACCTGGCCGAGTCTGCTCTCGCCTGTCCCTGTTTACGCCTGCGGAACTAACCCGACCCTTGCAGCAACGCCGGGTTGCCCCGGCAGCGAGCGGAGCGAATGGATCGTGCTGTCGTCCGAGCTGCGACGCGTGCTTTTTCCCACCTGAGAAATGTTCTTCTGCTCTGCTTGATTTCTCACCAGCTCTATAATGCGTTTCCCTCGGTCATGAGGTGGCTTCCAGGGCCCTTCAGGAAAATCTTCAGGCACTGGGAGAAACTTCGGTGTTTTGTGAAGGGAGTGATCGCAAAGCACAAGGAGGATTTGGACCAGTCCGAGGCAGGAGATTATATTGACTGTTACCTGAAGGAAATAGAAAAAGTAAGAAACACCTAAAGCCACCTAAAGCTTCACCCTAGAAACGAGCAGCCAAGCCCCAAAGCCGTTCTGTCGCAGGAGCCCGTGCCTCCTGCCTTGCCGTCCCCTCCCTACCTCTTCCTCGTCAAACTTTTTAGCAACAGCAGGAGCCTGATCACTCTGAAAACACACAGATTTTTTTCTTCTTTCATTTGAAAGTATTTACACTTTGTCTTCTCCCGTTTTTCCTTCTGTCACGCAGCGTAGGAGGACTCTCAGGGAACGTGTTCACGTTTCTATGAGAGCTCGCAGGCCTGCCTTTGCTATTGTGAAACTTCACACTTAGACATGCTACCTGCTCTCCAGAGTTTCCCTACAGCACAGTGTCTTTCAGAACACTCCGCAGGGCTTGAAGCTCCGTGAAAGTAAGGGGTAGCAATTTCCAGGCCCAGGGGTGATGGGAAATAAAATAGCAGCAGGACTTGGGTCAGTGTACAGGTGGCTTTGGATCGGGTTCTTGAAAGCATCTCCTCCCTAGTAAGAGTTTTCACTGCCATGCTTTTCCCCAAGTTTAAGGGTGACACCAGCTCATATTTCCACGAGGAGAACCTGCTCTGCTCCACCCTGGACCTCTTCTTAACCGGGACCGAGACGACAGCAACCGCCATCCGGTGGGCTCTGCTCTACATGGCTGCGTACCCCCACGTTCAAGGTAAGGCCACTGATGGGTCCTTTGTTGAGCCCAAAACCGTGGACGTGAAACTCAGAAAGCAGAGGTAATTTCATCTTTACCACACGCTGGACACGCCCATGCCCCAGGTTCCTTACTGGGAGCCTCCTGAGCACCGTGTTTTCTGTTTCTGCGTCTTCCCATAGAGAAAGTGCAGCTTGAAATCGACACGGTGATCGGCCAGTCCCGCCAGCCCTCCATGGCCGACAAGGAGAGCATGCCGTACACCAACGCGGTGCTGAGCGAGGTCCTGCGGATGGGCAACATTGTGCCCCTGGGGGTGCCCAGGATGTCCACCAGCGACACCACCCTGGACGGCTTCCACCTGCCCAAAGTACGTGGAGACCACCTGCCCCGCCACTGCCCCCCGCCCGAGCAGGTCTCCATGGCCCAAGTCCCAGAGCGCGCGTGGAGGTACCAGTCAGCAGGACCTTAGGGAGAGATCACAACTACATAGCAAACACAAGCCCTCCTCACCAAGGCTGTGGGGCTTCGATGGGTCTCGCCTCCGGATGGCGGGTAGTTGTGAGATCCCACAGTGCTGATCGTAATTTCCGCTCTTCCAACGTTTCTCCCCTAAATTTTATACAAGGCGCCCTCTGGGCACTCTGGGAATGGAGGGCCAAGCAGCGTAGGTACGCGAACAGTTTGGGTTTGTTAAGTCCACGGGGCATTGAGCATTGTCTGTTAAAAGTGGCGCTTGACAGCAGCAGCAGTCCCTACCAGGGAGCGACACGCTGGTCCGGCGTGACGGAGGCAAACTCGAGATGTGGACAGATCAAGTCTCTTTCACGTACGTGATTGGTTTCATCAGGGAAAATTAAAGGCACAAACCTCTGGGCGCTTTGCTCCACAGAGATTAAAATACCTTTCTTTTTCCGACGGAGGATGCGGCGATAAACCAGAGCTGGCTGGGTCTGTTTAAAAAAAGCACAGTGAGACGGATCAATTGAACCCGCTTGGTTGAGGTGCCTCAGATTCCTGTGGGAACGCCGTGTTATCCGTTTAACGATGGTGTACGTTAACATCACTGGTGACAGCAGCACAAGGTGTGGATCAACACCCTGGTGGTGTAGAGGAGCTCAGAAGTGAACAGTGCTGTAGGCTCTCACCACGTTCGGTTACACAGCTTAGGGAAACCCCCACTTGTTGCCCTTACAAAAAGTGTAGTTTACGTCGTGTGGGGACGGAGCTAACAATAAGCCGGTCTGACAACACGCCGCTCTCCTCCTTGGCGTCATCGCCCCTTTTCCCCACCTCTTGCAGGGCACCACCCTGATGACCAGCCTGACTTCGATAATGTTCGACAAAAACGTGTGGGAAACTCCAGACACCTTTAATCCTGAACATTTCCTGGAAAACGGCCAGTACAGGCGGCGGGAGGCTTTCCTCCCCTTCTCTGCAGGTAGGATGATGGATGGGGATGTGGCTGTCCTTCGTGCAATGCTATTTTTTTCCCCCAAGACACCCGCTCCAGAGCAGGGGGTACTGCTCCTTGTCCGGCTTCCAGCCCACCCCCGCAGTGACGAGCCCGGTAAGGGCTGAGGGTGGCGGCTGGGAGCAGGAGGGAACCCCATGTCTTGCCGCGGGATGGCAGGATACGGCCGTTGCCCCTTGTGCCAGCTGCGTGAGCGGCGGGTTCCACACGGTTTCCCCTCCGTCTCTCCCAAGAGCCCTGCAGCTTGCTCAGCGGCAGGCTCCTGGGGAAGGGTTCTGCAGAATGTGTGGGTGAACATTGCCACCTAACCCTTCGGGGGAGAAAAGCTCCCGGTGCCTGCGCTTGGCGGCGCAGGAGGCGTCGAGCGGTGGCGGAAGCTCTCTTGGGACTCGGTGGGGTGTTCGTGCTTCTCTTCCAGGGAAGCGGGCTTGTCCCGGGGAGCAGCTCGCCCGGACCGAGCTCTTCATCTTCTTCGCGGCCCTCCTGCAGAAGTTCACCTTCCGGGCGCCGGCGGCCGCCCCGCTGACCTTCGCCTTCACGCTCAGCCTCACGCGCTGCCCCAAGCCCTTCCGGATCTGCGCGCTGCCTCGCGACTGAGGCCGGCGTGGGGGGCTCCACAGCCCCCCCACTTCAGCCCCCCACGAGCTGGAACGTGCCCCTTCTCCTACCCGACCCGTAGGTTTGGGGCCGAAACGATGGGCCGGGGACGTCAGCGCCCGCCGGCATGCGGGCGGTGGTGGGACGGGCAGGAGGCCCCCTTCCCACACACCTCAGTGAGCACAACCCTTGGGGCTCTCCCCTGCGCCTCCTGCCTCTCAGTGTGATAAAATGCATGGATTTTAAACTCTTCCTAATCTCCAAACTCCCAGGGAGGGGTCTGCCAGCTGCAGAACCACGGGCACGGGCGCGTCCGCGGATGCCCCCCCGCAGGGCCTGTGCCCCCCACCCAGAGACCAGTCAGCAACCCCTCCATCCCAACCCTGCAGCCCCCTGCCTGGCCACGGGCTGGTCTTCTGAGCTCTGCCCGGGCGCTGGGCGCCGCCAGCCCTGGGTTCGTACCTCCGCGCCCGTTCGCTGCCAGGCGGCCTCGGGCTCCGTGTGGTGGACGCTCCCTGCGCCAGCACGTGCTGCCCCGGGGTGGGAAGCTGAGCAGCGCTGCTCCGCTCTTTAATGCCGCGGATGTGGGGCAGGTCGGGCCGGGAGGCGGCAGGGTGCTGGAGGCAGCTCCCAGCAAAGGCCAGCCCAGGCGGGCCGGCAGCGGGGGCCACGCTCCCCGCGCGTCTCCAACGGCTGAAATAGGGAATTGCAGTTGTCTGAGCACGGCAGGTCCGTCCGAGTGGCGCTGTGCTCCCAAAACACCGGACAGGTAAGAAGATCGCGAGGGGGTCGCTGCGGGGCGGCTGAACCGAGGCCCGACAGAACGGGGAGCAGCAGAGCGTCGGGGGTGACCTGGCCGCTGCTGGCAGGGAGGGTGCTGCGGCCGGGCACGAGCTCGCCGCTCCCCACGCTTCTGGCGAGGGTCTGTGCCCGCGCGTGACGGGCGCGTCCTCGGCGGGGGGCCGAGGAGGGGGTCGGGGCCCGGCACCCTCGGTGCCAGGGTCCTGCCTCTGCCCGCACCGGCGCCTCTTCGCGAGGGGTGATTCAGTGGGGCACGCTCCCCTCTGCGGGGGCGAGCACCGGCCTCGGAGATGCCGGCTCCCGGGTGCGCGCTGCGCGCGTCCGGAAGGCGGTTGCGGCAGCGCCCTGGCCGCCTGGAGGCCGTTCCCGCCAGCCAAGCGGGACACGCCAGGGCCCCCGGCCCGGTGCCCGCCGCCGGACCGCTTTCATCCTGCCGCGCTCGACGGGCGTTTCGCAGTTCCCGGCTCCCCCGGTGGGTTCTCCCTGCCGCGGGAGCACCCGCGGAGTTCCGCCGCGCCCGCCAGCCCGGGCACTGCTGCGGCGGCCGCTGTCGGCTGGCTGGGCGCGGGGGGGCCGAGCTCGCGCCTCTGCCGGGCCCACCCTGCTGTCCCCTGCTACTTCGGGGTGCCCTTCCCGACTCACGGCGAGCATCGGTGGCTGAGGGCTCCATTTTTTCTTCTTTTTTTAATCAGTTGGGGAAAATAAACCAGGAAACCATCCCATTTTTAACTGCCGGGATCCCGCAGCGGGAAGGCAGGAGGCATGAATTCCCGAACGGTTTTCAGCACTTCAGGGGACTGGAGGGGAACACGTGCCCCGCTGCAGGCTCACAGCCAGCTCTGCCCGACAGCCAGAGGTGAAAGGGGAGATTCTCCCCAAAAGCCGCTCTTTGCCCCGTAAGTGCTATAATAAACCCGTGAGTTTACGCTGTCCAGTCCCTCAAGTGGGCAGGTTACAGGTTCTGCTGCGACATCCTTATTGCGCAGACGGCGTCGCTCCAGCACCGCTGTTGCCTCTCTGTGCCTCGTCCTTGGCACCGGACAACCCCAACAGCCACAACTGGTGTCCCCAGAAGAGAAAACGAACCCAAATTGTCCCGTCAGAAGAGGTGGGAGCTGATGGCAGAGCCGCCCGGTGTGACAGGCAGCTGCTGCTGCCACTGTCCCTGCCTCTTGCACAGCTACACGCCACGCACACCCCCACATTGCGTGTGCTGCACGTGCACCAAGTACCTGTCTCGGAGCCGCTCTCAGACGGGAAACTTTGGCACAGCCTGTGAGCAGCTCCCACTGAGGGGCCACAGCCTGCGGAGCTGGGCTCCTGCCTTGGCTGGCTTTGTCCGGCTTCGGGCATGGCTTCAGCGTGGGCTGCGGACTCAAGGGCAAGGCAGGCGGGAAGGGATGGCTGGAGACCTCGGGCAAAGACCGACTGCCGGGCCAGAGCAGGTTGCTCTGCTTGGGCTTGCCTGGCGGCGGTCGGAAGATGAGGGTGCCTGGGAGCCGCGGCGGGTGCTGGGCGGCCATTTTCCTCCAGCCCACGTCAGCCTGACATGCCAGAACCTCAGCCCATGAGTCAGCCGGTTTGTGACTGGTTTGTGCAACCTGATTTCCGTTGGCCCCGCTGACCTGGGGCTTGGCCCGGGACGCTTCGTACCAGCCAACGATCTTCTGCCAACGAGGGAGGCGCAAGGCACCCGGAGCAGCTGGAGCCTCCCGAGCACTGGGAAGCTGACGTCGGGCCGCGGCACGGTGAGGGCACTGCGGGGAGGGGAAAGCGGGGCTCATGCCGAGCCGTGGGGTCGTGGGAACAGCACGGCGAGGCTGCTGGGGGGGTCTAATCCTGGCTCTGCAAAGCTCACGTCTGTCCTTTAAGCAAGGTTTCGTAAAGCAGCGGTGGGAGGCGGGAAGGGCAAGGGGGAGCTGGGAGTGTTGGGGGTTGTGGGTTGGGTTTTTTTAAAATGAGATCAGAGGAAATGCCTGCGTTTAGTCAAGAAGGGGTTTAACCAAAGGGTTCTTGCTGAAACCTGGGAAGCAGGAGTCCAAACGAAGCCACTGCATGCTGCCTTGTGTGTGTGCCCACAGCTGTGCCAGCACATCGCCCCTCTGCCCTGTGCCTGGGGGTTCGGGGGTGCCCCGTGAGCTGCACCTGCCCTGACCTGCCGCGGGCCACGTCCCTGCGGTGCCCCACCACCATGCTGCGCTTCCTCTGGGACAGCATCTCCTTCCAGATGCTCCTCGTCTTCCTCGTCGTCTTCCTGCTCGTCGCCGACTTCATGAAGAACAGGAAGCCGAAGGACTTCCCCCCCCAGCCCTTCTACCTCCCCTTCGTGGGGCACATCTACCTGCTGAACTTCACCAACCCGCAGTTAACGATAGAGAAGGTACGGGGGTGGGCACCGCGGGGAAGGGGACAGAGGAGATTGCAGCCACACCACCTTTGCCGGGGGGGGGGCTCACCCAAACCCCACGGCCCACGGGGACCTGGAGGAGCTCACCTCGGGTGGGCAGGTTTGCCCTCGGGCAGCAGCACTGGGGATGAAGGTTGCCCAGGTACAAAGAGGGGCACAAGCGCGGGGCACAGGGCACGGCGTGACACCAGGGGTGTAGTCAGGGCTGCAGGAGCCCCGTAGGGCTGCTCGGGGACTGGAAGGGCGTTTGGGAAGGGAGTGGAACAAAAGCTGGAAAAACACAGGACTGAAAAATCAAACCTGGAGAGTCTTACTCGGTTTATGGCCAGTTAACGCTAACTCCAGAGGGAAGACTGACCACGTGCAGTCAAGCCAACACGTGTGCCAACGCCCCCTCTGCCCTCCCACTCTCAGCTTCTCTTATTTTTGCCCATACCCTGCCAGGGCTGTCCCTGACAGACACAGTCACTGCAAATTAAACCCCTTTTATTTATTTCTGCCCCCTCCCAGCTTACTGAAAAATATGGGAACATCTTCAGCATCCAGCTGGGCAGCTCATCATTTGTGTTCATAAACGGGCTGCGGCTGATTAAGGAAGTCCTTGTGAACCAAGGAGAAAACTTCATGGACCGCCCTGAGATTCCTCTTGACAGTGAGGTCTTCAGCAAGATGGGTGAGTTGGCCCTCAGGACGCATCCAAGCGCTGAGCCTGCAGAGACCCGAGCCGGCTGGAGACAAGGCAGAGCCCTGGAGCCTTTCGCCCTTGGAAGGATGAGGAGGGCTCTGCCTTGGCTCACGGCGGCGTGTTTCTGCTAGGACTGGTCTCCTCCAACGGGCACTTGTGGAAGCAGCAGAGGAGGTTCACCTTGACCACCCTCCGCAACTTCGGCTTGGGGAAGAGAAGCCTGGAGGAGCGCATCCAGGAGGAGTGCCGATGCCTCGCGGACACCTTTCTGGACGAGCAGGGTGAGTGGCGGCCCCCGCAGCCGTGCTGAGGGCAGGAACAGCTACGGCCCGTGACAATTTCACGCGTGATTCGTTGCGTGCTGACAACCTCCCCCTGCAAGAGAGGCTAGCAGGCTGCCAGCACCCCAGCACCCCTTTAGGTGGGGTTTGCCCTCCAGCTGACTGCGGAATGCCGCAGGTAACACCCAACGCATTAGCCACAGCCCACCCTCAGCCTACTGCTCTCTTGGAGGTCTCCGGACAATCCCGTGTGCGCACACCGATGTTCCGCAGGGTTTGACTGATGACCGCTCTCCGACAGACCTTGCTTTCCAAAGTCAACAAACATCTCCATAATCTGACTGAACTGGGACCGTGGGGGGTGTTTGCTCCATCCTGGGGCGGCCCGGCCAAGCTTGGCCAGCTCAGGGGGCGGCAAGGCGTCCTGGGGAGCAGTGACACAGGAGGGTGCCTGTCAGGCACCACTCATTCCGCTCACATTTGTTGAGCATTTTACCCCTGACAACTGGGTTTTCTTCTCCTTTTCTGTGAAGACTGGAAGAGAATTGATCGCTCCCTTTTCCTTCTCCAGGGAGTCCGTTCGACCCTCACTTTAAGATCAATAACGCCGTTTCAAACATCATCTGTTCCATCGTCCTTGGCAATCGGTTTGACTACCACGACGAGGAGTTCCAAAAATTGCTGCAGCTGATAGACGAGACCGTTAGACTCCACGGGACCATCATGAGCCAGGTACAGCCCTCCTGCCACCAACACAGACAGTTGCAGTGCCATAATCTCTTCTCTGGAGCCAACCTCGAAGCCTGTAGCGCTTTTTCGTCCTTCCCTGTCCCTTTGCACAGGGTAGATCGGCCATCACTTCTTTCTGTCTTGATTTCGCGCTGTGCAATGCTCATGCTGCTCTCTCCCACCCAACGTCACCCCTCCTGCCCGTTGCCTGCTGCAAAGCCGAGCAGTGCACGAGTCACTCCACGCTGGGGCTACCCGGCCCCATCACGCTCCCCTGGAGCACCAGCTCTAGCAAATTAGTAAGCATGGTGCTGCAGGCTCTTCAGACCTGGTCACGGAAGGGGTTTTTCAGTCCTTAATTGGCCTCTCTCTTTTTCTGTCCAAAGCTGTACAACTCCTTTCCATCCATAATAAAGTTCCTCCCCGGATCCCACCAAACCATTTTTAAAAACTGGAAGTTGTTGAAAAGTTTCATGAAGAAGAAGATCGACAAACACAAGGAGGACTGGAACCCCTCGGAGAGCCGGGACTTCATCGACAGCTACCTGCAGGAGATAGCCAAGGTGAGCAGCTCCGAGCAAACCCTCCCACAGCGGGGCACAGAAATCACGAGGGACGGGAAAGGAGCCCAGGCTCCCTCTGAGCTGAGTCCGTGGCCACGCACGAGCTTAGGGTGGGCATCAGGGTCAGGACACCCCTCAGGAGGATGGAGGTGCCGGCGGTTAGCCGCAACTGCCAAAATCCGTGGGGGGGACTTGGGGCAGGCCCGGTGTCAGGGCAGCCCTCGTGGGCCGCGCGGCACTAACACACCTTTCTGTGAAGGACAACGGGACCTTCCAGGAGGAAAACCTCATGGCATGTACGGTCGACCTGCTGTTTGCCGGGACAGAGACCACTTCCACGACCATCCGCTGGGCCCTGCTCTACATGGCCACGTACCCGGAAATTCAAGGTACACTCAGCAAGAGCTCAGTGCTGGCCTTGCTTTTCGCCCCCACCCTCCTTTTTGAGGAACGCTCGGAAACCTCCCTGCACTCACACAAGAGGGGCACAAACAGGGCCCCGTGCCCCAGGTCAGGCCTTGGGGGAACCCTCACAGTAACTACCCTGTTGTTCCAGGGAGTTTGATTCCTGGATCTTGGCTGACCTCTGCTCTTCCCCCCCAGCCCGCGTGCAAGCCGAGATCGACACCGTCATCGGGCAGGCCCGGCAGCCAGCCCTGGAGGACAGGAACAACATGCCCTACACCAACGCCGTCATCCACGAAGTGCAGAGGAAAAGCAACATCATCCCCTTCAACGTGCCACGGCTGACAGTAAAGGACACGGTCTTGGATGGCTTCCACGTACCAAAGGTAACCCCACTCCTGGGCGCGGAGACTTTACCCAGGGGCTCCCCATCACCTGGGCAGGGTTTGCCGCGCCAGGTCCTTTCGTGCAGGCGGGAGGGGCAGAGCCACAGCGTCCCTGCCCCGTCCAGAGTTCACTCCTATCGGACAACCGCCCCTTCCCCGGCACGTTGACTGGCACGAGACACCCCAGGCCGCACGGAGGCACGGAGCCTGTCTTTGGCAGGAACCTTGGCCCAAGATTACAGCAGATAAAAATGATGCTGAGGAGGGCAAAACACGGGTGTATAATCATTGCACCGCCAAACGGACAGGAAGCAGGGAAAAAGGGCTGTGCAGAGGGTGTTGGACAAGTGCCCGCAGCAGAAGGTGGCTAGGGATGTTCTTCACGGAGCCGGGGAGATAAAAATTCCCCTCCTGCTGCCAGCGACAAAGCACAGCACCTTTTTCTTGCTCTCTTAGGGCACCATTGTGCTCACAAATTTAGCCTCTGTGCTGTTTGACAAGGACGAGTGGGAAAGCCCCGACACTTTCAACCCTGGGCATTTCCTGAAGGACGGGCAGTTCTGGAAAAGGGAGTATTTTGTGCCGTTTTCTATAGGTAAGACTTGCTGGGTTTCGGTGCTTCCGTGCTCAGGCACTGGGGTGGGGCTTCCCGCTGCACGGTGGACCCAGGGAACTAGCCATGGGAAGGCCCGAGCCCTTTCCCGTCTCTCTTCACACGCACAGAAGGGAGATGAGGAGGACTGAAAGCCCATAGAAGCGCCGGAGACCGCAGAAACGCCTTCACCCAGGCACGAGCATCGATTGCTCTGTGCTCCCGCTCCCTCCTGGCTGAGGTCACTAGGGGCCCCACAGTTGCCACCAACGGCACCCCAGCCAACAGCTTCCTTGGGGAGATTGGTTTTAGCACCCCCCTTTCCCCACCAGCATCACACACCATCTCCGGTAACCCTTCCCGGTGTAGCTCCCACAAACCACCTCTCCTGGCGGTCCAGAGCGCAGGGGAGGGCACGGTGCCGGCGCGCATGGTGCCGGCGCACACACGGGCCTTCGCACTGTCCTGCAGCGCGGGGGCAGCCCGTGCTGGAACACCAACACCCTTTAGTGGGGAGCGCAGCTCGGGCTGCAAAACTCATGCTGGGGAGGGGGGCGACAGCTGGACCACGGTGCGAAGGGAGGCCAGAGGCTTCCTGGCAGCCAGCGCAGGCTGAGGATGCCATGGGCGGCTGTCTCCGCAGGGAAGCGTGCCTGCCTGGGCGAGGCGCTGGCCCGCTCCGAGCTCTTCCTCTTCTTCACGGCTCTGCTCCAGAAATTCACCTTCCAGCCGCCCCCGGCCACCACGCTCACCCTCCAGCCCAAGCTGAGCATGACGATGGCCCCGCAGCCCTACAAGATCTGTGCGGTGCCTCGCTAGGGCAGCCTCCGCCGCCGTCCTTGCCGGGAAAAGCCTTTGGCAAGGACACGGAGAACGAGCCCGCGGGGCTGCCCAAGGCAGCAGCACTGAGCGCCCGGCTCCCCGGAGAGGCCGGGCAGTTTCCCTTTCCCTTCTCTTTCCTTCTCCCGCAGACCCGGCCCTGCCTCCCACGAGGAAGGGGAGAGCTGGGATCTGCCAGGGCACTGTCAGGCTTGCGACAGGGCTGTAAACGAATCGGGGGGGTTTGGGGCTTTCCTGCTTTCCCGATGGATGGCCACGATTCACAGCGGCAGGAGGGCGAGCAACGCTTTAGAGCGCGCAGTGCTCGGGTGGGGCCGCGGGCAGCAGCGCCCTCGTTTCGTGACCGCAACACAGGTCACGACTGCCGCAGGGTTTTGGTTTGCCGGCCCATTGGAAGGCGTCGCGCTGTCACCTCTTCTCACGCATCAATAAATCCTCACGAAACCCTTGTGTCACGCAGCGTCCTGCAAAGCGAGGGCCACCGCAGGCCATTCCCGGGGCTGTGCCCCCGTCCCGGGCTGGGGGGGGGCGGCATACAAACCCCCCGGGCTGACGGGCGCAGGCAGAGCCCCCGCCGGCTTCCGCAGCGGTAAGCGGCTACCGAGGCGGCTGGGGGCCGCACGCCCAGCGCCCCATCGGCAGGCTGAGCCAGGGGACCCGCCTGGGCCGAGCACTCCAGGTGGGAAGGCAGCGAAACCGGAGAGGAAGGCAGCGACACTGGAGGGGAAGGCAGCGCAGCCCCGGTCTGTTGTTGTTGGAGCACAACGCGCACATCACGCCGGCGCGTTACGTACCCCAAGGCGTGCTGCTTACCGGGCTCTCGCACCAGTGGGGGCTGCCCAGAGCGCTGCTTGGAATGAAGATACCCAAGAACTCATTTTAAAAACCTTTATGTGAATATAAAAGAATCCTTTCCAAAGAAAGATAAGCCCAAATGTTTAAAAACCAGTGCAACTTTCCAAGTTCCATGCAGCAGGGTGTTTATGCTTGGTTTAAACAGAAGGTGTCGACACTGAAACGCTGAAAACCTCACCTGCAGCTTGGCTAGTGGGGAAGGGGGAAACCAAAAGGTCAAGAAAATCACTTTACGAGACACGACCAACTCTTAAACAACTGGTTCCACTTTCTAACTCCTAAACTATTTATGGCTACCCAAAGGAAACATCAGTGTGGCTTATATTGCTTACTTCCAAGTAGGTGCAGAGTGTACAGAACAGAGCCCCCGTCTGCCTACCTTTCACCGACCAACAGCCAGCCAGCTGAACGCTTCTTTCCAACCCTGCTCCAACAGAGCTGTTGCAAAAGAGTCTTCCCAAAACCGCTGCCTGATCCGCCGCGAGCGAAGAACCTGCTGGTCCAGGATCCGTGTTACTGCCACACGCCGCGGCTCCTCCAGAGGGGCGGTTCTGCCCCGCACACACAGACGCAACAGACGGTGTCAGGCAGACACACCGCCGCTTCTCCGCACCTGTGTTACCCCTTGCGCTGGAAACGGGCTGGCATTACTAACACGCCGGCTGAATCCAGCAGCACCCTGTGACCTCATCCCACAGTCGGAACCTGCGCCCAGCGGTGCTGCCTGGGCACACCGCGCACCCCTCCCGCAGCAGCGACGAGTGGCTCGGTCCGCCAGGCCTCAGCAGCGGTGCACGCTGCGTCAGAGGCCGCGCTGCCGCCATCCGCCGCTGCGTGCTGCCTAACCGGGCTGGAACGCGGCGGCGCCATGAGGGGCCTTTTTGCTGTACGTGAACGAAGCCAACGTGAAACGATCCCGCCTGCGCCGCCAGAGCGAACGCAGCACCACGGCTCACAGTCAACCCCTTGGTTCTGGGGATCGGCTCCTCACTCGCAGGACAGCACCCCAGTTTAACCCATTACAGACCAGCCCCTCAAACAGGTTCTCAGTCCCAAAGAACTGTTTAAGTTCCGTCCACAGGCTTCACTCCCACCACTTTGGAAAAGTCCCGAATGCGCGACGCTGATCCCTGAAAACCTGGTTAGTTTTGGGAGCCCCAGCAAGAGCCCCGGGGACAGCCCCGTCCTGCGACAGCTGAGCCCTGTCTGCACCCCCTGCGCAAACTCGCCATCCCTAGGCCCGAGACGCACTCCCCGTTCAACGATAGGGCGGTTTCTGGCGACCTCTGGCCGCAGGGTCCGCAGCCTGGAGAAGTGCACAAAGCCACGTGCCCCGAGGTTTCCACCACTCGGCACGAGTGCTGCCACGGCTCTCCGACCGCGGGGAAACAAACACACCAGCCCACCGAGAGTCAGAGGCGCCCGCGAAGGTGCCCACGCTGTGAAGAACGGGGACAACGGCGAGCACGTCGCACCACAACGCGCCAAGGGACCCGGCTCACCGTCAGCACCTTGCTGAGGCCTGGCCTCCTGTTCCACCACTCCCCAGCCCCCACACCTCCAGCAGACCAAAGGAGCTTAATCACAGAGTCCCCAGCAATCCCCCCGCAGCAACACACCACCTCCAACCCAGGCGACGGCCCATCGCGGCCCAGCCCCGACGGACTCAACTGCCACCAGCACTGTCCGGCACGGCCTCTGCTCACGCCACACGGCTGGGACTGGCTCTCGAGCCGTGCCTTGTTCCAACAGACGTGTCAGGAGGGAAGATTCTCCGTGGAACACCTAATACACCACTGCGAAGCTATCACAGCACTGAAACAGGTAACAAAGTGCCAGCTCCTCTGACAGACAGCAACACCCCACCTGCACACCTCGGACAGCCAGCCCCGTTCCACCAGCCCCGACCCACGTACTGCAAAGCCACCACAGGCCACGCACCCTTCTCCTGCCAAGGAACAGGCAAGGCTGGCAACGACTCGCCAAGGTGCCTTCCCTGTGTCCGCCCAGCGCGGCCCCTGCAGGGTGCCTACGTGAAACTACACCTAAAGAAGAGGAGAGCCCATCTCCGTGCACAGGGTCGTACCAGCAGCTGGGGTTCCCTCCCAGCCGACCCCCGGGCCACAGACAAACACCGCGTACCGACACGCCAGACCTGCAAAACACAGCCCAGGCTTTTCCACCGTTCAGCAGCTTTTTCTTACCCAGGAAACAGCTTATGTGGCTCGGGGCACTCCGCACCCTGCCGGCAGGTTTGCCCGAGGGTCCGGCACAGCCACCGGGTGTAAACGAGCTAAGCCGTTCCCTGAGACGACAAACCCCTCTTCTGTTGTTCAACAGTGCGCTGCTACTACGCTTTTCTCCTACAAACACGAGTGTTTTCTTGCTTTAGAACTGTGCTTTGTATTCTAAAAGAGCATCTTTAAAACACGGTATGAGCCTTTGAGGCTGATGTTGGGAAGAGCCCAGCAAACGCCCAACCCCGCAGGTTTCCTGAACCTTTTCCTTGCACACCGTCCTCCCATCACAAAACCCATTAAATATTTAATAAATAGTGCCAATTTTTATATTTACAATATATTCTGAAGGCAAATATAAATCTTTGAAGTTGTGCTTATAAATAGATACTGCAGTTATTAAACCTACTCCTGCTTGGCAAACTACGTGCTACCTCCTACCACACCAGCGAGGAACTTCGTCCCCCCATGACAGCTCCCGGTGTTGAATCCACAGCTGGCCCCCCGCCTCACCCCCTCTGCACCGAGTCATTTAGGTGGAAGCTATAAAAGGTTTAAGGACACTTCAGCGTACGCGTTTTCCTCATGGTCCTCGTGGTTTAATCCGCTGTCGCGCCCGGTACTTTAACGGTGAGGTTCCTTCTGGTGTTGGTGACGTGACGCTGTTGAGCCAGGAACGAGCGTCCGGGACCATCTCTGCAGGCCCCGCTGCTGCCAACCAGCCTCGCTTCCATTCCCAGCTTCTGAAGTGTCAGGCTCTGCGGGTGAGAGAACAACAGGCTGCACGAGACGAACGCCGTCCACCCTGCACACCCGCAGCTCATGCTCACGGAGCACACCCAGGGAATTCCGGCACTGTGTTCCCACGGACCCCGCTGCTGTCGTGAGGGGCACGAACCAAGGAACACGCGTTCACTTGGGCATCCCGTAAAGCTGGTCCGTTACTGAGTGAGCCCTTTAAGTTCCCTTTCCTCGCTCATTTCTCATTCCAGTCTTCCTTTAGGAAACCATTTAAACGCTGCCTCACACCACCAACTCGCTCCAGCCCTTTCCACGGCAATCCAGCGTCGAGTGTTCCAACAGCCCTTCACCACGTGCGGGGTGAGAGGATGCTCCACTTCCCTTTCACACAAAACTGTGCTAGAGACACGGAACATCCGCAGCTGGAGCCTAGAAACCTTCCGAACTGGCCTCCCCCGCCTCAGCCCCACTGACCCCCCCGCACGCACCACCGAGCACCCCGGCACGGAGCCTGCTGACGCCAACTGGAAGCTCGGGGCGGCCAACAGCCCGTCACTGCCGTGGGAGTCGGCCTGCGCCCGATTTCGAGTCTGTCCCGCAGCGCAGGGGACGGGCAGAAAACACAACACACAACGGTTTTGTAAAACGATTTTGTTCAAATACTCTCCCTTCCAGCCAGAACCAAAAACGCTGACGCTGCCGTTTCCCGGGGCACCTCAGCGGGATCGGGAACTCCAGCTAGAGCTCGCTCAAGCCTGCACCACGGCAGGAAGTCAGAGCGAGCCAGCGGCAGCGCGACCTCATCGTAAGCCACAACCCTCGGGTCCTGCTCCTTCCCTCAGGCCCCTGGTTCTAGACACGAGGCTGCGCCACCCTGCAAGTTCGGCTCCTGGGCCCCCAGCCGCTGCGGCGGCTTTCTGCCCTGCGCACCGTACCGAGAACCCAGCGAGACGAGACTTAGCCGTCGCGTTCAGCGAAACGCGTCTCCCGGGACCGCGAGATAGCGAGAGCCTCCTTCCGACCCACCTTGTTGTACCAGGCCGTCACAACCAGCTTCTCCTCGTAATCACGTAACTTCGCCATTTTGGATTCGGCCTGCATGGGGAGAGCAGGGAACGCCAGTTAAAGCCCCAACACAACCTGCGTACGCCCAGGGCAGCCCAGGAGGGGAACGACGCAATGCACAAGCGCTGAAGCACGCACAACAACCGGCTGGCTTGGGAGCGT
Source organism: Rhynochetos jubatus (assembly GCA_027574665.1). NCBI lineage: Eukaryota > Metazoa > Chordata > Aves > Eurypygiformes > Rhynochetidae > Rhynochetos > Rhynochetos jubatus. Next base: position 281,623 of record CM050656.1, on the reverse strand, counting down.
AACCGCAGACACCTCCACGGATGGCTGAGGTTACAGACTGCTCCATGAAGAGGCTAAAGCTCGTGCACGCCGCAGTTCAGCTTACAAACACACCTGGAGGGGGCGTGGAGATGCACGTGAGTCTGGGGGGCAAAAGGGAAGCCCGTAAATAATTCAGTGATTTTTTTTACCTGACAGCCAGAGGCGAGCGTTCCCATCCCGTTACGGAATTGCTGTTCCGTAGGATACGTACCCGGGACAGACACGTATGAGAAATCTGAGGCCGCAGCCTTTATCAGCCAGGCCTTTCAGCCTACGAACTTGTGGTGAGGAACCCTCTGTTTGCCCACGTGGCTGTTCTAGCCAGTCCCTTCAATATTGCCATAAACCTGAATGCAGCACTTCCCACTCTTTTTTCATTCCCAGGACTACTGCCAACAACCCCTTCAGGCTTTCAGCCCAGCAGGCTTTACTGCACTAGCAGCTTTCACCCTTGCGTGGAGTTTCGAGAACTCCAGTGCACGAAGCCAGCGATACGGGAGGCACAGCACGAAACGCCTCAATTCCCAGTCCCTCACGGGAACGAGTTACATCACTACTGAAAGAGGTCAGAGAGGGCAGCTCTGAGCGTGTCACCCCAACACGGCCAGACTACGGCTCTAACGCAGCATTTCACGTGGTTCAGAAAAGTCCCGGTTGGTTTCCGTGTCCGCTGAGAAACGCTGCTGAACAGTGAGCGGCTCTGGCAGGCTTTGCCGGGATCCAGGGTTACACAGCCAAGGTCAGGCGGTCTGCGCAGTTTCTAACGACTGCGGCGCTGAAGGGTACTGGGTCACCGGGAAACAGTAACTGGAGCGTCCAGCATCAGAGACAGCCAATTAGACGTTGTTATCAAACACATGTACATTTTTACCTCTAGTGCTTCGATTCTTTTGTCTTTCTCCGTTATCTGCTTTCTGAGCAGCATGATTTCTGCTGACGCTGGATTTAGCTTGGGATCTAAGGTTTTTATCACCTGCACAAGGCAAAGGAGAAGCGTTACAAGCCAGGTTTGATTCTCACCAGCTCTGCGTCTCTCTTGCTGACAGCAGACACACAGACAGAGCGCTCGCCGGGCGGTTAGGATGGAGACCAGGCTGTTACACTGTGCAACTGAGGTATCCGCGGGGGCAGAGGAATGACCAGTGCAGCCCACGCTGGAGCCCGGCCCCCGTGCTCACACACGGCTGGCTGCACGAGCACTCTGACTAAAGGGGCAACAGGCAGCTACTGATTTTAACTGGAAGGTGGAGGAGGGGGCTCGATCAATCAGTTAGACAACTGATGAGGGAAGATGTGTGTGTTCAGAGACATGCCACTCACATTTCTGGCTTTCTCAAGGTACATCTTATATCTTTCTTCCATCGCTTTCATATCCTCATCCTTTTTTCGCAAAGCTGCTTCCAGCTCTCCAACCTTCTGGGCTACATGCAGAAACGATCAAAGGCACACAGAATGAAAACAGACGTCGTACTTCCAAGGCTTCTGCGTTCGCTGGATTTAACCACCCCCCAAATAAACTTTCTCCCTACTACACAATTTCCCAAGTTCTTACCGTTGTTCCAGTTGCGCCGTAAGGTCCCACCTGACCCTAACCTCCCACTTAGCAGCGTGCTGCTCAACAAACCAAGCCCCAGGACCCCTCCCTGCCCACCACCGTGGGCAGAAGCCCCTCCCCCACCCCCGTTGCAGGTTTAAGCTGAGCTGGAGCAGAAAGCCTCACCCAGACGCGCAGCCCATAGCCCTCGGGAATCGCTTCAGAAGCACAGCACGGCCTCATTCAAAAACCCAAACCCCACACAAAACGACTTACGGTTCTGACTAACATCAGGCTGGAGCTCTGCGAGATCAGCCTCCTTCTTCTGCAGCTCATCGTGAACCTCATTCAACTTCTCCCTGTAAGGAACGGTGAGAGGCTGCGCTACGGATCAAGCTCACAAACAACCCCGTGCGCCGTTTTAAGAGCTGGGGGCTGAACCTTGATGCTGGAGGTGTTTCAACAACTGTTGTAAACTCCAGCAATTCCTTTGAGTTCACCCAAAACCACTGTTACTATGCGTTTCTGAAAACCCATGAAAGTTGTGATTTCTGACGTGAGAGTCATCTACCTGAAACCAGAACCAAAAGCAGAAGGCGAACACAAAGCCCCACAGCCCCCAGCATCTCCTGCACAGGGATTACACCTGCTGGAAGGACGGAAGCGTTCCAGGGAGAGGGAACACATTTTGAGCGCGGTACAACGGTGGTAGAGCCCACTGCAGAGTCAGAACAGCTGGATGCGACTGGTTAAGCGGACACAGGCACTACAAGATCACCACGGTCAGAGAAGACGAAGCCGGAATGCTAACACTGATCCCACTACGTGACTCCCCCGTCAGTGGCTGAGGCCAAGTCGCCCCTGCAGAGACCGAGGCAGCATCGGTGCTCCAGCGGTCAAGCTGCCCCACCCAAGTAACCCTGGAGGCAGATGCCTTACTCACATGTGTGCTGCCAGCTTCTGCTTCAGGTTGCTGGACTGCGGGAGGGAAGAGTCAAGACTCAGTCACAGTTCAGCTGTCACACCGTGCGGTGCTGGAGTGCTCCTACCACTCAGCCAAGAACACTCAGCACTCCTAAACAGGCCAAACCAAATAAATGCCCAGAACGCTGCCTTTTTCCTGGGTTCCCGTAACATTTTTCGCATCGCACTACACCAGTTCCAGCCCCTTCGTTCGTTAAGCTATCCCGCCCGCTGTACCACCATCTGGTGGTTTCAAAAGTAAAGCAGCAGGTAGAAGTTACAGTTCCCCTTAGAAGGTGGGGGGAGGAATCCCATAAAACATGAGCTTTCCAACTGGAATGCTCGTGGCTCCTCTCCTACAAAGACTGAGCTCACCTGCCCCGAACCCAGCAGAGCCAAGCCTGCGTCATGTGAACGGAAGGAGCTGCTTTCAGAACACGCTGCACAGCCTCAACTGTCTACGGTCTTCGCTTGTAGGGTCTTTGGAAGGTGCCTGTTTGGGTTGGGGGTGAGGCCAGGAGGTGCAAAAGGGCCTCAGAACTTCCAACCAACCGCTAACAAAAAGGCACCAAACCCTCATCCTGCCTCCCCAGCAGTTCTCAGCACTGGGCACAGTGAAAAAGAGGAGACACATCTGACCACGCCACTTGGCGTTACACTGCTGGATTTCAAACACGACTGCCCTGGAGGTCAAGCAGCCTGAACTTGCACTTACTCCTTCAGTCCTGGATCCCTGCTCCTGCAGAGTCTTCTGCAGATCTTCGATCTGCTGCTGCAGCTCCCCAATCCGCTCTTCGTTCAGCCTTTAGGAAGGAAGGGCACTCGTCACCCACCAGAAGGTTTTTCTGTTTCATGCCTGGATGATGATTTCTCAGGGGGTTTATCCAGGACTTCAGCCACAGAACCTGATTGCAGATGCTCTGCGTTTGCCTTGAGCTTCCACTGAAGCAACCCCCCGGCAGCTCTATCAGGCACTTTGTAAAGACCCAGGATCACTGCAGTTTTGAGAAAGCACCACTACAATCCTCACACCCTAGGAAGCTGCTTTCAGCGTTAACTGACAGAGGAATCCAGAGCGTGTCCCAGTGCTACAGTACGGTCGGTTTGCAGCTCTAGCAATAGTTTCTGTCCGTTCTCGGCCACCCAGAATCGTTCAGAGCTACTAAGCTTCAGTGTGCTAGAGCACGGACCCACACGTTTCACACCACCACACTTAAGCTACTTCCCTTTTCGCTTGCTTCATAACCCCTCGTTAACGATTACACCGGCGAAAGAAAACGGACAACGGGCCTCCTGCCCGGCGCGACAGTACCGACACAAGCCGCGAGGCGGCTCCGGGGGTCCCGGAGTCACTCTTTGCTACATTTTAAGACGCTGTTTCTCCCATCACCTTTTCTCAGTTTCCAGTTCGTTCACTGTCCGATGCTTGTGGTCCAGCTGTTCCTGGAGCTGCGCAATACGCTCATTTTCTGATCCTTCCTGCTTTAACAGCAGCATCTTATTTTCATGCTGCAGCCGGATGAACATTTCTCTGGATCCAAAACAACAACAAAGTCACTGTTAATTAAGAAAGAGGTGACTAACAGGAGGTCATATTCCTGTTGGCTGCCCAACCTTCAGCGAGCGAACAGGGGCCGCTGCTGCTGTTCTACCCCGCTGGAGCACGGCGCAACCTTTTATTAAAATGTAACTTGCCGTTTGCACCCACCACGAGGGCTCAAGAGAGATGCCCAAAGTTATCGATCAGGACGCTCCTAACCCAGACTTTACTGTGCCCTTTACTCTGCCAGAGTCCAGAAAAGACGGCAGCCAGCCTCGCGCTGTTCTGCCTCGGCCGCTGCGTTATTTACCTGTCTGGTCTGGCAGTGGCAAGGTGAGAACAGTTCCGCTCCCTAAAGGGGATGTCTCAAGCCAAACCTTCCACACAGCAATCCAAAACACTTTTAAAAAACAATGCAAAGTAACCACAGAATGGGGCAATAATTAGTAACAGCTACGGGGGGGTCCAGACAAGCAACATGGATCAAAGCAAGAAGTGGGAGAAGAGTCCTGTTGCCCAAAGCACTGAACATTCAGAGAGACAGCGTTTTGCCCCACCCGTGAAAATCCCCACGCAACCTCAGCCTCTGCTTACCTGTATTCCACTGGCAGAATCTCAGCAGCAAGATTCTCATGGCTTTTAACGCGAGCTGCACCTGAAATTGCACGGCAACTTCGACTCAACAAAGCTGAGGTGACTAAGACCCAGGCAAACACCCTGCAGGTGGGGCAGTACCTGTCTGACTCAGGTGATCCTGCTGCATCTGCGAGTAGCGCAGCTCCTCGTTTGTCTCTCTCAACGCATCGCACTGCACTATCAGCCTCTAAGACGACACGTGAGGTGGAATTAAGGCATGCTGCACCACTTCACATCTAATAACACACAGCCCTTTTAAGGTCTGTTTCACGCGTGTGTACTAGCAGGCTCTAAGCTTCCCTTCTACGGCAGCACAGCTTCTGGGAAGGCTTTTCCCAGGCTGAGCATTTCGGAGATCCATCAAGTGCCCAAGCAAACTCACCCACGAGCCTCACCTCTTTTTCTTTGACTAAAGCTTCATGTTTTTCCTCAAGGCGCTTCATTTCGAACGCTAGCTTATCGGCTCGTTTCGATTCCTCGGACAGTTTGTTATGAAGCTCCTGGACCTTTGAGAAGACAACGATGTGCCGCACGTTAATGTTGCAAGATGCCACCTCAAAAAGCCACGGTCAAACCTTCACCCCCGCCCAGTCCAGCCAAAATAAAGAGCTGGTCCTCCATGCCTGGGGGAGGGGAGATGGGATGGGATGGGATGGGATGGGATGGGATGGGATGGGATGGGATGGGATGGGATGGGGCGCAGGGGGTTTGTTGTTGGGGTTTTTTTGTTTTGGTTTGCCTTTTGAGTTTTTGGGTGTGTTTTTAATATTCAACTCCTGCATCTCTTAATTACTCCTGCAGTAAGTGAAACTGAAATAGAACTTCTACAGTTTAAAATAAATTTCCGTGAAGAAAGTTGGGAATGTGACACAGCAGTGATCTCAGCAGAACCTGAAGAACCTCTCCCAGGCCCACAGACCACCCCAGTTACAGCAGAGAAACAACCAGCCAGCTGAGAGGGCAACTGCACTCAAGCTGCCATTCTACCACAGGGAAAGCCAGGAAGAGAGTGGCGGAGTGTGAGGGGGTTTTCGCAAGTTCTAAGGGAAGTACAGGTTAAGCCCATGGGCTGCCAAATGGAGCTGTTCAGTTGTTCTCACTGAAACATAACTGCAACGAATGTGCTCAGGTGAGAAGCCCACTGAGGAAAAAGCCAGGCCCAAGCCCAGGCACAGCCTTGCCTGCCTTCTGTAGGTTTCCAGCTGGGCACGTGCCGCGTTGGCCTTCTTCAGCTCCTCCTCCAGGCTGACAGTGTTGTGCATGTACATCAGGTTGGTCTCCTGCAGGGACTTGACCTGCCTGCGGAAGTCGTTCAGATCCTGCAGCTTTTTACGGTACACTTCAACCGTTGACTCCAGCTTACTTGCCTTGTCCGCCGTGGTCCTGAAAGAGGAATTAGAAGGGAGATGTTCCTTCCAAAGACTGAAAGACCCAAGGTCTGCTTTCACGCGCAGTCCAGCCGTTTTCAATGGGAGGCGCGACGTGCTCGACAGCAGTTACACCTGCCTGCTTCAGTTCTCGCTGTACAGCCCATGCCAACGCGCGTTATGCACAGGTTGCTGACAAAAACGGCAACCACCACGGGGCTTGAATGGGAGTAAGACTGCTTCGTACACCCACAGCACCAGCCAGGGTGAGCGTGCCACACCTCCCTGGGGAACGCTGCGGGGCGCAACGTAAAAGCGCCACACCCCCGGCGCTGGACAGTCCCCTCCAAGTGTTGTACCTGGTAAGGACGAACACGCAGACGTTCTCACTGTGGGTTATATATAATTATAGCTCATCAGAGCGTAACTGCACAATGAAAATGGTCATTAGCAGGTATGACCAAGGATCACCAGCTGATCGTTAACAGAAATCTGCGTTAACGTCTGCCTTCTCGGACCACCAGAAGCCAGTAAAAGAAAACTATGGACAAACCCTATAGTTAGGATTTGTTTCAGATGTTATTTAAGAACCACTGTAAGTTAAACACCTGAAACCACCCTTCTGTGCCCGTTTTATTCACACTGTTGTACGAACAGCAGGCCTGCCTTTGCAGTAGGATTTCTTCAAATGTGCCCTGGGTGGTCTGGGATTGAATTTCGCTTACACAAGCTTGACTTCTGTTCTCAAGGTGATTGTGTGCTTCATCCCCATTTCGTTAGCCACACTGCTGACCCAAAGCTAGCTTGGAATGCTGACACCAAAAGTCAGCTCCAAGTTCTAGCTGCATATATGCTTTTCTACACCAGAAAAGGCAGCATCTTGCCAACCCAAATGTCCCCTGAACAAGGACGCACACAAAGCCCCCCCCAAAACTGCATCCTCCATCCCACATGAAGAAGAATAATCTCTTGATCCACTGATCCTGCTTCACAGGTAGAATGTAGAAATTCCACGTGGCTGCTCTCACGCAAACCCTAGAGGCCGTGCCTGAAAGGCTGCTCTCCGTCCCTGCTTTGCCAACGAGCCCTTCTCCAGCGTTTACTTTCGATCTCGTTCAGGTAGGCTCTAGCTGCAGAAATAACGCCTCGGAAGAAAGTCTTGTTAAATACCTTGGATTTAGTCATTAAATCCTCCTGATGTGTGTGGGGAGCCCTGGCACGTACCTAAGAATATCATTTTCATCCTTCAAGGCTCTGGATTCCTCTGCCAAAGACGTCAGTTCATTGTTGCGATGCTGCAGTTCAATCAACTGTTTTTCGAGGTCCTCACAATGGAGCCGATAATCATCTTTTGCAGCTTCAAGCCTGCGGAATCAAAACCAGGAGCGCTGTCAAGAACCCATCATTATCACACATTGTTAATTAGTGCTAGAACTATTAGAAATAAACAAGACAAAGGAAACCTGCTGATCTGAGTAGCCAGCAAAACGGTGCTGTGAGCACAGAATGCCCCACTGTCCGCCTGCTGAACCACAGCGGATTATGTGCTGCCACTTCACCGTGTCAGGGGATCAGCGGGAGGAAGACTAATGTGTGAAGGAAACCGGTGAAGAGCTGTGGTGGGGATTTGGCAGCTTAGGGTTTGGTTTGTTACACACAAATCGCTTCAGCACTCCCTTGCCGCTTTCCATCACCTTTTGTGAGGTGTCAAACGGCTACAACAGGGCAATTACACAGCACTTATTTCTACAAGTAACAGTTTTTCTTTTTAAAGGTAAGGGCTGCCTGTAAAATACGTTCCTACAGCACTAGGAAGCTTTTACAGAAACAGAAACTGGGGTGGAAAACCCTGACAGGGTACCGGAAATCCTCAGGACATACCTGACACGACAAGCGAGGGATTTCTGAGGGAAACCATTTCATACCTGAAGTTTTCCTCCTGCAGTTGTTCCAGCTGCAACTGCGCATGGAAATACTTTTTTGTAACCACAGCATTTGGATCGTCAAGGGAGTCGTCCAATTGCTCCAGCCTGTCATTCATAATCTCGTTTTCTGACACCAAGCTGTTTTTCTCGTCCTGGAGAGCAGCCACCTAGCACAGATAAAACAGCATCACCACTGTAAGACCTGCCCAAGCGGAAAGACCTACAGGCAGACAGCAGGACGTCACCAAATTAGTTTATGAGAAAGGTGGAGCGTTTAGAAACTGCAGGATGTACTTGACAAGGCATACAGATGCTTTAGTGTACGACAGCTAGGAAGCGCTAAAGGAAAAGGGCCTCTAAAGAGAGGACAAGACTTTTGTAGCTGAACCCCCGGTAACGGCAGACAAGGCAATAGAGAGAGAAACGGGTGCTTTCACTGAAAGGATTCCACGGACGCCGTAGGGCAAGGCTGCCAAGGCCCGGCGCAACGGCACTCCCCACCTTGCTCGCACCGACAGCCGAAAGCAGGCTGGCACGGGTAGCACACCAACACAGGACTGCCACGCGCTCGCGGCGCAGGCTGCGGGAAGCGGGGTCGGGCGCCGGCAGCCGGTCAGCACACACGCAAAAGGAAAACCTACAGCTTCATGGGGAGCATGCATGCTTTGCGACAACCGAACAGCTTGGACACCGCAAGTGTTCGCAGCTAAGCAAATGAGAATACAACACCCGAGTGAAACAGTCAGTGTATTAACAGCCACAGAAGGGGGAAGGATTAAGAGGATAGAACCTGGAGAGTTTTTCTAGTGAAAGCCTTTGTGTTAATTTTAACATCCTGTCAAACATAAGAGCACGTAGCACGTGTTAGTTAAGTGGCATTTAAACAGGGACAATATGCTTTTTGGGTTATGTTTTCCTGAATCATAAAGAAAACCTACCTTTCTTATACTCTTGGAAAATATCAAGGAAGACTGAGACCTTACAAGTGAATTTATTAAGAATTAGTTTAAACGAGAAGTGTCAGTCAATATTATGGCTTCAAATAAATAAATTTAAAAAAACATATCATGGTGACATTAAACATCAGGTACAGCCTAAGGTATGCAATGTTAAGAAACAGTTTGATCATAACTTAAAAGCCAAACAGATGCAAAGAAACAAAACAGTAATTAATCAGCCGCTTCACTAGGTGCTGGCTTTCTAAGCTCTCTCCCTTTCACAGGCCGACGGCGCCCCGCTACGCACGTGCACGCACGCCCACCCGAGCGGGGCCTGTCTGCACCCTGCTCAGCACCACACCTGCCGCGCCAGGCCCAGGCACTCCCTGCACACACACAACGCTCACGCTGACAGAACACCCGCCTTGGGCTTCAAACCCCCGAACTTTCACACAGCTCGGGGCAGGTGTTCCATCCTTCCTCAGGGCCTTCCACCGCTTTCTCCTCCCCTGCCGTAGTTCAGCACAGCAGGCGCTGACGAGGCCACCAGTCACCCGGAGGGATTTTACACAGGCCCCAGCGCTGACGGGCTGCGGCATCGTTAACTCCTCTGTCCCTTCCCTCAAACCCCTTCCTCGCCCCCGCCGGGCCCACGCTCTACAGCGAGCGACCCGCGCTGGGCAACCTGGCGTTCGTTAGTAAACAGAGGAATTGGAGAGAAGTCTGGGGGAGAACGCAGAAAGCCTGGGACCCCTGCAGTGAGAGATGCCAAGCCATCTAGGGGAAGTGGGAAGTGCAGGGGAGCGGCTACCCCGGCCCCTCCAGAAGCGGGAGAGCTTCTGAAGCGCCAACACGCCGTTTGAAGCTGAACAACTGCAACGCGCGAGTTCAGCTGACAAACCCATCCCCGTGCCCACTCAAAAGGGATCTTTTCTCCTGCAGATCCTGCTCATAAGCATCTTCAGATCTCTGCTTTCCCTAGGAAGCCTCACCACTGCCTCAAGAAGGCGACGAGATGAGACACCGACCCGATCGTGGCCGCAGCTTCCCCGGCATGGCACTAGCTACGAGCTCCTTTGCACGGCAGGGTTCCCAGACTTCAGCTGTCGTCGCCGGCCGGGGACGCGGAAGTGGCCTCTGGGTTGGTGGGGGCAGTGGTCAGAGGCTCGCACCGCACCCTGGCTCCTCTAAGAAGGTGACACCCAAATGCTCTTTGTACAGAACCAAGTCAGGGGTGAGCTGCTCCCCGGAAACCCTCCTGGTCTCAGGTCACAGGGCCGCGACAGCGGCGCCAGGCCTAGGGCCAACAAACCCCTCTGCTTCGCTTCTTTAAAAGGCTGACCAAAACGAAGCTCCTGCTCGCTGCTGTCACCTCCCCTCTCCTGTTCCTGACGGGTGACTTGACTAACTTCCCTGCCTGCTGAAAACCAGCGTCGGCCTGTCATCGGCGCGCTCCGCAAACACCCGCGAGGGCCTGCTCGTTTCCATCACGTTTAGCCCCCTCTGCACTGCAACCGCGCGCAACCAAACCCGAGTCCAATTTAGGTACATTTCCCATTTTTGTCTTTCATCAACTGCTGCTGCAAACAGCCTCCTTCCCCTACGGTAAATCCCGTGAACCGGAGTTCGGAGAGGCAGCAGGGACTGAAAACGAAGGAGCGGTTTTACGGCCAAGATAACGTGGCTGTGACGGCAGCCTGCGGCGGGGCAAAGGTGAAGCCAGCAGAGCCAACCCCTCCAGTTCCCAGCTGGCACTGCTGCTCTCGCTTCCGTCAGAAAACTGCTGCCAGCGAGGGCAGGCTGGCGCAGTGATCGCCCTGCCCGCACAGACAGCTACGGCCGCTCAGAAACCCAACCAAATGCAGAATTCACTTGGCCCTGTGGAATTTCTGCATCTCAACAGCAGCCCCATACGGCAGAAGTAAGCGGCTCGCGGCTTCTTACCTGTAAATCCAGCTCCTGACACCTTTGTGCCAACTCCTCCTTTTCTGTCAGCGCTTCCTGAAGATCTTCCAAAGCTTTTTTAAGCTTTTAAGAACAAAGACAGTCACTCTTCTGCCCCATACCCACAGCACCCACAGCTCCAGCTCCCACAACGTCTCAATTGCCCGTACCAGTTGTTTAAGGAGGATGTCAGGAGCACTTACTGACACAAAACCCACAGATGCACTGTCAGACCAGGGATCGCTGCTCATTTCCCCTGCTTTTCAATTACCACCACATGTAATAGGCAATCGAGTAATCAGCAAAGCAGCTTCGGCTAAAAACATAACAAACCCGAACAGTGCCAACGCCCTGCCTGTTAAACCAACCGAGCAGCAATACTGATGCTCCTTGTGGGGCAGGGGCTTCTACAGCCAACCTCGTTTTCTGTGCAACACCTCGAGGTGTCCCAGGTTAGCAACAAGTTTCATGACGCCTCCAAAATAACCTGAAGCGTTCAGCCTGACGTGCCTGAGCCTGGATGTCCCACTGGCTCTCCTGGCAGCGTAGGTTTGCGCTGCCCAGCATCTCCCCAGCCAGGAAGGTGAGCTCAGTCACTGCATTCTCTGAAGGAAGCTATAGAATAGCAGGCAGCGTTTCATTTAACTAGCGCTGAAACCAGAGCTGCGTTGCTGCCTACGCCCTGCCGCCACCAGCGCAGTGCTCTGCCCTTCGTGAGCCAGCGTGGCCTACTCCATCAGCTCCGCGTGGAAAAGAAACCAGGCTGTGCAGGCTGAAGAGTGCGATTTATCGCTGAGCGGTGGGGGTTTGACTTCCAGGCTCGCAGAGGAAGAGCAGCCCTTCTCTTCACATCAGGGATGGCAAGATACCAACTTACTGTTAGTCCTGAACTACAAGAGCAACAAGTATTAGGCCGTTACCTGCTGTTCCATTTCACTTGATGTGTCACCGGTGGAAGGACCCATTATTTCCTTGCTCATGAGCTACAGAAAGAGGGTAAAATAGAGGTTAAATAGCTGTAAATTCACTGTCTACCAAGTACCAACTGTATTTTCCACCACATCCTTGCATCCCTTCAGTATATCAGAACAGACTAACAACAAAAACACCTCACGGTGGGTAAAGGATTTAAACAAGCGTAGAGTGGTTTTTTAGGTCCCCCCTCCCCAGATTAACCAACGCAGCAGTAACATCTTCTAGGATGACTCTGATCTGTCGAAGTTATTCCTACCCCCTAGTCAAGTCAGTGATCCAGAAGACGGGATTTCAGTTTACTGACTATTTCCCGTCTCCCTCCAGACGCTGCTCCCAGCCCTGAAAGCTCAGAGATGCGAGTGGCTGTGGAGCTGTGCCGTGAGCTGGGTCACTGACATGATCCCACTAAGAACACACAGTGAGAGCCGGGGCAGCACACCGCGGCAAGAGCAAAGCCATGCGGGTGGAAGCCTGTACGCCAGGCGCTGGAATGGCCTCTCGGGACAACGCAGCCTCACAAACAGTTACCACTGGCGTAACTTCAGGTCCAAGACAGCGGCACTGGGACACAGACTGCAGAACCTGACTCCAGTATAATGAGTGGTTGGCAACCAGCTGGATTTCTGTGAAACCAGAAATCCTAAGCACCTATCGTCTCCATGAGTTGTGTATTTGGGCTTACACACTAAAATCAAAACCCCTTGGTTGGCGTCCGGGGTCTCTTGGCCCTGATCCTCCCAGGCAACTTAGGGAAGTATTTACGCTCTTCCCTGACCTCTGCTTGGATGAAAGCGTTCAGAGATCAGCAAATGGATACTCGGACTTAACTGACAGCATTAGGCTATGAATTATCACTCACCTCCTGAATGGCAGTCATGACAACGTGCTGCACAGACTCTTCAAGGGTCATGATATTCTGTATGTGCTCTGCGAAAAAACATTTGCAGCGACTCATGACAATGAGGCACCATCTTGGCGTCCTGAGCAATGCGACACTCTGTTTGCAGAAAGAGCCAGAAGCAACTATTCTCTATAAGGCTTCTTCGAGTCAGGGAGTGCCCGTTGTACACGGAGTTAACCACCTGCACTCTCACCCAGCAGCAGGGCAGATAAGCAGAGCCCCCACAATCCCAAACTCACGCTGTGCACGGTAGGTTCCCGGTGTTCTGCTTTACGGGAGCTCGTTTCGGCACAGGCACGCAATGTACGATCAACAGAGGCATTCTGGTACGTAAGAAAGCAAAGCTTCTACGCCTCTCCAGCTCAGCCACCGCTGGAGGCTGCTGTCTGCTGAACACACAAGGAGGTGCCTACCTTGCTTCCTCTCACAGTTGACTGCGCAACCTAAAATAAGCTGCAGCAGCCTGCCCAGCTCGGTGGGATCCGAGTGCTCGGATATCTGGTTTAAGTCCGGGATAAGCTCTTCTGAAATCTGCTGGCCCAGGAACTGAAAAAAATTGAAGAGGGAAGTGGGCTCCTACGTTTGTGCAACATGAAAATCCGGTATCAGCCGCGCCACCTGGGCCCGGCCAACCCGCCCGAGAAAGCCTGGAGTCGTTCCTAAGTTTGGCACCCTAACACTTAGGGAAGGGACGGATTTTAAACGTGGGGACACACATTAAAACCTGTGGCTGAAGAGGCCCGGGTAAAGCAGATGTACGTAACTCGTTTGTGACAGGGCATCACACACGGAACCCGGATGGCAGGCACTGTGCCGCTCCTGGGCCACGCGTCCGTCTGTCCCTCGGCGTGGGCGTGTTTCGCGGAAGCGGTTCGCGACCCACTGCTGGCCAACGGCCTTCACCACACTTGGCGCCTCAGATTTTTCTCTGAATAGGCCTAAACTTAACCTAAAGTACACAGCCCTAAAAACACACCCAAAACCTGGCCGTTACAGTGCAACGAGGTTACGCACGTCTAAGAGTTCCAGAAAACTGTTCCCAAAGGCACAAGTTTTCACGTCTGTTAACCGGGGGTTGGTTAACTGGCCACATACACGAGAAAAAGCAACGGTAGGCAGTTAAAATCCTTGGGCTAGACCTCAAATAGGAGAGAATTCATTCATTCTTCCAACAGAATAAAAAATTTTAAAACAACGAAAGCTTAAAAACGCCTCCAAAAGCAGTTGCTCCCCAATGCTTCAAAGTGCCCCCCATGAGCCTAACGAAGCTCTGCTTCCGGGTTTGTCGGAGTGCCTCAGTCCTGGCAACACCACGGCCTTGGCCCTCGACACCGCAACTGAGACCAGGCGAGACCAGGAAGCCATGGGAAGACCCCCCGCACCCGTTAGGGACCTGTCACCAAGCGCCACTCAAAATTCATTTTTTATTAAACCCTTAAAACACAGCCCCCTCTTCCACCTACCGCACCCATCCTGCCTGAGAGAACAAACCACAGCCCTCACCGTGGGCAGCAGCATCCACACCCAACCCCCGCCTCAAGGGGGTATCATAAAGCCCGTAGGGCTGGAACCGGATCTGTTGTGCAGAACAGGAGTCACGCTTCACTAGACAAGAGCAACCGCGAGCGCAACAGGGCTGTGCAGCTCTTCCCCTCTGAGATTCGCGGGGCAGCGCGGGGCAGGCCTCCCGATCCTACTCCACGAGCCTTGTCTAGAATGCACCTGTGCAAATCCATTTTATCCCCACTCTGACCTCCCACTTAACCAGGCAACTATCCCACACTTTCTGCCCAGAAAGTCCTTACAACAAATTGCTTTGCCAAGGAACAAAAAGCAGATCAAGGAAGACAACAATCACCGCGTTTAATCCCTAGAAGAGCGAAAGAAGCGCTGCGTTTTCCCTACCTCATGATAGTAGTCCATGATTCCCTGCAGTATCTTCTTCAGGTTACTGGACTAATTGTTGCACATGAAAGAAAGGTTACAGGCTTTTATTAAAATTCTTAATTTGGCTGAAATGGAACAGTAATTTATAATAAACTGTTTACACAGCAGCTCTTCCAGAGGACCCTGTAATGACAGGGGAAGAGAAACAGCGCAGCAGAGAACCCCCACGCAACAGCTCTGGAAGGCACTTAAACCACCAGCCAGCCCGAGCTCACTTAAAGCAACTGTAAAAACGTCTGAGTCTAGTTCTGCAGGTTTTGGACTGCTAGATCCCGCAGGACAGACACGACACCCCACCCCACAAACCTGCACCGACTCCAGCTCTGAATACCTTTATTCTCCAGTTGTCACCAACGTCATCTTTGATGCGATTCAGCCAAGATGCATCAAACCAAGCAGCGTCTCTGAAACAAAATGGAATGATTAAACAGCCACAAGCACACGCTGAAATAAATAAAATACCAGATTCCCAGCACTCGATCACCACGCCTGGCCACAGTGTCTAATGAAGCGTGTATCCCTGGAGACTGCAGGCTATGCCCATGCCACAGGGCACTTCCATCCTGCCAGCAGAGTTAAAAGCCACCTGCCAGGGCGGGAAGAATTTCTGCACACGCCTGAGCCAGCTGCAGCTCGAAGGCTGGGTTGGGAAGGCCTTGTCACGCTGGGGTTTTATACCTAACAAAGTGATCACGACGCTGTAAAGAAACACCCCTTTTGGCGAGTGTTGACATTGTTTGGGACCTACTCTTGTACATCTGGGTTTTCCAACGTTTGCTGCGCTTTGTCAAAGGCACTTATCAAGGAGAAAACACCCTTTCCAACTACTGGCGGTCCACATCGTCCGTGTGCCTGTGGCTCCCCGGGCCGGAAGTGTACTCACTTTGCCGGCGGAAATCAGGAGGCACTGCTGAGGGAGGGGGCCCCAGAGCTGGACCCAGAACTGCAGGGGGGTGTCCCCAGCACGGAGCAGAGGGGGAGAAACCCCTCCCTTGCCCTTTTCTTGCCCAATTCCCCTTAAGTATGAATTTCATACTGCAGTGCTAGAGTATCTCCTCACCACCTTCTCCATTCTACCCCATTATTCTTCAGGTACTGCATCATCCCCAAAACAACATAAAGGTGCATTCCACCTCCTGCTACAAACTGTCAAAGCTTCTGCCCACTTTAACTACACCAAAATCCTGTGGGCGGGAGAAAGCAGCTATGCATGTCAACAAAACCTCAAGGAATTCAATTCCTCTTCCTGGAACCTGGGTGTCAACTTACATCTGGTGAAGGACCTGCGCCATGGCAACCCCGCTGGTCAGGTCCGCAACATCTCGGCACGGGGCAGCAGTAGGGAAGGTCTGCAACTGAAAGAGTGAGAAAAAGCGGGTGTTTCTTGCTCAGTAGACAGATACAGGAACTCCGTTACCATTTTCCTTTTCCACTTCAAGGCACAAGCGTTCCGCAAGACGCCCTTCTACCTGAGGCACCCCACACTCTTTTTGAAGGGTTCCGTCTTTAAGCCAACCCAGTTATCTGAAGACTGCTGACTTGATCCTGACAAGGAGCTTGAAACGTTATTATCACTAAGCCTTGCTTTTTCATCCTAGTCCTGCTGTAAATCAGATTATGGAATACTAACTCGGGAAAGTAAAGTGGTGTTTAGCCATCCCTCCAATGACGCTGGAGTGCTTAGTTCTGGGCACATCACTACGCGAACGATAAGCGGTGTCAGAAGCAGGGACGAAAGCTGAGGGGGGAGGGAAACACTCTCTTACCAGAAGCATTTAGTAACAGGAGTCACGACACCAACAGAGACCCCTGAAATTATCTGGGGGTTAAGGAAGGAAGGGAGAAAATTATGCAAAACTAGCAGAAACCCCCAGGTGCCTGAGAGCCACTGGCACGACACGGGTGTGAGCACAGCGGAAAAAGACTGAACCACTCCAAGGCCTGGGAGCTGGCAACACACTTCCCTGCAATCCAGGAATTCCAGTATTACTCTGGAGATATTCCTATTTAAATATGCAACTTCAGAATACTGCCATAAACCCCAGACACTTTACTGGAACCTGAAGTCATACATCTTTTCCTGGTAATCTCACTTTAGCCTTGTATTATTCCTCGTCTTTATATTTAACACACATTTTCCTGTTACGTCCCCCACAGCACACTACCTAGTGTTTACACCCAGGGTTGGATGCAGTTTTACACCACCTACATACTGATGTCTGAAGATTAAGCAGCAAACCCGTTTGCACTCCCACAAACCAGACCCCAGGCGGAAGCATTTCACAAGTTGCCTGATCTGTTCTACAGGGGCTGTCACAGACGGTTGTTGTGTTCTAACTGGTGCTTACAGGCACACACACAGCAGCCCCTTTGTAGAAGGGCTGTACAAACAAGATACAACCCCGTGCTAAGGACAAAAAGGCTCTGCAGTGGCTTCACCAAAGGCACCTCCAATGCCATGAATTCATCCCACACGTCCCGTCCCATCCTGACCCAGCACTGCAGCAACACCCGGCAGCCGGCTCCATGCACAGGAGCCCCGGCATCACCCGGTGCATAATCTCACCTGATTACACACCCCAGCCAGCTCTTCTTATCCACCAAGGCCGTGACCCCAGCGGAGAAGCCCCCAGATCCATCCGGCAGGATCTGCCCTCGGTGAAGCCGTGCTGGCTGTCACCAATCCCCTCCTCGTTTCCCTGTGCCTTACCATGGTTCCCAGGAGGATCTGCTCCATGATCTTGCCGGGCACAGAGGTGCCACCGACTGGCCTGGAGTTCCCCGGATCCTCCTTTTTTCCCTTTTTGAAGACGGGGGTTACGTTTCCCCTTTTACAGTCAGCGGGAACTTCCCCAGCCCACCACGACTTCTCAAATATGACGGGTAGAGGTTTCGCAGCCCCATCCGCCAGTTCTTTCAGGACCCGCGGATGTATCCCATCAGGTCCCATGGACTTGTGCACCTGCAGGTCCCTCAGCTGCCCCCCAACCCGATCCTCCCTGACCATGGGTGGCTCTCCATTCTCCCAGTCCCTGCCCTTGCCCTCCGTGACTCGGAGGGGATGGCTTGTGTCCCTGGCAGTGAAGATTGAGGCAAAAAAAGCATTGAGCACCTCCGCCTTCTCCATATCCCAGGAAAACAGCTCACCCGTTTCCTTCCACAGAGGGCCTGCATTTTCCCTGATCTTCCTTTTATCCCCCATGTACCTATAGAAGCCCCTCCTGTTGGCCTTGATGTCCCTGGCCAGGTTTGATTCTGTCAGGGCTTTGGCTTTCCTAACCTGATCCCTGACCTCTCGGACAACTTCCATGTAAACCTCCCAGGCTCCCTGTCCCTGCTCCCACCCTCTGTAGGCTCCCTTTTTGCACCTCGGTTTCTCCAGGAGCTGCCTGTTCATCCACACAGGCCTCGGGGTGCTTTTACCCGACTCCCTCTTCTTTGGGATGCACAGCTCCCGAGCTTGGAGGAGAAGGTCCTTGGATACTCGCCAGCTTTCTTGGGCCCCTCTTCCCTCCAGGACTTCATCCCAAGGAACCTTCCCCATCAGTTCCCTGAAGAGGCCAAAGTCTCCTCTCCTGCAGCCCAGGGTAGCGAGCTTGCTGCGCACCCTCCTCGCCTCTGTAAGGACCCCAAACTCCCCCGTTCCATGTGTGCTGCAGCCAAGGCTGCCCTGGGGCATCACATCCCCCCCCAGCCACTCCCTGTTGGTGACAGCAAGGCCCAGCATGGCATCTCTTGGTGGCACTGGTGGGTTTGCCCTCTTCCAACCTAGTTTAGAGCCCCCTCGATGAGCCCTGCCAGTGCAGGGGCGAGAGCCCTTTTTCCCCTTTGAGACAGCTGCACACCCTCTGCCCCCAGCCGGCCCAGGGCCGTGTACGCCTCCCCATGAGCAAAAACCCCAAACCCCACCGCTGGCAGCAGGCAAGCTCCTTCAGAGGTCAGCAGGGAGTGACCTTGCCAAGGGTGCTTGGGAAAGGGAGCGGCTTAGAGAAGCGCGGTGGAAAAGCAGCTTCCAGCCCTGAGCATTGGCGGCGGTTGCCACACTCTGTGTCCGTAAGAAGTGACCACTCTGAGTGTTTGTTTGCTTCAAACAACATCTACCAAATGGAGAAAAACACTCTGACTGGGGGCTTCTGGGTTTCAATGAAAAAAGTATTTTAAATCCTGCAGGAAGCGGGGTGGTAATCCCCAGCAGGTTACGTAAGGGATTAAGGGGAACAGCACACGCAGCAGTGGCTGACAGCAGCCTTCCCGCCAACACAACACACGCGCCGGAGCCGAGACCGAGCACGCCACAATTCGGAGTTTTATGGCATGGTATCATGATGCAGCTCCTGCCCACGGGGTCACAGGCTCCTTGGGGCATCCCCCTGCTGCGTGGGGCCCTCCCCGGGCTGCAGGGGATCTGGCCCCCCCCGTGATCCCCCCTGGCTGCAGCGCACAGCCGGCCTCACCACGGGCTGCTGGGAACCTCAGCTCCGGCGCCTGGAGCACCCCCTGCCCCCTTCTCCACTGACCCTGCTGTCTGCAGAGCTGTTTATCTCACACCTCTCCCTCTCTGGCTGCAACTGCTCATCCCCTTTTCGCCCCTTCCTACCGGCGCTACCCCAGAGGCGCTACCCCCGTCGCTGATGGGCTCGGCCTTGGCCAGCGGCGGGTCCGGCTGGCATCGGCTCTGTCCGACACGGGGGGGCTTCCAGCAGCTTCTCACAGCAGCCACCCTCGCAGTCTCCCCCACCAGCACCTTGTCCTGCACACCCAACACACCATGGCAGTACCTCCCAGAACAGAAACAGCTAATTACAATTAAGCAAAAAGCAAGACTGAGACTCCTAGTTTCTCCCTATATTTAAGTTACATAAGCACATAGAAATAATATGAGAGTAGAAGTATTAATTATGGGTTGGCCACCCCTCACGCCAGCCCAATCGCTGCCTCAAAACAGGTTTTTACTGTACTTACAAAACTAGTGGAAGCAGCAGGCACGGGAGGAGGCTGGCAGAAGCAGCCATGGACTTCAGGGCTGTAGCAGTACTCTTTCCTTGCCCCAAATCTGGTTAGTTTTACTAAATACAGCTACAAGGACACGCTGCTACTTCCTGCAAACCATGTCATGATTCCAGCTCCAGTGCACCCTGCCACTCGCTGCTCCAAGAGCAGCAGGTATTCTTCTCTCACACCCAGCTGTGCTCACAACACCCAGCTGACCATTTCCTTTTGCAGCACTCACACGCCACGCCTTCTCCCCGGGTCTGCGAAGGCTCTGCCACCCAACAGCTGTAGATGCGTGTGCTCACGTTACCCAGGGAACTCAACCCGTCCAGCTCGTGGGAAGCCAGGCCCCAGTCTCACCCAGGCGACCTAGGGTTGAGGGTTCCATCTCGCCCCCAGATTACACACGCTGGGGACAGAAGTTTCACGGAGCTACTCAAAGAGATCTCCAGGTAACAATAAACATCCCGCTCTAATCCCGGAATATTGTAACTCAGCCACTGGACAGAGTTACCATGGGCACTGGCAGCGCCGGTACACAGGCACATCTGCTGTGGAAAGGGCTTTCTGTTTGAGCTCGTCCCTCGGAGACAAAGAGCAGCGCAGCACCGAAAGACCGTCAATAATCTTTCATCTGCTACAGCAAAGAAAACACCTATGGTAAGGACGCCTAAACACCGCGGCATTGCTGCAGCGCAGCCCTACTGCTGCGACCTGTCACTCCACTCCGACCCAGAGGCGGAGAACGTTAGGGTTTATGTCACCTACCCTAACCGAAGTTTGGCTGTCTGACTTGGGAGTTCAGTCTTAACAGATATTGCAGAAGTAAATTTTCCTTGGAGACTCGTACACGTTTATTTTCCTTATAATTTAAGCTAACTCCATTACGTTTTTTCCTGTAACATCCTCAAAACCTTAAATTCACCAACATTTGGGCCACAGAACCGATAGAGAGAAAATGTGAATTAAAATGTTATTTCTTATCTAGAGAATGCTAGTTTTCTATTAAAGAATTTGCTAAAATAATAAAAAAACCTGCCAAGACCCGTAAATCTTTAGAACCACAAAGAGTTACAGAACCCTTTTCGCTTCACTCTCCCCTCCCAAGTACACTCAGCTTCTGAGGATCAATCCTTTTTCCATTATTCAGACTGAAGCTCAAGGTGAAAGGACGTCTGAAACGTACCTGAGTGCTAACAACTGCTTTCTACTAAGCTGTAAACAGGGTGTTAAACCCAGAATCGCGTACCTGGCAGCGCATCGGCTGCATTGGAAACCTCGGCACAGCGCTGGCTGCTCACGTACGCAAACAACCCGACGCAAAGCTCCTGCAGCTTAAGGATAAAGGTCCGCCAGCATTCCCTTTAAGACTCGTGATACAACTACAGCTCTGCGAAATGACAGTTAGGCTTAGGTCAAGCAGGAGTTGTACAAACTGTGGGAGTTCAGCGCTGCTGAAAGGAGTCCGAGACAGTCCAGGAAAGCATGCACTCAAGTTGCTCCAATCACTTATTTTGCAATGGAACCATAATGGATTTATTCTTAGCTGACTACCGAGAGGAAAACACAAAGTTAAAGCGCTCCAAAAAGAGAAATTGAAGTGTGTATAAGCAAAAAAAGATACCCAGCTGCAGAGAGGTAGGTGTGAGACAGCTGAGATTCTAAAGACCAACAAAGGTCTTTAGAAAGGTCGCTGAAAGCCAAAACAGAGGGAGGAAAACAGTTTTCAGTGATTTATTACAGACTAACTCCTGAAAACTTCTGTAATGTCACACAGAAAGCAGAAGGAACACCTACTCTGGCAGCTGATGCTACCAATTGGGCCGGTCTCAGCCCTGGATCTCCACAACGTCCCTAAAGCACTCCCTTCTTCCCCTGATGTGCCCTTCCCACAGGGAAAACATAGCGCAGCCCCTGGCAGCAGGTACCGCGGCCTTCCCTGCCAAGGTACCGCGCAAAAGCCCTGCTCAGCAGAGCTCACCCTCCGCAAAACACACTGCCTCTGCACCACCAGAGCTGCGGGAACCTGGCAAGCGCAGGGCTAAGGCGGCGGCGAGGCTGCTGGCTGAGCGGAGCACACACGCGCCTCCTGCACTGGCAACACCACACCCCTGGGCGTGCTGCGCCCACCAGAACCGGTCCAGCCACCGACAAGCTGGTACGCGACGTTCGGAGGTTTCTGCTCCTGACAGCTCAACGCAAGCTAATTGCGAGTGTTTATCTCTGTTGTTGCCTACTGAGCAGCTTCCACATGGAGGCCGCTGCGCGAGAACCACCCCCCGGGCCTGCGGGCTGTTCAACGGGCCGCGTCCCGCCGCACGGCTGCTCCAAGGCCGTTTCCCGGCGCCGGGAACGCCTGTGTGTCAGGCAGGGCCCGCCCGGGCGGCCCAGAGCGCTCCCGCAGCCCTGGCAGGAGCCCCAGCCGGGGGCTCACCCAGCGCCCGGCAGAGCCGGGGGGGTCGGGGCCGCGGGAGCCCACCCCAGCCCCGGGCCGTCGCCCCTGTCACCGCGGCAACAGGCGCCCCCGCGCCGCGCCCCGGGGCCTGACGGGAGGAGCGGCTCCCCGCCGGGACAGGCCGCAGGAGCCCCGCCGCCGCCTCCGGGGAACCCTCGGGGGCAGCGAGGACGCGCCGAGCGGAGGGAGAGGCGCCCCCGCGCCACTCACCCAGAGGATGAGGCTGTCACAGAGCGGCAGGTCCGCCGGCTTCGCCTCCATGGCGCCGGCCGGCGCGCGCCTCCCGCCGCCCCGCTCACCCGCCGCGCCGAGCGCGCGACGGCCGGAACCACGCGCGGGTGACGTGGCGGAACAGCCCCCCCCGCGGGGGTATTGGCAGCACGTACACGCCAGCGCCCGCCCACGCCCCGAACGCCAGGAGTGGCAGCGGGTGTGGCCAATCACAGGGGAGGAGGTGTAGCTTTCGCGCCAATCACCGGGGCAGCTGCCGGGGGCAGGGCTGTTCTCCTCAGCGGCCGTCGCGCCGCGCGGCCCCCGGGACGGGGCGTGGGGGCGAAGCGGGGACGCGTCGCTCGCTGGGGCGGAGCGTGGGCCGGGGCTCGGCGGGCACAGCCCCTGCCCCTCCGTCCCTGCACGGCGGCCGCCGGGCTGTGACAGCCGCTGCCCGGCTGCGGCCGGGCCCTGGGGTGAGGGGCGGGAGCTGCTGGCAGGGTTCAGTTACCTGGGCCTGAGGCACGGGGAGGCCAGCGCACCCGAGCCAGCCACTAATGGTGCTCTCAGAGCAGGACACGGAATCGCTTAAAAACACCATCGTTAAAAGAGGCCACAAGGTCAGTGGGGAGGCGAAGGACTGAAAACGCTTCAGCTGATGAGCAACTGTTCTAACCCTTCCCTGGGCCGGGGGTGACAGGCCCAGCCCAGCAGCACCGGGGGGACTGAGCAGGGCTGCGGCAGCTTTACCGCTGTTTAACCTGTGTTGGGGTTTGGCGGTTTTCACCTCGGCCGCAGAGGCTGTCGCTGCCCGAAACGCAGCAAACCCCAGTGTCTCTTCACACCCCCAGCGAGGGAGTGAAGGGGGCCCGACCGCGCTCGGCACCCCTGAGCTGCTCCTCCCCAGCAAGGTTTCCTCCACCGGGCAGCGCGTGGGACACTGCGCAGGCCACGCTACCACGGCCCCTGGGCCTGCAATGGCAGCCTGCACAGGACAGCAGCCACCACCAGACAGGCACAGAGCACGCGCTCGACCACGCTGACAGCTCCCAGGGCATCTGGGCTCCCTCCATCGGGACTGTCTGCTCCCAGACACCCGCCCCTTCTTTCGTGGTTGCGCAGAGGCCTAGCTGTGCCCCTTTGGCTTTCACTCCTGCCTGCTCTGTCCCCTCCTGCGGTCCATCCTTGCCCTCCAGTGCCTCCATCCTGGGAGCTGCCATCCATGGCAGGGTGCCCAGGCACAGCCCTTCACCCCCTGGGGACCCTCTCCCTCCCCATTCGATGGCTTTCCAGTCTCCTCCTCCAGGCATTGCTTCTCCTGGGCAAACGCTCACACCCCATGATGTTTCCAGAGAGCTCCAGCCAGGCTCCTGCCCAGGTACTGCCTCGCTTTCCATCCCCTCCACCAGAACATCCTGCTCTCCCAGGTGCCACCTCTGCACCAGACTCCATGCTCTTCCCTCTCCCATTTCCTTTGGGATCTTCTGCCATGCTGTTCTCCTCAGGTACGGGTTCCTCCCCGGCACGCCGGCCCACTGACTGCACCGCAGCCAGCGTGGGCAGCAAATCTCCCGCCCGTGCCACTTCTGCGTGGGCATCTCCTTCCTCAGCAACGAGATCTTCCTTCTCTGGCGCTTGTCTCTCCCGTACCAGCCTCCCTTCTCCTGCCACTGGTTCTGCTGCCTTCTGCACACAAAGTACTCCTCTTCCTCCTGCCAAGAGACCTCCGCCTGGTGCTATTGGGAAATAACCAGAACAGAACTGTTCGTGTTAAGGCTGCGTTGCAGGTTATTGCAGAAGCTGTTGCTCCCAAGGAATGAAGGGACATTGGCATGATGACAAGAAGAAAACTCACTGTGCTGCTCCTCATCGCGCAGCTGCGCTGACTGTGATTCAAGTGCTGCCAGTCGGGCACCTGCCATAATTAACTTCAGGGAAGATGTTGATGCATGACCAGATTCCAAGCCTGGGAGTTCTGCCTGCCCTGGCTACTCACGCTCCGTCCCTCACTGGCCTTGCCGGAGCTCAGGTGTGTGTGAAGTAGCTGTGAGCTTGGCAGAACACTCAAAACCTCAGGGATAGGTGGTGAATTGCCAGCACAGTGTGTCCGTTCGGAACCACGGACCTTCGGGTGCAGCTCTGCAACAGCTGCCTGCTGGTGTTGGGCTCTGGCTGTTCCTGGGAGCCTGACGGATTCCCGTTGCTGTTGGATGCTGCCAGCGGTCCTATTTCTGACTCCTCTGCAGCTGGGAACAACCAGGTCTGTGACCGAAAGGCAGTAACAGCAATGGCTCGTACTCCACGCTGATGTCAAGCCTGACTTTCATGGAGCCAATCCCAGCCTTTCAGGATCTTGTTCCAGCACGTGACCTGAAGCGGGACAGTGGTCACCTCCGTCTGCAGAGACACTGCAGAGCACCCTGGCTCCATTCTCACTCTGCAGCCCATCACCACAGCAGCCTTGCCGCAACAGGGGTGACGCTGGGCTATGAACTGCCTCATCGCACCCCCTCACGCCCCCCATGCCCCCCTTCCTTCTGCTGTCCGCTAACGGGATGGATACGGCAGCAACGGAGTTCTGGCAGCTCTCGCACAGCCCTGCAATAACAACCTGGGTTGGGAGGCACCCCCAGAGGCCCTCCAGCCCAGCCCCTGGCTCCGGGGTGTCTCAGTAGTGTAGCCCACAGTGCTGTAGCACTGAAAGTTGGGAATACGCACGGGACCCCACGATCCCAGTGGAGATGGGACGCCTTTAATGACCAGAGGGCACAGGCAGCAGTTACTGTGGGCAGAACGACACGAGCGAAGAGCAGCTGCTTCTCAGGCCAATCCCACTCTCTCCCGTTCCAGGGACACGTGCGGCAGCAGTTGCTGTGCCGTGCCAGCTGCACTTTGAACCCCAAACCCTGCCTGCGCGTGCGAAGGCCAGCACTGACGTGAGAGCCTGTGCCGCTTCCCCCACCCACAGCAGCACCCAGTGCGCTGCCACTGGGACCACTGCGTCAGCAGCCCCACGCGGTTACATCTGGGCAAGTTACTCAAAAATCAATGCCCTGCCAGGATTATCCTGCCTAATTCAGCTGTGACCCTCCTCCTCTTCCTTCACCCTCCTCCGCTCCGCCAAGGGGACAGCGTGGCCAGGAGAGCTGGACCACGGCCTGGCTAGGCTGAGGGATGCTCTGGATGGGCGGGTTGCACAGATCCGAGGTCAGCCAGAACCGTGACTGATAACGGCTCTAAGACGCAGCAGCCGAGGCGGTTACGGAGAGGAGGGGATTGTGTGTCCCCCCACATCAGCGTCTCTGGCAGAGCCCAGCCTGCAGCACCCCAGCCGTCTCGGTCGCCCCCGCAGGTCGCAGCGGAGGTGGGTTTGCAGCAGCGCACAAGGCCCGGGTGCAGTGACCACGTTGCAGCCCTCCCAGCACGGCCGCGGTGAGGAGATCCTACACCCCAACACCAGCGCCCACCAGCCAGCGCCTGTCCTGCAACACCACCCAACGCAGCCGGGTCTCCTCCTGCCCGCAGCCTGCAGGCACCCGCCGCAGCCGCCTCGCTCCGTCCCGCGCCAAGGTCAGCGCCACATCACCACGTGTATCCCCAGCTAACGCCTTTGGTACCTCACACGGACAACAGAACTGGACCTTGTACCCCGTTTCTCCGCCGCGCAGCGGCAGTCCCGCTGTCCCGTTCGGCTAGGCTGCCCTGGCAGAGCAGCCCGACCCGTAACCAGGAGGGAAGAGCTACTGTGACACCTTCTGGTGAGAAACCCGGGAACCAGCACGGTTCCTCGGGACACCGGGAATGTCAGCCCTACGCGTTAGCTACCAGGCAGAGGCAGCATCGAGCAACACAGGAGTCCCTGTAGTCATCAGCCTGCCGTTCCTTTGACCCCCCGGCCAAGGGCCAAACGAAAAAGAACTCTTTAAAAACACACCGGTGCAAAGAAAACGTGTTTTTCAGGTGCACATCATCTCCATAGCCGCATCCATCCCTAACCGCTCCTCTCAACCTGCTGTTCAGTACCTTAAGAGGTGTTTTACTCTGAGTGTTGTCAAGCGGAATCGCAGATTCCCTACCTGCCATCCCTGCCTGCGGCTGCATCCTGCCTGAACAAACAGGAGTAATCAGCCACCGACCTACCCACTCCCACCACTCACACTAGGTTAATCTTTCCTAAACCCCCAAATTCAGACTAAGCAGCAACGCAGCTCCCTACTCCCACGGAACGTGCAAAACACACGGAATCCAGCTTCTATCCACCAGGGCATCTGCTCAGCCTCGCGGTACGAAGCATCCTACCCCGGGGTGGGGGCTAGGAGTCGGTGCCAAGTCGACGCGTTACCGTGGCAGAGGCTGCCGACCCCTTCGCTTCCCCAGCAAGTGTTTCCAAAAGCGTTCGCTGAAATAGTGGTTTGAAATCATCAGCCCCCAGTTACACACGTGCAGCCGGCTGCACGCAGCTGTGCACCCGCCTGAAGAGCGGCTCCCTTCCGCAGGACGTGCAGTGGCCTGGCCCCACCTTCCCACGGAGCACCATGGCGAACTCCACCTCAGACACTGGCTTCCCCTGCATCCCGGCCACACCCGCAGAGAAAACGTATTGCTTCCACATCAGCCAAAAAAGCTACAACAATTAGGTGCAACTCTGCTTAGCACAAAACCAAACCAGATTAGTAATTAATATAATTAATTCGTGTCAGTTAGCATTTGCTGTTACTGTCAAACCTGATCGAGGCACGTTGCGTAAGACGCACTCAGCGAATCGTGCGAGCAAGGGGGGTTAGAACAGCCACAAAGCAGGGAGGTGGACTTCAGGGAAGGAGCACCATCTTCCCTCGGGCACCACTGCTGTGAATAATGTCCTCGTGAGCCTCCACCGCTTTCTCCAGGGGGTACTCAGCGCCCACAGCTGGTCTCAGCCAGCCAGCTGCAATGCCGTCAAGGACTGCTGCGGCGCATTCACGCATCTCCTCCTGCGTGCAATAAGGACAGCATTTACCACGGGCTCTTCGCATTTTAGAAAGTTACTGTTTATGCCACAGTTAAATTTCACAACCCAAAAATATTTTATGACGTTCTGGGATTAAATCTAAGTGTAAAGGGATGAACTGACCAGTTAGAATGAAAATAGGCTCTCACCCCTACCAACAGTTTTAACTGGAAATAAGGGTGTTGGAATAAGACAACAATCATGCTTTAAAACCAAAATGCTTCTTACCTCCGTGGCCAGGAACAGGCTAACCCCAATAATGCTGGATTCCTTACTCATAGTGTCTCGCGGATTTATCCCAGTGGGACCTCTAGAGCCCACGACCTGTGACAGACGGGGTAAGAGGTGGTTCCAGTTTACCTGTCGAACTGCGTGGCTAATGGCCCAAACTCCAGCCAGTGAAGGAGGTGCTTACCATGACCCTTCCCGCACGGGACAGCAGTTGCAAGTCAGTAGCAAGATTGACATTGGAGAGCATTTCTATTATTATATTAACTCCTTCCGTCCCGGTGTATTCCTGTACGAGACATCACACGTTATGCCAGTCACTCCGGTTAGTGCTTCATTGGCTTATTAGGGCTGACCGCTAGTAAGTCTAGCGTGTTGTTAGTAAGTCTAATTAGGGCTGACCACTAGTAAGTCTAGCGTGATGTTAGTAAGTCTAATTAGGGCTGACCGCTAGTAAGTCTAGCGTGTTGTTAGTAAGTCTAATTAGGGCTGACCGCTAGTAAGTCTAGCGTGTTGTTAGTAAGTCTAATTAGGGCTGACCGCTAGTAAGTCTAGCGTGTTGTTAGTAAGTCTAATTAGGGCTGACCGCTAGTAAGTCTAGCGTGTTGTTAGTACGAAAAATACATACCGCGTCGCCTAGCCCTGACATGCGCTTACCTTAATTTTATCAATGTAATTAGCTTCTCTGTGATTAAACACTTGGTGAGCACCATTCCTCAGAACCAGGTTCATGCCTTCCTCGGTTCCTGCTGTACCCAGAACCGTTAAGCCCCGAGCCCTGGCTAGCTGACATGCTGCTACTCCCACCTGAAGGGAAGAAGAAAGAAAAATTTGGGAAAAAAAAAGGATTTTTTCTCTTTCTTTCTTAGAATTTTAAATTTTATATATTCTACGAGCAGCTTGGAATGGAGCCAGCTGAAAGTTGGCCTGGCAACTCGGTTTTTAGCCATAATGAGTAACCTGGATGTTAACACACGGTATAAACCCATGTGGAATGCCACCTGTCTGTTAAAGAGGGGGCAGGCATATTTGACACGAAGCCGAGGAGATTCTTCTCCTCCCGGAGTCACCTGCTATGGACACCAGCACTGTATCCGCAAGGAAAGCACGTTTCGTAAAACTTGCCGTCACAGAATACTTACGCCCCCACTCGCACCGTGCACCAGCACGCTCTCCCCTGCCTCGGCGCGCCCTCTGAGGGGGAAAAACAGAACACACTGGCACCGTGGTACGTCGGCATCAGCCTCTCACAGCATCCGTTCCAATTTACATTGGGGCTACACAGGAATAAGCAGCCCCTTTGGGAAACCAAGGAGGAAGAGTAAGCCATGTCATTTGTGAACGTACGTAACTCGTGGTTATGTCAGCACACAGTGAGCAGCAGCCTGGCACTGAACCCCTGGGCAAAGTCTTCAGCCTTAGAACAGAGTTCTAGTCAGTTGTTCTGCCCAACTAAGCCCGGGTCCAGTCTCAAGCGCCCCCCACGACACGGGCTCTGGCTGTCCCTCGCTGGGCGCTCCTTCAGCTCCAGGCAGGCCAGCAGAACCTCGCTGGCAGGGGGAACAGGGCTGGGTCTGCTCTACGCACACTGTCCATTTCCTCCCGGAACTAGAAATGTCCCTGGTTTTCTTCCCTACCTAAAATACCAGGGAGCACTGGGAAAGTGTTACCAATTTTATTCCATGACACACAGGGAAGAAGCCTTTCCAGGAGAAGAAATACGTAACAGGACAATACAGTCGCCACCTGCCAGGTAACCATTCCCTGGCAATTCCACCAGCAAAGCCCCTTTACTGGAAGCGTTTGACACCTTTCCCACTGACTGATCGCCCGTTTTACCGGACAATGAAAACACAGGCCTCAGTTTTTACATATTCACAAGGAAAATGCACAAACTTAGCTGTGGCTCCTTACTTTTGGAAAAGGGCGCGATAAGCAGTGAAGTAGGGTATTCCGATCGCTGCTCCTTGCCTGAAGTCCAGTTTATCCGACAGAGGAAAGACACTATTAGCTGCAGCGACAGCATACTCTGCATATCCTCCCGAGACCGTACCGATGGTAAAAACCCTGTCACCTTTCTAGAAAGGAGGAAAGATACAGAGAAATTAATCACCTCCCTTATGTTTTCCTCAACATATGTCAAGAACCAGTTCACAGGAGTTTGGGCTATTTCTAGCAGCTCTTCGATCAATGTGCCATGAAACCCATTCTGAACCGCAACTTCTGCGCACCTGATGCCATTGCTTTAAGCAGACAACGCAAAGTGCCTCTTCTGGGATCTTTTAACACCTGGGGGTCAGCAGCACGAGACGCCCCCAGCTCAGCCTGCAGGCCGGATTGCCAGTGTGCAGTCACTGCACGTTCTCACCAGCCAACAAAGGCGATTCCTGCCCTCCCCCAACAGAAACCACGACAGCAGAAACACCAGCAACAGGGGTGTAGCAATCGCACAAGGAGGATCCAGTAAACAGTGAATTAAAACCCAATGTACAAATACCTTGAATGCAGCCACACGTTCCCCCACACCTTCTATTACACCGGCCACATCGGAGCCAGGAGTGTAGGGCAAAGCTGGTTTCCTGGCGTAGCTTCCAGAACGAATGTATGTCTCAACAGGATTCACCCCACAGGCATGGACTTTAATTAACACCTGAAAGGAAAGGCACTTCTTGGGCAATAACTAAAGAGATTCAGAGCTTGAATCCACAGCACAGTATCATGGCACATGGCACGTTAACTGAACGCTGAACAGCCAGCAGAAACTCGGTGGTGAGCTGCAGCTAGTTCCAGGAAATCCTTTCCACGGAACACGTAGCCCATAGAACAGGAAAAACCCACGTTTGTTAAAGGGGATGTCTCAGGCAGAACGAATACACTGATCAAAAACTACATGCTCAAGATGAAAGCTTTTGGTTTGTATTCTCCATTCCTTCCGAGCGCTCCTGTTATCCTCCAATGTCATCATTTCAGTTCACAGAACCTGTACGTACCTGGCTGTCTCCTGGATCAGGAATTAAGACATCTGACTGGAGTTTAAGAACTTCAGGGCCACCAAATTCAAAAACTCTGACAGCTCTCATCACGTTTCTGGTGCCGGCCATAGCGATCACAACATCTGGGGGAGACAAAAGCCGGCAGTACTGCGCTGCCTTCCTAATTTGCTTGGCATCTTCAGAATAAACCAAAGCACCACCTGTCACGCAGCCGGTTAAACCGAGTCCCCTCCTAATTTAAACAGGGGTGGGGGGTGTTGGTTTGGGCTTTTTTTAACCCTGCCATTTGCAGGACTTGGTGGCTGTTAGGAGAATCACGTAATTTATCCGTACAAGTATTTCTGCAGCAGCTCCCGTGAACAGGCCCCGCTGCCCCACCCGCAGAGATGTACGGTACCTGGGGGAAAACCAGTGACTATTTGCTATTCCCTTCTGGCAAAGCAGCCTGTGTTCCTTGGCTGACCGGGAAACCCAGCCAAGTGACACCCCAGCGGCTGCTCCCGCTTCCCAATAAACCTGTGTGGACAAAAAGCCAACACACAGCTACTCATCAGCCATCAAAACCAGAAAAGAGCGCAGGACACCAAAACAAGCCAGGAAAAGCTGACGTGCATTCAAGATCCGATCCCTAATGCCAGCTGGATTTGGCCACTGCAGCCATACGCGACCGGGAGCAGGAAGCACAGCCCTGGGCTGCCGCAGCTCTCAGCCTGGTTCACGGAACAACAGCCACTGACCAGCCTGCGAACCTGCGACCGTCCCAGTGGCGTTCACCTGCCGAGGGTTCCACGCACCGAGCAAGGGACTCCCAGGAATCTGACTGATCTGGAGGAACTGTCTGGGGACACAGCGAACGGGCACAGGGAGCCTTGGGCACAGGGAGCCTTGGCCACAGAGGCCACGCTCTCGGCCAGCTCCCGCTGGAGAGCCGTGGCTGGCGGCAGACTCTTTCCCCAGGGCCGTTACGCCCTTTACAAGTACCTGACTCAACCGCTGGCGCTTTCTCCGCTAAACCATGGCACTGACACTGTGTGTAAGGCTCCACGTCTTTGGTTCCTGGCTCCAGGCAGGAAGAGCACTGGTCACAGGGATGTACACCACCACCATTTCCCTTGGGACAAGTCTACACTGCACAGGAATTTCTGAAGCACAGGTCACTGCTGTACGTAGGGGTAACAAACCAGATTAAAAACCGCCTTCTGTTCCCTCGGAAGGAACCTGCACCTGTAGGGTTTAGCGATTCTCAGCATGGTGACAGATCATGGGGACGAGCCCGTCCCCAGGCAGCTGGAAACAGCCCCAGTACCTGCTGGAGGGGCCACAGGCAGCCCCGGAGGCTTCCCGGGCACAGGGGCCCGGTTTGGGGAGAGGTGCCTGGGGAGCGCTCCGGGCCCGGGGAGCGCTCCAGGACCGGGGAGCGCTCCAGGACCGGGGCGGTGGGGCCGGGGCAGCCTTGCCAGCAGCGACCAGGCGGCGGCGGAGGCGAGGGCCTGGGAGGAAGCAGGGCAGAGCAGGGCAAGCAGCAGGCTCTGCTCCCACAGGGAATCCCGCGGGAATCCCGGGCCGGCCGACAGCCAGAGATCAGCCCCCCGAGCGCAGCGGGCCCCGGACACGCACACGGCCCAACCGGCCGGGCGGCTGCAGGGGCTCCGCGGGCACAGGGCAGGGGGCGAGGGGAGCCGGGGAGCAGGACGAGTCGGGAGGCAGCGGCCAGCGGGGGCTGAACCGCACCACGACGGGCTTCAGGGAGGGCAGGGCAGGGCAGGGCAGGGCAGGGGAGGGGAGGGGAGGGGAGGGGAGGGCAGCGCGGCCGCGGCGGCCCCCACCTGCTCAGGGCCTCCCCGCCTCCGAGCGGCCGCGGGGCGCTGAGGAAGCGGAGCCCGGTGCCCCGCGGCAAGCAGGGGCACATCGGGATGAGAGGGGCCTGCTGGGGCTCCCGGGGGCTCACCGGCTGCCGGGCACCGCCACCAACAGCGGCTCCGCGGCGGCGACTCGGCCCGACCCACCGCGACCACCGGGCTTAAGGGCCGCCGGATGGCCACGCCCTTCGCCAGACCACGCCCCTAGCAGCCAGACCCCGCCCCGGAGCGCCCGGTGGTCAGGACACGCCCCTCATCGCCGAACCACGCCCCCTGACACGCCCCTCGCCGCTGCCGCCGGCGGAGGTTCCGGTGCTCCCGCTGGTGGCACCGCGGCCGCCTCGCTCTGCGGAGCCCAGCCCCGCCCCGCCGCCCTGCACCGCCCCGCCGCCCGCGGCCGTTACGAGCCCCAGAGTCCGCCGGGGACCCCCGTGCCCGCCGCCTACCTGCGGAGCGCTCGGGCCCCGCGGCGGAGAGCGCCCCCGGGACGAGCGGCGGCGGGGCGGGGGCAGCCGGGGGCGGTGACGGCCGCCCCACGCCCCGCCCAGGCCGCCCGCCCCTCGGCCGCCGCGCGGGGAGGTTTGTCCCTCGCGGGCCGCCGTCGGGCCGGTGGCGGATGGCGACCTTCGGGCAGCGGAAGGCGCAGTGCCTGGCGCGGGCGGACGCCAGCCGCAGGGGTGCGCTGGATGAGCGCGCTGTCGCCGTCGTGCAGCTACTCAACGGGCGATCCCGGTTCTGCACCACCAGCTCCTGCTCCGGCCGCCTCGTCCTGGCGCAGAGCAGCGCCGCGGTGAGCCAGGGGGACCGGGGGGCTGCCGGGGGGCTGCCGGGGGGCTGGGGCGGCCGGGGGCGCCGGGCCGGGGGCAGCCGCATCGCGGGCCCACGGCCGCACCGACCGAGCGCGGGACTGGAAGTCGGCCGGTGTAAACACCCGGGGCGCGCTGGGGAGAGCCTAAACGGGGCGACATCGCTCCCGCGGGGCCGCGCCCACCCGGGCGCAGGGTCCCAGCCGCCTCCGCCGCGCTGCGTCAGCCGGCTCCCTCCGTTAGCAGGACACGACCGGCGGCGGGATCCCCAAGCGGAGCTGCGCGTGGCTCCTGGTGACGCACGGCGCGTGGACCGGAGGTGACGTGGTAAGGGCACAGCGCGATACCGCGTCACGTGTGCGCACTGCCAGGTTCCTGGTGCCGCGGAAAACCCCCCACCCAAAGCAGAAAGACATTTTAGGCTTTTCCTTCCTGTCACCGGGGTGAATTGGCTCCAGTTCCGAAATAAGCTTTTCCCTAAGCGTTCTACTTGGTAAGCTCTTAAGGCCTGGACTCTCCAGGGCTCGGAGGCGGCTTTTAAGCTCAATTCCAAATGCCCTGCACAGCTGTGAATGCCGCGAGCGTGCCACGGGACCCACTTCTTCCAGAGCAGCGCAGTCTGCGCAGCGCAGGCGCTCAACCCGACGTCCGTAGTTCCTGTCGCTCCTGCAGCAGAAAGCTTTCAAAAACCAGCTCCTGAAAACCTAAGAGACAGCAATTCTCTTCTTTCCCAAAGCCCTCCCCGTACTCAGAATGAGCAGAAATGAAGCTTTCCTAGGCAAGCGTTCTCCGGGAAGGTCACTGCTTGTGTAAGGACGAACCTTCTCGCTCCCCGTCGGATCACCAGCAGGCTGTCGGCCGGAGACTAAAGGTGATTTAAAGGCCTTCCTACCCAGAAGTAAGCCAGAGTTCCTTCTGTCCAACACTCACTGTGCGTCAGAGGTGACCTAGCCCCTAGCCAGCGCCGGGCGAAATGCAGCTAACGCTGAAGTCACGGTGGCGGGGCGGCACGCGGCCTCTGTCAGCGGTCACTGAGCATCTCCCAGCGACACCTCTGTGTCGGGCAGCTCCTGAGACCATCCTTACCCGAGCAGTGGCATTCCTGCAGGAGAGACACTGGGTAACGCGGCTTGAGCCCGCTCTCCAGCTGCCAGGCTGACCTTGGTGCAGTACCTGCGGGAGATTAACGGGTGCTTTGAGTTGTCCTCGTTAACCATTTCCTGCACGGGGGCTGTTCCTGCTTCGTGGGCTTGGTCAGCAACACAAGAAGCAGCCGAAGTGAATTCCCTTCTGCCCGTTAGGTGTCGGTGTGCTCAGGTGAGCACAGCAGTGAGCACCTCCGTGCTGTGCGTAGCAACTCCCCCGCTTAAAACCGGCGTGAGTCAAAAACTGTCTTGAATTTCAGGCTGCCCGGAGCTCAGCTGGCTGTGCCAAGGCCTGTCACTTACGGGCACCTCAAACTGGTGCGACAGTGAATCTCGCAGCTGGCATTTTCCATGCAGTACCCTAAAAGCCGCTGAAATAAGAAACCCCGTACAGTGGGTTGGGACTTGGTACGCTTTGAGAAGGGTCTGCTCTCTGCACCCAGCCCTCTGCGCTGTGTCCCACACCAGAAGCGCTTACAAGGTCAGAATTCCCTGCTCAGCTCACCTTGCCACATGCACACGTTCGCACACACGCACAAAGCAAGCCCCCCAAAATACTGGTCTTCGTTAATTAGCACGTGTTGTAGTGAAAATTAGCTCGTGTTCTAGCAAAGCCGCTTGCTGGAGGCTCCATCAGCAAACGTCAGGCTGTAGGCTCACCCAGCAGGCTGTCACTGCCTCTTGTAAGAGGAGATATTTTGGGGTTTCCTGTTCCCTGTAGCAGCCAGACTGGCTTTTTCTAACGTGTGAATTGCAAGTATGGGAAAAGCATCTTTGATTCGTTTTTAAACTACCCTGGTAGACCTCTGACAGTGCCGCGTTTAGGAAACGGGAGGGGAGGGCAGGACCTGCGTGTTGCGTTTGTTGGCTGTCAGACCGCTTCACCTCCCGCTGAAAAGCCGCCGCTGGAGCATCTGCTCAGTTCCTTACCTTTGCAGAGAAGCAGAAACCCTCGGAAACAGCCTCACGTGCAGGGCACGGGCTGATGCAGCGACGAGCGCGCTTTGTGACAGCACTTGTCTCGGGGACGAGTCTGATGCGGCTTCGGCCCCGGTGGGTGCCGATCGCGTCGCTGAAGCAGGACGCTGTTGCTCGGGTGGCTCGAGCAGAGCTCTCGGACACGGGAAGGTGCCCAAGAAGGGACGTTGGGAACATGCTGCGGAGGGAACACGCATCGGCGGTGGGCCCAGCCCGTGCTGCGCTGCAGGTGCCGACTGCTGCTCGGCGTTTGTCCCGTGCCGACGGCTCGGCCGAGCAGACGCTGCTCAGCGCGGGGCCCCAGGAGTTACACCTGGAGCTACACCGCCAGCCGCGCGTCGTGCTGCGCAGGAACCACAAGCCCGGGCTGGGGGAAGGGAGCTGCTGGGCCGCACCGGGTGGCTCATGGTGCCGGGTGGTTCACGGCACCGGGTGGCTCACGGCGCCGGAGCGCTGTGCCCGCAGCAGCCCTCACCAGGCCCTCGCTGAGGCTGGAGAAGCGAGCGCGGGCGTTGCCCTGCAGCGCCGCGTCGTGCAAGGGCGGGCGGCTCTGTTCCCCATCAGCGCTGGCACGGCTGTGGTTACCGGGGCATTTTGTTAAATCTGGCGCACGAACGACAGGCTTGGGCGTTCAGAAAGAGCCGATTTCAACTTAAAATAAGAATGTTCACCGCGAAGATGCTGCATAAATACATTTAAACATTTCTTGGGGTTTAAAGGAAAGGGGGGCGTGGTACTTCAGCAGTTTTCTTTTATGCCATCGTGCCCTAAAAAAACATATGAATGTGATTACTTCCTGATGATTTTATGGAATATTTTGATTTTACAAGAAAGATGAGACGGGCCGGGCAAAACAACAAAGTGTGGGAAAACAGCTGAAGTTTCTCAAGTTAACGGAGCAAATTTCTTAGTGCCGGGAATTAAGCGAGTGAAAGCAAACAAGAAGCAGGGGGGAATGCTGCTTATGATTAAATAATCCTGAAATAAGTAATAGAACTGCCTGAAAGCAGCCTTTCCGAACGGAAAGAGGCAGTGCGGGCCCTTGAGCCGCCTGCCAAGGGAGCGCAGGGAGGCAGAGCGCTCGCAGCACCCAGGGGCACAGACTGCCGCTCTGCTTTCCCGCGCTCACAGATCCAGGAAAGACTGCTGCTGGCGTCGCGGGCTCCCGGCACAACTGAGGGCGCTGGGGGCAGTTTCTGGAATTCAGCAATTGCGCAGTTGCTTCCCTTTTCTCCCCTCGTCTTGCGGGTTTCTGCTCTGATGTCCCCCCCTGCTCTCTCTCTGCGTTACTGTTTAAACTGGGAATAACGTGATCAGGTTTGTGGGGCCGTGAGTTTAACCCGCTGAGCCCCAGAAGGGTTTCGAAGTTGAGGGATGTACCTCAGACACTGAAAGTCTTTGATGTTAAAGAGCAGTTTTAAATAAATCAGTGAGTAGGCGACCGTGCTCTGGCTTGATGGGGGCAGTGAAACTGTCCTCCCGTGCTGCACCGGCTACGATCCCTGGGCACCTACCAAGAAATAAACAGGGAGGCGCGCCTTTGGAAGGTTTTTAAGGCCATCTTGCCATGAGGTGCTGTCGAACCTAACGGTTTAGCAAACAGAATCATGGGAATCGTGGAATATTCTGTGTATTGAGCAAGGAAAAATCAAAAGCAGCTGAACGAAGCTGATTGCTTGGAACTCATCTGCGGTGTCTTCAGTGCGGTTCACACACTGACTCGCGATTATTTCTGTTCTGCAGTCACAGTGCACACCTGCAGTATTAATGTACATGTTGTGATGTATTTCCCAGATGACAGCACTAGGGAAAGCCACCGGTGACGTCGTGCTCAAGTTTGAACCATTTGTGCTTCACGTGCTGTGCCAAGAGCTGCAGGATGCCCAGCTTCTGGTAAACCCACAGCAAGCAGCGGTGCTGCCGCGGTGTCCCCTTGCATTTCCTGCTGTGAGGGTGTGGGCTCCCCAGTACGCTCTAGCACTGAAGGACGGTCCCAGGTGTGCAAGGGCGATGAAGAGAACTCAGCTTGAGCCTCAGCAGAGATTTCGCTGTAGATTTTAGGAAACAAAACCCCGCGACTGCGGTGCAGTGGTGGAGCTGAGGCAGGTTGCCCAGTAAAACCTCTTCCTGGTGAGCCCGAGTCGCGTCCGCTGGCCGGACATGGTGGGTTTTGAGATGGCCTTTCGCTACCGGCCAGACCATTGGCTCCAGGGTTTCAAGTAGCTGAGTGCCTTTGCCTTCTGCTTTTCCAGAACGGCCCCGGAGAGTAATGCCTGGTGGGTTTGTTCCCTCGTTAACGCAGAAGAGAGTTGATTAGCTGCTTTAGCAGCACTGCTGCACGTCCAGCCCCAGGTGTTGCATGACTGTGCACATGGTTACCAGCTCTTGGATAAAATAGCTCCGTGCCCGGCGAGACGCAGTGCCCGGTGTCCGTCTGCACCGGCCAGCTGAGCCCAGGCTGACCGTGGTTCGCAGGAAACCAGCGGTGGTTTGTGATGCGGGGGGTTGGACTGGGAAACATTTTAATGTAACTCTGGCATAAGGTGGGGAGGGGGTTTGGCTGAGTGTTTTTGCAGAACCGAGATTGTAAACTGCATCACAACCCGTCCAGGGTTGTTTCTTGCTGCGAGAGCGTGCAGACCTGTTCAAGGTGTTTATTTGTTCTGCAGCACTCGGTGGCCATCGAATCCGGGTTCAGGAACTCTGGCATTACGGTTGGCAGAGGCGGGAAAATTATGATGGTAAGGACTTTTTCTACTTGCCTGGATGTAACAAAGTCCTGTTGTTACTGTTAACCTTGATTTTTTAGGAGCCAAGATCTGAGTTACAACGCGACAGCCAGGCAGGGCGGGGAACACGGTTCTGCTTTAGCTGGGGGCCAGCTAGCCAACCGTGGGGAGAAGTGGGGATTTTTCCTCCAAGGCACTCCCCACATTACTTAAATAACCTCCAGAAAATAAAAAGCTTTATTCTAGCTCAGTCCTTCTGCGTGTGTTTTCAGGCTGTCCGGAGCACTCACTGCTTGGAAGTTCCGTTGAGCCGCAAGGGGAAACTGATGGTCTCTGAAGAATATATTGAATTTCTGGTACACGTAGCTAATGGGAAGATGGAAGAGAACACAAGGAGGATTGACAGGTTGGTAAGAGTATACCCGTCCCACCCAGGACATCCAGATCCAAAAGGGAGGGAGGTTACGTGGGAAAAACTACAGACCAAACCCCCCAAAAAGCCACAAAAAGAACCAGAACCAGACAGGCTCCCAAAGTCTAAAATACAGTCTCAGTTCATTTTTTGAGCTCTGAGGAGTGTAAACTGCTCGAGCAAAAGCCCGTTACCACCTGAGTGTGCAGCCAGTCTCTGCTACAGCGCAGGGCTGAGGCTCCCAGCGATACCAGCGTTCGGTGCCCAACCACCGTGACCGCCTCAGAGCGCCCCAACGCACCGACCCCGTGTGTGGTTTCCAAAGCTGGTGGCTCCGCAAGGCTGGGGGGGGGGGGGGGGGGGGGTTCCACACACTTTGGGTCATGACGTCTGTCTCAGGACGGGCCAGAGAGCCTGAGGAGGAGGATGCTGGAGACCCCTGCGTGCACTGGGACCGCTTTCTTCTCACCCGTGCACCGTTCCAAGTCCGGGCTGGCGGTGGCGGTCCCTCTGGTCCCTGACGCCGTTGCTCACCACACGATTAACCTGGACCTGTTGCACGGTCTCCGTTACGTTAATGGGGTCTCAGTGGCATACGAGCGCGGCTGCTGGCTGGTCTCTGACACACAGGCGTCACAGAGGTGCTCGGCACACACGAGGAACCCCTGCAGATAGTTCTCACTTTCCTTGGCTAGAAAACTGCAGCGTTAGCACCGCTCTTCTGCTCTCAGCCCCTGTCATTGCATTGCAGAACCCTTAGTTTCGTTTCCCAGAGGAGTTTTGCAGATCTGAGCAACCCTACAAAAATAACAATGGCACAATTGTTTGTTTCTAGATTCTACCAACGCCTGGAGTTAGCCCTGAACCCCGTGGCCAGCGCACGCGCCCCTCCCGAGGGGACAGGGGAGGGTCGCCCCATGTACGTTCGCAGAAGGAAGAGAAGGACCGTTCCAGAACGAGGTGCGCACGCCTCTGCAGAGGATCACGGTGAGGAGTTGGAGCCCGAGGATGACGCAGAGAGCGAGCTCGGTATTCTGGCTGAAGTCATGGTGTAGACAGGCACCAGGAAGGAGGCGGCAAACTGAACCGTAGGAGTGGCGCTCTCTGCGGGGGGAACGAACGCTGCTCGGGGTAGTGCCACTCGCACGGACGTTTCCCAGAACGCCAGGTGATTAATCGGCACTGTGAACAGGTTTAATGCCACGGAAGCCCAGAGAACAAAACCTTCAAATGTTTTGGGTTGGTTTTTTTAAGTCTTTTGCCTGACAGTTACCACGGAAAGCACTGGTTGGCTGCCGCTTGGGCAGTTCTCTGTGGAAGCATTTCACTTGCAAATGCTGGGCTTAGGCCGCCTGATCTTTGCAGAGCAGAGAAAGTAAAAGCCGGGTTGTTATCCTTGCAGGATTTTAATCCCTGCAGGAACTGCAGAACAGTGCAGCAATGTAGATGGTCCTTCCAAAACGACCCAGAGCCCCGTTAGTCGGCTGAAGAGCAGGACCTGGCGCAGACATTGGAGTAGGAGAGTCCTGCTCTGTGCCGGCTTCAGCGGGCTGCGTCCGGGATCCTTCCGCCCGTGGCACCGGGCAGCAAGCTGGATGCTGTTTTCCTGCACTTGCCGCCGTTTCAGGCTCTGCCTACGCTGTGTGCGTTCTGCTTCCCTCGGCCAGCGGCCGTGAAGCGTTCCTTTTCCTGCCTGCTGACGGGTCGCTGGCTCACTGCGTGTCGCTCGGCGGCAGCACCCACCCTCCGTCCCGCAGCGGGGCAGCAGGTCGGCCATGCTGTGCAGTGCCGGCTGCCCTCCCCGGCGGTGAGCCCGACGTGCCGTAATGTTAACTGAAACGGTGCAATGGGGCGTGCACTCCTGTGTTGTAGCACTGGAAAAGCTGCTCTGTACCGGCACTGTATTTTCCAGGAAAATGGTGAATTTGTAAACCTCAGCAGCGATGAGTTCTGAGCACTTCCTTCCATCCCCAGCACTTCCTTCCATCCCCAGCGCTCCCTTCCATCCCCAGCACTTCCTTCCATCCCCAGCGCTCCCTTCCATCCCCAGCGCTTCCTTCCATCCCCAGCGCCTCCTTCCATCCCCAGCGCCTCCTTCCATCCCCAGCGCTCCCTTCCATCCCCAGCGCTCCCTTCCATCCCCAGCACCTCCTTCCATCCCCAGCGCCTCCTTCCATCCCCAGCGCTCCCTTCCATCCCCAGCGCTCCCTTCCATCCCCAGCGCCTCCTTCCATCCCCAGCGCTCCCTTCCATCCCCAGCGCTCCCTTCCATCCCCAGCGCCTCCTTCCATCCCCAGCGCCTCCTTCCATCCCCAGCGCTCCCTTCCATCCCCAGCGCTCCCTTCCATCCCCAGCGCCTCCTTCCATCCCCAGCGCT
The DNA here is from genome assembly GCA_027574665.1 of Rhynochetos jubatus. Classification (NCBI taxonomy): domain Eukaryota; kingdom Metazoa; phylum Chordata; class Aves; order Eurypygiformes; family Rhynochetidae; genus Rhynochetos; species Rhynochetos jubatus. The sequence continues at coordinate 240,758 of CM050656.1, read as the reverse complement.
CCCTTCCATCCCCAGCGCTCCCTTCCATCCCCAGCGCCTCCTTCCATCCCCAGCGCCTCCTTCCATCCCCAGCGCTCCCTTCCATCCCCAGCGCTCCCTTCCATCCCCAGCGCCTCCTTCCATCCCCAGCGCCTCCTTCCATCCCCAGCGCTCCCTTCCATCCCCAGCGCTCCCTTCCATCCCCAGCACCTCCTTCCATCCCCAGCGCCTCCTTCCATCCCCAGCGCCTCCTTCCATCCCCAGCGCTCCCTTCCATCCCCAGCGCTCCCTTCCATCCCCAGCACCTCCTTCCATCCCCAGCGCCTCCTTCCATCCCCAGCGCTCCCTTCCATCCCCAGCGCCTCCTTCCATCCCCAGCACTCCCTTCCATCCCCAGCGCTCCCTTCCATCCCCAGCGCCTCCTTCCATCCCCAGCGCCTCCTTCCATCCCCAGCGCCTCCTTCCATCCCCAGCGCTCCCTTCCATCCCCAGCGCTCCCTTCCATCCCCAGCGCCTCCTTCCATCCCCAGCGCTCCCTTCCATCCCCAGCGCCTCCTTCCATCCCCAGCGCCTCCTTCCATCCCCAGCGCTCCCTTCCATCCCCAGCGCTCCCTTCCATCCCCAGCGCCTCCTTCCATCCCCAGCGCTCCCTTCCATCCCCAGCGCTCCCTTCCATCCCCAGCGCCTCCTTCCATCCCCAGCGCCGCCTTCCATCCCCAGCGCCGCCTTCCATCCCCAGCGCCTCCTTCCATCCCCAGCGCTCCCTTCCATCCCCAGCGCCGCCTTCCATCCCCAGCGCCGCCTTCCATCCCCAGCGCTCGCCCACGCAGCAGAACAAGACCCGGACTTGGTGCAGCACCTCCCAGGTCACACGGGTCGTTGTTTCTGTTGCATGAGCTGATGTCTTGGGCTAATTCCACCATAAAAATCTGATACACAAGGAGGCAGCCGAAGGGAAAAGTAACTGGGGGCTTTAAACAGGCGCTGAAAGACTCGCTAGGCCGCGTTCCCAGGAGCGGGCATGCCAGCACGAGCTGGAGCCTTTCGCGGGGCTTGTTTGCGTTGGCAACTACCGCTCAGCCAGTCTGGCGCACGTTCATCCTGTTTCTGGTGCCTTGAAAAAGCCCGGGGCCTGGCGGGGCCTGGGGAAGCGAGAGGCCAATGCGCCTGTGTCTGTCCGTGCAGGGGGATCGATGTCATGTCAAGTGCAAGGCGCGGCTGACGCTGCCCCGAGCCGCCGGCTGCGAGCACAGAGGAGCCAGGGCAGGCTCTGCTCTGTCCTTTGAGGGGGGGAAGGGACTAGTGGCAAACGTCGGAGACCTCAGCGTGGGCCAGGGGCTCGCTTCGAGCCTTCGCCACCGCATGTTTCCGTAGCGCTTCCCTTCCGTCCGGCAGAGGTGAAACGCAGCCCCGGGGTTTCTGGGGTTTGACTCGGCGGAGCCCTAACGGCCCCAGCCTTCGCGGTCTGCAGCAGCACGTACAGCAGCCGGTTGTGCAAGCGCAGGCTGCCAGAAACTGCTGTGCGATGCCATCCCACGTTCCTCCAACACGACGGCAGATCCTGGAGGAGTTTCTGACAGCCTTAACCCAGGAAGGTCTCCCCAACCAGTGCCATCTTGCTACTTCACTCCCTGAGGAGTGCTGGGGGCCTCCTACCGAAGCACCAAGCCAAGCCCCTACAGCCGGAAAAGCAGTCGCGTGATTCTCGGCGGAAGATTAGCGTCGGCTTACTTCAGTGCTTGAAGCACTGAACGGCTTTGACAAGGTTTTTCTGCCTTTGTAACCCCCCTCAAGGTCTCGGGGGCGGCTCTCCCGCGTGCACCGGGGTAACCACGCTGTGCCCAGCCCTGTCACAGGCGCCTTTTCAGCCTCTTGTCAAGCTGCGTGGTGTTTCCAGCTCCTGTAACGAGCTCGTTAGCAGGTGCAGGCGGCAGGGGTCGCGGGGCAGCGAGAGGCTCCACGCTACGGGGGGCAGGGGCCTGGGAAAGGTCATTCTGGGGTTTGTGGCAGAAGAAAAAACTACAGATAAGCATCAAGATTCCTAAAACTCATCGATCGTTACCATTTTAAGTGCTTAGCCACTTAATTAACGAACAAAAGGGTATTTCCAGCCCAACGTTCATAGGTTTTTGCTGCGTTAAATACCGGAGCGTTTAAAACGCCGATTGCATTCACTCGGCGTTCGGTTGTTCCTGGGGCGGCGGCTGTACCCCTTCGCTCCAGGAGCGGGTCGCCGTTTCGCACCCATACCATTTAGCCCCCGCTCCAGCAGGCCAGGCTAAGTGTCATTCCCCAGGTCGGGGCCAAAGCATGGGGCCGTGGCGCTCTCAACCGGCATCGGGCAGCACTCCCGACGGACGTCACTCGGCGGATTCACCGAGGTGATTCTTCCCTTCCAAATCGCAGGTGTCACAAGTGGTGGCTGCTTCCTCTGCAGCTCGAGCGCTTGAGTCGGCGTACCAGACGGTGACAGCGACAGCTTCGGATTCCAGTGGAAATCACTGTTCCAAAGGGGGTTAAACCTGTGGGGCAGGACAGCGTGGCGGTTCCCAGCCACCGCCCCCATTCCTGCTGGACTCGGCTGTGCCCGTGCACGGAGGGACAGGCGGTTGTACAGAGTTCGGTCTCGACTCTTAAAATAGCTGTACTGTGAAAAGCACCACGCGCTGCCGTTTTGGGTGGTTTGGGTACCTTTGGTTACTGAAAATACACAACTACTTGGCGACACCGTGGCGATTTGATTTTACAGAACGCGACATAACGGGGGTTGTTGAACTCCTGATCCACCAGCGGCTGAAAACGCCACCGGTGCAGCGTGCTGCGCGTCTCCAAGAAGAGCCTTTGGAAAGGAAATCTGAGTCTTTAAAAACAGACAGTGGTGCCGAGATTTTCCTGGCTGCCCACCTAATTTCCTCACACCAAGAGAAGGCAAAGGCCGTAAGAATTCCAGTCCTAAGCTGCCAGCTCTGGCGTCACACCAGCAGCCGCCTCTCCAGCACCAAGGTCGGAGTATCTTAAGCCCCTTCTCACAGGGAACAACACCCAATTCCTCAGAAATTACACCCAGGCTTTTATTCTGCTTTCCAGATGCCGCCTGTTTGTGGGAAAGGAGCAGGGACAATCCCTGGGGCAATTTTGTCCTGGGGCAAGAAAGAAACCTCACTTGGTTCTCACTTTCTGCACGAGCGCGCGGAAAGAGAAGTGTCCTTCCAAAACAACTGGAATCTTTAACAAAAGGAGCATCGTCCCTCAGCTCGGATGCTGCTGCAATCGAGGTCTGTAGTCACTGACGTCTTGGAGAAGCCCAGAAAGCCGGAACCAGAACCAATCCGGTTGTGGAGTCCCTTGGCCGCGCTGCAGCCGAGCCCGTTCCAGCAGCTCCCGGCGGATCCGGCCGCTCCGTTCCGCGGGCGCGGAACTCGGCTCCTTGGGCGCGGAGCGGCCGGGGCTGCCTGCCCGGCCCCGCTTCCCCCCGGCCCGGCCCCGGCCCCTCCCGCTGGCCCAGAGGCGGACACCCCCCGGCCACCCCCCGCGCCCCCCGGGGCAGCATCGCCCGGCGGCCGCCGCAAGTCCCCGGTGGCCGGCGGCGCCCGGAGCGCCCGAACGGCCCGGGGGGCTCACCGGGGGGGTTACCGGGGCTGCCCCACGCTCGCTGCTGCGCTCGCGGCCGGTTTTACTCACGGCCGCCCCGGCTCGCGCGGTCCGTCCCGGACCCGTCCCCAGCCGGAGTCCAAGTCCCGAAGCGCTGGGCGGCCGGACGGGAAAACCGGTTCCCCTTGGAACGGCCACCAGTGTTCCGCCAACCGGGATGCCAGCGGCTCCCGCGGCTCCCTGGGCAGGCTTCCCGCCCGCGCTCGCTTCTGGGTCGGTGCAGACCCGCGGAACCGCTCTCCGGTAACGGCTGGTCCCAGCGCTTCCTGCGCTGCTGCCGAACGCCACGGAGCGAGCGGAACGCGTCCGGAGCTCGTGCACGCAACCTGCCCCTTCCCGGCTGCTCGGCGTCCCTCAGCGGGGCGTTCTAGCCACAGCCGTCCTCGGTCCCGCCGAGACCGGCCCTGGTTAGTGCTCTCCCGCGGAAGATGCGCTCCCCTCCGCACCAAGGCGGGCGAGGGGAGCGGGCCGCGCCGCAGGGCGCGGGAGCAGCTCGCAGGATCCGCGGGTCTCCGCCACTCGCGCCGGGCGGGCCCCGGGACGGGCCTCTGCTGGGAAACGCACGCAGGAACACAGGCCGGTTCTGCCCCGGCGCCGAATCCGGCCCCAAACGCGCGGTGTTACCAAGGGCCCGCCTTCCCCGCCTGCCTGTTACCTACACGGGAAGGTGCAGGTTCAGCACGGCGCCTCCGCACCCGCGGTGCCCAGGGGCCGCACCGCAGGGACGCCGTCTGCCCGCTTGTCCTTCTGCCTGTCTGTCCATCTGTCCTTCTGCCCGCCTGTCCTTCTGCCTGTCTGTCCTTCTGCCCTTCTGCCCACCTGTCCTTCTGTCTGTCTGTCCTGCCTATCTGTCCATCTGTCCTGCCCGTCTGTCCTGCCCACCTGCCCGTCTGTCCTTCTGCCCTTCTGCCCACCTGTCCTTCTGCCTGCCTGTCCTGCCCGTCTGTCCTTCTGTCTGTCCCGCCCGTCTGTCCATCTGTCCTGCCCGTCTGTCCTGCCCACCTGCCCGTCTGTCCTTCTGCCCGCCTGTCTGCCTGTTTGTCCTTCTGTCTGTCTGTCCTGTCCTTCTGCCCGTCCGCCCGAGCACCGGCCGAGGGGACGCCTCCGGTGCAGCGCTGCCCTGGCTGTCTGCAGGCCATAGCTCAGCTCTCAGCGGGCCGTGGGAAAGTTTTGGATCGGTCTCTCTTCAGATCACAGTTGCAATACGGAACGAAACGACGGCGGACACAGACCAGAACTAGGGGGTGGCACGCTGCGCTACAGCCGCTGCACTTGGCCCCGAGCCAGAGAACCGCATTGTGCCGCCCCCCAAACACACCGCCCGTCCCTGCCAGAAAACACGCCGCACTCAGCCAGGGAAGGGAGGGCACCCCCCTCGTCCTCGAGCCCCTGAACCAGGAGGCGTTGTGCTCACCCGTTTCAACACCCGCCGTTACCAAAACACTACCCCGACTTCAACAGGGTCGGCTGACCCGGGGGGCTGCGCCCGGGTCCCCTTGGGCTCCCCCCACGGCGCCTCGGGCCATCGTTCCACGGTTTGTCACCTGGGACAGGGGCACCACGCACAGTCCGGGCTCTGACCCAGCTCCCGCGCTTGCAGCTGGAAGGCGCGTGGCCTGAACGCCCCGACTCGGTGCTTCCTCCCTGCAGAGCGCCCGGGCGAAAACCTCAGCGGCCTCACACGCGTTGGAATAAACATTGATGGGAACGTTGCGACGCTGGCGGGAATATTGCGACGCTGATGGGAACATTGGGATGCTGATGGGAATACCGCGACGCTGGCGGGAATACCACGACGCTGGTGGGAATACTGCGATACTGGCAGGAATATTGCGACGCTGACACATGCACCTCTCTGTGCGGGCAGCAGGAAAATCAGTGCAATAAATGCAGTTGAGGTGTCGGGGTCCTGGGCTCCCACCCCTCGCCTCTCCCGCCACCGTAACCCATCGGCCCGCGGTTGCCGTGGTCCCACCTTACGCCGCCTACGCACAGGTGGGATCAGGACAGTAAAGCGCCAGCTCCTGCCCCTCGCCCCCCGGGGCCAGGCCGGCAGGAGCCCCGGCAGGCAGGAGCCCCGGGTGGGCCCAGCGCAGCCCCCGGTCCCGACGCGGGCTCCGGGCACCGCGCGCTCACACCGAGCCGCCTCCTCCCTCCCGTGCGCCCTCGCGCCCAGCGCCCCGAAGCCCCAAGCTCAGCGTCGCGTCGGCCTTTTCTGCCGGATGCGTTTCCCCCCGTTACTTTCTGTCCAGCGTGACACCAGTGGGAATCCGAGTGTGGGAGTGGGAGAGCAGCAGCGGGGAAAAGCGCCTGACAACCAGCAGCAGCCGCCCAAGACCCCTCTGAAATAATCACCCTCTACCAAACGGCCGGGAAGTTGTTGTAATTCCTCCTCCACATTATTGCTCGCCCTTTAGATTAGAAATGAGGCCAGGGTTAGCAATCAGCCCTAAACGGTAGGATTTCTGAAGTAGAAGCACTTGTCTGATTGTGAAGTGGGGGCCATTATTGCCTTGATTGAGTCTTTTTTTCCCCGTTTTTTTAAGCTCGCTTGATTTGTGGCTGAGGGCGCACATTCACCGCTGCACCAGGAGCAATCAGGGCCTTCCCTGCTCCTTTCTGCCCGGCGATTTAGGGTCCACTACTGGCGCAGCTGCCACCTTTTAGCCTCCATCAAGCAGAGAGATTTTGAAGTGAACTGCATTTTGTGTTTGTCTCCCACCGCCCCCACCCCTCGCCTTCCTCACCCTTTTGCCTTCCTTTTATTTTTTTCTCCTCTTTTTTGAGGGGGGAATGAAAATATTGTATGAACTTTAATTCCAAGCGGGAAGAAGGCAGCTGGGGCTGGCCAGGGGCCTCCCGGACCCCAGGGCACGCACCAAACCCGCGCTTACGTACAGCAGGGGCCAAGGGACCGAAGGCAACCGGAAGCCCCGACAGGCGCCCAGGGGCTGCCGCTTTGGGCGCCTGAACACCAGATTCAAGCCAGGGACGTGTATTTTCACCATTCCTTTTCAGAAATCATCGGCTTTGCCGGCGTATCATACCTTACAGCTCCTCCCAGGTGCGCTCTAGAGCGGCGTTCCGATGCGGGGGGCGACGCCTCGTGGACCACCGGGGCTCGCATCTGTAGGAACCCACAGATACCTCCTTCCCTTCTTTAGCTGCTGCCGAAACAGGTGAGCGCTGCCTCAGAGCACGTTTGCAGCAGAGTCTCTACGGCAACCGACCAACCCAAACCTACTCCCAGGTCCCGAACCCACAACTGCCCCGGGAGCGCAGAAGCTGGAGCACGCCCGGCGGCGCAGAGCTGCGCTGTGAGGTAGCGCCTGCCAAACCAGGGAGTGACAGTGACGGGACGGATATTTCCTGGCGCTGGAGACCGCAAATGGACAGAACGGGTTGGTGACCCGCTGGAACCCGTTTCCAAAGCTGTTGGAGGGTCCGGTACACCCAGGGGAAAGGGGCTGCCAGCGGCACGTGTTCCCCCCGATTAGCAAGCTCATGCGGATGAGGCACTGGAAGAGTCACAAAAAGAAGTTACTTTGGAGAAAGGAAGAACCTTCCCAGTTTCAGCATTATCCAGGCTCCCCCCTCCCCATGTCAGTCAGATGCGGAGGGGGCGCGCAGCGAAAGTACAACGCAACGGCAGACACCGTTTGCGTCCTTAGACCTCTATTTTCAGCGTGTTCGTGGGGAGCCCCACGCACCGCCCCTGGGAGCGGTGTCACGGCAGTGGGAGCCCAAGTCCATGCAATCCAGGTGACATCCCCACCCAGGGAAGCCCACCCCCCCTTCGCAGAGCAGCATCACGACCCGCTGCCGGGGTTCCCTGGCACAGCCACGGGCTCAGGGACCAACAACGAGCTGTCTGCCCATCTGCTGCCTCCAGCTCTGGGCCCCCAGCAGCAGGAGGACACGGAGCGGTTGGAGCGAGGTCAGAGGGGGCCACGGGGATGCTCCGAGTGCTGGAGCCCCTCTGCCATGGGGCCAGGCTGGGGGGGTTGGGGGGTTCAGCCAGGAGCAGGGAAGGCTCCAGGGAGACCTCAGAGCCCCTTCCAGTGCCTGGGGGGGCTACAGGAGAGCTGGGGGGGCTTTTCCCAAGGGCAGGGAGTGACAGGACAAGGGGTAACAGGTTTAAATGGGAAGAGGGAGATGGGCCATCAGGAAGGAATTCTTCCCACAGAGGGTGGGGGGCACTGGGACAGGTTCCCAGAGAAGCTGTGGGTGCCCCATCCCTGGCAGTGCCCAAGGCCAGGCTGGATGAGGCTGGGAGCACCCTGAGCTATGGAGGGGTCCCTGCTCATGGCAGGGGGTGGCGCTGGGGGGGCTTTAAGGCCCCTTCCAGCCCAAACCGCTCTGTGATTCTGTGATCAGTAGCTTCACAAACTGTGCTGATGCTTCTGTTACAGCCAGGCCAGTGGAACCGGAGAAGACGAAAAGATGCAAAATGAGGCAAAACACAACCCAAAAGCCCTTTGCCACCTCTCCTGCCTGAGGCAACTGAAACTGCAGGTCTGGCACGACAAAAACGACGCGCGAGCAATCCCAGCTTGCTCTTGTTGTGTCCCCACACCCTGCTGGCCCTCCCTCCCACCCACACCAGCCTCCTCTCCCCATCCCACGTCCCCCCCCAGCCAGGTTTGACCCCGTGGGTACTCTTCTCCCCCCGCACACCGCTGTTCCAGCCCTTTGGCTGCAGAGCGAGTCGCGGGGCGCAAGCCGGTTGCTTTGCCCACGGGGAAGCCCTCAGTGAATTACCCTGCCTGCCCCACTCACCCAGCGCCCCGGGAGGGTCAGCCGCCGCAGGAGCCCGCTTCAGGACAGCTCAGACTTCTACAAAGCCGTACCTCGGCGGGTCCTCGCTCTCACTGCCTGAGGCAGAACTGGATCCGAGGAGCCAGATTAAAAAAACGGGCAAACGTAGGGACTCCGTCACGGAGTATCCCCGGGGCCCTGGGGAGAGACGGGGATTCTGCAGCCTTGGCTCCCGCAAAACGCAGCTTTCGCGAATCTGCCCCGTCCCCTGGCGTAAAGGCCGGCGAGGGGGGTGAATAATGCTTGGGAAAGGCTCGTTTTCCACGCACGCACTAGGGATCGGCACACGGAGAAACTTCCCTCTTGCGCACCCCCCGCGCACAGCCTGAGAGGAACGCGAGTCCTGGGTGGGCCGAGGGCAGAATCGCTCCGGCAGGTTTGGGGCACCAAGGAAAGCCCGGTCAGAGCTGCTGAGCGGGTGGGTGCTAAAGCGAGCCCCAGGGGGACGGTGCTGGGGGGGCAGAGCCGCAGGGGCGCTTACAGAGCATCCCGGCCTTGGCCGCCTGATGCCGCGTCCCGCGGGCGTTCCTCCTCGTTGGACACGGCCCGTCCGCCACCCGAAAACGCGTCAAGGTTTGAACGGCCGTTGCGTTGATGCTCCAGCCCCAGTGAAATCTTGGGGAAGAAAAAGTGATTATTTATGCGGTGCAAGTACCTAGCCGTTTTCTAGGGAATTCCTTTAGAACCGGTATTTCAGGAGGTCTCGGTGCAAACCCCGCGGCAGCCCACCCCGCGGCAGCCCACCCCACGCGCTCCAGCCGTACTCTGCCACCCCCGACAGAGGTTTGGCGGCGCGGCGGTGCGCAGGGCCTGCGTGTTCCCCTCGCACGTTCGCCAGCATCATGAGCTGAGGGGCGCTGCTCTGCGGGCTCTGCGGAAAGGGAAGGAAGGGACCCCTTTCTTACACGTGCAGCCGTTCTCCTTGACCCAGCCCCCCGTTAGCCCCCAGCAAGGCTTCGTGGCTCCAGCTGCTGCAGCGAGCCGGCCGGCAGAGGACGGGTAAAGCTCCCTGGATCAGCCCTGGGCTCGGTGGCATCAGCGCGCAACGTACGTTGGGTTCCTCCCTCGAGCCCCGAGCCCAGCACAGCTGCACGCGGCGGCTCGGAGCTGTCACCGAGCGTTACCGGCTACATCCACGCCGCTCCCAGGCAACTCCCCCGGCGCAGGGGGGGCGCGCTGCAGGGCAGTAGCGTGTCACCGGTCGGCGAGCGGAGGGGATAACCACCCCTGCGCAAGCCCGCCGTCCAGGACTGCGTCGCGGCAGCGGTGGTCCTTTCAAGGACGCGCCTTTTGTTTCAGCGCTGCAGCGAAACCACCGGCAGCAGTTTACAATTAAGGGAAATAATAACAACGGCGCACGCTTTCATCTGCGCACACAACTACAATAAGCTGCACGCCTTAATAGGATTGTGAAAAATCTGTGTCTGACCCGTACAAGAAAGTAAACATTCTTGTTCTGGATACTATATCATTATCACAACAAAGGGAAACTCCTGAAATCCGATGAGTTAAACATCTGGAGAATGTTAATCACTTCAAAATGACGGATGTTTTTTATTTTAGCTTTTGACAGACACGCTCCTTTCATAGACAGATGATTATTTACATAAATTACATCACCGCTGTGAAAAAAAATCCCAAATAACTTCAAAGGATAAAGAGCTTAATTAGAAGGAGACTTTTGTATTTCTTCTCCGCTAGAGCAGAGCGAAGGGGAGGATTCGCAGAGGGAAGAGGTAACCCCCCGGCCCGCACGTGACGCAGCCGGGCCTTGGTTCCCCGCCGCACGCGGGCTGGGAGGGGCGCTGCCAACAGAGCTGGGGTGCAGCAGCGGCGCGGAGGAACAGACCAGCCCCCCCGCCCCGACGAACAGCGCGTCCGGCTCCGCTCTTCCCGCACATTGGCGGGACGCGGGGGGGCAGGGCCGCTCTGACCGCTGTCTGCAGCCCCGACTGCTCCCCTACCCCCCGTTTCCGAGCGTAAACCACCGACTGCAGCAGAGTCGCTCTCCTCCAGCTCACACTGTTTGGGCTTAGAGACGCGCATACCTGGAGCAAATAATGGGCCATAGACAAACACCCCGATCCCGTGTTCCGTGCCACTAAGGGGCCCGGTGTAACACGCATCCCTGTACGGACCAGCATCACGTTCAGCACAAGCAGGGTTACGAGCCCTGCACCGGGCCCTTCAGCCCTGGCGTCACACTGGGGAAGGAGCTCAGCATCGCAGCGGCCGCGCGGTGATGAGCCAGCCCCGCTGCGAGGTGCCAGCTCCCACCTACGTGTAGGACAACGGCTTCAAAGGAGGGCACAGGGGTGCACGGGAGGGAAGGCGCAGGGACTGCGGCAGCATGTCACGGCTGCAGAGGAGCGCGATGGCCTTGGATATGGCCAGGATTGAAACAAGGGGTGTGGGGGACCTCTGAGCGCGTCGGCGGGGAGCTGCAAGGGCAGCCACGCTGCTCTAGTCGGTGTCGTGGCACCTGTTCAACTCGTCAGGCGCAACAACGGCCCGAGCTGGGCAAACCTCATCGCGACGATGCTCACAAGCAGCTGCGCTCCGTGCGGGGCCGGGGCCGTGCCCCCCCGTGCTGCCGGCGTGCTGCCCAGCGCCGCCGGCCAGACCTGCTGCGATTTAGCTGATCCACTCCAATTTCCTCCTACACCCCGAGCTGCTCTGCACGCTGACCTTAGGCAATTTGTCTTCTTCCTGGCAGAAACGCCATCCCAAAGGGAGCCGGGAAGGCAGGAAGGGAATCCTGCAGGCACCGGCCACTGCGCAAGCAGAACTTGACCTCGGGTGATTTGCCACTCGTCTGGCACAAAGGGACTTCCAGGCATGATCCACACGTCTCCGGATCCAAGCGTGCCAACAATCGGGAGAGCGTGAGAGTTGGAGGCGGTATTGGTGAGACGGTGCCTTCAATACTAGAAACCAGGAAAAAAAGGTGTAAAGCACAGCCTCTGGCATCCAAAGAGCTTTTGCGTCGGCATTTCACTGGGTGAATGTCTGCGGAGAGCAGAGTTTGGTGTACAGCTCTGCTGACCAGCCCTCTGCCATTCAATCCCCCCCAGGCACATTAAACCCCGCGGGTGCCCCCAGCACCCGCCACCGCTACAAAGGCAACGCCTTAATTACTGCCTTCGTTCCCCGCCAGCGTCAGAGCCTGCTCAGAGTTGGAAATCATTTTTAAATGAGACAAAACAGCGAACAAACCCTGAATTCCTGCTTCACAAGGCTCAAACAACCGAACTCGGAGCGCAGGAGGCGGCTTGTTGTCCGTGTCGATACCGCACTAACGCTCCCTCAGCCCAAACCAAACGTCCTTTTCCACAACCGGTTCTCAACACGTTCCTGAACGCAAACCACCAGCTTTTGTCCCCGGGAGCACGCCTCGCCAAACCCGGCAGCGACCGAAACGGGCCGAGTCCCCGCGGAAGGCGGGCAAGCAGCCAGCACGCTCGGCTGGCCCCAGCACCGCGGTTGGGGTCCCAGTCAGAGCACCACTGCCCCCAGGCAGGCCAGCCACCGTCCCCTCGTCCTGCCCCCACATCAGGTGGGTCTGACAGTTCCCCAGGTTGGCGCTAACGAGGAGTTCAGGGGCGTGAAGGCAGGAAAATCCCCAGGACGAGTGCTGCAACGCTGGGAAGAGCCCCGGGAGCAGGGGGCTGTGCTGTGTGGGCAGAAGACGGTTCAAGCACGGGGTCTGGTGAAACCACAGGCACACAGCATCATCACAGTTCCAGGTGTCAGCCGCGTACAGAGGGACAACGGCTCCGGCTCTACACCATTACAACCCCCTCCCTGGGTGCAGCGGGCAGGAAATGGTTAACCGTACCTCCTACTGAAAGCACAGGACTCCCCATTCACGCTCCCATTAAAGAACACCAGTGCTCAGGTACCAGCCCCTGAGGGTCAGGGAGCTCGGCAGTGTGACACGTTCCCTCGGGGGCCGCAGCACGACCTACACGAGCTCCTCGCACACACCCGAGTTCGCAAGGACGGCGCCTTGTTTGTTCCCACCAGCGAAACGGGAATCTGCGTTTTGTTCCTGGCACCCAAAAGGGATTTTCTAACATGCTCAGAATCTACTCGAAAATCGTCCCACGAACCGGGACAGAGAGACCACTGGCTTTCCCAACCCCTGCCCGCTCACGTCGCTCTGGGGTCCCCCGCCAGCGCTGGAAAGGCTTCCTCGTCGTTGTGCCAGAGAAGTGAGTCCGCTTCTTGGCGCTGTCTGTATGTTCTTCCCTCCTTCCACATTTTCCACTTGAAATTGCAAATTCTTTTCACAAGGGGTTCACTTCCCCGAAGCCAAGAGAACCTGCCTGCGCAGGGCTGAGACCGCAAGGCAGGAGAGGGCAGGGACGCCCCAGCCATCCCCCGCGTCGCCGCTGCCGTTGCTCACGGGCACACACTCGCCCGTCACAGCCCTGTTTGCTGGGCGTCCTGCCCACAGGGAATTGCTGGCACTGCTAAAAGCCGGCTGCCGAGACTCCGGGTTTGGTGGAACCAGAGGGACGGAGGCACATTGCCGCAAACCGCGCTGACGCACACAGGCCCCCACGGGTTTTGGTTTATTACCACGTGGCTTCGTGTGACAATGCGAGGAAGCACGGGACAGCTTGCTGACACGCTGCGGCCGTACAGGGAAGCACGGCTGCGGCTGCCAACTAAGCCCTTCGCGCTCTGCGACTGCCACGGACGTGGCGGGAAGCTGCCGGTGTCTGAAGGGCCGTGCTGGGGAACCCACCTCAGCTGCCCGCACCTCGCCTGCACCCGAAGGCCTGGACCCTGCCGTGTTGCCCCGGGCTCTGCCGGCGTCAGGAGCAGGGGCCCGGTGCAAGAGAAGCGTAACAGGACGAGGTCCCTGCCCCTGCTGCTCCCGGAAGCTCCCATCCGCAGAAGCTATTCCTTGGAGCGACGCGCCGGTTTTAACCGCCGGTTCTCCGGGAGCTTTGTGTCGCTGGAAGCCACACAGTTTGCCCGTTTCTCTGAGCCGCTAACGCCTAATCACACGCATTCCCAGGGTCGCATTTGCCCGGCGCTGGCATCGCTGTGACAAAGGCGTCGCTTATACCCTCGTTCCACGGGAAACCCGGCCCGGCGCCGGACTGGAACAGCCCTGGCGGCACACGGCAGCGAATCCTCGCCCGGTGATTCTGGATTTGCTGCTCCACCTGACTCCCCCGAATAAGCAATTTACTGTTGCATTACCGTTCTTTTTTTTGCATTCCCTTCTTCCAAGGGTCTGCACCGGCTCGTTGTGAAGTTCTCCAGCCCCTCTGCAGGGTCGAATGCAAACCATTTGTCAGGCAGCTCTCTGGGAACAGGAGATGTAGAGATCTGCCGGGGGGTGCAGTGAGGATGCCGTGGTAAGCCAGCTCCACACACACGTGGATTCTGTAGCTGGTGTTGGGCTCAGGCCTGGCAGAGCCCGAGGCCAGAGGAGGCCACAGAGATGGTCCGAGGGCTGGAGCCCCTCTGCGATGGGGACAGGCTGGGGGGGTTGGGGGGTTCAGCCTGGAGAAGGGAAGGCTCCGGAGAGACCTCAGAGCCCCTTCCAGTACCTGGGAGGGTACAAGAAAGCTGGGGGGGCTTTTCCCAAGGACAGGGAGTGACAGGACAAGGAGTAACAGGTTTAAATGGAAAGAGGGAGATGGAAATGGGCCATCAGGAAGGAATTCTTCCCGGAGAGGGTGGGAGGCACTGGGACAGGTTCCCAGAGAAGCTGTGGGTGCCCCATCCCTGGCAGTGTCCAAGGCCAGGCTGGATGAGGCTGGGAGCACCCTGGGCTAGTGGAGGGTGTCCCTGCCCATGGCAGGGGGTGGCACTGGGGGGGGCTTTAAGATCCCTTCAACCCAAACCATTCCATGATTCTACCACCACTCAGAGCAAAGCCCACGGGCTCAGAGGTATTCAATCTCTCTGCAGTGTGTCTGAGGTTTTTCTTTACCAGTGACGACTCTCCAATAAAACTCTGTAACTGCAACTTCATATCCACAAAATAAATCAATTTTAACTGCAGAGCCCAAGTATGTGAGCATTCTGGCAAGAACTGGGAACAGATAGGCTCCTTCTCATAGCCCCACGGCAGTGAAAGCCATGACAGACTGAGGAAGATATGCTCACAAAGTCAGGTCTCACACCAGTGCTCATATGGAAATGATTTGTTCAAAATACTGTGGTATTGCAAACCCAGCCCAGCAAACAGCAAGGTCACGACAGCGTTGTTCGTCATGGCATCTCCTGTAAAATCCTACTCATTCAGCATCCTTGACTGCCAGGCCCCCACTGTTAAATCTAATGTTTACAGCTGAGCACAAGAGCCACCCCCAGTCACTGCTCATTGTTCCTATGGTTCTAAACGCCAGGAATCGGGCCGTGTCCTCCTGAGCGCTGCAACCTTACCGCCACAACAGCTGCCTAAACACCAGCATGGACACTGCCCACTTGCTACTTACAGTAACAAGCAACAACAGCTTATTCGTCACTAACGCTGTGAGAGGTTTTACCCGAGCGTTTGTTTCCCGACGCAAACGTAAAAGCTTGCCTTGGCCACAGGACGCTGCGAAGAACGAGATGGAATCAACAGTGGGAGAAAAAAGTCGAGGTTGGGTTGTTACTCCCAGCAGTGCACAGGTGGCGTTACGAGCGCCGTGCCAAAAGGGAGCTGCTCGTGCCGCAACCCAGCGGAGACGGATGGCAGGGATCGGCCCCTCTCTTCCACCTTCCCCATCTGCGAGCAGACGGATCCAGAGAATTCGTAAGCGCTCCCCAGAAGAGGACGGTTGCCGCTGCTGGACTGTCACTCCAGACCACCTGGAGACTGCACCGTGTCGCCAGGAGACGAGCACGGCCCAAGTCCCAGGGGCTCAGGCTCCGAAGCACGCTTGGCTCTTCAGGCACTTTCTTTAAACGTTCTCAGCAAACAGAACGGGTAAGAGACTCCTTTCGTGCGCGCAAAGCCCATTGCAGAGGGACGAGAGCTGAACGGGGAAATCCAAAACTTAGTAAAGCTTTCTTAGGTAACGTTTTGCTGAGGTGACACTTCTGGATTACAACTTCCACCAAAATCCACACCCCAAGTAAAACACCGTCACTGGAACAAGCTCACCAGAGGCGGGGTCACGGCCCCAAGGCTGTCCATGCTGGAGAAGCCTTCGGACAACGCTCTTAGGTACATCCTTCAACTTTTAGGTTGCCCAGTGCGGACTCGGGAGTCGGACTTGGTGGGCCCTTCCAGCTCAGGATATTCCATGGTTCTACACACGTTGTTGGGCAAAGAGGAAAGCAGCCCCAACAGCTGCAGTTAAAAGCTTCGTGAGCAGCATCACAGTAACTGCAACACCTCCTCACGTCTACCGCGCTTTTCTCACAAACTGCCGGCAGCAGTGCTCAGAAACGCTCCGGGGTGCGTTTGAAGGTTGGGGCCGTATGATTTGCAGTGAACCTCACCTGCGAGAACCATCAGGGTTACTTCCCTGTTAGATGGGAAAACTACACCTTGACTCCATCTTTGCCTCAGTGAGCTCACTACTGAGCAAGGGGATGGTCCCACGTGGGGAGAGGCAGAGGGAAGTGCCGGGAGCGAGGGGATGCTGGCTGTGTCCGGTGCCAGGAGGCATCAGCAGCAAGGAGAGGGAAAGCATCGCTGCTGCCGGACAATTGCCACGTGTGACCAAGCAAAGGGCAGGGGACTCCTCGGGTGTCCGGGCAGCCTTAGAGTAAGGCACCGGGACAGGCAGGTCTTTCACAGAGATGCGACTCGTCACAGCCACAACGAGCAGAACCCAGCTCATTACAGCCCTGGCATCAGCGGGGGTCCTGCACATGCATTTTTCCCTCAAATGTACCTCTGCCATCTAATTAATTAGCAAATAATTAGCCTAAATTTTGGCAGGCCTTCAAGCGGTCGCAGCTTTCCATAGTGGGTAGGGATTTCTAACAGCTCGTTGCTGTCCGCTCACTGAAATGCACAGTGAAACATGGGCAAGGGAAGGGATTAAGTCAGAGACTTCGTAGCATCAGGGGTGGGCCAGGGCTGAGCACCCTCCAGGGACCCACCCACCGCTGCGGACAGTCAGGGATCAGTCAGTGCTTCCCCACACTTCGTGGCAAACACTTCCATGCCCCACAAGGGGCCTTGTTCGCTGATAAATACCAGATTGCCTCAACATGGCTGTTCTGGGGCTTAAATTTCCTGAAAAATGCAGCTTTTATTAAAGATAATTAAGCATTGTTTTCTTTGGGGTGAGTCACTGCGCTGCGCCGTGTACCGCTTGCACAGTTTGGAAGATCAGTATGATGATACCAGGGAAATACAGTCATTTTGATTACCACAGCAAGAGCAAGGGCAGCGAGCTTTGTCCTTAGATTTCACAAGGAACATCTATTATTACTCCCATATCAACAGAGCCGAGCCCTGAACATATTCATTCCTTCCTCGGGGCTCCTCGGGAATACTGGGATACCTATTGTTCCACCCCACTTGCTGGGTACGACAGCTTTGCGGCTCACCCACTCAACATCAATCCACAGTGACTTCAGGAAACTACTAGGACATTTTAGCCAGTTGCCTTGTAGCAAGACGTAGTCACTCGTGAACAGCAAGGATGAAACTCCACCCCCAGTGAGGCCTAAGCATCTCCGTAGGCCCTTCTTCAGGAACGCCACGTTGGAGAAGCCAAGATGCATAAGTCTCGTAAAAGGAGGTTTTGTGACACCGATAAGGGTCTGTTGACGTTAACAGAGACTTTGCTGCCTTTTACCCAATGGAGCCCAGTCCCTGCCACCCTTCCAGCAGCAACGGCAGGATTCACCTCCAGCCACCCAGAGGAAAGGGACACAGCTAATTTAGGGCACATCCACCTCAAACACAAAGGCAGGGTTCTAGTTCACACCGCAGATGCTTCTGGCACGTGATGTGGAGGCGTTAAGCCAAAGCAGACCCATAAATAATGTGGCTTTCACCTCAGTTAAGATGCCCAGCTAATGCCCTGGCAGATGTAGCACCCTGGGTCACAGATACACCAGGGTCCACCCCCCACAGCTCAAAAGCTGCACCAAAGTCAACCAAATGAGCTAATCAGCAGCATTTGAAGATCTGGCCTGCCATTTTTCAGTTGTCTTTAGCTTTACGTGACTGAATTTCTATTAATTTCAAGATCTTGTGCCTAATGCAAAGAAAAAAAAATCTGCCTTTTAAGAGAAAACAAGTGTCTTACTCAAAAACGACCGAGCAGCCCCGCAGCGCCGCAGAGAGGCTCTGCTGGAGCCTTTCCTTGTACTTTGTTCCCACACGTTTCATTCACGCATGAAGAAACTCTCACTCTGGTGGCTAAATGTCGCTCAGGCCTGTAAAACCTGTAGCAACACGCTAAATCCAAACTAATAAACCAGCAGATTCCGTTCCACTTGCCCCAGGTTTTCTGAAACTGCCGTGGTCTGACCTCCAGCGGATGAGCAGGACTATGAGCATCCGTCTGAGCGGAATCTGCTCCGTAACACGAACATCACCTTTCCTGAAGGAGGGAGTGAACCTCAAGCTGATAATTCTGGTTTGCAACACGTGCAGCGGCTCACGGCGGGCAGCAGTGCAAGTTTTCGGAGCGCGTCTGCTTCCGGCTGAGGAAGCTGCCGAGGGATTGTTGTGGAAAGCGAAGTCCTTGGTTCCCTCTTGCATGTCTGGATACCAGAGGACCTCAGGGCTTTACAAGTCCTTGAAACGATGGACCAATAGCTTTCTTTGTTAAGGCAGCGAGAAAATGGAGACGGAAAAATGAGGGGTCTTCTAGAAAAATTATTTTAGTTGTTCTTCATGATTATAGAAAGTACGAAGACATACAGAAGAGTGAGATTCCTCGTGGAAAACTATGAACTATCTCTAAAACTCAATCACCTACAAACCCATCTGTGTTGGTGACACAGGTTTTCAGATGGGCCCTGTTCGTTTCCACGCGATGAAATCACAGGGGTTTCTCTGGGGCGGGTTTCTCAGCCTAACTTTCATTCCTAATAGCTACAATAAATTATTTTGACCACTTTCTGGGTTCCAGGCTGCCACAAATTATCCAAACCAGACTACTGGAATAGAACACTTCAAAGCTTATCATTCCTGCAGAGTATTTTGATTCTTTTATTCAACTACATTTAAATGGGGGGAAAAAATCACAAGGGCAGCTTCCGTGTGGTTTCAAGCCAAGAGTCCCCTGCTTCCAGCCCCTGTCATGAGTTAAAGCCGTACTCATTAACCCAAAGCACTAAGCTCAAACGTTAACATCTTTGGCTTGAACCTGACTCCCGGCCGTGGCAGCATCCCCGGAAGGGCACTACCCAGGACCTTCTCTGGCGCTGGCAGACGCACAGCGCCCTAAGGCCCCACGGACAGTGCTGCTGCCCGGGAGCTGCCCGCCTGCACTTCGTTTCACACAAAAGCACAAACACCAGGTGCCGCAGCCTCACCGAGCCTGTGCCGACAGTTACACTGGAGCCCCACTGGAAGGACTGGGAATTCCCTCTGGGATGAAGGCAGGCGCAGAAGGAACGGACACACGGGTCATGGATTTCTAACAACCCCTCCTTAGCAGCGTCACCTGATTTTCTCAATACCTCTTTGCCTCTGCTGTCCCACCCAGCCCCTCCAGCACGAACCAAGGTGCCGTTATTGCCCCAGGGCTGCCTGGGGTTCCCTGGTGACACAGGGGTCACGGTGGCAGCAGCATTTTCTGACAGTTACCGCACAGCCGTGCCCACGACAGCGCCACGTTCCCCCGAATCTGAAGCAGGAAATGATTTTTGAAGTGTTGTGGCACCTCACCAAAGCGATTCAGCACTGTCAGCGTTGGGTATTCCGTTGTATTCTCCAAACCTTGATAAGAGCCCCAACAGTTTCAGTGCAAATTCCCTGGAGTACGTGTCTGATAGCATGGAAATGGAATTTAACCGCTGTTAGCTGATGACGCATCACTCGTGAGAGAACACTAGATGAAGTGATAGGGCACTGTTTGCTAAAAGAAAACCAACTTCTGCCAATAATCATAAAAATACAATTGTGCAGGTGTTTAATACAAGTCCCAGTAGCTAAAGGAGGAAAAACCAGCCAGTAATCCCATCGCAAAGACCGGATGGGGGTACGCTCCGCGGCCCCACGAGCAGAGCTGCAGCTGGGATGATGCCCCGTCCCCAGGGTACCACGTCCCATCGCTGCCACCGCATCCCGGGGCACACTGCACATCCAGGTCATGCCGTGCAAGTGTTAGGGAAGGCTCACATCGCCCAACAGCTGGGCTTGCAAAGGCAAAGCTCTGACTCCAAAACGCGAGGTTGCGTGGTTTTGTTGACTGGCGAAACCCCACACTGTCACGCAACACACAAAGGCGGCCAAAACAAGTATCTACAGAAAAGACTTGCAAAATAATTTTCACTGACGGCAGAACTGCAGAAAATCCCAACCCTCTGGGTACGCATACAGAATGACCAGTCCCAGAAACAAACCACCAGCCCCGCGTGCTCTGCTCTCCGCACCGATCCAGCCTGCCAAGACTTCCAGAGAAATGTTTATTTAAAAACATGCTGATTCATCAACAGCGGTGTTTTATGGAGGGAAAAAGGTCAGTTATGACAAATTGCCAGTTTCAATATCCAGTTCCAATTCCACTTGCAATAGTCGAAATGAAAAGTTCCAGCTTTTTTTTCAAAGCCAGCTTTCCCTATGAAAATGTGATCGCTTACAGTAGAAGTGCAAGGAGAAATGAAATTCAGAACAACATAGTTTAAAATGTTCTAAGCAAGTGATTACAACCATCTTCGTATTTTTATTTTCACATCCTAACCGCATATCCAGAAAACTGGACAGTGCTCTGAAGTCTTTTCTCATGGTTTGTTCCCTGCAGCATTCTCCCAAGTACCACCAACAGCTGTCAAAGCTTCCCGTTGGCACAACTGAGACGGACACAGAGGGCTCCCAGTGCCAGGAGCCACGCAGAGACACCAAGGCCGTCCCCTGCTAGTGCTCCATCCCAGCGTGACGCACGGAGACAGTGCTCCGAAACTCCCTTGGCATGTAAAAGAAAGTCTGTTTCGCCTCCCTGGAGCATCCACTTTGTTCCCTCAGTAACAGCCTGATGCCATGCTGTTGCTAATTAAAATTTGCTCCTTCTTCCTTCCTCTGCCTGCCCTTTCCGTCCTCCCTGCAGGGCAGAGCGGGTTAGCCAGGCTGCGCAGGGAGCCTGCCCCTCCTGGGGTCACCCTGTGGCAGGGCTGGGGGCTCCTGGCACCCTCCGGACACCTCCACCACTGCCGTGATGGTACAAAGCGGTTCACAGCTTTGTAAAATTGCGCGGTGCCGTCAATCCGGGGCAGCGTGTGTTGCTCCAGACCACTGGCCGCAGCAGCCCCAGGACAGAGAAGCTGTGGATGCCCCATCCCTGGGAGTGTCCAAGGCCAGGCTGGATGAGGCTTGGAGCACCCTGGGCTATGGAAGGGGTCCCTGCCCGTGGCAGGGGGTGGGGGTGGGGGGCTTTAAGGTCCCTTCCCATCCAAACTGCAAAATCTGTGATTCTGTGAGAGCAGCCTGGGCTGACCGTCCCTCGCTGCTCATTTCAATGAAGCAGCGAGACCTGATCAGCCTCTCCGGTAACTCCCGGTAAAACAGCATCACGGGGGCCCTGACAGCATTCGCCAAAGCTTCTCTCTGTGACTTTAAACAAAACCAGGAAACACCGAAGGAGAGGAGGCATGGGGTACGTTTGCAGGTCCAGGTTTAAGGCAACTTAACTCCTCCTGCACTAAAATCCCCGCGTTCCGTTGCTCAGCAGAGCAGGAAGGTCCCTTTGTTCACGGGGATGTGCTGGCGTGTCCCGGCTGTCTCTGACAAAGCCCACCTACCCACCCCGAACACACACGCCGGGGGGGCCTCTCCCACACGTCCCGAAACACGCCCGTGGCTCCCCACGACGATCCGTACCAAATGGGAGGAAAAACCACCCGAGGGAACTAAACCAGAAAAAGGCAGTAGAATAGAAAGGGTGTCTCGCCCCCCAGGTACTCTTTCACACTCTAACAAACATTCGCCTTCCACAGGACGGCAATCTGGAAAGCTCCGAGCATCAGAGAAGGGACAGAGCCAACAGAAGGATCATAAAGTTAAAAAGTCTCTGTTAATCAATGACAAATTTAGTACTTGTTGCTACAATTACAAAGATAATAGTTCCTTTATGTCAGTGCCTTCGGTTTTGCAGCTGGAAAATAGCTTTGAAATTCAGCATTTCAAGTAACAGAAATTAATAGGAGGTCATTTCTACCAGAGAAATTTTAGGGGCCCATCCTCTCTAATCATCATTAAAAACTAAATCCACAGGAGAAGAGGCACTTTACTGATTGTCAAGTGGAAGCTATTATTCATTTGATGAAGCTCTTGGCACAGTGCCATTTATTCTGCTGTAGAGCCTGCTGGTTGCTCTACTTCATCTCATGCAATCAAGGTTGTTTCTGCCTGCCAAGAGTTATTTATAGAGTGGAAAAAAAAAACCCAATATGTTCTCTTGCTTCAAAAACAAGTTTCAAACTTTCTAACCGAACAACTGCTTCCCTACTGCCCAGCGACATCCTTTTATTTTGAGCCCCATTTGTACAAAACCAAAAGCATTTCACCTTCCCTAAACCATGGAAACGATTCCTGTGCCACGCACGTTTTCAATGAGAAATCCACTGATTGTCTCAAGCGAGGTTCTGCATCGCCAAACACCCCTACCAGCAGGGAGCCCGCTTCACCGTGCCAGCCCCCCGGCCTCTGCCAGCACCAGGGGGTGTCCGAGCACCCCCGTCATGGACCGCTTCACTGGTCCGACACACCCACACCTACAGGGCAGGCAAATGCTGCTGATGGGGACACTGTGCCCGTCCTCACTAGGCTGCCAGGGTAACGAGGTGGATGAGGCATCCAGGCTGAGGGAGGGTCACTTCTACCCCAAGACGTGATTCTCCAGCACCCAGATGCAGTGGGATCTTTACACCCACGCAGGGTTTGCCACGGTGCTGTGGAAGGGCTTTACGGCCCCTTCCATGAGCAAATGACCTTAAATTCCTAAGCAAAAGCTCAAAGCCTCTTTTTGACCTCAAGGGCATTTAAATCAGGAATCCTGAGTGCTTGAACTGAAATACATGAAAGCACAAACAGTCCTTAAAGCGACCGTAGTGCAGCTCCAGTAGCGCTAAAGCAGGAGCGGTGTCATCTGTGTATGACGCCAGCACCAGCCCGTGGAGGTCTCTGTTTTTTACCGGCGGCCCCGTGCAGAGCTCAGGCTAAACCCCTTGGAAGGGGGAAAGCGGGTTTCACACACAGTAAGAGCGCGAGTCTCACCAACACTCCAGGAGCAGAACAATCCACGTGTAACAGCAATTCTACAGTTCAGTTCTGGTTAGTTCAGCTCCGTGAAACAGAACGCCAACCACGGACCTTTCCACTCCGGAGAGCGTTGTTAATCCTCCGTTTCCAGAACCGTTAACCCAGGCAGGGCTGTCGGAGCTCCCTCCCTGCGGTTCCGACGCCTCCACTCGCACCGGACAGCACCTTATTCCCTGGGTGTTCCCCCTGCTAGCGCACAGCCATTCCCTGAACAAATCCGTCACTGGTACGCCCTTCCCTCTCCCCCTCGGGACTTCATACCCAGCAACCGCAGCACAGCCCCTGCGCGTCTCCTTCACCCCTCCAGCGGAGCCCGGGCTGTTCTCTCAGCCCCCCCAACACGAGGTCTCCCCGGTGCCAGCTGGTTTGGTTTGCGTGGGGGCAACCAGCGAGGCATCGGTGCGGCAGCCCCGGCTCTCAGGGCTCCCAAAGCTCGTGTGGGGACTAACGAGGATGATTAAACGGGCCCTGGCTCTAAGCTTTTATTACTGGAATCCTTTAAAACCTCAGAGACAAAGAGCAGGGATCTGACTCCCGAGCACCATTTCCTAAAGGAAACCCCAACCACACGCAGAAATGCCGTTTTCCAACTGTTTCTGTTCCTTTGGACCAACACGAGGTTGGACACAGGTTAGTGGCTCTTCAGTTGAACAGAATTCCCAGGACATACGGGCTACCAACCAACGGCTGTCGCAGGGCTGCCAGGAAATCCTTTCAGTAACTGAAGTGTTGCGCGATTGTTAGCCAATTTCCAGGGATTTTATACATAATAAGCAAACCGCATTAGTAGCTCTTGATTTAACAACCCCCCTGAATTATGCATTTGTGTAATGACAAGTACTGTAGGCAACAGTGACACAAGTATGCAAATTTTATGTAAAATCTAGTTTGCATATGGCGAAACACCCATCCCCCATATAAAACACGGGCTGATTCCAGGGCAGCGTTTTCCGCAGGTACGACCTTCCGAGGCACGGCACACACCGCACCACTCGGTGGAGCAAACACGGGGTTCGAAAATAACCAGCAAAACTATTATTCTGACTGGTCTGTGAAAAAGAGACCAATCAAGCACTGGAGAATCGTGTGTGGTTTAAGGATTGTGTCTCCAAGGTGGTTTTCCCATTGGATGACATGCCAAACCCCGGACACCAAAATGGGTTATGCCGAAGAGCAAATACCAGTCATTAACTTTCCTGTGGTTTAATAATTACACCTCTTCCTGGGGATGTGATTAAACCACACACAGCATTAGAAAACAGAGGGAATTAAGTCAATATGCCTCGGAGCTGAAGGGTAAGTGAATGTGTATAGCAAAAAAAGCGGGATCAGATGGCTGGATGTGTGTTTTCCAGGTCTGTACAGCAGTGCAACACACGAATGCAATAAGAATAACATCATTACCAGATGTAGGGGCACCCGGCCCCTCCCGAGGGAAAGGCAGCATTGCATTACAGACACGAGGGGCACCGAGATCAGCAGAGACCTGGCCCCCCACCGCGAGCCCCGGCTCTCTGGATGGAAGGATGGCTCCTTGCCCAAACATTCGGGTCCGCTGGCTGCTTCAGCACTGGTGCTGGGCTTTATATTCCTCCCTGGAACACTGGGAAAAAGCACCTGAAATGCCTGGCAGGGTAGTGCCACCTCTTAAACACCTAAATACAGCGAAAGCGGAGCCCGTGGAAGGACGTGCTGGGCACAGGGACGGACGCCCTCACCCACCCGTGCCCGGCTGAGGACAAGCTGAATGTTCAGCCTCCCCTGTTCACCCTGAGCTCAGCGCTGCAGCGGCAGAAACATTCCCCATCAGCACAGATCTGCCTTACAGTCACCCCATGGCACTGTGAGGTGACATAAGCTGGAAGAAATGGCGTGTCTGAAGAGCTGCACTAAACAAAGACTCTCCTATTTCTCCAATTTTTTAACTGGAATAACTCCAGGAAATTCACTCGAGGTACTTCAGGGTGGGAAGTGAGAAAGGGGGGAAAACCAGTTCCTCCGTTTCCCGCCCTGCTCGTAAGACAGAGCTGTACCGCACCCTCGCAGGGGGACACCCACGCTCACCAAAGCACCTACAATGGAAATAACGCATTTGCAGTGTGATACTGCCAGGGAGAGTTTTCCAGCCCCACTCTGACACTTCCCTAATCCCCCTGTTTCTCCCAGCCCACTTGCCTGCCAACCCACGGCCTCGCCTTCGAGGCTGAGGATGAGTGTAGCAGCAGGGGAGGTGGGAGGAGTGCTCCTCCTCCATCACCCGGCTCATGTTGGGTAGCTACACCACGCTCCCACAGGAGAGCAGCCGGCAATTATCCATCGGGTCTGGGTCTGAACCAGTGACTGGGACTTGGGCTGCCATTTGCCAAGCCATCCAGCACTGCCTAATCTGAGCAGAAGTTTTGCTGCCAAACGTTAGTGGTCCTCAGCGACTGCAATTCTTAATTTTTAAAACACTGCCATTACTGAAAAGACAAATGTTCTCGCAGCAAAGTTTCTTTAAAAAAAAGGTGGTGATGTAAATATTACTTTCCCTTTTCCAGAGAAGACAGTTTCATAACAGCTGGCAGAAGCTGATGCAAGCAAAAAGCAGCAAATTAAAACAGGTAAAAATTCGATATTTGTCTCCAAACACCTTCTGGCTTCATCAGACCCACTGCTAAGACACAACACACCCCTATCTTCAGGCTTAGAGCAAATTTCTCGGCCAGGACAGCTCTTCTAATAACAAGTCTTTCGCACTGACCACGCTGTCAGGGCACGTGTGGGGAGGGGATGGGGAGAGGACTTGGCCTAAAGCTGTTGCAACCAACAAGCCAACGGGGTTTGGCAAGCTTAGAGGGATGCTGGCTCAGAAGGCCAAATTAATTGGCTTTGCTGGAGCAACATCAGGGAGGAATTCACGACCAAGGCATTTCAGTCGTGAGTCACTGGGCTCCGATGCCGCCATCCGGTTTTGGACAACTCTCCTGCTCAAGGCCACGCTCCTGGGAAGAGCGTGGCAGGGCTGTGCCAGAGTGGGCACCGTCAGCGACCCGTGGCTGGCCAAGGGCCGCGTCCAGCACCTGGGGCTGGGGAAACGACAAACGTGACAAAGCTTTCCTTCTCTTTGAACATTTTTCTTCAACAGTTATGGGGGTTTCTCTGAAATACCCAAGGAGAAGACATGCCATGTTTCTCAGTGGTAACACCCCCCAAACTTAACTGTAGGTGACTATTCCCTGTGTAAACCTGCACTTCAGCAGAGGAAGGAAACAGCAGGTTTACTGAAGCACGTTGCAGCCGTCTGCTGGGGGGAGGTGGAAAGCAACTGCCCTTGCAACACTTGTTTCTTCTGGGTTTACATTTTCCTCTGTTCACTTCATCTGTCTTTACCTAAACCCTCTAGTTTTTCTGGCTTTTGCCCATCTGATTCCTTCCTCCACCCCACTGCGGGGCGAGGGGAGTGAGCAGGAGGCTGGTAGGTGCTTAGTTCCCAGCAGCAGTCACCCCCTCAGACTCTCTCCAACGCGGGTCTCTTCCCCCACCCTCTTGGCTCATCAGCCATCCAGCATCTGCCCACGAGGCTGAAATCGTATTTATGGGAGGCTTGGACAAAGCACTGTTTATTATGGTACCAGTCTGTGACCAAGAGGTTCAAAATATATTTTAAATTACCTTTTTCTTCTTTTTCCAGTCTCAGGGCAGACTTGATGGAGAAGCTCTGAATTTCCCTCAGAGAAATACCTCTAGGGCTCATTCTGGCTCTGCTGCAAATTCTCTTGGGCTCTGGCTCTTGAGCTCTCACTACTCAGGACCTGGCTGGGCATCAGTTGGGGGCGGAGGAGGGAGCTGTTGCGTCATTTGGCTTATTTTCCATTATTTTCAATACACAGTAGTAGTGGTACTATTATTTTCATTATATGTTATTAGTAGCAATATTAGTAGTATTAGTGTTAGTATTATTAGTATCTCTATTTTATTTATTTATATTCGATTATTAGGTTGTTCTTATCTCAGCCCACAAGCTTCCTTGTCTTTTCGTCCAACGCTCCTCCTCACTGGAGGGGGGGAGGTGAGCGAGTGGCTGCTTCCTTGCTGGCTGGGATTAAACCATCACAGTCTGCCATACAGATTCTGCCTAGTTTTTACACCTTTGTTTTAAAGAAATTCCAAAGCTCTTCCACAGGCAAAGAAACCTCCAGACCAACACAAGCAGAAAGATCTGGGCCCTGTAATTGTCAGTAGCGTTAGCTCTCTGATCTCTATCAGGAAAGTTAAGAGTCTCCCATGATGATACAATTCCTGGTACTACTTATCTCTCTAACCACCCTGCTGGGATCTCTCTCCATTTCCAAACCCAGCCCTGAGGGCCTACAGCGGACACCCTGCCCTACCCGAGGAAAGCCTCTTGTATCGTCCTTTCCCAAAATGACTGTGTCTCAGACTGCCTTCTGTCCACATTAGCCTTTCTTTGTTCCCTACTCACCAGGCTCTCAGTGCAGCGCTGCCCCAGGCAAACACACGCATACTCCCCAGGGGATGAGAACTTGCTACCACGTCAACCCCAAGCCAACTGCTCCTGGTCGCTGCTCCCAGGCTTCTGCTTTGAATGTGCTGGCTCTCCCGACCACTGAAAGCCACTGACTTCAACATCAAGTTGTAGGAGAGAGCCCCACGGGTGGAAGAACGAGAGGGGTCCCACTGTCCGAGCCGGTGCTTCCCACCAGCTGGCACAGCAACAGCACTTCGGGCAAAATCGCAGCTCTGCGTAAAACCCCAGGCTCCTATTGCCTGACGTGTCAGGAGGAGATCTCTTCAGTATGCCGAAGCAGGTCCCTGGCTGGGTTAGTTCTATTCACAGAGTTCCCACGGTAAGGCAGCACTGTGGTTTAACGCGCGCGGACAGCAGCCATGAAAAAATGTAATATGGGAATGGAGGAAAACGTCGGTGGTGAAAGCACTGCGGATACACATTGTTTCCCTGGTGGAAAAGAGAAATATTTTGCACCAGATGCATCTGTTGTGCCATTTATTCAAATTGTAGGGGTTGCACCAGGGGTGAAATGGGCCCTGCCCCCAGCATCACTGATGGGTATTTCACACATCTGCTGCGTATAACGATTATTTTTGGACAGTTTAAATTGTCAGCAGCTGAAGATTGCATTTCTGTGTCTTGGGAAGAGCGAAGAAGCCAGGGCTGGTCACCCCGGCAGCTGCCTGGTGCAGACCACAACCACAACATTTCCCTTAACAGCTGGGCATACGGACCTGGGTGACACGGATGTTGTCCTTCAATACACTCTCCATCCTAGGATATATTGCAACAGGTCTCCATGGATACTCAAGGACCCATGACAGTATCACAGACAGGTCTTCTTTCCCAAGAGCTCCTTTCTTTAAGGACGTGGACCTTCACAGTCACATGGAATTGGAGAGGTTTATAGACATGGAGCTTTACGCCTTCTCTCAGTGCCAAAGGCGGGATGCTTTGTGTGGAGGGCTATCCCCAGGAAAGCTCAACACACCCAGTACTCACTGAGAATTACAAAGCTCAGCTGGATGGGAAGCCTTGTCTTGCTTCAAACCAAATCCCCTCCTTGTAACTAGCCGAAGGGCAGGCACTGAAGTCAGCCATCGGACACAATTCCAATCATTGCTTTCCCTCCCAGCCCGACAGAGCAATTTCTCCTGTAAACTCATATTTAAAAAAAAAGAAAAGCCATCTATCTCCCATCTGCTTTCTGTTTCTGCTGCTCCTCTGGTGAGTCATCCCAGAACTCCCTGCCAAGCAACCACGGCAGGCAGGAGTAGAGCTCACTTCCAGGAGAAGGCAAAGGGAAGCCAGAGAGCCTGAAGTAACGATACGTTGCGCTGGCAACGGACATTCGCATCGTTACCGGCACCTCAGTGTCGCTCCTCAGCCCCACAGTAACGTCAGACGTCAACGAGCGCAGAAGGCATTGGCAGGGCACTGCAAGTGGACAAAAGGACGGCCAGAAACGGAAAGGGGAGCATATTTTGGTAAGATAGGAAAAGATGATCTCAAGCACTCCTTGCAGTCTCCCTTGCCATGGTTTTTGGAACAAGGAAATCTTTTTCATTATATATATTCAAAGTGCATAACATGAGGAGCCCTAGTCCTTGGCTGCAGCTTAAAATGGACCAGCCATGTTTATCATTGGTACTAATCACACAGCACAGTGCCTATGGGAATAGTGTTGCAGAGTCAAAAGAGCCGTCCTCCGCTACGACAGAACCGGACACACAGGAAGAATTCTGTCTGACAGTGCAGAGAGCCCCCTTGCCCTGAGGAATTCTGCCGAAAATGACGGTGCCGGTGCTGCCCTGGTCTCCAGCTGCCGGAGCAGGAAGCCAGGGGCTTGGAGCTGTTCTGCTGGAGGCTGCATTCTCCAGAGCCCCATAGCGTGGGCGGATGGGCACACACTTGAGCATGAGGGAGCTCTGCGGGCAGCAGGAAAAAGGACAGGGCAGGAGATGGTCAGGGCTCAGAAGGACTAAGCCCTTAAACTATGAAATGGTACCGCCAAAGTCAGACCATGGGATTTACTCGGCCTTGCTGCAGCAAGGTCTTTGAAGGGGCAGCTTTAAACAAGCAAGTTGTCCCAGGCAGCAGAATTCTCACTTTTCAAGTGATTTTAAACAAGGACAAAGACTTCTAACCTTCAGTGACAGTTTATCAACAGCTAAAACAGATACGGAATTCCTCACAGAGAACACAGCAATTCCAGCACAACGGACCACAGGCGCCCATCCCATGAAGGTCCAAAGGCACATCAGTCTATTTGATAGATTTGTCTATTATAAATGAATACAGATTATAATATAAATGCAAATTATACATAAACAGATGTCTATTTGATAGAAAATTAATACACCATTTTTAATGAAGATACCTGTCTCTGAAGTTCCTCTGACCACTGAAGTAGGAATGCAATTTATTCCGTCTTGAGACCTAACCAGGAGACTTAAAAACACCCAAACAACCAACTATTTCACTGAATACAAGAGTCATTTCCCACCCCTATTATCGAAATCACATGTACTTAAGGCATAAGCAAGGGCATAACCAAGGAAGAGTGAGTAGCTGAAATGCTTTGACTGTCCTGAGTGAGCTGCAATGCTGGACTGTCTTCATCTGCAAGACACTGAAGAATTAACTCAAAGACGCATTTCATGTTTTCAGTTTCTTGCAAGAATCAGACTCCTCAAAAATTCAGTTGCCTTCTACTGCTGTCAGTATCTCCTCTACCTGGACTGTCGCCTTAATTTGCAAAATACCCGCTAATCATAATTAACGAGATCACTAAGGTAACTATAGTTTATTAGAGGATGTCATTTTTAACCAGCCATCAGGCCACACCATAACTTCTACATCCTGTAATTTACTCTGCCAAATGGCAAGATTAATTAGCAGTCACTGTCACTGAAGGGGAGGCATACATAATTGTTCCTGGAGAAGTCCCCCAGCATAGGACCCACACTGATCAGACACATCTGCAGACATGACCCAGTGCCTGAAAGCACAGGAGCGCTTCCAGTGATACACCACAGGTGACACACATCTGTGCTTCTTCCCATACAGCCGTTTCAAGGGCTACCCCTCGTGTTCAGTGCAATAACCAGCTCTTTCTAACCCAGTCTGCAAACAGCAACAAGGAAAAAGACAGGATTGTTAACTTTTGAAGGATTGCATTGCTTTTTTGATTTAATATCACTTATTTTCCCTCTTTCTCCTGTATTCTGCTTTCCTTGTAAAAAACCTGTCCCCCACAGGCAGCAGGGTCCTGCCGACAGCAGCACAACCCAACAGCTCCTGTACTTCTCTAGGCAGAGGCTGCTGAGCCCCGGGGGAGTACCACGGCGAGGTGTCCGGGCACCCGCACGCGGGAGCTCCGCAGCCAGGGCAGGTCAGACTGGACTTTAAAATGGAGATGCCTAAAACAAGAAAAACACTTGATGGCAAACATTTCATTCATCTAAGAAGTTTCTGATTGTTCTTGTGCAGCAGCCTAAAGTTACTCCTGCTCTGTACGCAGTGCCAAGCAAAACCACCGATTCTGCTTGTGTTCTGGATTAAAACACATAAAAAATTGTGTTTTACAGAACAGTTTCTTGGGCTACTTCCACAGTTACACTTAACCACATGTATTGCACATACTCATTTCCTCCTGAGGTTTGGAACTACGCAGCGTGTGTGCATGGATACTCTCATCTCGAGCGAAGCCACGCCAGTCACACAGACCCGTGAATGCAAAGCTCAAATGCTGAATTTCGCCAAGTTCTCCTATGAATCCTGTTTAAACAAAGGGGGTTTTACAACGTATGCTCTGCAAGAAGGGATTTTTCTAGCGCATTCTGGGATTAGCCTAAAGGAAGCGTGAGACAATAGATTTTACCATTTTAATAAACATGTGATTCCCTGGGGAAATTAGAAAATAAAACCGAGCAGTTGTCATGGTCTGTACGCCAGATTGCTTCTCTTGGTCTGCCCTGTTACTCCGTCTCTGTTCCCTGCAGTGCTCTGCACAGGCAGGGCTGTGGCTCCAGCCAGCCCCAGAAAACCCACGGAGGGCAGCAGCCATGAGGGCAGCCCAAGGAAATGGTCGCTACTTGGCAGCACCAGCCATGCCCCAGGGTCCCCACCCTGTCCAGCACAGCCAAGGAGGGCAGCGGAGCAGCCCTGTCCTCTGCCCGCAACCCAGCTGCCAGCCTCAGCAGCGGTGGCCTGGGCCTGGGGCCTGCCCGGGGCATACACGGGCTGCCCAGCCTGCCCGGGCCCAGGGCTGCCCCCTGGCAGCTGCACACCTGGTCCCCAGACCTGCGAGGCTGTGGGCCAGGGCACGGGCGGGCTGAGCCCCGGGCTGGAGCAGAGCGACAGCGGCTCGGCAGCCCCTCCACACCAGGCTGGCATTGGCTACCCGTGCTGGAGCAGCCACTGCGAGGCGAAGGGCCGGAGCCCTGCGTCACCCACGGCCTTGCCTCGCCTCCCATTCCCCTGCCGTGTTTCACCCTGCCCTGTACCTTGCCGCCCATGCCTGCCGGCTCCTCTCCCTCGGAGCCAGGTACGGGCTGCAGGACTGCTCTTCTCCGTAATTGCACCCACACCCGCCTGGGAAGCCGAGTTCTATAAATATTGACACAGAATTATACATAACAAAAATAGTTGTCACTTTCGCTTCCGGCTGTGTTAGGTTTCCCCTTCGGGGCACCAGGCGCCTGTTTGGGTGAGGGCGGTCATTAGCAGCCCAAACAAACAGGGTTAGAAGGCATGGGTTCAGATAGGATGGTGACACAAGCGAGTTTAAAAACAGACCCCGAGCGGTGCTGACAGCCACGCGCAGGCAGCCACCGAGCAGAACAAGGCACCCTGCTCCCTGGCACCCCTGTCCGGCATGGGATGCCCGGCCAACTCCGCTCATCCGGCGCAGCTTGGAGAGAGCGCTCACCAGGGTAGGCGCGGGGTCACACCAGCCTACTCGCTGTCTTGGCCTGACTAGGTTTAAACAAAGAGCAGTTCTTCCTGCTCTGTGCTTCCTAGGGAACAGCCCCCAGACTGAAGTTTGAGTGCACGTACAATCCACACAAGGAGTCTCAGAACAGCACCACCGAGGTCGTGTTCCCAGTTCCAGTCAGAGGATCCTGTCCGCCTCCGGCTGCTCGTGCAGCACAGCCTATGGAAGCACCAAAAAGTCAGTGTAACCAGCGTTACACAGAGCCCTAGGCAGCCGTTGGTCTCAGCCCAGTAGGAAGCTGCAGCTGAAATGAGAGCAAATACACGACGAACAGCTTTAACCTCGGCCACCTGTCAGACACCATGTCACATCACCAAGAATCCGGGGCGCAGGCCCGGGAGTTGGGAGACAGGCCGAGGTGTCCGGTTCTCGAGGATCTGAAACAGCAGCATGGTTTACTGTCAGCTCCGTATCGCCTGCCGTAAGAAAATCAGGGGAGCCATGTATTTGTATGAGGTGGCTCAATTCATGTATCATCCAGGCAAAACAGGAGCCCATGTTATTTCTGTCATTAGTTATAATTAGAGAACTCTAATCAACCCCCCGCCTGCCCCAGTACTTAAAAGTGTTTGAATCTGCAATTTTACTCGTGTTCTTCATTAAAGAAGAGGGGAAAAAGGAAAAGCCATTCCTGAAATTCTCATCCATACAAAGGATTTTATTTTAACTTTCACCATCCACATATGCACCTTTAGATCTTTTAAACAGAAATACAGTCCTCTTCCTGTACCACCTCCAATAGCGATGGCTCTATGCACAGATTTATGTAATGTCTATGAATGACTAGAGATTTCTCATTCCTCTTCAGCAATAATTACAGGGCTTTGGTGCAGAGACAAAGAAATATTAACAGAAGATAAAGATCTTTAAGACAACCGCAGGAGGTATTCGTTGCACACACTTTCTGGTGCAGAGGGGCAAAATTACTCAAAAAGCTTCAGCATCTTGAGTCTCAACTATTTCCAACAGATGGTGCTGATGACATAATTACTAATGATTAAATTTTAACTTTTATTAGTGAAGGATTTTTAAAGGCACAGGTAACAGCATCAAGCTCAGACTGAGATCTTCACCGCGGCTGCCCAGATGCCATGACACCAGATTTCACCTCCACCCATGCTTTCTACATTTCCAGGACAAAAACCTGTTCCCACGCACACTGCTGAAGTCCAGAGTAGTACCTACCACACCCTCGTGGGCTGTCACAAATGTCACAGGAAGCTGGATTTAAGGGGACCATAGACATCACAGACAGCAACAATTAATCAGCCTTTTCTACTCTATCATATCACTGCCCACAGGCACCATCCATGCGTGCTCTAACGTGAACAACGGCTTCACTTAAGCCCAGTGTTTCACTCCTACAACCAAAAACGCCTGCCACCAGCAGAACCGCGCAGATCTGCCCGGCACTTCTCTGCTTGCAGGAAATCCATACGAGAGACTTACACAGCTGATTTCAGAAACCAGGCTGCATGCCAAGGGATGTGAACAGGCAAAAAAAAAAATGCAAAAAGGTTCTGCTTTGAGAAAGACCACAGATCTGCCGCTTGCTAGAATCACCAGTCTACGGCAAAACCTGCTAGTCGAGCATCCAAGGGGAATCCTTGTTTTCCCCAGAAAGCCAGCAGGGTTTACTCAGAATTGTGTCTCAGACACAGCTAATTGCCTACATACTTTAAAGAACCAGTGAAATTTAATTAAGGTTTTGTGCTGCCTTGTGGAGAAACAAAGCCTCCCTGAACCCAAAACGGAAGGGGCAGAAGCCCCAGCACAGAATATGTTTGACTCTATCGACAAATAACCACGTGTCAAACGTGGCCCAACTGCCAGCCCTAGAACAGCCCAGGCACGTGCTGAACTCGAGCAGCAATCAGGCCAGGAGTTAATGGGCGTTTGAATCCCACGGGTTCCGGCATCGCTGAAGTAGTCACGCGAGAACTTTTCCCGAGAGGCTCTCAAACTGGCACCACAAAGCGTAACGTTCATTAGCCAGACAGACCTGTCTCAGGTTCATCAGATTTCCACGTTCCTGACTCTTGGAAAGGAGCCATGAGACAGCATAACACCAGGCCACGCAGCCTCTGTGCCACTCGCACCAGATGGCGTGCCACGTGGAGCGCCCAGGTGAGCTGCAGGAGGCAAAGAGCAAAGCGGACAGGGTTTTTACTCAGCTTATCTGGAATGAGATGTGTGGTGACTCTGCTAACTCCATGCTCTCAGAAGGATCATTATCTCAGAACTCAACTACTTGTTGATATAAGCCCCGTCAATGAAGTAGGCAAACCCACAGCTTCCAGAGGTGCAGTGACAGCAGCCTGCTTACAAACCCATTATTCGTGTGGATCCTTCCCCTGGGATCCTGGGAGTTCACGGCCTCAGCCATCACTCGACAGCAATCCTTGTTGGCAGGGATGGGCCCTGGACACTGAGCAGCACAGCTCTAGGGGATGAAACGGCGATGTAGGTGGAAAACTGTTAGAGGACTTCTTGTGCGCTAGTGTCCTCTTGGCAGAAAGTCAGAACGAACACACGCCCCAAAGAACCAAGTGAGGTTTTGTGATGGGAAAAGCCAAGTTCCCCCTCGGTCACCTTCGAAGTTCAGCCCAACGTACCAAAGGACGTGTCGCTGTTCTGGTGCTCTCAGAACTAAGGACAGGAGGGATATAGGCACTGCACGATTTAAACAAAAAAACCAGCACAACTAAGGCTCAAAAGCTATGGGATTGAATTTACTCTAGTACTTTCCATGTTTTCTACCTCCCAGCAACCTACAAAAACTGCCCTATACTACACAGTTTCTGATCCCCTGGACAGCTCTTGGGAATCACTCCATGCCTAAGAAATCCCAGCGTGGAAAGCCCAGCACCCTTCTGCCTTGCCTGGTGGGATGTCAGCACTCCTGGGCGCCAGGTTGCATGGAGACAACCGTAGCCCCAGAGTGCAGAGCCAGGTTTTCTGGTGTCACATCTCATCCACACCCACATACACCTCTGCCACTGGAGCAGCCTGGCTGACTCCCAACAGAGGCCTCAGAAGGCACTTGTCCAGGCTGCTGAGTCCCATGGAGTTGCTCAAGTAAGCGCCGTGTATGCCACAGGCCTATTATGTTCAGTGTTTCAGCTCTATGGGCTTACAGAGCCCACCAGGAGCAACAAGCATGTTTCCAGTTAATCCATTCTGATTTCCCATACCAGCATTTCCAAGCAAAATTAAGAACAAAAACAATTAACAATCAGCATGAGAGAATTGCAAGAACACATCATCCACCTGCAAAGCAAAACAGGACAGGGTTCAAAGGGCCGCGGAGGGTACCCTGCACGGTCACACGGATTCACTGCTGTCGTGCGACAAACACATCCTGGCTGTGGCAACACTCCTCTGGGAACTTCATTCAGCACCAAGAGCACAGTGAATTCCGACATGGCACTGCACTCCTCCGCTTCCCCAACACTTCATTCAGCCAGGAGAGCTTCACACAGCGGTTCTCCCGGCAGCCAGACCAGGACACCCACTTCCCTGCACTCTTCATCATCTCCCTCGGTATCCCTCTCTTCCCCACTGATACCGGTATCAGCGACAGGCTCACCCTCTGTTTGCTGTGCTCACATCTGTCCCAGCTCTGCTATTTCCCTCATACAGGTACATGTTACTCGCTCAGCACTAGCCAGAGCTGTGATTCTCCCTCAGGACCATCAAAACCCTATTTCTTTTGTGGGGAAGTCTCTGGGTCCCAAGCACAAGCGGCAGCGTGCAGAAGCCGTCTCCCAGCAAGCACAGATGTGTGTCCTGGTTCCAAAGGCACCTGGCAGAGCCTGAAACACCAGGCAGAGCAAAATACCATTAGCAAGGGCCATCCCCGCTGCATTTCTCCTGCTCCAGGGAATGGAAAGTGTTCTCCCTGCAAAGTTACTCAGAACAAATGGACCAAGTATTCATCTGTGTCCTAACAAACAAGGCCAACTGGCAAAGTACAGCTGTGTTCGTGCATGCACAGACTCTCAGTCACTCCCCCCGTAATCAGCTGTAACCCCCACCAATTTCAGCCAGATCTCCCAGAGGAATAGAGCACCGTCTCCCAAATTCTTAGTGAAAACAGGCAGCCAAAGAGCAGAAGGATCTTACCAATATTTTTATCGATGGAGAAAGTGCAACAGAAGCCCGGCTGCAGTATCTGAGGGCTCCCAGGGAGGGGTGATGGAGTCATCGGTGAAAACCTGTTCCCAGCTAAGGCACAAGTCAGCACCGTGTAAGGGAAAACACCAGTAAGGGAAAACAGCTCCACGTCTGGCTTCTGCCTTTGGGTGAGGCGACTTCTAGGAGTGTGATTCAGGACTCCTGTTGCTGTACCCTGCTAAGCAGAGCGCACATCCTAGAACTGCTGCCTTTTCCCTTAATGTGCCTGATGGGCAGGACTAAGGGCTTGGTCAGCGGCGGGTCTCTCCTAGAAACTGCCCTATCCTGTATCCCAGCACAGGCGTCCTCAGCCCTGCGAGCACTGAGCTCAGTTCTCTCCTGCCGCTGCATCTGGAAACGTGGCTGCCTGTAGCAGCCTCCAGCTCTCCACAGTCACACTGGCCTCCAGGCCACCAGCCTCCCTGTGTGCTGCTCCAGTGCTCCTCATCCCTTCCATCTCTGCCATGCTCTTTCCCCTGCACCTACAGTCCTGCCCAGACGTCACCCGCAGCCGTTTCCAGATGACAGCCATTGCCTTGGGCTGTGTTATTTTCCACAGGGTGTGTCATTCCTGGCGTTGTTTCCCGAGACGCAGCTTTGAGCTCCACATTGCTCAGCCTCATCTCACCGCATCCTCCGAGCACCCAGCTCACCCTGTCCAGCCTCGCCGGCTCGTCATGGCTTTCCTGACAGCCTGAGTCTCCCACAGTCACGCGCTCTCTGTATTCCGTCCCCACGCGTGGTCACAGCACCCTTCCCTTGCCTGCCCCCACTCTCCCCAGGCAAAGCAGGAGCAGGGCAGAGCTGGCAGGAGCAGCAGGCCTGGGGCTGTCCCATGCCAACAGCAAGCCGAGGGTGACCCTGGTGTGGGCAGCACCCCCGCTGATGGGCTGATGGGCTCCCAGGCCTGTGGGCAGAGGGGTGGCTGGTTGGGGACATAAGGGCCCTGCCATCGCCCTCCCTCCTGCCTGGAGGTAACGCTCCTTTCCCTCGTGTCCTGTCAGACTGCGGCATGCAGCCTCCTGCTGCCAAAAGCCACCTCTGGCCAAGCCGGGGGGGGATACAACAGCAGCCCAAGGGGTGTCGGGGGAGCAGCATCCACCAGCAGCACAGCCACCCCAGCTCTCTGCACACAGGTGGTGTCCAGCCCCCCTCAATCCTCCCCCACCCCTCCGGACCCTGCTCCTGGTGTCCTGGCTCCCAGGATGGAGCGTGTGGTTCATGCCTGTAGCAGGGCAGGTTACATCTTGTTTCCAGTGTGAAATTAAGCCCAAAGAAATGCACTCTTTTAACAGAATTAACCTCAAAACCCTCACCCTGCCCCAAGGCTTTTATCTGCCTGTCTCAAATAAAAACCATGGATGCGGTTTCAGGTTGGAGATCTGGCCTGCTGGAGCACGACCTCTGCTTCCACACTTGTAACCAAGCAAAGACCAGGCCCAGCAACGGAAACAGAGAGCAGGCACGGAGGGTGGCACTGCTGAGGGCAACAGCCCGGCACTCCTGACAAGACTAAGGCTCTTCCGGAGGGGGCCTAGAGGAGCTCTGGAAGTGCCCACCATGCCAGTAGGCAGTAACTCCGGTTCCTCGGGGGCAAGTCGATGTGCTGAGCCCCCGAGACATCAGCAGGAGGCTTCAGAGCCCCGGGGTGGAACCAGTGACAGAAGGAAACTACTCTGAAAGTTGCCCACAACTAGAGCGAAACTGTTGGCGAAGCATTGCCAGAACAACCGCGTTTCCCTGAAAGCGCCACAGGACGATTCCTCTGGCAACGGCACATTCTCCTGTGTACGTATCACATGATAACGTTTTATGATGCGCTACCCCTGGGGTGTCGGAGCAGCGGGAGCAGCACTCGCAGCCTAACCTGCAACAGTGTTTATCGCGGCCTATTTACGCAGACTGCAAACTACATCCCGGGGCACGGCCAGGCTTGAGAGGGGCCGCAAGGGTAACGCTGCACCCACAAATCAAGAAGCCGCTTTGTCCTTCCTGGCGGGAACGGAGGAGTCGTTTTACAAGGATCAGCAATAATTGCTACAAGGCTTAAGGGAGTTTGTGCAGAAGCTCCCCGTTGCCTATCACGACCTGTCAGATGTACAGCCAGAGGGAAGCATAACCCCAGTGTAGCTTTTATGAACCTCCCTGCCGCACTGTGCATAGCGTACCTGGGCCTCTGCATCGAAAGGGGATTAAAAACCTCACTGAGGAAGGCTTTATCCCCTTCTGTGGCCACAAACAAGGCGGAAATCATCTGTTTACTTGGTAATTTGCAAGACAACAATGAACTGAATGCCTTGAACTCCGGCACCCCACTTCATCTGGCGTGGTAATATTAGCCTGGGCTGCATGCGATGCTGCTCCTGATTACGGATAACGAAAAATAAAAACCACGTTCCTTCCAGCTAAATGTCTAGGTCCTGGGCTGCAAAACAGCACAGCAGAAGCTCTAAGTAGATCAGAATTTCACCTTAGAAGCTGTGCAAAACAAGTCCCAGTTTCACAGAATCATAGAAGATCTCAAGATGGAAGAGACCCATAAGGATCGTGGAGCCCAACCTCCTGCTCCCCCCAGGTCTGCCTAAAACTAAACTGTACGACTAAGGGCCTTGTCCAGACGCCCCGTGAACTCCAACCGGCTCGGTGCTGTGACCACTTCCCTGGGGAGCCTGGAGTAGGTGACTGACCACCCTCTCCGTGAAGAACCTTTTCAAATACTATCTTCAGTTTCTTAAAACTTGGGGAATTTATCGTGTCCTTAAGTGCAGTAATGCAAAGAACATTTTCCTGTGTACACAGATTCGGAGAGTGCAAGAAACTGCTGAACATAGATTTTTCTAGGACTAGGCTTAAGGTTAAATCCAAAGTCAAAAAATATGTGAAAAAAACTTTCTTATCTGATTCGAAACAGCCAAGACACATGAAAACAGAACCCAATAGTCTGAACAATAACAGCAACGACATAGGGTTGTATATTCGAAGACAGTGGAAACATACACTGGAGGGAAAAATACTTGTCACATTGGGGAACTGCCGTCTCCCTGAAACATTCCTTCAGAGAATTTTCCTTTGGTTTTTATGCCGTCTATTCCTTTCATCCAAGAAAGACGGGTGAAGTGACCACGTGTCAGGGCTAGCCATGCTGCTGCAGTTCTCCTGGACATGCAGCATGGCTGGGGCAAGCCGGCATGGGCAGAGGGATGTGGAGACGCAGGGAATTCAGGTAAGATCTACCGAAGGACAGCTGGCATGTGCTTTCCGTACGCTTCCCAAATTCCTCCCCAGACTGCTACTTGCAGCTGTTTCCCTAAGAAGCCATTTGCTGTACCAAGGAAACACGGCTGACCATCGCTCATTTGAGGAAAAATAACCTTTGTGTTGAGGAACCATGACAATATGTGTAATGAGAATCAAAACTAAGCTGTCACAGACCGTGCCTGAGCCCTAATCCATCATGCTCACCTCGTTTTCAGCTGTCTCCTACTTCCAGCTGTTCCTCAGCACAGCACCTTGGGCTCTCAGCCAGAGGCACGGGGAGCTGGTGCCTTAACTAGGGGTGCCAGGAGGTGCTCCGGGCAAGGTGCCAGCAGTTCCTCTGCCAGGCTTGGCCCACCAGCCTGGCCGTGGCACGGTCACCGGGGGCCCAGCTCTGCTCCAAGGGCACGTGCTGACAAAGGGGTGCGTGCATCGCCCCCTCCTCGGGGAGAGGCTCTGTGTGGAGCAGGAGCAGGATCGCTCCCCACCTGGGCAGGCTGGCACTGCTCCGTGGCCAAGCCTGGGCTCGGCAGGCGAGGGCTGGGACATGGCCATTGGCAAAGGGAAGGGATGCAGGAGTTTTAGCTCTGGATTAAGGGAGACCTTTGCACCGCCGGCCAGCCCCCCGTGCCCGGCTGCTCCTGCGTTTGCCCGGTTTGCCTGCACACATGTCAGATGTCACGCTCCATCTGATGAAGAGGTCTCTGCCTCGGGCTGTTTATATATGACCTACCAGAATTTCCTGCTGCATGATGAAATAATTAGGGGGCCCTCATGCAGGGAATAATGTTGCAAGTAGGTTGCAAAGGCATTACACACAGAAAAAGAAAATCCTAAGCATTTTCCTTATCTGTGATATAATCTCCCAAGACTCCTTACATACATTCAACTTGTTTGTATTATTTCTTTGAAAGTTCTTCATGCAGATGCTAAATGAAGGCTCGGAAAGCTTAGCAGCGTGCTTTCCGTTATGCTCAGGTTACAGGGTGGGAAGAGTGGCATAAGCAAACAGGAAAAAAGGGAGATTTATTTGTTTGTTTTAAATCAAGATTGCTTTTGGCCTCTTAAGGCAGCAAACTCTAAACTGCGGATGGTCTCATGGAAGCTGATCCTGCCATCACAAGGACCCTCATTCCTGTGGCTCTTCTTTTTCTA
Organism: Rhynochetos jubatus; assembly: GCA_027574665.1. Lineage (NCBI taxonomy): Eukaryota > Metazoa > Chordata > Aves > Eurypygiformes > Rhynochetidae > Rhynochetos > Rhynochetos jubatus. The sequence continues at coordinate 199,805 of CM050656.1, read as the reverse complement.
ATCAGTTTTAATTTGCAACTGGTTTTGTACGAGGAGAATGCCTGTGTGCCCACCGACGCTCCGTGTGCCGCCCGATCCCACCCCGCTCCCCCCAGCTCACCACACTGCAAAACCAACCGGGCGCATCCTCGGCGTCAGTCTGGAAGCGCTTACCCATGCCCGCCAGAATTCCAGGTAACCCAGGAACCCAGGGCAAGACTCGGACCTCTCCTGTCCCGAATACCTGGAGGCAGGTGAAGTGGGAATTCCGCTGTAGGGGTGGAGAAGCAAGCCCTGGCAGGAGCTGGGCCAGGGGCTCTGTTCAGAAACACCCCCAAAGCGGGGAGCCATGGCATTGCTCGCCCGCCAGGGCTGTGCCCAGAGCCCCCAGCTCCTGCCCTGCGGCCCTGGGGCCAGTTTCCCAGGAAAGCGGGAGGCAGCAGGCACGGCTGCCGACATGCTGGGCCCCCAAGGAACCCCCGTGCTTCCCAAGCTGAGTTTCAATGGGGCTGGCAGACCCGAGGGGAGCCTTGGAAGTCGTCTTACATTGCTGCACCTTCTGCACTGGGGAACTGGTTCCCTAGGCTGGAAAATGCGGGGTCTGAAGGAACGGGGATGGGCTTTGAGGCCCCTTCCCACCCAAACCATGCCGTGACTCCAGAGGCCTCTCCCAACTACAGCTACCCTATGACTCTGAAAACAGCTGTAAGATTGTTTGTTACCGTGAAAAATCTCAGATGTGTCTAGAAAACCTTCCTGGAAGCCCATTTCAGTTGCATTTATTCCACTAACTGCTCTGAGCACAGCGAGAAGCGTTGCGCCATGTCCTTCCCGCTGGGAGGCAGACGCAGTTGTCACCCTTCCTGCCATTCCTCCTGCTCGCGTGACTCCGTGGGCTGCTGCCAGCCCTGGGACGTTCCCTCTGTCCTTCTCAGAGCCATTACCTGCTTGGATGGGCGTTTCGTTTAGAAACGTAAATATTTTCTTTCTGGTTTTCCTGTTTCCAAAGCACATTACCATTATGCTACCAAGGCAGGCCTAGAAACGGCATTCTCGTTTCTGAGAAGACAAAAACATCAGATAAATCCTGCAGTTCTGGTTAGAAAACCAATGAAAATGACTTTTGAGATGAGGTGCGTAACTCACAGCCAGCTAGCCTGGGGTTTGACTCACTCATCGGAAAGGAGCACGAGCTAGTCACAAGCATATCGTTAAATAACCCGAGATCTGGCCCGGCCGTTCAGCCCAGCGCGGCATTCTCACAGAAGCGAGTAGCAAGCGAGGATTTGCTGAAGAAATACCTAGACAGGACAAATGAACGCGTCAAACTTTTCTCTGGATTTCCCTTGTCACAAATCATAAAATAATAATTTTGGTTGGAAGAAACCTTAGAAGGCGACCCGGCAACCTTTACTCAAAGCGGGGAGGCTGCAGAGCAGCTGAGGATTGGGTGTCTCGCAGGATGGCAGCCGGTGAAGACTGCCAGCCCCACACCCTCCACCCGACCTCTCAGCCCTTCCGCCGGAGCTGCTTGCGAGCCGCCGTAGCCTGCGTCAACACGGAACGTCAGAGACACATAACGGGGGTAAACTCACCCCCCAGCGAGCACTGGGCATGAGCTGCTGAGCAGCCAGAGCCTGTGAGGGAACCAGCGGGGCAAACTGGGAACTCTCGCAGTGCAGTGTGACGGGTGTTGCTGGATCCCATCCCTACACGTCTTTTTCCTCCTGGCATCCTGACTTCCCACCAACTCTTCTTTTTCTCTTTGACCTTTACTGCATCATTGCACTGGTGCAGCTGGGCTAGAGCTCACTTCCCCGCATCCGCTGGCGCGGGCTCTGGCTGCAAGCCGTGCCCTGAGCAGCGCTGGCAACACCCCCATGTTTTAGCTGCTGCTGAGCAGTGCTTGCACAGCACCAAGGCCTTTGGGGCTTCTCAGCCCGTCACACCAGGGAGCAGGCAGGGGGGCGCACCGGAGGCTGGGGGGGGACACGGGAGGACAGCTGAGCCCATGACCAGAGGGATGTCCCACACCGCATGATGCAGCACTGAAAGCTGCGGGGGGGAGGGACATTCAGCGTTACGGTGTTTGTCTTCCCGAGTAACGGTCACACTGCTGGAGCCCTGGCTCTCCTGCCACGGCTGAACGCCAGCCGGCCGCCGGGGAGCAGGGAGTGAATTCCTTGGCTTGCTCTGCCCGTGCACAGCTTTGCTTTACCCACGAAACCGTCCGTGCCTCAGCCCACAGGGTGTTGCACTTCTACCCTGTGCCCACCGTGTGGGAGTGAGCGAGCGGCTGCGTGGCACTTGGCTGCCTGCCCAGATCAAACCACAGCAATCACGATGGGCCCCCGCAGAGAGCAAACTGGGCTGGACCACACGGATTCCTCTGCTTCTCACACAGCCGCAAATAATGCACCTGCACGTATTAAACTCTATTTCAAAGGCTGAACTCCACAGATCTTCCAAATTGCTCAAACAGCTGATGTAAGCCAGACTTCACTGCATGCAAACAACCTGAAATGGTCGGAAATGGGATAACAGGTGACCAAAGTATGAGAAAGAAGAGTTCTCAGTGTGGTGACCATCTGTATTTTCATGGTTAGGAAAGCTGGATGCACGCTTTCATTGGAGCACAGCATGGAAAAGTAATACAAATTTCCCAAGCATCAGAAGTCTATGTCACTGATCCACAGATATGGAACCCAAGTACATTTCCAAATTACCGTCGCCTTCCCACGTGTCTTTGGCATCTCAGCAGTCTTCCTCTCCCCGTCTCCTTGTCTGAATGGATCCTGTCTCTCACTAACGGCAAGTTCAAGTGCAGCAAGTGGACATTCCTGCGAGCGTACGCTCTCCCTGCTCTTTCCGTTCACATGAACACTTCCCACCCTCGGTTCGCACGTGGCTCTGCGTACCGTACCACCAAGGGCTGGGATAAAACACCACTCCTTGATCTTAGCCCTCCATGAGGCTCACTACTTCATAGCTCCTTTACTTACAGCCCCACTTGCTCAGCACCACTGAAAGATACCAGCACTGAGCAGCAGCTGAGGGTTGGGTGGGGAGACCCGCTGCTGATGTCGGGGTACCTCCCACACCAGGACCAGCACCATCTGCCCCCTGAATCCGACAGGGCTGTATTCCAGCGTGCTGCTGTCACAAAGAAGCCGCTGCCAGCTCAGTTTACGTTCCCTATTCTCAGCATCCCAGTGCACCTCCAGGAAAGAACAGAACGACCACAAGACAAGGAAATTTCTCTCGCTCATGTATCCGAAGCCTGCAACCATAACAGACATCGAGCCGCCTGTCATCAAGGCCAGGACCCCCTCGACAGCAGCCGTTCCCTTCTGTAAGGGAAAATCAGCCGTGATACGTGATGATGGAGGGCATTGCCTCCCTCAGGGACCAATTTTGCACAGCAGGGGAATAGCAGCTAAGGCAATATGCATCTCAAAGCAGGAGAAAAATTAAAGGCAGGAAGAAGAAGCGTGGATTGGGAAGGGAGAGCAGGGAATGAAAGCAGCAGTAGTAACCATGGGAAGGATAACCATGGTAAGGACAGCGGATAAAGAGGAGCAAATGCAGTCCTTGCAGTTCATCCATGGGGAGGAGAGAGGGACTGAGAAAACCAGGACAGCGTAAGCAGTTTTGGAGCCCAGAGAAGTGCAGGTTTAGCAGGATAGCTACTGCTCTGTTACCAACAGGTAAGAAGCTGGTAAGAAGCCCACATCTGCATGCCAGGCACCACGCAGCAGGATTCCAGCACCACTGCTCTCGCTACAGGCCCAGGCTCTGCCCCTCGCCTCCAACCACTGCACCAGGGTGAATAGACGGGGGCTGCTTCTACCCCAGAACACTCGTCCTCCAACCCAGCCCAGGCGAGCAGCTGGAAGGATGCCTCCCTGGCTGTCCCTCTGCCTTCCGCACCTGGCACAGCCCCTTCCACACCCTGCCACCCCTTTCTCACCCAGCACCGTCGCCGCAAGCTAGAGAGGGAGCACCCTCACCCCACACTGCCCGTGTGCACCCACAGCAGGACCTGCTGCTGGCCTGACACCCTGCTTGCACACCCTGCCTCTGCAGGACCTCAGCCAACTCATTCACCTCCCTGCACCTCTGTTTCTGCCTCTATGCAATTTTACCGACTTCCCTCACATCAGAGGAAAATTATGAAATTAGGAGAACGTTCAAAGTTGTGGGAAATCCCCCTCAGAGCTGGCTGCTGCCCGAGCTGTGGAACTGTCCCCAGAACTACTCACAAGCCCTGCAAGTGCCTAATAGTCAGATAAAGCGTTTGTTGAATCACCCTTATCTTTTGGCCTTTCATTTTTCCACAACATAAAGTCACATCTTCTGCCTAAATGTGCGCAGTAAACCAAAACCCAGTAGTGGAAGCATAAAGAAACAACTCCTTCCACAAACTACATACGGTCACTGGAAGGGGAGGGACACCACTCTAACCCCACACTCCTGAAATACAGGTACCTCCCACAGCAGCTGCCTGAAAACGGGCCAGGAACTGCTGCATGCTGAGAGCAGGCAGGGGCTAGGGACCAGAGGCCAGCCTGACAGATCCACGGACGGGAGGTGTCCCAGGGCCTGGCTTGCAGCAGCACCCACAGACCGTCCCCAGCTGCTGGGCTGGTGACAGCAAATCCACCGGCAGCTCCAGGCAGGCTGCTGTGATGCTGGAGCCCTGTGAAACCACCCTTCCAGGGGCAGCAGCTCCTCCCGATGGCACCTCCCTGGCCCCCAGCTCCCAGCACAGAGTAAAGGGGTGATAGCGACCAGGTTTTTAACCACTAACGGTAGATACACCCTACAAAGATACACAAACCAGGGGTAAGTACGGCTTCACAGGTTCACAGGAAACTGAGTCTTGGTGGTCCACTTGACCACGTGCGTCTGAAGGGTAACGCTGAAACCTTCTCGGCGTGAAAGGGACTCGAGCCTGGGGAAACCCGAACTCCCTTGCTGCCCGCCCCGCGACTTCTGTGATTGATTATATATATCCTCATCTTAGTTTTAAGCTATTCTTCGTTTATTTCATTTGCAACATTTCTAAGCCTTTTCCTGATAATCATTTTATTCCCTTGTCTCCCTTTCATTTGGCAACAGCTGAGCTGGCAACAAGCCCACAACACAGCAGATGACAAATCACTACCAGATGAAGCCGCGAGTTTTACACAGAGCATTTCCTCTGGCCACAGGATCCTTTGAGGCCCAATAAAATTACCAAACTGATGGAGAATTACACCAAGATCAAGCTCTACATGAAGGCCTCCTAGTTACAGAAACCCACGCTAATTCTGCAAGCTGCGAACCAAGGCACTGGGCTAACGAAGCCCCAGAAAAGCTGGAGGAGCCGAAGCAGCAACAGCGATGCTGTTCCCAAGCAGGTCCCGCAGCCGGGTTGCTGCCTCACCTGGCAGCAGGAACGGCCCTTCATTCCCCCAGAGACAGCCCACGCAGGGCAACGCTCCGCAAGAGGCGGCATTCCCCTTGCGTCCTCCCTTTCCCACGTTAACGCTTGGTAGCTGTGCCAAGGCACCTCCCTGCCGATGGGGCTCAGAGCCAGTGGTGGCTTTTCCAGCGCAGCCACGGAAAGTTCCCAGCATTCTGGGCCAGAGAGCAAAGCGAGACCAGAACTCACGGCTGCCAGCGACCAGCTAAGTCTCTCCCTGCAGAGTGCAGCCCCCCCGGAGAGCGAACGGGAAGTGGGATGAAGTTACGATCGGGGAGAACGTTTCCCTAGCACCCTCCCAACAGGACAACACTCCCGTTTTTCTGAGGGTCCTCCCTGCACCTCTGCAAACCCAGCACTGAAGCCACAAGCCACGAGATGCAGGTGTTTTCCTGACATCACCATTTGTCACCCCAAATTACCAGACAAGAACTGGGACGCCCCATCTTGCGAGAAGGCTTCCCTGGTTTCGTTACGTCGACATTTGTCATCAAGGCTGTGGCACTTCCAGTGCCCCTGGAGCTCGTGTGTGGCTACATTCCTTTAGCAGTTCAGACCGAGCTCCGAGCTTCTGCGTGCAGTAATTCCAGAGGAGACAGAGAGCGGTACAGTGGAAGCGTACAGAAACCATTCCGAGGCACGGAACATAGGCTAAACAACGCCTGGCCGTGGCCATAACCAGGCGATACAACGTGAAGCCAGGGGAGTCCTAAGCGGAGAGAACACCCCTGAGGTACACACCCTCCTGTCCACACAATGAATGTTTAAAAGTAAGATCAGAGGGAAAGGAAAAGACGCGGTAACGACGTGCTGTTTGGCTACAGCTCTGTGAAACCAGGTGCCACACAGCTTGTTTTTCAGAATCGCTGGAAAACCGCCCCCTTAGGAGGGGTGGTGTTGGGGTTTGTGGGAAAGTTTACAAGATACTGAACTGTTACACGTACAAACACAAGAAATGCTGCACGTGTCGGGCTGACCGAGCCGCTTCCAACCTCCTCCCTCATTCGCCAAGGCCCTAATTCAGCATTCACAGGGCACGGGTAGGACGAGTCATGCCCACCAAACCAGGCCACACACACTTCGGCTTCTCTGACTCCAGGGTGCTCTGGGACGGAGCAGTGCGAGCGGTATCCAGGCTGCACATAGACAAACCGGTTCGTGGGTGGCAAATTCCCGTGTCTCCCCATCACTCGTGTTGCTGGACCCTCCCACCTGCACACACAGGGACCAGCAAGGTGCTGCTGCACCCCAGAGCAGCGAGGGAGTGTGTAGCAGGCAGAGGAGCACTGCTCTGCCCGCTGTACAACAGTAAGCAAGGCCACACGGCGTCACCCTCGGGAGAGGGAGCTGTGGTGGTTTACCAACTCCGCACGCCCGCCTTCTTTCAGAAAGGCCAAAGTCAGGTTGGTCCCGCAACCCCACCCCAAGGCAGCTCAGCTTCATCAGGCAGGACACACAGGATGTGGGTGCTCAGGCACAGGGGCCACGTGCCACCAGACCCCCACAGTCCATGGGGCAAGGACCAGGGCCAGCCTCTGCCCTCGGCCAAACGTGCCGCCAGGCTGCAGCACGCTCCCCAGGTGTGTGCTGTTCAAGAGCTGGGGGCAGAGAGCCTCACAGCCTGCACCCCCTGTGCCCAGCTCTGCCCAGGGCCCGGGCCAGGAGCATCACAGTGAGTCCAGGGGTGCTGGGCGGCAGCAGGGCGAGCGCCAGGGCCCCCTGTGCCGGGTTTGGGCACTTGTTGGTGAGCAGAAAATCAGAGGAGACAGCCCCAAGAGCCTCTGGCACTGTGTAAGGTGTTCATTCATTTCCACTGGCGTGGCTGCTCTTTTCCAACATGCTTTTATTTCCTCCAACACCTTTGACGCTAAGCATCACCTGGGAAACAACTGCGCCTCATCCCTTCCTGGCTGCAGACCCACAGACCCCCTTGGTGGGCCACGGGCCAGCCCCAGCCACCCAGGACTGGGCAGGAGGGCTGCTGCGGACCCCCCGCAGGCTCCCCCACCCACGGCTCCCACAGGCAGGCTCCCCCCGTGCACCCACGGCACCCAGCTGCAACGAACACGGCAGCACCCGCACCCTGAGCGCAGGGAGAGGGGACGGCGGCGCTGGAACCGCAGCGAGCTGGCGGGTGGAGGTGAGGGAAACTTCAAAGGGTCGAGCCCAGACAATACGTCCCTGTCCCAGGGAGCGGCACGTGGCCCGGGAGCGGAGAGGGCCTGTCAACCTTCATTGCCACAGGTAATGGTACAGGGTAATTTCTCCTGATAATGTCACCGGAGGAGGAAATCCTGCAGACTAAACTCATTAAGGTCTGCGGGGGACGTGGCTAGGGGCTCCATGCAGGAGGGAGGACGGTGGGCTGAGCTGCTGAGTGCGGGATGCAGGCGGAAAGCTCTCGGGGCTTCCTTCTTCGGCACAGGTCAGTTCTTAAAGCCTGACTTCTCCTCTTTCAGTCAAAACTCATCTGTCCTTCCAAAAAGAGTCCATCGTCCCCCCCACCCCCAAAGATACCAAAAGAAGGTGGCAGATTGACGCTCAAGAGCAGCAGCTGGGAGGCTTTTGAACAACTTTCCTTCGGTAACAGCCTTGTCCCAAACAAGCCCGCAAACAAGCCACCACATTTCCAAAGCGCTTGTTCCAGAGGCCATTACACATAACGCAGATATTTCCATTGGCTTTGGATCAAGAGCAACGATGCCTTGAAGCTGAGGCTTTCCAGGTGCTCCATGGGCAGCAGCGGAACAGCCCCCAACAGCTCTTCACCAAAGGGCAGCCTCATTCGCCCCAAATAACCAGTCATTCCTGCCAGGCACCTGAGGCCCGCACAGATTTAGCACCCAGCTCTCCCTCCTTCGTGCATCTGCATGCCCGGAGCACGTCCCTCGTGGCACGGGCAGGATGGGGCGCCCCCGGGATAAGCAGCCCATGCCCCCGGGCACCGCTGGCATTGCGCACACCAGCGTTCCACAGCCCACCCCCGCCGGTGCTCCCTGGCCTCTGGCTGTGGCTGCTGCCGCTGCTTTTCCGCACATCACTAACGGCTTTGGGAAAACGCGCCAGTTCCTCCTCTTCCGAGTCCGCAGCCCAGCAGCAAAGCGTGGCCCACCCAACCCGGCAGGACCGTGCCCTCCGCTGCCGGTGCCACACAGCCAGGCCCCGGTACCTCACAGGGAACCAGGTGATGGTACGGCGGCTGAAATGAGGTAAAGCCAGGATGACCATTTACCGGCTAACCGGGAAACATGAGACAACGTCCCGTAAGCACGCGTCCCCTCTGACCGTGCTGCTGGCAGCCCGGCCGGCCGCAGCTCTGAGCTGCCAACGCCCCAGGGAGCACCTTGGCCATGGCTCCTCTCCCACACCGGCTGGGCCACCTCCACACCAGTCAGATCCCGCCCGTGGTCGGGGAAAGACTCGCGCGTGCCGAGCTCGGCACAGGCGAAAGCCAGCTGCTGGGTTAAAGAACTTGGGCCTCGTCTCAGACCAAACCAATTGCAGCCTCACGCCAGGACCAGCCAGGAAGTTTTGGATGTGCCTCAGAGAAGAGCAGCTTGGCAGAAGTGGAACAAGTCGGGGGAAAAGGTGTCACCTTTGGGGAACGTTAGTTTGAGAAGGAAGATGAAGAGAAAGCATTTCCAGGAAAACCAAACAATATATTTCTCCCTATTTTTTTCAGGGTTTGAAACGGATGCGGTCCTATAAACTGTACAATGCCAGATCAGCGTTCCCCTACAGTGTTTTCATTTGGGTAATCAGCATGTCCACTGAGGTTGCATTGGCTCAGAATGTGAGGTCACAGGAAATGTAGAATTAAAAAAAACATGGTGCAGGCCAAAAGGCTGCAACGAGAAACTTCACTCCAAAACTGAAGTCCTGTACCCGCACCGCTGCACTCTGAAGCATTTGCCCGTATCTGCGGATCATACTCTCTCGCTCGGCCTATCTCAAACGTCAGCAGCGCCCACCCTTCACAGACAAACACACGTACTGCATCGTGCGCATCCATACTTCCAGAGAAACCCAAAACGTGCCCAGAGAAGACCAATCTCGTGGCCATTGGTCAGGCAGCGGGTGGCTGGATGCCGTAAGGAGCCAGGACCTAGCACGAGCGGCGCCACAATGTGGTTTTCAAACCCAGAACTCCTACGCTGATCATCCCTAAATACGCCAGCAGCTTTTGTGCCCAGGAGCGCAAGTAATGTGTCGTATGAACTAAACCACTCGTCCCCGGCGGCCTTTCTTAGAGATGACCCTCAAAGCATGAAAATGCAGCAACTGAACCTGTGACCCCAACCGGGGGTGGTTTAACTCAAAACTGCTCTGCTGTGCACACAGCGACTCTGAAAACTTCGGCAGGGGTCAAGTCCCAACTCGGCGAGGCGAACCGGCACCACGTCCCCGTGTACGTGCACACGCTGTACAAGCAGGTTGTACGCAGCCCCGCGGGGCAGCGCCGCGCCCTGCACGTCGCCCTGCAGCAGGAGCTGGCCCACAGGCCACGCTCTGCCTGGCTGCTGCCCCACGCGCACAGGTAGCCCAGGAAAAAGCGGCACACGAGCGCGCAGTGCTGGTGGCCCAGCACGAGAGCCAGGAGCCTCGGCTGCGGAAGCCCTCCAGCCTGGTACCGGTGGTGAGGAGCGGGTGCCAGGTACCATTCCCTGGGGCAGCAGCACAGGCTCGCTGGCACAGGGTGCTGACCATCCCACCGCAGCACGTCTGGGGTATCAGAGCACGTTTTCCATTCAGACCTCAGGAACTGGATATTGTGCTAAACCTCCCATCACCGAGTACCCAGATATGGGGGGGGGGGGGGGGGGGGCAGAAACCACCTGGGGAGGCTCTGCGGGCTGTCGACACCCAGACCCCTCGGTTTAGACAGCGTCCTGTGCTGACAGCAGGGCGCCCGGGCCCGTCTCCATCGATGTCAAGGGGTTCGTTGTCGCGCCCTGGGCAGGACAAGCCCAGCGCCAGGGGTCCAGGGCAGGGGGTTTCAGATGCACGTTTCAGATCGCTGAACTCCTACGGGAGGGTGCGGGGACAATGCTGCCGGAACCCACGGTTTCAGACCACTGGGCAGAGCGCTGAGCGCAGTAAAAATCTGCCTAGGAAACCCACTCTTGGACACACGTGCGCTCACAGCGCCTGCCCCCAAGACTGCTGACCAGCGCAGCAGCCTGTACGCGTATATCCTTAAAATAACCCCCTCCTCCGGCATCCCGTTCACAGCTACTACACCCCTTAACTGGATCCATTAGCCTTCCAGTGCTTCCTTAAAATAACTGGTTTGAATTGGGAATTTACCTTGCAGGAAGTTTACGGATGTGGGCCAGAACACAGTTAAAGCATCACTGCTGCCCGCCAAGCCGCTTCAGTTCTGCCGCTGCTTCGCTCCCGATCACGGTCTGCAAAGCGCGTCGCACCAGACCCAGGAGCTTGTGCTTGTGCCAGCGCGTTACCTCCCGCCTCCCATGATAAAGAGGGTCGGGAGCAGACGAGTGCTGCTGCCCCAGCACGGCCCACGGGCTCTCAGCGCAGCAGGACGGTGTTTCAGATGATCCTGGAAAAGGTGAGAGCTCCTCCCTCCCGTGGACCAAGCGGAAAGGAGTCCCCATGTACACCCTGACGTGTGCCGTGCTGAAGGCTAACGCCAACCCTCGGGAATACACCTCAGGGGAGCAGCCGACCCTCACGGTGATGAGCTGCGTGTGCCAGGGCACAACCGTTCCCTGGGGGTGAGGCAGAGCGATTTCCTGCGCCAAAGGGAGAGCTGTTGCGGCCAGGGGAACCACGGAGCTGCCCTTGCAGAGCAGGCTGCCCTGCCTTAACCAGTCTCACGATCAGAACGCAGCTGATGCCTGCACACAGCGGATACAAAAAGTCCATTTGCCAGATGGAGCCGGTGAAAACGTCCTTGGTTCTCATCATCACTTGTAGCAGCACCAGCCGCTGTTTCCCGCCGCGTCCCTGCAAACCCTGGCAGCAGATGGCACGCAGGGATGCTCCTGCGGCACTGAGTGGGATGTCAGTGGTACGAACTGCAGAAAAAGTGGGATCTGGGAATATATGTAACATTATTTCTGAAGACTGATCCCGGGAATAAATCTTGTTTCTCTTACCTATTTTAATTTTTTTTCTACTTGAAAAAAAATGTTATTGTATTTGAGGCCTTAATCATATAATTAGTAACAACAACAAATTAAAATTAATTAATCCCATTCTGATTCATTTTGCTTGCAGTGTTGAGTAAGAAGTACACAAAACACAATTAAGTCATTTTAAATCCTCTCTTTAAATCCTAATTATTAATTGCTACATCTAGATTAAAACAAAGTGAAGCTTTTTATCTGACACACAGTCCCTGCTGATTCCGAGGGAAATACTTTCACTGTTCCTTAAGGTTTCTGGTAGGAACTTGCTCAGCAACATCAGGGCTGCGCACAGACGACTACACGGGATTTGGAATAACACAGTTATTTGCAATAACTAGCACAAGGGAACTGTATCTCGTGATGTACAGTGCAGAAAGACATTAGCCCAAGGACGAGGAGGGTCTGGTACTTGTTAAAGAAACACAAAGACAGAGAGGGATGCGCAGCCCCGCAACGAGCGGCCGCGCGGGAGAGGGACACGCAGCCCCGCAACGAGCACAGCTGAACAGCACGCCGGTAGCTCCTAGCACTGAACAGAATCCTGTGTTCTCCCCTTGCCCCTCTGCAGAGATGTAGCTGCCTGAGATACTTCTATGGGATCCTGCATATCCCATTTCACACCAGCATTCAGGCATAAAGCAGCATCGTATGTCCCGGCCTGTTCCTCTGTGAGAACATGGGGCATGATCAGCCACCGGTATGAAAATCCCCCGCAAACACTGGTATGAACCGCAGATACACCAAAAGGAATGTAGCGAAGACAGGATAAACGTAATTTCCATTTCTGAACTCTCCGTGATTTTGTCTGACAATTAAAAGCAGGTTCCCAAAATACCAGTGCAAAGTAGATGTGGAAACAGCAAAAATCACTCAGAACACAAACAGTGAATCAAGAGAGAGAGAGGGGCCAGGCCTCCCACTCCGCTTGCAGCCGTGTAGGGGGCAAAAGCAAACAGACCTTGGTGACCGCACAGTGACTGCTGTGGCAGGCACAGGGCAGGCACCTTTCCACCTGCCAAAATCACAGACCCCAGCCCGACTGGGAGCTTCCAGTGGTGAAGGGCAGGGCGACACAAAGGCCGCAGTTTTGTGGCCCTCCAGCACGGCATGCTGAGCACGGGCCCTCTGGATTCTTCATCCTGCAAACGCACCCCTCGATGCCATCAGGGGCTGGCTGCCAGCGATCTCAACGTCTGGGTGTTTCTAACACAGCAAACAGCATCAGCACTGCAGGCTGTGTAACCCTGACGGCCAGCCAGTGCCCCACTGAATTCTGCGTTGTCCTGCCTCCCCTCAGAGTCAGGTAAACGATTTTTCTCCTGCTCAAGCACCGGCGTTCAGATGGCACTAAGGAACAGCAAAACACTAGACAGTGAAGTGCCACTTTATGTAAAGTTTTTTCCAGGTAACCAGCCAGAGCTGACTCATTTTTGAATGTCTGTTCGCACAGATTAAACCAAACCGTTGCCTTTAACAGCGCCAGCGATTCCCTCTGTCACCCTCCTCCTCCCTGCAATCCCAAGCTGAAGCACCGAACAGAAGATGATCATTAGATCATCAGTTAAAAAATCATCTTCCGTCAGAATTTCATTGTGGAGCACAAAGCGCATTGAATCATCCAGAGTCCGCCTGGGCCCCACAAAGGGAGGGACAAGGGGTTTGTGCAGAGCGGTGAGGTGAACAAGACAATTGCTGTTGTGCAGCCAGTAAGTCTTAGCTGTTCCGTTGTGCTGCTTAAAGTCATCAATCCCTCCTGCTACTCGTTTCTTTTATTTTTTTGTTTCACACATGCCCAGGGAAACACTTCCCTGCTGCCCTTCAAAAGCAGAGCCACAACAGCCAGGGCCACTGCTGACCGCAGCAGGAACAGGATGGATCCCGACCCCTCACGGTTACAGCCAAGGTACCACAGTGCGATGCTTTTTCCTAAAGCCACGACGTGCTCACAGAGCAAAGCTGCATTTTAAACCCTGGCCGGTGTGCTTTCATGTGTGGCCAGGTCAGTCAATCCCAGAAAATTGCTGGGAACAAGGAGGTGGACGACGGCAGTTGTGGCAAACTCACATGACATTTCCTGGCGTTGTCCCCTGCCCAAAGAGCCGCACCGCTTCCAAGCTCTACGCCCAGTGAACGCAGATGTCTGGGCAGGAACACGCTGCCACGGCACTTCGTCCTTCTCAGGAGCAACATCTCTCTGGCACCAGGCACATTTCCCCACTTAGTGCTACGAGTGTCAGTCAAGAGCCAACGTAGCCATGTCAGCGTGACAGTGATAAACACAAAGAGGAATAAAATTCATTATTTGTACTTAAAACCCTCCCCTGAACACCTGCAGCCTCCTCGCTTTCAAAGAAATGTCTCTTATGTCAGAGCATTACAGGAGCACTCTGCACACAGAGTCACAAAACTGTAGATCTTGGGTTTGTACGTGTAAACACACACGCTTGGGCACGCGTAACCGGCAGGTAGCCAGCCAGGACCCTCCTGGAGGCTGGCTGTGGTTTCCAGATCTGGGACGCATAAATCACCGTCCTCACGAGCTCCCTTCCCAACCAGTCCGCCCAGTAAACAAAACATCTCTAGGTAGTCCCAAACATGCTCGGCTTTTATGAGACATTTGCATTTTAATACACGTGCTGGACGTCGTACGGACACGCAGCCCTAAACCCGCTGGGGCAGCTCTGAACCCCGGCACCTGCCCTCTAACTCACATCGCAGAGGGCAGCCCTCCATACCCACGCGCCAAAAGAAAGTGCCACCGCTGCGTGCGCAACGAGGTACTTGCTACTCATTGTAACGTGCTCTGAGAAGTGCCACTGCCTTACTCGGCACCCAAAGTCACCCAAACCCCTGTGGAACAGCCAAAACCTCCACCAGAGCCTGGTGGTCAAGGGACAGGCGTGTTTCCGTGTCAGAGGTGGTGCACCTCCGCGATTCCCGATTTCCAGCATGCGAAGCGCTACTTGAGGAGAATTCCCCTGAACGTGCCTGCAGCTGAGCTCGGGAAAACTGAAATCCAGGCACTTAGAAACCCCCGGTAAGTGTCTAGCCACAGCAAGCGATTTCGGAGGCTGCGGTGTGCTTGGCGCGCGGCACCTGTGCGGGGCGGCAGGACAGGACCCGGTGTGGGTGCCCAGCGCGGCCCCGGCCCTCGGAAAAGGCAAGATTTGTCCCTCGGCAGCGAGTGGGATTTTCCCCTGGAAAGCGTTTCCTTGCCGGGGGCAGGGGAGTTCCCGGTTGTCACAAGGGGCGAGTGCCCGCGCCGACCCGGGCATCCGGCGGCGCCACACAGGAGGGGAGGGTCCCGCGGCAGCCCCGACCGGCGGCGACCGGCCCCGTCTCTCGGCTGGCGGAGCCCGCCGGCGAAGGGCAGCGCGGGACGCCCGGGAGCCGTCTCAGGGTGCGAGCCGGTCTGCGCGGCGCGGAGGATGCGCTTAGCACCGGGGACACGTCGACCGCTCCCCCGCCGGGGCGGGACCGTGGCCCTACCGGCAGCGGGACACCGCGAAACGGGCTCCTTGGCGGGAGCCCCGAAGGTTTACGGCTTCCACAACACCCGCCCGCGGCCCCGGCACAGGCCGCCCCCCCGCGCCTCGCTGCCCGCCGCCGGTGTCAGCGCGAGCCCAGCCGGGCCCCGGCGGGGGAGAGATCGCTCTCCCGGGGCTGGGGGGGGGCCTCGGGTGCTTCGCAAAAGCCCGTCCAGGGCAGGGGGGTTCCTGCAGTGCGGGCCCCCCGGCCCGCAGGCAGCAGGGAAGAAAGGCTCTCTGTCCTCACCGGCGACGGCCGAAGGAGCCGCGCGTCTCCCGAGCCGCCACGGCCCCGGCGGGCCCCCTCCTGCCCCCGCACACGCGCTCCCGTTTGACGGCGCCGGGCTCTGCCAGAGCAGTGTTTATTCATCGCATAAACACAAGTGAAAGGGACGACGGGGCAGGGAGGAGAGCTCAGGGGAGCCGCTCGGGCTCCTGCGAACAGCACATCGTTGCAACGGAACACGCAGCGACCGTCGCAGCCGGGCGGGTATAAACAACCCGCGACGGTTTCCACTCTGGCTTTGCCCTCCCGTACTACGGACAAAACGCTTTTGTGCGTAATCCGAGCGCTGCTTCGATCCGCTCCGGCCCGGCCCCTTCCCCCCGACGGGCAGCCAGGCACGGGTCGCACAGCGCTGCAGAATTCCCCTTCGGGGCCGCGTGCCCCCACGGCAGGAACGCGCTGGCACCACGCTGACTGCGAACGCGCAGGTTTCATCCAGCTCGTCTGTTCAAAATGCAGGACTAAGAGGTGAAATAAGCAGAGCAAATGAAGCAAAATTATCGCAGTTACACGCCGGGGTGCCGAATTACTCCCTGCGCTTTCTCCAGCAGTGCAAGGGCCGGTGCTCTAAAAAGATGCAGGGCTGCATCCCACTAACTCCCTTCTTGCCCTCTGCCTCCCCCCCAGCCCCCGGGGTTTTTCCTGGAGGGAAGAAAGGGGAAGGGGAAAAAAAAAAAAAGGCAAATTGCATCAGGTTCTGGATGTTGGTGGAGGAACCACTGGCTCAGGAATCCAATTAGGAAATAGGAGCGATCAGTCAGAACTGATCTGGTCACTCACAGTTACGCAACGCAGAGCTCGGCACTGGAACAGCCACGAACAACACCCACACGCGTGCAGCTTTGGAAGGTCCCGGACCCACAAAGCGGAGACAGCCAGCCTGGCCCAAGGAAAGTGCTTCGCCCTGATTTGGAAAACCAGACATTGGTAAGAGCCGGGGTTCATTTACTTCACTTAAACCAGCCCAGAACCGAGAATTCAGGGCTAGTCCAAACCCTGCAGCTTCCACCGGCGGCTGGAGCCAGGGGGGATGCCAGTTCACAGCGCAAGTCCGCGAGTGCTGCCTTGATGGCCCCCGCCCGTGTTCCGCAGCCCACAGAGGCCCCCCCAGTCCCGACCGCTGCGGTCCCCAGATGGAAAAGCGCTGGGGACTGGCGAGGTGCGCAGGCACCGCCGTGCGTGGCGGGAGCCGGCAGAGGGTGGGAGGGAGGGAGGGGAGCCGGCAGAGCCTGTCCCGCTCGGCGGTCAGGCTCCCCTCCCCGGCGGTCCCGAGGAGGCGCCCGCACGGCTCCGCGACTGCGGAGGAGTAAACCGCCTCGGGCCGCGCCTCGGCCAAGCCCGCCCCGGGAGCGCGGAGACCCGGCGGCCCGCAGGCGGACGGGGAGGTGAGGTGGCGGGATGAGGACGCGCATCCCAAAGCGGGCGACGCCTGCACCCCCGGGAAGCACAGGCGGGGCGGACGGTGAGGCCCCGGCGGGGCCGCCCGGGAGAGCCGCGGTAGCTCCGCTGCGGGTCCGCGCGTCCCCGCTGCCCGACAGCCGCGCGTCCCGCCGGTTAGCAGCGGCGCCGCCAGCGCGAAGGGGCTGGCCGGTCCCCGCCGGCAGCGGGTGGGCAGGGAGCCGCCGGTGCTGGGCGCAGGGATGCGACGCCCGAGCAGCGGCCACGGCCGTGCCCGACGGCACTCGCCGGGGACGAGGCGGCCCGGTTTCCCGCGGCTTTAGTCTCGGTGCCCGGTTTTCGTTGCTGACCAGCGCCGGGTTTGGTTTCCCGGCAGAGCGGGTTTTAGCGGGAGAACCAGTTTCGGTAGAGCAGCCTCCAGAGACACATCCAGCCGCACGCACTTGCGCTACGCTGCCGTCTTTGACTAAGGGGGTCTGTACGCCAACACCCCCTCGTTAAAACAAGCCCAATTCTCCGCAGTCGGTATTTTCTTCGTGCTGTGCCTTTCCGTCAAATATTTAAGAGCTTTGTCCTGCGTGCGCTCCCACCCACACACACCCCCGCGCTACTCGTGAGAGGAATGGGAACCAGACGAGGTCCCCGTCGGAGGGTCCCGCGGGAACCCCCGCTTCGCTCTCAGCCGCGACAGGATCAGGCCGGGGCCGCTCTGCCCGGCCGCTTGCCTGACCCCGGCAGCCTCCCCTTCCCTGCCGCCTGTCCCTGCTGGGAGCCTGACGACGACCCCCCCCGCCGCGGGGTCCTTCCGCGGGGCGCGGAGCGGCGGGATGGGAGCAGCAGCTGAGCCGCGATGGAGACGGCAGGAGGAGACGAGGGCGCGCGCAACTCGGCAATTCCCTGAAGCCTCCGTGTTTTCACCCCCTCAGAAAACGATGCTGGGAATCCGCGCTGAAATACCGTGTAAGCAAAATGATGAAATTAGACCGGACTTGGGAGAAAGGGGCGATAAAAGCCCGGGCGGAGCCGGGATAACGAGCCCGTCCGCCCCGGGCACGCTATCGCGTTTCTGAGCTCTCGGGGATAACGCCTCCTCTCTCCAGTAAGCTCGGGAAAAGCGCTCACCCGGCCATAGCGATAACCAGGCTCTGCTACCTGACCGTCTCCGCGCCGGTTCTCGAGGTGCTTGATCCTCCTGCCCGCACCCCCCCTCCCGGCCGAGCCACCGGCTCCGCGCAGCCCTCGGGGAGGGCCCGGACAGCGACCCCGGCGCCGTGGCCAGAGCAGGGACGCGGGGTGGGTGGTCGTGGGGTGCCAGCGACGGGGGCAGCTGGGCGGCCGGGGGTGCCGCCTCTCCCTGGCCGCCGCGCCCCGAAAATAATAAGGAGCCCGGAGAAGTCTCCTGCGCCGTGAGCTGCTGCTCGTTCACAATCGGGCGGGGAACAACGCGCGGGGTGCCCCGATAGCTCGTGTTGCTGTGTTTCCCAGAGGGAAAAGGCGTACGCACACAGAATGGGAATTATTTTACAAAACCCAAGGGTAGCCCCCAGCGAAGCGCGCCCCAACACCCCCAACGGGCTCGTTGACAGCGGGCAGGAAGGGCCGACGGGCAACCACCTCGACGCGGCTCCCGGCCGTGCGGTCCCGGCGCGCCTCGGGCTTACCAAGGGGCTGCCCCGGTGCCTCCGCGGCACGGCTCGTCGGAAGCCCCCGCCGGCTGCTCGCCCAGGGCGGGCGGGCGCTCGGGTCCTTCCGATGGCCGCGGGCTCCGTGCTGGGTGCGGCTCCGGGCCGGGTGCGGCTCCGGGCCAGGTTCCCCGCGGGACGCGCGCTCCTCCCCGCCGGAGCCCACGGGGCCGCGCCTCGCGTGGCCGTGGACACTCGCCGCTCGAGCCCTCGGCCGGTGGTGGCCGTGCCACCCCAGCGCGGGGGAGGGGGCAGAGACCCGCAGGGAAACCCCGGGCGCGGGGCCCGCATCGCGCCCCGCTTCGCCCCGCAGTGGGGGGGATAGGGCCGGGCGGGGGGGTGGCGCGGACCGCCCCGGACCCGCCGGGTTGACGCCCGAAAGCCGCCTCCAGGCCAGCCCTGGGGGCGGGGGGGGGGGGGCTGCCGGGGCGTCCAGAGGCCAGTGGCGTCCCGCGTCCCCCCGCCGCCGCAGGGCCGGGGGCTGCGGCTCGCCCCCCCGCTCTGCCCGCCGTGGCCGGGCCGTCGGTCGCGGCCAGAGAAAACCCCACCGGGCCACCACTTGCCTGGCGGGGGCAGCGGCTGGCAGGGACGCCGGAGGGGAGGGAGGTAGGTCGAGCGTAGCGCCCGGCACACGGTGACTGCCTAGGGACGCCCCGGACCTACCGCTCGTTCAGCTCCGACCCTGCGGAATCCGGTCCTGGGATTTGAAACCACGATCTTTCTGTTAGCGAAAAATAACGAAATCTCGCCGAACCAGACGGGCCCCTAACAGTAACGTATAGGGCGAGGGGAGCGCGAGGCTTCCCTTCCGTGCGGTGAGTTCTGCGCGAAAGCACAATTCCCCTTTATCCAACTTACGCATTTCTAAGCGCGCGGGCAGATCCCTCCGTTTGCGGCTGGCACCCGCCGCACCGCCGGGCAGAGCAGAAGCGAAAGGACGGGAGAGGGATACGCAGCGCTGGGTTTAACTCGGGCCACCTGGGCCCCGGGGGCGCGGCCACCCCGGTTATTCGCCTCACCTGCGGCGGGTGAGCTGCGGCTTTACGCCCCGGCCGCGACCCGGGAGCACCAGCGGCGTTTGGGCCAAGGGAGCTCTGCGGGACGGGGGTGTCATCGCGGCGAGCGCCTGACGGCCACCCGCGGCCCCGCTCCGGGCGCGTCCCGCGGACAGCTGCGCGCTCCCGGCTGCCGCCGGCTGCGGTGCGACCGAGGGCTCCGGTGTGAATCAGCGGCACCCGCGGCCGTTCGCGTTTGACCGGGAGGAACGCCGCGGCGCGAGGCAGCGCAGATGCGCCTCGTTTAGCTTAATTAGAGGTTTTATCAGGGGGCCTGGGAGCAGCGGGGCAGATGGGGGCCGCGGGCCTGAGCTCGGGCTTCGGCCGGACGGCACAGCCTTCCCGGTCACCCGCTCGTCCCCGCGACGGCGCAGATGTAACTCGAATCTTTGTTTAGCCCGAGGCGGCGGGGGGAAGCGGTGGCGAACGACGGAGACTCACGCGGGGGGGCGGGGGGGACATCCTCAGGGGTTTTTCGTTGCCGTTTGGTCGTCGCCGCGTTCCCCCTCCCTCCCCCGCACGACGCCCGGCGCGGGCTCGCGGGCTCGCTGCCGGCCCCGCCGCGCTCGGAAGGCGGGTTCTCGCAGGAGGAGAGGCCAGCGAGGCCGGGCCGGGCCCACCCCCTCCGAAACAAAACTTTTCCTGCAGGCGCTGAGAGCAGAGACCGGGCGCGGGGCCCCGCAGCAGCCGCGCCCCCGCCGCGGAGCGGGCATGCGGTAGGGCAGTGCCATGTATTGGAAGGGCGACCCGATGTTCGTCTGCAGGCTGGAGGACAAGGACCTGCCCGCGCTCGGCGGCGCCTCCGAGAAGGTGCGCGGGGCGTGGGAGGAGGCGGGCGCGCGCCGCCGGTGCCCGGCGCGGGGCCGCCGCCGCTCGGTGCCGCCGCTCCCGGCGGGAGCCTGGCGGCCCCGCGGAGAAAGGCCGGCCGCCGCGCTCCCCGGCGGGTCCCGCAGGTACCGGCGGGCCGGGCGCGGAGGCCCGCCGCCTCTCCCGGGCGCTGACCGCGGTCTCCCCCGCAGGCGAGCCCCGCGGCGGCCGACGAGGACTCCTGCTCTTCCTCCGCCGTCCTGTCGCCATCCTCCTCGCCGCGGTCCATGGCCTCGGGCTCCGGCTGCGCCCCCGGCAAGTGCGTGTGCAGCAGCTGCGGCCTGGAGATCGTGGACAAGTACCTGCTGAAGGTGAGGGGCGGCCGGCTCTCCCCGCCGCGGGGGCGGCCCCGGGCCCGGTGCTGTCCGGGGAGAGCCCGCCGGGGCGGCCGCGGGGAGCGGCGCCGTCGGAGGCGCCCGGGCAGCCTCCCGGGGCCGGGCTGGGCGGGCAGCGGGCCCGAGGGCGCTCGTGCCCCGGCACGGCTCTCCGAGCCGCTGTCCCCGGCTCCGGTGGCCTCGCCGTGTCCCGCCCCGTCCCGCGGCTTGAGAGCGGGGCCGCTGCGGAAACGGGAGCGTTGGACTGTGTGGGTGGCGGGGATTCGGGCCTGGGGTGAAACCGAGTTCCTGCTTGTCTCTTGGGTAACGCTTTTCTGCACTGGCACCGGATTTTCTTGACGTGATGTAGGAGAGAGCAGGGAAGAACAGGAACGGTTCCGAACACGGATCACGCTCCTGGTTAAGCAGCGGTGGCGTGACCTGTATTAGTTAAAATAAACCTTGCACTGCGGTGTCATGATTCTCAAACAAAAAGTGCCTCCTGAGAGAGAGGAAAACAAGTTATTCCTGTAAAAGGTGGTCTAGTAATGTCCGTGAAGGACGGAAGCCGTGTGATTGTGCAGGAGTTTTGCTAGCCGTAGCATCCAGGACTGAGGCAAAACCGAACTAAACCGTGTGACTTACAAGCGCAAGGTGTTCGTGTGCTTAGGAGGGGGACAGTTTTCCTTCTGTGTTACTACCACTGAAACCCTTCTGGGTCAGAGTTTTGCCCTCTCTCCTTTCCAAAGTGAAACTGGACAGCTGTGCCAGAAGCCGCTTGATGCCATTGGGTGCAGCCTTAAAGCTGTCCCGTGTCTGGCAGAGCAGCAGCCGGTGACACCGCGCAAACGCGCCGGTGCTCTGCTGGCTCCAGCTGGGGTGAGGAGGCTGAAGGGGCGCGTACTTGGCTGGTGTGCAGTTAAACGGGGGGGGGGGGAGCTGCTATGTACCTCTTGTCTGGTGGGTCCCAGCCACCATGTCACCAGGCTGGGCTTGCAGACGGATAGCGCCCCGGGACTGGAGCAGAGCTAACCTGAGCTTGCTTCCAGCCCCATTAACTCCGGTGGCACTTTGGTAGTTTGTTTAGTGATTGTTGTTGTCTCCTGCCCCCAAAACTGGGGTGATGTGGCTTGGAGCTGGAGACCCCTAAATGATTTAGCCTGAAGTTCAGCTGGGCTGTGGCTGCTTTGTGCCTGGGCAGAGGGAGAAGGGAATCTGTGTCGGTGAACTGGAATCCCACGGATCAGCGGCACGTCTTCCGACTAGAGCCCCTGAGTTAATAAGAGTGTAGGTGGCCAATACCAGGCGGGACAAATGGCAAAGCCACTGGTGCCCTGTTACGTGGGCGAGCGTCGGCCCCCGCGGAGGTGGCGAGGTGAGCTGTGCGTGGCCGGGCCATCAGCTCACACTTTGCGGAGCTGTGCCCCGGCAGCCTGGCTCTCATGGGCTCTTCTTGCTGCATCAGGGCTTCTGGCCTGGGCCCCCGTGGGGTCACCCTGGAGCCCTTACCTGGGGGGTGCCGAGCTGGCTTGGCCTGGCCCGCGTGCAGCCGCTGCAAGGCACAAGAGGGGCTCGGTTCAGCGACAGCTGCTCTCAGCAGTTTCCCATTCTGCTGCGGTGTGACTGGTCAGCACACAGGAAGGCGGCTGCCCACACGGGTAACGGCTGGGAGAGCGTCAGACAACTCCATCCCGTGATGTTAGTACCTGAAGAATGACTGAAACGGGCGATTCCGGTGCTGAGCCCACACCTCGCCTTCTCTGTGGCTTGTCTGGCAGTTCTGACTGAAGGCATGTCCTGGTTTTCCTCAAACGTGCTGCCCTGCTGTAGGCGGTGTACGGGCTGCGCGGTACGAGGGGAGAAATTGGCCCTGAAAATGAAATGAGTTACCAAAGTCGTTGTTTGGCTTACAGAATCCCTCCTATGCAGCGTGGGATTATCCAGGAGCTTATTACTTAATTTGCATGGTCACTGGGAGCCTGGGGTCTCAAACGATTCAAGTGACTTAGCCGATGCGCGATGTCTGCGCGACAGAGTTCCCTTTACAGGAATGAAGCAATTAAAATAATTGCATGCAATTTATTTGCCCCAAAATTATGCGTGGGTTCTCAAAACTGCTGATTTCTGCTGCTTCCCGTGACTGTGTCTAGTTTCACTGTGGATGTTGCGTCGCGAAGAACCATTGGATTTGCTGTTGAAGCCACCGCGCGTTGCGAGCCCCTCGCTCTGTTCGCTGACGTGGCTTGAACAGAAGCCTGGCAGATCAAGCCCTGGCTCTCGGTGTGTTTCTGCGTGGCAGGGTTGGCTTTTGCCTTCACTGCTCGCGTCTTAAAATTTCCAGGCGCTTTGCGAAGTGTGCTCTTCGCTAGGCAGGACTCTACAGACTGGGCAATAGAAGTGTGTAAGTTAGCCGCCTTCCCGAGGTCGGGCGAGGCCAAAGCTCGCTCTGGTGCTCTGAGAACAGAACTGAGTACAACCAGCGATGTGGAACTTGAATCTCTTGCTTCCTCTCCTGGTGGTTTTCATTACAAAGCCATGGAAGCTTCTCCCAAAGACCTTCATGAGGTGCACCAACCCTTCATATGCATTCCATTCTATAGGAAAAACGTTTTGCCTTGAAGATAAATTTTCTGTGAGTCGCAGTAGGTGTAATTTTGACCTTGTCTGTACGGGTGGAAGAAGCAGGTTCTGTAACTCCGAAACAGAGCGCTGGTAGCGCGGACGTGGAGGGTAATTTTCCTTGTGCGTGTTTGCAGGTGAACGAGCTCTGCTGGCATGTGCGCTGCCTCTCCTGCAGCGTTTGCCGAACATCCCTCGGGAGGCACACCAGCTGCTACATCAAAGACAAGGATATCTTCTGCAAACTGGATTATTTCAGGTACATCGTACCAGAATAGCGCTGGGTTAGACGTGTCGCGCTCATGGGTTACGTTTCGCTTACGCTGCGAGTAAAACGGGTGCTTAGGCTTTTTTATTTGCTAAACTGATCTTCAGCTGTTAAACTCTGACTCTTCTTGCGGGGGGTTTGGAAGCCCCAAGTCTGTTCAGTGAAACTACGCGCGAAGTGTCCCCCTCTGCCCCACCGAGGCGTAGCTGCCGCACACAGGGAAGGCAGGACCAGCCAGCCGCTGCCGCGGCCAGGCTGTCACGCGGGCGTACGCGCCGAGAGCCATCCCTGGGTAGTGCCGGCCGGGAACGCACGGCACAGCTGAGGCGATGTGCCCTTTGGACCAGCACATATGTCACTGGTGCGAGACCTACAGCATCGCCTGGAACCGCAGAGCCAACCCAGAGTAAATCCCGCGCTCGCTTGGTCAGTCTGACTGGGAACCTGCAATCTTCAACGTAAGGCCTCGTCCTGTAGGGAGGAACGTTACCGCTTCATGCTGACGTCGGGGGTACTTGGCATACAGAATCTTGGGTCTAGAAAGTAGCAAAAAGCCAGAGTTTGGGGGGACTTAAAAAAAAAAAAAAAGGAGCTTAGGAGTCTGCAAAGATTCTTCGGGACAAATTGTTCCCTACATAATGAACATAGCTTGGTGGCTGGCTTCCTCCTCAAAGAGGACTGTTCAACTGTAGTAATGTAAATACTTGCTGATATTTGAATTTGTTTTAAAATTGCGATGTGCATGTGATTAAGGAAACGGCTCTGAAGATACAGGCTTTGCCCATCCTTTTGCTGAAGGGGACTGGGTGAGGGGTGAAGCTGCACACAGTAATTCAGACTGCCACTAGAGTGATGGGAAATAATTTGGATAACTGGGGGAGTTTTGAAGGCAAAGTCAGCTGTTCCCATCTCCCACTCACAGCTTTTCAGAGAGGAATTGCCTTCATAAAAGGGCAGACGCAGAGTGTGACTTCGCGTAGCAGTGAGGATGTTTCAGTTTTACGCTTTGCCCTGTGAAAACGTTCACGTCTGCAGTAGCTCCGTAGTGTCTTGCTATCCAATACGAACTTGCTGATTTTTTTTCCAATAAACCCACAATTATGCTGTCCCCTAATTCCTTGTGACCAGCCTGCTTGCTGCAAGTCTCTGCTGCGCTGCCACATGTCCCAGTTGTCACCCTCCCGGGGTCACCCTCTTGCCCGAGCCGGTGTCTGTGCCTTCACCTCCCGTTGCCTCTGTCTCCGCAGGCGGTACGGCACCCGCTGTTCCCGCTGCGGGCGGCACATTCACGCTACGGACTGGGTCCGAAGGGCCAAGGGAAACGTGTACCACTTGGCGTGTTTCGCGTGCTTCTCCTGCAAAAGGCAGCTTTCTACGGGAGAGGAGTTTGCGCTGGTTGAAGAGAAAGTCCTTTGCAGGGTGCACTACGACTGCATGTTGGACAACCTGAAAAGAGAAGTTGAAAACGGTAAGGTACCCTGTTGTCAAGAACTATGTTTGTGGTTTAGTTTTAATTAAAATGTTGGGGTTTACTTCATCTTCCTTATTAAGAGGTAATTACCCAGCTTTACTGAGGCTGGAAGCACAGGTTCTTGAATTAAAATAACGTGCAAATCATTGGATGTTTCAATTTTTAAGTCTGTATAACTTAGTGTAACTTGTTTTCTGTCCTAAGGAAAAGAAAGCAAGAGCACATCCAGCTGATAGTGTCACGCTGGATCTGTTCCCTCCCTGACTTGCAGCGGAGTCACTCGGGGTGTGCTGGGTGATGGTGCCAGACCAGTTGAACTTTGAGCAGAACATGGCATTTCTTAGAGCTGAAACTCAGCTGGCCGAGCACCGTTGGTTTTGGTTGGAGGACAGTCGGTGTTCTGAACGTTTAGCAGACGGCGGTGTTTTCTTTTTAATGCTTCAGGTAATGGGATTAGCGTGGAAGGAGCATTACTAACAGAGCAGGACGTTAATCATCCAAAACCGGCCAAAAGAGCTCGGACCAGCTTCACAGCAGATCAACTCCAGGTAGAGGCAGCGCTCAGACCTTGCACGGTGCAGGACATAAGTGCCGAACCGACGGGAAATTGGATGCTTGTGGGGGGAAGGAAAAAGCTTGCATGCTTTAAACTCTTTCATAAACCATCAAGACACAGCATGTTTCTGGAATTGTTTGTGAGCTTCAGCAGTTTCATATGAAATAGTTACTCTTCAAGATTTTATTTCCCTGGGGGCAGCTAGTAATTCTGCAGAGTGGAAACAAAAAGGTTGTTCTCTTGTGATTGCTCGATGCAATCTATTTAATCGGGCATTTGCATCGCTGCACATCATACAGGCAAAATATTTTTAGAATTACATAATGCGAAGAGTTGTGCTAAAGATAGGCACGGTGTGTGACCAGGACGTCCGCAGGATGGAAGCTCAGATTGTGTGTGATGCACAGTAAGGGCTGCAAGAGATTGCTCTCCAAGCAGGTGAGTGTGCTGGGTTCCCGGTAACTCCCGTGAGCAGACTGACTCCCCTCAGTGACAGTTTCTGGTTTTGCTTTGGTTTATAGAGAAGATGGGGAAGAGTTGCCCATCTATTAATTGCCCGTCCTCCTCAGTACTTGCCTTTCAGAGGATGTGCTGTAGTCTTGGCTACGCTTTGTACCCACCACTTTTGGTGTCCTGTTTCGGGACCTACCTTCGGTGTTTAGTGCTGCACGTGCTGGGGGAAAGCCCCCACTTTCTTCCTAGAGCTGGGTGGAGTGAAATACAGGGAAAGTGCATTTCAAGTACCTGGCAGCAACTCTTGAACTGTCCAGTTTGTTCTTGAACATACGTTAGTGAAGTATGTTTTGCCAGTATCCCTGTACGCTGGCGCGGCCGCTAGTTCTGTTCCTTTCCGTGGTTAGGGCTGAGGGGAGCGGGAGCTCAGAACTCTGGAAGCACCAAATCCAGATGCCTGTCCTGAAAGGGGGGGGAGGGGGATTGCTTCGTCTGCTCTGCTTTCAGGGCTTCTGGTCTTGTTGCTGCCTTGGTGAGGGTTAGCTCCCGATGGCCTCAAAGATGAGCCGCTTCACCCTCTGCATCAGCACTCTACCTAAATTAGCTTTGCAGGGACACCCACCGTGACTAGGGCTGGCCCCCCATGGAAAGGGGCAGCGGTGAGACCGTGTTTAGAGGTTTCAGCCTGTAGCAGCAAGGAAGCTGCGGCTTTTTGCCTAATCCTAGCTATGCACCCCTGCTTTCAGCTCCTTTGAACTCCTGGTCCCACGGCGGGGGGACACCATGCTGTTCCTTTTGTGCTGCCTCAGCCCCAGTTTTGGTTTGTTGGCCTGTCCTCTTGCTGGCGGCGAAAGCAGAGCACGAGGGGTTTGAGCAGTGCTGTACAAGGTGGCGTGTGGCTTGCCGTGTCAGCCCTGACGGGGGACAGTGTGGTGTCAGTACAGAAGCAGCGTGTTGGCACTAATTTGGCAAGGGCACGGGGCGAGGGCCCTGGGCATCAAGCTCGAACCTCTGTGAAAGGGACATTTTCCAGCAGCAGCCGAATGGAGACGGGCCCAGCCGTCAGAGCAGGATCTGCATTCAGGGCTTCTTCCCCTTCACTGTCACTGAAACTTCCGTGCTTCCCTCCTTCCCTGTTGTGAGTCAGTTGTCACCTACTCCAGCGGGTGTTGAGAACTTGGGGCCTCCTGTTGCTTGTTGAGACGTGCTGTCTGCTCAGCGCCTCTGTCCTTGATGCTGGTGTGAGACTGACTTCCAGCACGAGAAGCGTCAGAGGGATCCATGACTGTCAGCCTGCATTAACACCCCCCGTGAAGTGCTTGTACAAAGGATGCCCGTGCTTTTGGATGTCTTTGTATGAAACCGTAGGGACGTAAATAGTTTCAGTGTTTCTGAATGTGGAAAGAGGCTGAATCTCCAAAGATGAAGCCAGGCAAAATTTGCCAACCGTCAAGGGGCAAAGTCAGAAATGAGGAACTACAGTTCGCTGAGGCACCCTGCAGAAATTCATACTTCCTGAAGTACGGTAAACTCTTACAGGCCAAGCTGACATCTACTCCCTCAAATCATTTCATTCCTATCCTAATGAGAAGTGGTCCCTTCAGTTTTCGGTAACAAGATGGGTGTAACCAAGCAGTTACACAGTGCAGGTCAGCTGAGGTGGAGCCTCTGTGTTCCTCCAGGCGCTTAAAGGTCGAGGGGGCACAAAGTGCTTCCCAGCTGCCTGCATCCTCCTTGCAGGTGGAGAGGGATCCAGGTTGTTCCACGCAACGCGCAAGATGCAGGTGGTGATGGGGGAGTGCAGAGTGGCGGATCAGGGTTTTCTCCTTAGGCTGTGTGCTGTGCTACTGCAGACACTTCCTTCACCGGGCACATGTGGCTTGGCTTTGCTGGGAACTTTCTCCCCCAGTCCTCTTCGGTGCAGTCCTGACAGAGCATCTCCTGCATTTTTTACTGCTGCCAAGTGGAATTCCTTTCTGTTGCTCCTGGCAAATGTCTCCGGTCAGTTAAGCATAGTAAGGGGCTTGTATTTTGCCTGCGAGGGATGTGTTTTCTTTCCCTTGGTGTGTTTGGGGCTGTCTGGGGTGTAGCGGTTACAACAGCTTCCTGAAAACAGGCAAAGAGGAGGACAGTGGTCTGGGGGAGCGTGCAATGCTGCTTTCGGGAGTGCACCCAAAAACCGGTGGTCTCACCTTGCTTTTTCAGGTTATGCAAGCACAGTTTGCTCAGGACAACAATCCAGACGCACAAACGCTTCAGAAGCTGGCAGAAAGAACAGGCTTGAGCAGGCGTGTCATACAGGTAACTGCTAAGCTACTTGACTGGCAGTCTGGTACGCGTCCACTGGAAATGCTTAAGCACACTTTTCTCCGTGTAGTTATGCCAAGATGGAAAAAGATCAAATCTGGTACCTCTGAGAGAACTTCAGTCAAATCCTTGTTTGTTCTAGACCTGTCCCCAACTACGTTAGAAAACTTGCTCTAGTCCTTTTGCACTTTGTGTGGAGGATTAATCAATCATCTTCCTGGGTGACACTTTCTCAGCCTGTATAGTATGGAATTGGCACCCTTCTGAATCCAAATTTCTGACCTCAGTAGCTTGTTCTGCAGACCTGCGCTCTTTGAAAACGGCTTGTGGTATGACGCGCTGGGAGCGAGTATCGTGTGGTCTGCTCTAGACAGCAGAGTTGAGAGAGATCCGTGCCATCCAAACCAGAGAGAAACACAGAGCCCTTGCTTGAAGGTGCCTCTCAGCAAAGGTTATAGGCATGTTTTTATACATAAAAATTATTTTTATGTAGTATAAATTATACACTTCTATATTTACATGAATAAGAGTAAGTTTGCAGTTCCTTGGCTAATTCTGAGCTGGAAGATCAACAGCTTGTCTGTAGAAACGAGGTATTTGGCAGCTGTGATCAAGCATTAAAAAAGTGGAAGCTCACACACTTCTCCTTGTGAAAAGGAAGATGGGTATCCCACGGAAAACCTGCGTTGCCATTGGTAGCGTCGGCGCAGGGAGACGGCCGCGTGCCACGCAGGGCTGCGAGCACTGCTGCTCGGGCTGGCAGGGGTCGTGCAGCCCCTCGCCGGCTGCGGCTCATGGCAGAAGCTTTTCTGACTTGGCCGCGCTTGTGCGAGGCGGGCTGAGGGCGCGTGCTGCGTCGTCGGGAGTGTCGGTGTTGTGGTGAGGGCTGGACGGGCCGAGCCGGCTGCAGTTGGAACGCTGGGTTTTTACTGTGCTGGCGTTGGAACAGAATGCAATCCATCAACGTGATGTAAACTTTTCCCCCTTTTCAGGTGTGGTTTCAAAATTGTAGAGCACGCCATAAGAAACATGTTAGTCCTAATCACTCATCTACTGCTCCTGTCACAGCAGTTCAGCCCTCCAGGCTGTCTCCACCTATGTTAGAAGAGATGGCGTACTCTGCGTACGTACCCCCGGACGGGCCGATGCTGACTGCTCTGCACAGCTACATGGATGGTGGGTACAACCTCACGCGTCCGAGTGCAGGCGGTGTTGGCTGCGGCGGGAACAGGTTACTGAGTCCCCATTAAAGATACTTAATGGGGTTTTAATTTGTAGTACTTGTCATAGCAAGCGCGGCACTAGGCTAGTCTACCTGCACCTCGCTGGGGCGCCTCTTCCACTTCGGACCCCGGCACGCGCCGCCCCGCGTGCCGGTTGGTTGGGGTACGAAGAGTGCTTGCTGTGCTTCCCTCCAGACGATGAATCCTCGTTACAAGAAATCACTTTGCTCTAAACACCCGCGCACAGTTTTCAGTAGCACGTGATCGTGATGAAAACTGTTTACCCCCTGCTCCTTGTTACCCACGGGTTGTACTCGATTCGGGAGCTGAGCCTCCCCGGTGTGGGGGGACGGGGTGGTCACAGGTGCATTCCTGTCACCGTGTGTCTTATCGACGGCTTCGGCTCGTGCTGGTGGTTGAGAGAGACTGAAGGCTTTGGGAGAAGCGGACAGAGCTGTGCTTGTGGCCCGAGTGTTTCCTCGGAAGTGGGGGTGTAGGGCGGGCTGTGGGTGGAGGGGTGTGCGTGCTGGGCTGGGAGACGGGAGCATCCTGGCACCAGTGGCCTGTCGCTGCCCGCTGGGCTCCCATCCGTTTCCACCTCCGGTGACGCTGACGGGTAACTGTTTCTTTTTCATAGCTCATTCACCTACAGCTCTCGGACTCCAGCCTTTGCTACCCCACTCCATGACGCAGCTGCCCATAAGTCACACCTAAGTCCGTTCTGGCAGGGATAGAAGCTATTAGGGACGTAACCTTAAGTCATTTATTGTGTATTAAAAATATCCTTAGAAAGGTATTAATGTTAACTTTTTATTTAACATCTGAAGCGTTTTCAAGATCACTTTTGCTGCCCAGGTACGTGTGTATTTAGCCTGCGAGACACTTTTATGGATTCTGCATAAATAATGATGACATTGTTTACAAGCCTTACGAAATACCTTTTTGTATTGTCTGGAAGTAGCCCACTCTAGTTATGTGTGTTAATTTATTTGTCATCAAAAGAGCACTTTGCCTAAAAGAAAGGACTGACAATTGTGCAAAATGTTTACAATTCTCTGTGAAATTGTAGTTGATCATTAGTTTGTATCTGTAAGTTATTGCTGAAAGTATTACCTGTATTTGAGTTGTACGCAGCCTCTGCCGTAAAGCTTATTTCTGTGAGATTACAAAAATAAATTTTGGTTGCAAATATTTTCAACAGAACTGAATAAAGTTTCTGCTGTAGCATGCGAAGCACAACGCTGCTGTGTTTGTGGCTGGGCTGTGATGGGTTGGGGAGGGCTCACCTCGAATCCTCAGCTGTAAGAGAAGGTCCCTGGTAGGGTCATGGTCACTTACACCCAATGTGGGGGTGTTGGTGTTTGTTGTCGTTGACTGAAAGTCCTTTAATGGGCTTAGATTGGCCTGGGAACACCCCGGGGAGGTGGTGGTTAAAGGTGGTGCAGAGCAGTGCTGCTCGTGAGGGTGGGGGTGCAGTCCTGCAGGGGGAGGGGAGGGGGGATGGATGGGGCTGATGCTTAACTGGGGTTTAATAGCAAGTGAAGACCCTCAATTCATCTCGGCTTTAATGTGTCAAATTTTACCGCAGCGTCTGGTTTGTTCGGTGGTTTTACCTTGCAGTTTTGTAGGCAGGATGGCAACCAACACGCAGTACTTCTTATGGAAGTAGATCTTCAAAAACGCAGGCTCAGTTCGCTGGCCTGTGTCAAAGTGCCCTTGAACCGAGATCGGAATTCAGCCAGATGACAGAAGTACTGAGTTGAAAATGTGAATGCGCTAAGAGTTCGTCGCAAAGCAGCTCGTGGTGGACAAAGGGCAGGGCCTACTACCGGAGCAACTGACACTTTTGTCTTCACAGACTAGTTTCTTCAAGGATTTAAGATGGATAGATCCCACCCGCACACCCAACCTTCACCTGCATCAGAAGGGGCTCCTGCTTTGGAAGGTCTGTGTGCCCGTCTCCTCTCCCCCAGCTCTGAGTCAGTGTCTCTGCTTGGGGAACCCTCGGCTGCCCTGGGCAAACCGTTTCAGTGCGGGAGCGGCAGTGTTCTTGCCCGCGTGGGAAGATGACGGCTTTTACGAGCATAACTTCAGCGGTAAGCTCGGGGTTTGGGTTCCACAGATTCACGGTCGGCACTGTTCCAAGTGCTGCTCACGGATGTCTGAGCTGCTCTGAACAGCAACAGCCCGGAACGCGCACTGGCACGGTGGTTTGTCCAGGGGCACGTTAACCTGCCACGGTTTTTCCCCAAACATCTCCAAAGACACAGGGTGCTGTGGAGCTCTGCTGACAGTACGTTTTATTTGAACGTGGATAACTTGTGGGTGGAATTCTGAGTACGTTGCTTCCCGTACGGAAGCCGGCTCCACGCACTGGCGCGACACAGCAGCGTGCGCAGCAGTCGACAGACTGGTTTTTGTTCCTTTGCCGGGTCTGATATGCAAGGAGGCCAGCCTCGCTGCTGAAGTTTTACCAGTTAAACACTGAATAATGCTAATTTAGGGCTTAATATAACTTGGCAATTTGAAACACTCTTTAATCGTGGTTTAAAATGCAACTTGGCTTACATCATGTCCCTTGAAGGAGAAGTAATTATGCAGTCAAATCTCAAGGACTGTCGCAGTTCCAGGTTGCCTGAAACAAAGTCAGTCACAGCTTATTTATGAAACCACCCTTCTGGTCGGCTGCCAAGTAAATAGGGAGCAATTTTCCCATTTCCCCTGGAAAACAGGAAGCATGAGCCTTCATCTGCTGCTGCTGTGAAGGCTTGAGCAGCTTCTCTAAGTGTGTCTGAGACTGTGGAGTTGAAATGGGAAGCTCCAGCTGAGGAGCACTCCTGGGTCTTCCCTTGGGGTGTGTTGGACCTGTGCCGAGGACCAGCGTCGGTTGGTGTGGGGCTGCCAGAGCACCTGGAAAACCGGGGCTGTTTCGGGTGGCTGCTCTCAGCTGGGGCTGTTGCTGTGGCCCGTTGCAAGCCGGAATGCTTGTCTTCCTACTGGGGTGGCCTGGCTTGCGTCTGTGGTGCACTGCTGACCCCAGAGCCATCCTACTGCTCCTCACTGTTTGCAAGAGTATCTTGGTTATTGCCCTGCTGAGGAAATTCATGGGATCTTGTCACAATGCAGCTGTAGCTACAGCAAGGACACGCAGGACGCGTGTCGGTGCCTCTCAGACCATGCGAGCTCAGTTTGAAAGTGAAAAGTTGTACAAAACTAGCATTTGAAATAGGCTGGCAAGCAGAGCAGCTGAGCTTACTGATCACTCTGTCCTCTGAGCAGCTGCCTTGGTATTTCTGGATGCAGGAGTCTGTTGGTACAACCTGGCACGGTTGTACCGTAGGGAACAGTCCAGCACCGGTGACTCTTCCCTCGATGGCTGAATGCCGGCAGTAATGCGGAATGGCACCCTTCAGCTGCTGGACAAGTATCTTGCAAAAAGATTCTTCCGTAGCTGATATGGGGTTCTGTAATATCTTGCCTAAATGTAACTCTCACGCTTCCACTGTACTCGCTGGTGGTGACCAACGTGCCCCCAGGCCTTGCTCCTGGCGTGCCAGGGTTGGCACTGGTGCAGTAAGCTGACACAGCCTGGCTGCCGTCGCGCACAAGGCTGCTCAGGAGCTGGTGTTAACGGGGTTATTCTGCCACCGGCCGCGGGGTGCTCGCACCTGCAGGTACGGAACAGACTGTGGTGGATGAAGCATGTGGCTCGACACCACGTTTTCCCAAGTAACAGTAAAGCTGAAAGGCAGGTGGTTTGTACTGCGCCGCTGTGTTCGGCCCTGTTAGTGCAGGGAAGTTATGATGGTAACCTAGACAATGATCGTAGAACACACAAATCCCAGCTTTTTCAGAGCTAAAAGTGCAAACTTGTCTGGGTGAAGTGTTGGCGTTGTTCTACAGGTAATGCCTTAGTGTACCTTGGAAGGAAAGAATTCATCTTCCGCACAGGCAGAATAAAGGGTACGGCAACACCAGAGGATGACGTTGGCCGATCAAACAGGTACTTTCACGTTGTTCTGCTGCTGCTCAGACCAGCTGGAATGCCTGTGCCGACACCTTCCCTCTCCACCTGGCCGGCTTTTTTCTCAGTCTGTACGTGAACTGTAATTAGCTGAATGTAGGAACGACCAGCAGCCGCCTTTTTTATTGCTGTCAGAGAGAATCAGCAGTAACACCAGCATTCCATGTAACACCATGAAAACACAGAAATGTTACCTTTGGATGCACGTTTTGGCCGTCAGCGGTTCTGCGGGACGCGCACAGGCGCCCTGGTAGGCTGACGCGCTGAGGCATCCTGCCCGGGGTATGTTCAGACGTGCAGTTACGGGTCTTGTCGTGACGTGGCTTCAGAAGGAGCTCCCGGCACTGCCACCGGGAGCCACTGAGACTGAACTCACAGAGGTAACACATCTCCTTCAGCTCCAGCGCCCCAGAACCGCTACAGCTGAGCGTTACCCGGGTGTTTGTTACACGGCGCTGGACCGTTGGTGTTCTCACACAATACCCCGCTCCTGAGCGCAGTCACCCGATGTGACGCTGCTGTGTCAGCGCTTCGTATTGCTGTAAGAAACTGGAACTGCATCAACTAAAAAAGCCCAAAAGTAAAATAAAAAGCAACGACACCCCCCTCCCCTCTTGCCATTATCATTTGGAGCACGTTAAGCCACAACCTTCTCCTGAGACTTCGCTTCCTTTCCAAACCTGGGCTCTTTCAGACTGCAAACCGGAGATAGATGGCCCAGCCAAACCACCAGAAACGTGAACCTGGGACTTGAAACGAAAGTCGATTCGAGACAGGAAATTGAGTTGGTCAGATGCGTTGAAAATGATGGCAACCAGAAACTACATTATGAAGCTCCGTATAAACCAAGCCCTCCCTTTCCCTCACCAAGCGGTCTGCAGACGTGCGGATTTGCAAAGCAGTGCGCCAGTTCTTGGAGGCACATGCACCACCAGCAGCGTTCGTCTGCAAACTCAAACTGCAGAGAGAGTGCCAGTGGCTGCTGGACAAAGGGAAACCCATTTTCAGCCCCAACTTATGACCGGGGCTGTTCTGTTACCGTTTCCTTCTGCAGGATCTCAGCCGGAGCACTCACTGCTGCCTGCACCCTGCCCTCGCCTGGCTGTTTCGACGGTACTACCCACACCACTGGGGAAACTGAGGCAGCCTCTCCCCGTGCAGCAGGCACCGGTGCCGGGAAGGAGAGCTCCCGAGCGAGGTGCACAGTAGCTATGTGCATCCCACAGCAAACTGCCAGCTAAAGCTGAGCAGCCAGGCCGCATCCTGATCCGCACCCGGGCCCGCAGGGAGACCAGCACGGCACGGCGCTCCCTTGGGTCACAGGCCACTGGAGAGAACAAACCTTGCAAAAGAAGCAGGAGCCCTAGAAGCACCTGGTCAGCGGATTCAGAACTCGGGAGAGGTTCTGAATTCATCGGGACGTGGAGTGAAGGGTCTGTGGCACGCAGCCAGCCATAGATTTCAGTGTAATACGAGTGGCAGGAAAACCATGTGAGAGAGAAAACACATCACTCTGCAACCGTGGTTAAAAGAAGTCAATAAAGCAACTTTGTTAGTCAGCCTTTTTCTGAAGGCCATCCTACTGACCAGCCGCAGCCAGTTCCACCAGCCCCTGTGTGTTAACAGAAGACGCTGATGTCGTTTAAAAAATAATCCAGATTTAATTAAAATAACTACGTACATACGAGACACATAGCAAAGGTCCCCCATGCTCCAAAATCCCCTGACCACAACTTTTATATTACAAAAGTATCTTCCAACATCTGGTAGGTTCTGCAGGGCTGCAGGTAACCACCCGCTGCAACGTCCATGGCGCTTTACTGCCAGTGTTTTCTGCCACGGCCCGAGCTGAGTTCCTGTGATGCTTCCCAGACCAAAAAGCACCCCGGCTTTGCTTGCCAAACTGGTGTCTAATCAAATGTTAGGAAACAGACAGAAATGGAAGCACGCTTTCATGAAGATTTCCTGTAAACCAGCAGTGTCTTTCAGCTCTTCCAAGCGCCTGTTCCTGACCAGGCTGCTCCCTCTTCCTGGGTTGCATGGCCTGGATCAGCCCAGCCCCTAAACTGGGCTCAGGGAACACCAGGATCCTGCTGAAGACCCTCCTCACAGCCCACCGCTCGCTCGCTCTTTGGGGCTGAAACTGCCCCCATCGAAAGCCCCTGGGCTGAGCCATTCTCCTCTCTGGATGCATTTGCCTTGTCACAACGCCACTTTTCCAGCAGCTGCCACCCCCCCCAGGCCCAGCCAACTCCCCACCCCTGCCCAGAGCTCACGGGTGCCATGGCCGCGGGCTGTCGGTACGGCTGGCCAACGCAAACCCACCAGCCTCCCTAAGAAACAGGATCCCATGGTGTAGCCTGACACGGCTCCTTTTCCCTCAAATTATATATGCTGCAGCTCTGAACGTAAAGCCTCCGTGCACGCCCTGCACATCAATGCACCTGCTCTCCATCACTGCCCCCAGACAGCCGCGGCCCCCACTGGAGCCTTTCGTGGCTCCTCCGCTGCGGCTCTCACTGCCCAGGGTGACAGCAGGGCTGAGCTGGCCGTAACTGCAGCATCGCAGCGTTTTGGGCCC
The DNA here is from genome assembly GCA_027574665.1 of Rhynochetos jubatus. Classification (NCBI taxonomy): domain Eukaryota; kingdom Metazoa; phylum Chordata; class Aves; order Eurypygiformes; family Rhynochetidae; genus Rhynochetos; species Rhynochetos jubatus. The sequence continues at coordinate 163,573 of CM050656.1, read as the reverse complement.
AAACACTTCATCTCGTGCCTTCACAGCGGCGATCGCTGACTGCAGCCTCCAACAGGCTGCCCAAGTACAGCCCCGCGTGTACTTAACGATCGTCGTTTTTAACCTCAAGCCCAAATTCTCCCTTTTCCCTGCCGCCAAAGACCCGCTCCAGTGCTGGCTCTGCTGAGCTCCAGCCTCACCTCTGAAGAGCTGCTGCCTTGCTTTTGGTCGGTTTGGGGCTTTTGCCCGCCAGCCAGAGCAGCGCTCCGCGGGCACGGGTCCCACCCCGCTTCCCTACTTGTGGCCCCTGCCCAGACGGGCCCCTGGCCTGCTGTGGCTCAGCGGGAGCTCAACACCCGCAGCAGCGTCAGACCCCCAGCAAGGTGGGGGTGGAAGGGGCCTTGCATCCAGTCCAACGGCCAGCCCAAGCCGGTCAGGCAGGAACACATCCAGGCGGGTTGGGGACATCTCCAGAGCAGGAGGCCCCACAGCCTCTCCGGGCAGCCTGGTCCACACTCCAGCACCCTCTGAGTAAAGGAGCTTTTCCTCACGGTGCGATGGAAATTCCTGTTTCCAGCCTGTGCCCGTTGTCCCTTGGTGCTTGGGCGCCACTGAAGAGTCCAGCCCCAGCCCCTTGACACCCCCTTTCGGTAACGATGAGGCCCCCCCCTCCGCCTTCTCCAGCTGACCAGCCCCAGCTCCGTCCCCTGAGCATCCCTGGAGCCCGCGCTGGGCTCCCTCCAGCCGGTCCTGGGGAGCCCAGCCCCGGGCACCCTTCCCCGGGGGGGCCCGGGGACAGCTACAGAGGCCAAGCGGCCCCGTGCGCGGCACTACGCAGCTCAGAACGCAGCCACACACAGCGGCGCGCCATCCCCGAGCCCTCAGGGCACGGATTTCCTTCCGGCGGGGAACGGGCGCGCGTGGCCTCCCCTGCGCAGGAGCCCCCTTCGGTCCTGCCCCTACCGGCAGCTGGGCAAAGCGCCGCGCCGGGCCAGGCCGGGCCGGGCCGGGCCGGGCCGGGCCGAGCCCCCACCGCGCAGCCCGCCGGTCCCGGTGGCGGCTCCGCTCCGACTATGCGGGAAAGCGGCCGCCCCGGCCCGCCCTTCGCGGTCCAGGGGCGGGGCGGGGCGCGGCGGGGCGGGGCCGGGCGCGGCGGGGCGGGGCCTGCTGCACACGGCCGCAGCGCCGCAAGGGTCGGTCCGGAGCTGGGGGCGGCAGCTCCCGCCCAGGAACTCGCCGGCCGGGGGTTGCGGCCTCGGGCCGCGGCCCGGGGGGCTGCGTTGCCGCCGCGCAGCAGCGGGAGCCCGGCCCCGCCGTTACACACGCCCCGGACACCCATCGCTGGCGGGAAGCGGAACGGGCCCCGTCAAGCTCACCGCACAGCGGCTGAAGCGCTGAAACCTACGGTTAACACCGCAGCAGGCCTGCGCTGCCTTTGTTTACCCGTTGGCACCCCCCGACCGCCGTGTTCCCCCCAGGGCGGTGTCAGCTGCCCCGCGCCGGCGGCCCGGGCGTACGCGCCAGCGCTCCCGCGGTTCCCGTCGCGCGCCCCCGGGAGCGGCGAGCTCCTCTCCAGCCCGGCCGTAGCCTGCAGCGTGCGAAGGGAGCGGTGGCAGCCCGTAAGGCACTTGCTCGACGGGAAGCGTTCTGCGGGGCCGAACAGCCTGTTCCTCACGGTCACCCCGTGGGCAAACCGCCGGCAGAACACCCACCGCCCCGGCATCGCCCCCCGCCGCGGCCGCCCGACTCCCGGTCCCGTTGCGCAGCAGAACACGTGAGGGAAGCGGTTCCTGCTCCCACGCCTCGATGCTGGAAAACCCTTCAGCATCCTCGTCCCAGCCAAGGAGAAGCTGGGACAACCCCGCAGCAGGAGAAGCCACCCCACTGCTCTTGGCGCTTGCTCTTCTTTCTGGGGGCACCTTTTTTTCCTTTTTTTTTTGAACAAAATTTGAAGGCTTGACAAAACTTCAGCCTAAAACACAGAAGGGAAAGCCACCCCCCAGCATGTCACAGGGTGACAACGCTGGCTGACTCCAGCCAGGCCTCAACGGAACACGACCGCACTGGGACGGGAGCGGGCGGTCTCTGCACGCCACTCGTTGGAGCCCTTCAAGACAAGGCTCCGTGTCCCCACAGAGGGTCCCTCCGCAGAGCCATGCTGCCTTCCCACAGCCTCTCCCAGGAGAAGAGGGAGCCAGCCGCGGGCTCCCCCGGGTCACATGCCGCCCCCTCTCTCCTGCCCAGAACCACCGCAGCCCCTGTCCCTGTGCCATGGGCCGGCCTGTGGCTCGCGACCAGGCGGGCAGGTTGCCACCCACCCGTGGGCTCAGGAGCAAAGCACCTGACAGGTCACCATGTCCCACAGCCGCATGTTCCACGCTACAGGCAACGGAATCTCACATTTTATACTCAATCAAGCAACAAAGTAGATCCAGGAACATCGCTCCCAGTCGCTCCTCCTCTGCGGTGCGAGTCGAAGGCTCTAGCCCCAGGGCTAGTTAGGAACCACGAAACACCTCAGTCTCATTTCCAGTGATTCTGTCCCACGGGAATACTTGCATCCATTTCTACTTAATCCATTAACAGCTGCCATTAACTTATTCTTTAAAAGCCAATTTTAATATTAAATCATTATGATTTATTTATTCCATGTATTTATTACAAACTCTCCGTGGTATTGCTTTGCATTTTCACAGTTCTCATAACTAGATCATTAAGAAAATGGCTTTTGGGTTTTCTCAGAAATGACGGTCACTTACATTCTAAATAATTTCACAAAATAGCGAGTGGAGCAAATTTATACATATATATATTTTTACTGTATATAAATAATAGTACAATTTTAAACTTTTGCTTTTAGAAATTCCTTTAGTAAATGCATAGGTTTGTTACAAAACTCTTCTAAGCAAATACCTGTGCACTGTTCTGTCCCGTCCGAGCCCCGGTAAACTCCACGGTTACATTCAGAAGATAAAAAAGCACGCTGTCTTCAGAAACACTTCCTCAGCTGAGCTCCCCGTAAGACAGTCAAGTCCAGCAGAAACACAGGACTCACTGCAGTTTCTTTAGGTGCAAAGTGATCACGTTATCGTTAAAAACAACCCCACCCACATCAGTATGAGACCGAAAGCTTTAGCACATGAACTGCCATCAGACCCGCAGCTTTTCCATCACCGAACGGTGGGACATTCCCCTGCCAGAATGTGGGGGGGAACCCGCACACAGCGGGACAGGAGCCGCGACAGTGATGCAAACCACCAGGCAGGAGTGTGATTTTTCCAAAGGCAGGTTTCTCAGCCCTTTCAGCCGGGGGAGCCTCCAGAGGAGTCAAACACAAGCACCCCAGTGCCCACGAGCAGCTGTTGTTTCAAATTGCAGCCCGTACTGTACACCAGTCCAGTCCCAAACTGAGCCCCCATTTCTGCACCGGGGAAGGGCTCCCATGGCCGCTGGATCACAGGGGACACATACGAGTCCCCTGTCACCCCGCCTCAACTCACAGGTTTCAGGGTCCAGCCATGCTGGCGAGCATGTGGGTGACAGCTCTCGTGCCTCGGCGTGACCCAGACCTGCTGCACGGCCAGGACTTCTGCCTCTGCAGTGACTACAACCGTCACACACTGGAGCCAGATCCCCTGGGGATGTGGATCGTCACTAGATTTTCCCCAGCAACTCGCATTCAAATCATCCGGAAGAGAACTATGTGAAGGAGGGCAGCCTCGGCGCGGCTGGGGCCTCGGGCGCCCACGAGAGCAGGAAGTTAGAACCTCTCCAGCTCAGCTCATGGCAGGATCCGACTTGGGGAGACTCCAGTGTGGGACGTGTTCCGTGGGCAGGGCTGTCAGTGACCTCAGAGGCCGTAAACCCCAAGAGATGCTGATGTGCTCCTACCAACAGCTTCCGCACCCAGGAGCGGGCAGATTCAATCAACGAGCAAACGACACCGCCCGGACATCTCTCAGCAGCTAACCAATTCATACTGGACCATGAGAAGGCTCGAGTTCCGTGTCCTAACACCTTGCTGTGCCAGCCACTGGGAGCCTGGGGACCCGCAGGAGGAACACCCCAGCTCTGGGCACCCGCAGGGTCGCCACAACGTCTCATCAAGGAGCCCCGCTGGGCTGGGCAGGGCAATGGAACACGGCCAAGACTTCCCTCCAAGGAAAAGGAGAGCGCACCGGCGTTCCCTTCAGCGAAGCTCAGCTTCCTCACAACGCAGAACACAGCCGGGGGGCGAACACAGGCGCCTCGCTTAGACATCAGCTAAACGGGATACACTCACCATCCTGTACCAGATGAAACCTCCTTTGTGCAAGCCACAGATCACGTCGGTGCAGCGGGACCGTCGCTCACTCACGCCACCTCTTTGCCCAACTCACAGAAAACTCCACGTTAAGCGGCACCAACTACGGTCTTCTCTGACCACCTTCTTCGGGACCTGCAGGGCTGCACCGGTTCTCAGAAGACGCAGTTGTGGATGTGATTAAAATATCACTACATTTTTCAGGGCAGGGAACCATTAATGCATGTGTACTCACAGTTTAAATCGCTGTGAACCAGCTTGTACAAAAAATACAATCATAGCACCATATTTACAGATTTCGTACCATCTCCTGGTTAACTGAGTCTCGAACTACTCTGTATGGCTGATTCGGTTCACGGGAGGGCTTGCAAAAATTGCCTGCATTTCTTTTACAAATATACACGTATAAAAAGAAACATTATCAAAACCGCTGTCGTCTAAGGCAGCAACCGTGTTACAAAAGTTATTAAAACATCATTATAGCATTAAAAAAGCATCACATTTACATTTTTCCTTTTCAGAGGCACTCTATGAATGAAAACGTGGCCTGGTTTTCACAGCTGTTAGTTTAAGCATTTCCACTAGTTAAATGTCGCTCCTTTTCTTACAGATACAAGCAAGAGGAAGAAAGAATCACCCATTAACCAGAAGCATCGTTTACAGTTTTTACTTTTGCCTACTTTGTACACGTTTTGCTTCCCAGGGACACTGTGTTGCTGTGGAGGTTTCGGGAATGTCATCCCGCTGCCTTCTTAGGGCTTAGCTCCTTCTTCCCCAGGATGCGGTGGAGGCTAGCTGACATGAAGTAGGGCTTTGCTGTAGATCCATCGTTTCTTTCCAGGTCTTCACCTGAATTTACACAGCAAAAGCAGCCAAGAGAGCACAGAGCAGGACAACCAGGGAGAATTGAAGAAAGGAGAGAGCAGAAGACCCAACATTACCAAGAAATCCCAACCACGGCAATTCAGCTGTAGGTTCATTTGATGACGGGACTATAAGGTTCCTATTTTCTCAAACCAGAGGAGGCTTTGTGCGAAGCAGAGCCCCAATGTCTGGCCATGTCTAAATGCCAGCAGTAGAGCCTTCCTGTTCCCAGTCTAGGGGGACATTTTCAGAACTACTCATGGCTCCACCGAAGCCTGGAATTTCAGCTACTTCCTGCTAGAAAATGTGTCCCCAAGAGAGCTGTGGATGTAAGCACTTCTTCAAACTGGGTCCTCTTCCACTGCCTGAGAGAAAGGCCTTTTGAAAACCTGGGGCCACCAGTGCACGCTATTCCCTATGAGCTCCCAGTGTCCACTCCTGGACAGAAGCGTGGGAAGCAAACAGGGCATGAATGTGAAGTACCAAGGTGGAATGGTTACACTTTTCCTAAGGAAGGCCATGACTACGTCACTGGTCTGGGCTCAGCCCCGTGTCACGCCACGCGGCAGTCCCAGACTAGCAAGCAGCCTCCTGCTGCCGGGCAGTGGGGCGGGAGCGTGCAGCGGAGCGCGGGCACTGCCGCTGCAGAGGCAGACGCCTCGAGCTGCACCGCCAGCACCTCGTGAAAGCAGGGGCCAAGGAGGTTAGAGGAGGCAAAGCTTCGTGTACCTCCATTTAAAAGAGAATCTGTTGATTTCTTAGTGCACCAAACTCTCCAAATTCTATGAGTTGGATCCATTTCCATTTCATTCTAAAGAACAGCCACAGTCTATGTACGTATTTAGGGTTTAGCTTATTTCTTGGCATGTCATGAGTGCCCTGTCTGCCCCTGACCACGTCTGTTTAGAACCAAAGTCCGTCACTCGACATGCACAGGATGTAGCTCTCAACCAGCCATGGGTTTTTAGTTTCCTGACTGATTTGTTCCTGTGATTCCATGGCAGCCCAGTGTTTCCAGAGAACTGCCAACCTCAGGGCAGCAGTGAGAAGAAAGTGTTTAAGGGAAAGAAAGGATTTCTGCTGCTGTAAGAGGAGGATCAGTATCGCCACGTTTACCTTGCCCACACGCTCCACTGTGCACGTGACAGACGAAGCCTACGCCTAGTTCAGTATCCCCTTGGTGCTACCAGGCAATTCATCAGCTGCAAGAGCCATCGCTGCCATGGGACTCCTGCCTGGACCTACCACAGTGACTTTCCTTACAGAAAAACAGTATTTTTGGTTCTTTAATTCAGTAAATCTAGAAAATTGCATGGATTTCCTAATAAGTACATCTTCTTAAAGTCATGACCTAACTTGAGACCAACAGATTTCTTTTATGATGTTAGTGTTCTCTGGCTGGCCACACCGAACAGCAGTCCCTTGAGGGCCGTGACTGCTCGCCACTGGGCTCCCAGGGACAGACAGGTTTTTCAACGGTATTTCACCCAAATCTGAAGGTAATTCAGCCTAAGCCTTCGTTCAGGGCCATTAAGTTGAGAAAAAAGGACCACCTATATACCCAAGAATAGCTTTGGTTTTGCCAAGAGGATTGGGTGAATCACTGCCGTACGGGCTCTTCACACAGCACCCAGACACAAACCACCAGTCAAAGGGAAGGAACATCCAAACCCAAAAGCCAGATACCCCCAGGAGCCACACAGCCACTTTGCATTACGCCAACTAACTAAATTTCAATACTAAAACACTTGTGCACTGAAGATGCATCCAGGAGCCAGCCTGAAAAGCAGAAGCACACTTTTTGCACGGTCTGCTAGCACGTCACTGGAATTCTGTAAGAAACAGGTAAGGTGCTTTGCTACTCCTCGCAGATATCAGTGAAAGAAAACGTGGTACTTACAAAAGCAGAGGAAAAGCGTGTCGACACACATTGCATAGACACTGAAGAACCCATGTGCAACTAGGTAGGAGCCAACAATGACTGTCTACAAAAAAACAAAGCACAACGAAACCCCCAGTTTAGTTTGGCTCGTGTAGTTACCTACTGTGTGCTGGTTTGGTCAGGACAGGGTTAACCCCCCCCACTGGGGCTGCTCTGGGCTTGCCCTGAGAACAGGGGTTGGTTAGCTGGTGCTGGGCAGTGCTGCACCAATGCAGGGGCTTCCCCAGCTCCTGATCCTGCCCCTGTTCCCAACTTTCTCACTCCAAGCAGTGGGGGGGGCCACAGCTCAGACAGCCGGCCCCGACTGCCCGACCTGGACTGCATCCCATAGCCCGGCACACTGGCTGCATGCACCGGGAGTGGGCTGGGGGCCACAGCTTGTTCACGTGTGCGTTTGTTCGTTAGTCAGCTGGGGGGTCGGGGGGCTCTCCCGGCTGTGCTGTCACTCGTGGGCTCGCTCGGACTCTGCTGCCATAGCTCTCGGGCTCTGGCTCTGACTCTGGCTGCTCAGGACCGGGCTGTGTGTCGGTCCAGGTGGTGGTGTGAGCAATTGTATCAGATGTTCCATTTTCTATTATTTTAATTACTTACTATTCTGGTACTGTTAACATTATTAGTATCACTATAAATCTAGTTTATATTCAATCATTAAGTTGTTCTTATCTCAACCCACACGCCTCCTTGTCTTTTCCTCCGACTGTCCTCCTCACGGGGGTGGGGGGCAGGTGAGCGAGCGGCTGCTGGTGCTTCGCTGCCAGCCGGGGTTACAGCTCGACAGGCACCAGCACGGCAGCGCTAACACGTCAGAAGCCCAGGCTGCCGAGGAAATATGGGAGATGTAATTCTACCCAAGGGTGCCACTGCCGTGGAAAGGGGTCACCAGCTCAAGCCACAAAAACACAGTAGCCACTTGTTTTCCAGCTGCCAAACTGGAGCCATTTCAACCCCCAAAGGGAACACCACCAAGAAGATTCTCCCACTCCTTCAAGATTATCCTACAGGCCCACTCATCCTGGAGATGTTCGGGGGTCTAGGGGGGCTGCAAAAGGCCCTCCCACACTGTCATCGGCGCCTCACCACCAGCCTTCGCTGCCTGGGCAGGTGTGAATCCTGGTTTTTTGGAAGGTGCGAAGCCCCCGCAGAGCCCCTCCTGCCACACGGATGCAGGAGTAGGGCACACCAGGGCAGCTCGCTGCCACAGGTGATACACCCAAGCTGCTACCAGACCATGCCCCGAGCACTCCGCGCTCCTCACGCTGCCCTCAGTGTTCCGCAGGCGAGACGGCCGGCTGCCTTACCAGGAGCGGTACCCAGTAGTAATTTAACGTTGGTGCTTCCTGTGCAAAGACTGGAATTCTCTGTGTGAAGAAGAAGAACGCCAGGACACCTGCAAGAAGCACAGAAGAGGAGTGATGCCGATGGCAACTCTGACTTCCTGACACCCGAGGAGTGGGTGAGACAAAGCAGACAGACAGCAGATCCAAGGCTGGTTTAACCACGAGCTCTGACCAATAAATTCCGCAGTGGTAATTAACTGCTGGATCTGTACTGTGACAGAAGAGATATGCAAATGAACTAATTACCATAAAGATACTCATGGCCCAGAAAGACTTAATGAACTGTTGTGTTTCACCGTTCTACTGCATTTATTAGCAAAATCCATCAATAAAGATAAACAAGACAATGACATGGGCTAATGAAGACCAGTGGGTGGATCTTTTCTAAAATAGAGTGAGCAAAATTCTGCTGCTTTCAGGTGCCTTTCTTGAGGAACTACCGAAGTGCTTCAGATGGAAAGGAGAAACGGCAGCGCTGGTGATCCAGCGCAGCAGTGAGTTCGGAGCAGGCCAATGCATTGCCAACAGAAATCGCCCAAAGGATTTATACTCGAGGAGTTCAACACCATGAACTGATTTCAGTATTTCATGGCTCACATTCCAGAGAACGTGTTCCAGATCAAACCTGCTACCCCAGTTAGAAAGTCACTCTAGAGCAACGACAAAAATATTTTAGAACAGCTCTTGGTACTAACTTTCAACTTTTGATTAAAATACAACCGACAGGTAATCGTCTAAAGCACACGGAATACACAGCATGGTCACGTGTGAAATAATGCTCTGAAGGTGCTGTGCCAGCTTCAAAAAGCCAAAAGGGAGTATTTGCCAACCTGGATTCCTGGAAGTGCTTCCTTTTAAACCACATGCACTTCTAGTCACAGGAAAACATGAACAAAGTATGTTGGTATTTGCTGGTAACTAAGAAAAGCCCACAATGGTCTCAGAAACACTTTGTTTCTCTGGCTTATAGCTGTACCGGGCTCGTAGCAATGTGTTCAGCTCTCATGAGACTGGCTTATTGCTGAGAACCGGGTCGGATCCAGCCACGATGCCTCGGCTGCAGAGGCCCGCACGCCAGCAACAGACGCAAGAGCAGTAAAAGCAATTACGGAAAAGATGCTGTCAACAAAATACTGGGGGTGGGAAAGCGGGAAAAAGAAAAAAATCTATTTTAGTTCAATCCTGAAAATCCTGAAAACCCAGGAAGAGCTTCCCAGAGAGTCAGAGCAGCGAGCACCCCCAGTTGTCAACTCCGCACGGATGCGTACAGCAGCCGTCTCTGCACGCAGCAGAAAGCGGAAGATAGCCTGGAGAAAGCCCACAGCTTACCTACACCGCCAGCAACCAGGATTTTCCCCAGGAACAGAAGAAAGTCCGTGACTTTGTCCAGAACTGCAACTCTGTCAGAAAAGGGAAAAGATACAAAATCATCCCAAACCAGACATTTGTCTTTTCTCCTTCAATCTACGCCAACTGACAGAAGGTGACCGAGAAGCTGGCGCTGCACCGCAGCGACCCACCACGGGAGGGGCTTTGTTAGAGCCTCATCCCACGGCGTGGAAAAGCACCGAGGCTCGTGCAGAGTGGGGGCGTACCACAGCAACACAGCTACAGGTCATTGCTCCCGCTGACTAAAACCAACCCAAAACACCAGCATCTTTTTATTTCCGCCGTTCTCGCAGGGTGACGGGTAAGGCAGCCCGAAGGGGCAAGGTACACACCCAACCAAACCACGGTGTTTCTTAGGTGCTGGTGTGTCGTCCTTTCACCCCGTCCTATCTGGCCCCATTTCATGACCTCAGAACACGCCAAATCTACAGTTTCAAGATATTGTGGCACAAAGCTGAAGGCAGGAGGCCTCGAAGCCAGGACACAATCACAGGTGAATGCACGTAGGCAGAAAAACAGACAGTAAATCTGCAGCCCTCATTAAAGCAACGGAGTTTCTGCTCGAGATCCCCCCAGCCCATCTTAGCAGAAACTGCAGGGAAATAGTGGGGGGGAAATGACCATCAGCCTCTTGACAGTGCTGGGGGCTACGGATAAGGTAACACACATACTGACCACCGTGGGAGTTAAACGGTAAGAAATACCAACGAGAACTAATCATCATTAACCTGTCAGAATTCAGCATTAGCACAACCAGACAAAAGCCCTCTGCCTGAACCAGCGCAGCCGTATGTCTGGCTGGCAGCCACTGCTCGCCGTGACCAAGAGCAGAAGCACAAAGGACAGCGAGGTGATGCGCTGGAAGCAGACGGCGGCAGCTTCTCTTTCCTACTGCAGGGGCACAACAAGGTGTGGGCAAGAGCCACACAACCAGGCTATGGGATTCCATCAGCCCTGCACGGGTCACTGTGCTGGCCAGCCTAAGTGTGTCTTCAGAGGGCAAGAGCAGGAAATCCTGGTGTTTCCAAGGTCTGGGAGACGGCCCCGTACCTCACTACATTCCGCATGAGCAAAAAGAACGCTTCCTTTGCTGAGGTGCAGAAGTTTTTACCGTAGATGGCAATCTGCAAAACAACAGGAGCTGTTAAGAGTTTCACCGAGTTCGGATGCCTCCTTGTATGCCAGACTCGGACCGCGTGCAACGCATGGTTCTCTCCAATACGCGGCCTTGAAGCCCAGGTGAGCACAAAGCACTTCCCCGTGTCACCTGCCACCTCCCAACATTCCCCACCGGCTGGGAGAGAACGCTGTCTTTCCCCTTCCCATCGCCTGGGGATAAGCATCCCGGCCCCTGTGATCGTGCCGGTGGCACACTAAGTAGTTGGTTTGTCAAGCAGCGCGAAGACGGTACTTGAGGGCTTCCCACCGTGCTAGTCACTGCACCAGATGTATGGTCAGGGGGAAGAACAGGCACTCGCAGAGCAGAAACGAGTTGACCCCTGCAGGCATCCCCTTGGGCCTGATGCTGCTCCCCATTAAGAAGAAATCAGCACCACCAGCATCACAGTCAGTGGATTTACATCAACGTAAAACAAAGCAGCTAAAGTTACTCAGGAACAAAACCATTTCTTGTCCCCAGAGTAGTGGCCACACACGCTACAACAGCTCTTAGTGCAGTTCACCAAGCGTAAACACGCTGGTCAAAAGGAACACCACTCCCTTTGAGCTGGCACTGAGACATCAGCTGCACAAACAGGGGTTACAATGGGCCCGTTCCAGCGCCCTCCTCTGAGAGACTGCACCCCTCAACCACCGAAATCCCTTCGAATCAGAACTCCTCCGGCTGACACCCATGTATGTCTGCTCAGGGAAATCTGGAATTTCTCTTCTGGAAGCTGAGGAGCATTATTTCAGAGTCATGTCACTGCTGCTCCTAGGACAACGTGTACTTGTGACGTCCAGAAGGCGACACCGATACCACATGCCTGCTGTCCCGTCACACAAACGCCCCCGGACAGGACAGTCGGCAGCACACGGTGTGAAACCAGCTCACATTCCTGCCCAGATCCAGACTGCAACTGCCGAACCGGGGGGCGTCAACCAGTTGTGCCACCCCTTCGCACTGGGGGGGGTGAAGGGGATGGACAAGGACAGGCGTGAGAAGAGGCTGAGTTCTGAAGGAGGAAAACAAAGACTCTTTCTCTTTCCCGGCAGGGCCACACACATTTCCCCAAACCCCGTAATTCCCATTACTGGTCCAGTGGGTTCTAGTACTGCTGCCTGCTGCACAGCTAGCGGTGGCTAGGGTATCCCAGCGGCCCTGATGAGGGAGACCGCTGGCAGAGGCGGCACGTACCATGATGTAGGCATTTCTGTTGATAAACTTTAGGAATTTCTCCAAACACCAGAAGCAGCATTTGAGGCAGCACAGTAGGAATCTTGTGAAGGAGTTCTGGGTACCTGAAAAAAAGGAGCCAGCACATCACGTACAGAACTCAGGAACAGTCTTCAGAACACAGAACGCTAGTCAGAAGGAGATCTTAAATTGTGACAAAAGCAGAAACACTATTCCTTTTCTTCTAGGATGGGCTCTCTTTCTCAGCCAGCTTTCGCTCACTGGCTTCAACTGGGTCAGAGCCACGACCTGCACAGACTTTGCATTCAGCTCCCAAAGACACAGACTCAGTTTGACAAAATCAGCTCAAATTCGCTGCCTTTAAACAGAACTACAAATGGCTAAAAATCATGTGGAATGAATCTCTCCATTACTGGAAAAGCATCTTGGGGAAATAAGGAAGCCCTAATGACCCGGAGAGATGCGTCAGTCTCACCTTTCAGTTTGTGATCCAGGTACTCCAGTATAACCCTAATAAGCTGGACAATTGCAAGAATTAAGGCTCCAAATGCCAGCGAACCTGTATGGTATCTGAAACAAAATAAAGGAGTGTTAGATTGCACATGTGTGTGTGTACAATTCTGTGTGTGAACGTACAAGATTCTGTGTGTACGTACAATTCTCTGTGTGTGTATGTACACAATTCTCTGTGTGTGTATGTGTGCGTACAAGTCTGTGTGTACATACAGTTCTGTGTGTACACAATTCTCTGTGTGTGTACATACAGTTCTGTGTGTATGTGTGTACAATTCTCTGTGTGTCCGTACAATTCTGTGTACAATTCTGTCTGTGTCTGTGTGTACAACTCTCTGAGTACATATAATTCTCTGTGTGTACAATTCTCTGGGGGGGTGTGCGTACAGATACGAACAGCAGTATAGCCAGAGGGAAGGCCATTAGTGGACATGGATCTTCACCCTGACCTGCCAGAGCAGCAGAGGATGAAGCCAGTGTGCTGCTGGTGTTTGGGTGAGTACTGGCTCGGTCTGTCTGTCCATCAGCTGTGCACATATGTGTTGTATACATGTGCACCTACCAGGAATACCTGCTCAGCCTTGGAACTGGGTGGACCTGGGGCATGGACCTGCAGCAGCCTTGGGCTATCGGGTTCAGTCTCCCCTTAACAACCACATTTTCCTGACTGCACTGGGTTTGGACGGAATGGGGTTAGTTTTGTCTGCACCAGCTGGTATGGGGCTCCGGTCCGCTGCCTACCGAGACTGAACCACAGCACTGACTAACGGCTTTCCATTTCTATTCCAGGGCTGCTTCCCCAGAGGCAAGAGCAGCACGCAGACACATGACAGGGCTCACATCCAGCTCCAGCCTTACCGTATTGCTCGTCCGAATGAAGAGAAGAGTGGCCACAGGGGAATGTCAGCGGGTTTGCGCGAGGCCCAGTAGTAGGAAGCGAAGGCACCGGCCAGGGTACACTGGCCCAGGGCAATCGCAAAGTTCACCAGCCACAGAAAGACGAAGGCATTGGCTAACTGGAAGATGAAGATGTACTTATGGTACAGGCTTTCTCCTCCATAAAAAGCGAAAGTGCACTGCGCGCCTGGACACACTTTAGTCACATTGGTTGTGTTAAAAGTCTGTACAGAGAGAAGAATAAGCAACACGGCGGTAAGCAATGAATTGTGATACAGCCTCTGAGTTCAGCAGCTTCACACGTGCAACACAACTCTACCTGACATGTCGTGGGCTCATTCAGCACCGCGCTCCAGCGCCCGGTAACCTGTTTACGTAATGAAGGGTTCGTAACAGTCTTACGCAGATGCTTAACTCTGAACCGTGCAGTTAGCCAACAGAGCTGCTCCCCACAGGCCTCAAACCTACACAAATGGCATTTGCAGTTCAGAAATCTGCTTTAAAGATACCTGACCGCCTCAGGTCCACTGAAGAAAACCTGCTCTCATTAAACCCAATCATTGTTTCAAATCCAAAGGCCAAATCTGCAGTTTGGGTAAATCACCACATTTAACTGGAAATCCACGGAGCTCTGCCCTTTTACCCAAGCCGTGGATGTGGTCACAGTTTCCCCTTCCTCTCTGAGAGTACCACAACAGGAGCACTCTTTACACCTGATTTACTCTCCTGGTTGCTGTTGTTCCCTGCAGGTATTTGCTCAGTTCAGACATTCTCACTGGGGAGGGCGTGAGCAGCCGTGTGGTGCCCAACTGCTGACCGGGGCTAAACCACAGCATCGCTACCACAAATACACACATTTCCCACCAGCACTGCATCCAACAGTGATTAAGAAATGCAATTAGTACAGATGTCACTACAGGTGAATGTTGGTGGTGCTTACCTCTGGGTCACAAGTCAGGTTTGCGTACTTGCACAGTGTCTGATTAGCCATTACTTTGTACACAGCCTCTCCCGACGTTGCCAGGAAACTGGGTGAAACATTTTAAGGAGGAATCACGGAACTGTAGGCTTTGAGCAACTCGGGCTCCTGCAGTGGGTAACCACTAGCTCTGAAGAACTTGCGCAGGAAACAGAACAACTGCTCTTACGACGCAGAGATGTCCGTGAAGGGTCACTACAAGACACTGAATACGCTCATTAGGGAACTAAGGCAGATGCCGCCCCAGGGCTGTAACGACCCCGACCCGACAGGCACGGGGAACGACCCTGACCCGACCCTGACCGTTGGCTCATTCTCTCCGTACAGCCACCTTTGGCAAGGCAGATTATGCCATAGTTCTCTGACACTTCACATTCTGTGGAAGCAGACACAGAGCACAAGGACAAGCAAACTGCCCTGAGCAGCAAGAACTGACCCTCCTGGCATGTGAAAGAACAATTTGCCTTCCAACAGCAAGCTTCCCCTTTCTGATACCTTGCCAAAGCCTTGCCGTTCTGGGACCAGGCAGACAGTGGGTTATGTTATGGCATTTGGAGAGGGCTCAGTGCACTGTACGTTCTCTCACTTCTTCCCTACACTTCTCCAAACAAAACACCCCCCACCCCAGCTGACTGAGAGACCATTAGCATCAGGCCCGTGGAGGATGAGGACATTAAGCGCCATATTCCCTCTTGGCTGAGGGCCCTTTTTACCCCTTAAAGTCACCCTTATGTCATACACAGGGCCTGGTACGACCCCCTGCCTTGGCATGAACTGCAGTCCCGTCCTTTTTAATGACATTAAATTCACTGTCCCATTTGTGTGTCACAGGTAGATGCGCAGTGAGGAAGAGTTCCCCAGTGCAGCAAGTGCTAAGTGACCTAACAGCCTTACGGACAGTTTGGCTACCGTGCAACAGCCGAGAAAGAAGCAGGAGTATCTGGTGTTGCAGCGCAGGCTGCTCCTCCCCAGGCCACAGGCAGAAGGATACACGGCTGTCACGGCCCAGTAGGAGATACAGATTGCAATGAGCACGAAGGTGACGATTGGGTAGAACAACGTAGACATTATGTAGCCAATAGCTCTGTGGAAGAAACAAAACCCATCAGGACACTGCAGCGATTTCAGAAACAAGCCTTTTATCAGCCTCTTGCAGCATCATCCTTTACTCTGGGCTACTTGCTGACACCGGCAGCATAACCCAGGGCCGAGATCTCGGAATACTGCTGGGTCTCTCTTCACAGGCCTGCACACCTTCACGTTGGCATTTCAACACTCCGCTCTACGGGCAGCACCGCAGCCAACTTTACAAATCTGCCACACTCCAGCCTGTCTTCCCTTTTCTCCTTTCTCCACTCCTGCTCCAGAGATCCAGCTCTTTCCCGTCAAACCCATCAATCACGCTCCTTGCTGGCCACTGCCGACAGCACCCTTTGTTTCCTGCCCCCACTCTGCTCAGCCCCTGTGCTCCTCCTTCAGCTCCTGCACACCCGAAATTGCCTCTTGCTTCTTTGTCTTTGAGGACTGTTCCCAGCCCCTTTCCTGCCTTAAGTTCTGTTTTGGGGCAGGGACATTCAACTATCCTTGCAAGGCCAGGGCATGCTGACACCGTCCGGTGACTGTGGCTTCCCTGCACGTGCCAGGAAGGAGCGGTGCTTGCCTTCGGCGGCTGGCGAGCACAGAGTAACGGCCTGTTGGTGCCAGCAGCTGAGAAACCCCTCTGAGCATGAAGGCTGATGTGTCAGAGGCTGACATGCTGCCGGCCTTGTGGCTAGAAGGTGACTAGTGAGCAGGAACGTGAGCGTGCCAACCCCTGCCCTACCACTCCCTTGCTCCGGCAGGGCGAGCTGATGCAGCCCCTCCGGGTAAGCTGTCGCGGGGTCCCGGAGGCAAACACCTCCAGCTGGGTGACTGGGTGGGATTTCAGAGGGTGTGTGCTGTGCAGTGATGCTTACAGGCTGGTTCTCTTTACGCTCCTCTCCTCTACCTCTGCCCAGCACTCTCCATTTCCTTCCCCGTGACCCTGACAGCTTATCACAAGCCTTTTTGTCCTTTATTATTTCCTAGAGTGTTTCCTTACGATTTGTGGCACTTCTGATGTGATTCACTTTATAGGAGGCAGCTTCCAGCACGTAAAAGGAGACAAACTTTCTCAGCTGTGCCGCGGGGAACGCAAGGAAACGGTCACGCGCAATCAGGGGGTTGAGAGCAACACAGGGACTTCTGAGTGTAGAGGAGTGAAAGCCCATCAGAGCGACACGGGAGGACACAGCCTTAGGCCGCCTGAGGAATAACCAGAGGCCCTAGCAGTGTTCAGCAGTTAACGGGAGGTCTCTCAGCTCACACCAAGACCACAGACACTTACTCCAACAAGAGTAAAAGCTGCCAGTTGTTTCTGGCTCTGGAAGACAAGTCAGTTCTTAGTGTTCTGTGTTATTTCTGAAAGAGTAGTGAAAAGGTATTGACAAACTTGATGTCAAGTCATTAACAGCTTATTTTCATCTTCCTGAACACAGGGCACGGCCGTTAGGTTTGCAGTAATCACAGTGTTTCGCCTCATGCACTATGCATGAGAGAAGACCCTCACCCTCAAGTGGCCCTTCCACGCTGCTGCAAAACTACAGAATGTTGTTGGTTCCCAGCAGGAACCTCATAAACCAGCTGAAACCCTTCCACCTGCCGAGGCTGCGAACAGAGGTCTTAAATGTGTTCCTGGATTTTAACGAACAGGAATTAAGGAGTATAATTTAGTGCTACCAAAATTAATTGCTATGCTCTAATTGCACAGTAGCATAAGACAGGAAACAGGTACCTGGCTGAATGTGGAACTTCAGTTATTTCTTAATCCAATTACAAGAATTCCAAATCCTGATTCCTGAGCATCACAGTGTCAATGGAGATGGCAGAGAACTAGGAGCAAGTGCGCACAGACAAACTCAGAGCTGACCCTGTGCTCTAACAGAGCTCCACTCCCAAGGTCTAGGAGACCTTGCCTATTTGCAATGAGACCCAAGGGCCTGATGTTTAAATCCATTTCTCCTCTGTTATATTCCCATTAAAAAAAACCCAAAAACAACAACAAAAAAACAACTGTGTTTCAGCTCTGTAAAACGGGAACCACTGTGAATGCAGTCCATGCAGACTCCGGGACACATGAAATGAAGAGGTGTCCCAGGCCTTCGGCTCTCACATCCTGCTCTGCTGTCTGCTTTACTCGGAGCCGGAATGAAGAATCTTGGATTGCACCATCCTGCAGTGCCTGGGCATGGAAGCCTCCTTTTCTTTCTACAGATTCAAGCATGTCCGCAAAAAAGTTTGACTGGAGCCAGAAGAATCCAGTTGTTCTTAAATAAAAGCCACAGCCAAATCAACACCAACCCCCTCCTACTAGTGTGCCAGCCAGAGGTGACTCAATGGCAGGGCAAAGTCGGCAGCCGTAGGCTCCTGGCTCCTGGTGACAGTGGACTGCACCCGGCATTTCTGCGGCTACGCCTTCCTGCGTGGCAGGTACGCGGCACCACTAACAGTGTCTGTGCTCCTAAGGCGGGGAGCTGAGAGGTAAGAAATGTCTTACTGCAAACCACAAAGCTCCTGCCAGCACATCACTGGCAGAGAATTGGCATTCCTAATCCTACCTGTTCACCTCAACAAAGCCAGCGTGGTACTTTAACCACCGACTGCCTGCCCTCGGCAGCACAGGAGGACGCCCAAGAAGGGCATACCCTAGAGATCACCTCATACAATTCAGAGTAGCACGGAATCAGACAAACATACCTGCTGCCCTCCTTCAGCAGTGCAATAGCAATCCGGATCCGATTCCTTAGGAAGATCAGCATCAGTATGATTATGACCTCAACCACACAAAGTATTATCACTGTAAACAAACAAACAAACAAACTTAAATTAGATTTATCAAGAATCGAACCAATCTGCTGCCTCATATTGCCACAGCAGGACCCGTCTCCTTCACATCCCACCACGGAGTTTTGTGGAGGGAGAGGAAGCCAGAAGGGAGAGTATCCCTAAGCCTTGGCTCGCCTGGAGGTTTGCAAAGGGACACGGGAATTGGCCTCAGGTCCCACAGCTGAGCTGTGGGCTGGGATCCAGGCCCAGGCAGTCACAGATGATGCTATTCTCAGTAGCCCTCACCATCGAGCTGCAGGGGGCTACTGGCCACACGCAGGGGAGGGGATGCAACAGGGCAGGAGCGGTAGCAAGACAGTGCTGGACTCTCCCGAATGTCAATTAACAGATGCCAAGTTCAAAGGGCACTTACTAAACGCCAGCCACGTTTGCCGCAGCTGCAGGTACACCCTGAAGTCTGTCTGGAAGCCAATATCGTAAACAGTGAGGTCAGATCCAGGTATTCCTTTAAGATGATCGTACTCCCAGTAACAATGCCAGATGCCTTTTAAAACACAACCGGTATAAAATGAGTGTTTCTGAAGAGCACACAGACAAGTTCTAAAAAATTCCACAAGCCACATGTTTTGCCCTCAGTGGTTCAGGTAAGGAAACCCCAAAGTGCATTACTGTGAGGCCTGTGCTGTAACGCCACGTACACGGAGAGGAACTACCCCCGCAAGAACCCCCTACGCATACCGTGGGTAGGTATGTCAGGCTACTGTATCCGGTGCTACCTACCAGCACAGTTTTATTCTTCCCACATTCTTCTGCCATTTCAGGCCTTCTCACTTACCTGTGCCTAAAACTGGGCAGTAATTCTCTCAGCTGTACCATTTCACTGATGTAATTACTGATTTTCCTTGCCACAACTTAAGCAATAAGGAAAAATAGCCTCGGAGGCTAGAAGGTTACACCTACCATAACCTATAATTCCAATCACACCAAAGATGAAAATCCAGAAGAGAACCCCAGCCGTGAACCTCAGTAACACAAGGAAGAGCAGACTCACAATCATCGCAATGAACAACCCGCTAGAAAGACAAGAAACAGAGACACAGGGAAAAACGGTGTGAGACTCCACTTGCTGCAGGCCTGGCGGTCCAACCGGGGCTCACTTCGTCTCACAGAAGAGGACTCGTAAAAACACATTTCGAAACCTTCCTTACGAAATCCATCCTCCTGGCTACGACCCACTATTGGAAACAAATTGCTGGCGTGGGATGACCTCACTGGGCAGAGCCAGAGGCGTATGCAGACCCGAGATGGCTGGGCTAGTCCAACGCCTGCTTGGCCATTTCCACCAGCAGGACAACTCTCTGCTCGTGTTCAGGCCACGGTCTGGTCTAGAGCACAGAAAGTTAACCTGGAGGAGCAGCTGGGGCCGGGAGGGGTTTACATCCTGCGTTACAAATCCCTCCTTGCACAGAAATCGTGTTGGTGAAGTAACATTCTCAGAGCTTTCCTAGAAAAACAGAAATACCTTTGGGGTAAAACCCCTGACTCTTTCTACCCATCAGAGAGGAAATGATCAGGGCACTGTGATGCATAAACAGAAACTGTTAGGAGCTACCCAGGGGGGCCCTAGGAGAGATGACTGCAGACTGCCCTCTCTATCACGTCTGAGGTAAGGAAACGTTTGTTTGCATTTTACTCCCAGAAAGCAAGTCCAAAGGGAAAAAACGGTGGCCAGAGGCCTTTTTACCGAGCAAGGTCTGCGGAAGCAGCGTGACTAAAGCTGCGCCGAAGAGCAATCCCACCCACCCACCAGCCCAGATGCTCCACAGAACATTCCATTTCTCAGAATTGTTAGTAGGTGTTGCAGGATAATTTTGTCTTAGCACAGACTCAAACCAGTTTCAAACCTCTCCTTGCCTGTGCTCAGTAACTCTCTTCATAACGTTCCTGGCATATTTAGCCATTACCAAAACCAAGAAATGGGTCAGCCTGATCAAAACCAATCAAACCCAGGTATTGTGGACAAACTGAGCCCGATGGGCAGAGGGACAGGAAAAAGACCTTAAATTCATTTAGTTAAACCTTTGTAAACTGGTCGTAAGTCCTGGACCTTCCTAGCAGGGTGCATTTTCCCTTTCTGACTGACCTGTTTGTTTGAAACTGGAATGTATTCCTCCAGGGGAGCTGCAGTTTTGGAGCCCACAACTCCACTCTTGGAAGCAGTAAGATACCTTTACAGCCATATGAGTCCCAGTAACATCAACACTGAATAACAACTGGCCTCAACAGACCGGTTCCCTTAAACGGGGGCTTGAAAGCTGATGTTGGTTTGGGACGCTGGGAAGACTGGAGCGATTTCAGATTTAATTTTTAATCCAGCCTCCTTTCACCATCAGCCCTTCACTGTCACCACCCAAACTCAGTCAGTGAAATACGTTCTTCCAGAAATCACGTGGTGTGTGCTATCCGTGAAAAGTGTGAAGAAAACTCTCCAGCTACTTTAAAAGCAGTAACAATTCCTTACAAAAACATTGTATTTGAAATGTAGAAACCGGCTTCAATATTTAGAATTTCTGACCAGAAGAAGGGCAGTTCTCTCCAGGCTCCCTGCTCAGTGCCATCTGCTTGGAATGTGGCTGCACCACGAGCCTGTTCTCAGGGCAAGATCTAGAGCACCGAGCTTGAACACCCGTGCGTTTCCTGCCCGACTGCTGCGAGCAGTGTCAGACGGTGGGAAAGCTGTCCTCCTGCCAGACTGACCACCTTCAGTAGCTGCCAACTTATGCTTCTGAACTGGCTCACTCTGCACACTCAGTTTTTTGTCTGAAGTTCCTGTATTTATTGCTGTGGATTTGCACTCAGGCTTGAATAATGTGTGTTTAATATGTGCGTGTTAGAGGCTGTCAGCTGGCAGAGACTCCTGCTGCTGTCTGAAGTGATCAACATCCTGGTCCATCAAACCCACAATAATGGGCGACGAATGCACATATATGTACACACGGCCTTCAGTGAAGTAGCTGCTGCTCCCCTTTCAGTGCTGGGTCTTTACCCATCGGGGATTACTGGGTATTAATTGCACTATAAAGTTAGTTCCATTAAAGACATTTTTTTCTTAATGTTCCTTCACCTGCTGACCTGGGTTTATATTGGATTTACAGACTCTAATGGATTTACTGTATACTGCCAGTATGAATTCAGAAATCACTGGATTTATATCTATACTGATGGCACTTAGCAGCTGCAACTGGTTTGAGAGCCTCCCGAAGTAAGACTTTTCAGTTTTGGAATTACCGCGCAGATGCATCCTGCAACAGCACCTCCTGTTTTGCTGCCCGCTAGGATATTAAAAAGCTACTCCAGATGAAGGGACGCACGGTGTACGCGTGCTGTGCCATCTCCAGCTCGTGTGCAGAACCACGACAACAGCATGGCCATGTGAGGAGAGGAAATTACAGTTGCTCCTTGAGTTTAAAAGCAGGACTGGTAACACACATCTGAGCTGTGTTCTAATTCCCTCCAAAGTGAGTTTGGAAAAAATAAAAAGAAAAATCTTACATTAAAATCCAGTACCAAGAAATGGCATAGTCTTCAAAAATCTTCATTCCAACTGATCTTGCATCCAGGACATTATTGATGCCACTGAGAAAAGAGAAACCAAAGGAAAGGTTGTTTTGGGCAGAAAAGCAGAGTTTATTTAAAGAGCAAACAGGCTCAGTGAAAGAATCTGAAATCTCTTTGCTAGTGATACGTGTATCACTATGCTCCAGCTCCAGGTCTGTAACCAAGCCAACACCAGTCCCAGTTACGCCAAAGGAAAAACCTGTGTAAAAATGTCCAGAGAGCTCCTGAAAAAGCTTTATTAAACCACCACTGTGAGCAGTAACTATGGCTAGGCACAGGAAAAGCGTATGCTCCGCAACGTGGCAGGACCCAGAGTTGTGACTGCAGAACTGCTAATGGCAGAAAGAGCTCAGTGAATAAGAGTGACTTTATGGAGCTGTTCTGCCCTGCTGGCCCATGCTGATGTTTTCCTAAGGGGAAATGACATAGTTGTAGATGCCAGAAGAAGGAACGTAAGGAAGCGCGGGTGCTCCCAGTGCTGGCAGGTGCTGGAGTGCGGTGCCTTGGGTCGAGGGAGAAGTTCCCCTGTGCTCAGACAGGCCGCAAGCCGACAGCCGCCGGAACAGCGAGGCTGTCGCAGCAGGCTTCCCTCATCCTGGCTGACGCCCAGGATGGAGAGGCTTGCTGTCCCTCCACAAGGGAGGCATTGCCATGCATCAGAGCCCAGAACATTGCTTCTTCACCTTCAGACGTGTACCAAGCCCAGGAGCACCCCGACAAGGCGAGATGTCCGAGTACTAGACCAGGCCATGGTAACGGAAGGGCCATCGTAGGAAGGAAAAGCCGAGGCCATTACTGGCTGGCCTGAGTCCTGCAGCACAAGGATTTGATTTTGAACCTCTTTTAGCTTTCTTTAATACTATTTTTTGCTAGGAAAATCAACAAGACTGATTTAAAAACTGACAGCCATTCTGAGACAATCAGGCTAAAACGTTGGGCTCCTTGCTCGTCTCTGCACACCACAGTGCTAGTTTTCCTTCCTGGAACTCTGCACATTTAAGAGCAAGTCTTGCCCGGGTACCCTCAGCCACTTGCTATGACAGATTCCGATTGTTTCTTCAACTCCTGAAGTATTTCACAGTCTCAGAATCCAACAAACGAGCACTTAAGAAAAGCAAAACCTACTTTGCAGCCTCCCTGAGGTCAGTCACATTTCTTGTTTTCCCCCTTCCATCTTTGAACGTCGTCTGATTTGCCACAGTTAGCACGCCATTCTTCGTGGAGAAGTCGGGGAAGCATCTCTTAAGAACTACTCAAAACACCAAAACAAAGCACGCGTGTTACACTTCATTTATCGCTTGTCTTTTGTAAGTAACGTATTTAAACCATTTCAGACCCACAGCCAATTGTTTTTCAAGCGATTAGCTAACGATAAATCTTGGAAGAGCCATTACATTCCAGGTTATGACCTGTACCCACGGAACTTTTTCTCCAAGCTCAGGCATGGCGGTGTCACAGCTTTCCACTGGAGACTCCAGTGCTATGGAGTAACAACTGCAGTATCTGCAGCAGTTTGAGAATTTGTAATGCATGTGGAACTTACTCTCTGCCAGTAGCTGGGCAGGTCAAAAAACCTGCAGCTTCTCAAATGTCATTTCACGGTAATAATCAAACCAGCCCCAGGGACAGACTCAACATGACTGCTCACGAACAGTATGAGCACCCGAACTGACACGCAACAGCACGCGTCGGTTCCTCACGTGCCAAATGAGCTGCAGTAGCAGCATTACCACCAGATATTCTTGGAGAAAAAGCAATGGAAAAGAGGAGAGAAACTACTGGCTAGACAGGGGGAGGCGGAGACTACAGAAGAGAGAAAAGGAGAGACATTTCCATACGCATCTATGTTGCCCTGCCCTGGTTTTCCTTCCAAAGAGGAGAGCAGGCCAGTCCCACACAGCTCGACTTCTACTTTATCTAGCAATTCTCTGCTTTCCCTTCAGGCTCCAGCAAATACTGCTGCCAGGGCTCAGTATTCAGGGTAGAGTATCTTCCCCAACAACTGTTCTGAGGAAATGATTAAGTAGCACGTCTCTCTTCCTCCCCTGTAATCTCTGCCCTTTGTTGCAGTCTAAAAGAAGGCAACAGCTTCTCACAAGTTGTTTTGTCTTTTGGGTCAGTACATCTGCTTTCACACATACTCTTAATGTTCTTAAAAACTGAACACATATTTTGTCTTTTTGATAACCCGTTCCTGATTTCCATGGCGTCTGTTTTAAAGCACGGAAAAATAAACAGCAGTTTCTTATTTGCACTAGTCTCTGGGTTAGTGGCAGGTACTCCTGGTGTTACAATTCTGCAGCTGAGATGAGCTCAGGGACCTGTGGTGAACACCTGCTGACCATGGTGACACACACAGTTTTTGGGCCCTCACCTGCCCGTACGCCCTGCACAGCCAGCCCTGTCGCTGGAAAGCTGCATGTACCTGGGCTCAGGTATCAGCTGAGCTTCAACGGCTTCCTACAGCCACGGCATTTTCTTGATGCCAGCATTGCTCGCTCACGTGTTTTGGAAGGGGCAGTCTGAGCTGTCAAGCCTTTGTTATTAGTGAGGATTCAAAAGCACAACAGCGCTCAGCTGGACCCAGCCACGCACTGAATGTTCACGGATGGCGCTTACAAAAACTAATAATAACCTTTGTACAAAGTATAAACCTTTGTACTTTCAAACTGGTTAAAATGGCATGGATGTCACTGTCCGATAACAGAGAGCTCCTCGTGACCTCGCCACAAACACCTCTCAGACTGGAGTCGTGCCTTAGTGTGAGTGCTAACAGTCTGCCCAGATGTGTGTAAGAAGTAGTACCACTCACAAGGCCTGCTTGGAACGATCATTGAAGGACAGTCTTCATCACGCAGGACTTGAGCAACGGACTGAAAAGGGGAAAAATAGGAATGCTGAATACATAGCAGAATAACTATGTGGTTCTCACTTCCCACCCCGTTCAAGAACGTGCCCCAAACTGGGCTTCACAGCCGCTGGCCCAGGCTCGACCAGTGGAGCTGCAGGAAACATTCATGATGTAATCGGAATCCAAAACTGTCACTGTGATTTACAGACTGTTCTTCCTTTTCTAGTCCCAAAAAAGAGAAGACCTGTTCCCTCTGGACCAGCAGCTAAGCCAGCAGTGACCAGGCAATGGCCTCTCGCTTCCCCTTTCCCTTTTCTCTTAGGGAAGAGTAGGAATTTAACACAATTACTGGAGCTGACTTGCAAGGTGTTTTAAAGAGGGGTGAAACAACGCAGAACATCTGCATGCAGAACCAGTTACGGGACGGAGAGATCGCTTCTCCTACTACACTACTGGGGTGGCCAGAGATGACTCAGGAACCTTAAGAACTGGTCTGAGGTAAAGGATGCTGCGTGCCACAGTACTGCAACTCCACGGGCAGCCGCAGATACGCTTTAAGCCAATTAAAGAGTGGGGGATTTGGCGTACGGTCAAACCACGTACACGGGACAACTCCTTACGTGGTGAAATCAGAGTAATTCGAAGCTTTGGGGTGGCTCAAGTAAAATCATACTATATACTGCCTGAGGGAACCCATGTGCCATCCCCTACTGCCACACCCACCTTGCGAGGGTTGTTAAAGCCAGGTTTGCAGAACTGCCTGAAGTAATTCCACTGGTCCGGTCTGTATCTGTAGGAAGCCTGAACATCGATGTAGGTTGCAAACCTGTCTGGGCACTTTGAGACACAGAGCTGCAAGAAAGGAAAAGAGGAGAGTCAAGACACAGCACAGTGGGGAAGGGCAGGGCAGTGGGACCAGAGCAAGGAAAAGCCCCCTCTGAGCGTGCTGCCTTCAGCAATGTTGCTGCAGTCCTCAGAAAGGGACACGTGTTTTCCTTGTGAGTCCCCAGAAGAGTACTTCGAAGGTTCTTTGATGGAATACACTTCCAAAGTATCTCCTCACATCAAGCCACTCTCTCTACTATCTTCTTTGGTTCGGCACGTCCCGGCAGATGCACGGAGCTTTCAGGCTGTTGGAATACATTTTTTTGGATTTTTCAAACACCAGGAAAAAAATCTGTCATGTCCCCCAAGGTCCAGCAGTCGCCGCGTGTATGAGCATGGTGGGACAGTAGTTACTCTCACAGGACTCACCTCATTTCCTTCTGTTGCATTTAATAAAGAGAAGATTTTGGGAAAAGATCTTGTACTAATCCTTAGAGCAGGGCAGATGCTGCAAGAGGGTCATTCTCGATGGGCACCACAGTCCTACGGACTGTCCACAGGCCAAGGAACAACAGAAGGGGTGTTTTGGCCTTGCTGGGACAATGGGTGACAAGTACACACTGTACTACCACCTCAGCTTCCCACCATGGAACAGGCAGTGGGACGTACCGTCCATGGATGCCGCGACCTGCAGTAACAGCTGGCAAATCCACACTCTCACTCAAGAGCTGAAGCTCTTCCAATGCCAGTTCTTGGTGGTTTTTCCTCCTGCCATTTGGTAGGAGTGGGACAGGAGTGAAGGCCCTGCCTGCAGCTCACCGGGGGATTACCAAACCAACCTGTCTTCAGCGTTCTCACAAACCCCAGAGAATTAACCACCTGCAGTAGCAAACAGCACTCCAAACCATTCCCAGCTTTGGAGACGCTGTAAGCTTGAAAACAACCAAAACTACTCTGCTCCCACTGCTTCAGCAAGTGTTTCACTTTATTTCATTCATAACCATTGCCAACTAGAGCAGCGTTGGTCAGACCCAC
This sequence comes from Rhynochetos jubatus, assembly GCA_027574665.1. Classification (NCBI taxonomy): domain Eukaryota; kingdom Metazoa; phylum Chordata; class Aves; order Eurypygiformes; family Rhynochetidae; genus Rhynochetos; species Rhynochetos jubatus. The sequence continues at coordinate 136,821 of CM050656.1, read as the reverse complement.
ACAACGAGTTCAGCATCTCGGAACAGCCTCAACTGTTCCAGCCCAGAGCCCAAGGCTGCAGGGCAATGGTGGCGGTGTCTGCACGGGCACAGACGGGGATTCCTGCAGCAAACCAGCTGCCGACAGGGTTTCCATTCTGACGGCAACTGGGCAGTGTTAAGAGGGTTCTCTCTTCCTTGCTGGAGATTCCCATCTCTTCAGCTGTGTCAACCAGCCCATGTGGTCACACTAACTGACAGGCCAGAAACACCTACCAAGGACAGGGATCAGAGTAAGGGCAAGTGGAATGGGAAACATTTTAAAATGATGGTCAGATAAATAGACAATTAACATTTGTAATCAGTAAATTGGTTACCAGCTAGCAACCCTCACCCAAATTACTACTGGACTTCACTGAGTGTTGTCAGGGTGGCAGACATACCCTGTCACCTGCAGTCTCATCACATCCTACAACCCCTTCGGTGGCAAAGCTGGGGCAGAGCAGCCCCGCACCCAATTCCTCCGACCTACAGCATGCCGAAAGCTACTGTGGCGTGGGATGAACTGATGTAACCGGCTGTGCGACTGTTCAACAGACCAGGTCAGTAAAAGGGGCTTGTGTGAAAAAGATGCGGAGGAGAACTGGCACCCACAGGTTCAGTCACAGAGTTTATTTCCCAGCTTCACTAGAAATTGCTGCCCGTCTGAGGAGCACAGATTGTGGCGAAAGGCAAGAACAAGCTTTCAAGATCTTCTCTTTCAAAAGGGCCACGGGCTCTAACCACAGCGATGCTCCTGACACTGGGATATGCACATTTTCCTGAACGCGTCCGGTTTGGAAACCCCTAGGCGGCGACCAACATTACTTTCCACATGCACCAATTCCTAGTGGACAGCGGCCTGTGATCAATTCCCAAGTAAAAGACTTCTGTAGTCAGCTACACAGACTTTTTTTTTGGTCAACTCTTTCTTACCCAAAATACATGATCTTGTGCATTTTTATTTATTTTTTCTGGCTGTCACCGGCAACGGAGGCCGTGTGCTACACAGCACCTGTGGAGCAATATTGTACTCTGAAGGACATGAACACATTTTAAACCCAAACGAAGGTATCTCTGTGACTGGGGGCAGGGAGCGTGGTCTGTCTGCGTATTTCACTCACCTGGGTCGTAGGGCACTGTAGGTTTATTAACACGACGGGGCTGGCACACTTCAGGATGTTGAAGTAAAACAAAACAGTCTTGTTCCTGTGGAAGTGAATACGAGATCATTAATGTTAGAGACGGGCGCTTTTACACCTTCCCACCCAGGAGTTTCCCGCATACACTGATACTGAAATTCTATCATTGTGATGGGTCGTGCTGCAAACACAAGACAAAAACCAACCCCCCAGCCGACCCTGAATGTTCTGTGCCAAGGCACCTCGGAAACGACAAGTATTTCTTCTAAAGATTGTGAGTTTTGACAAGTTTTCCACACAGCCAGGTTTAAGCTGAAACAACCCCAGGCCTGTCCCAGGTGTCTGCAGTCCTGCCGCTAAGAGGGGGGCTCTGAGAAACAGCCCTGCAAAACCACTGCAGTGCCTCTGCCCGCACGGACACGCCGTGTCGGTGGTGCCCGCAGCATCGGTGGTGCCCGCAGCAGTGCTCCCAGCAAATGCCGCCCTGTCAAAGCTGCCCATGTCCTGCCCATCAGCAGGTGGCACCAAAATCAATGAAAAGCTGTTCAGGCTGGCAAACGCAGGCCGCTGGCCAGGGGACAGAACAGGAAGGCTAACGGTGCTGATGGGTAGGGGACAGCCTCAGGGGTTTGCACCCAGGACCCACACACTCATCAGCTTCTGGGACCTCGAGGCGGCCAGCTCAGTCTGGATTTACTGCAAACAGCGTACCCCAGCATCTCCGGACTTAAACACCTGCGCTGTGAAGACACAGAAGCACGGTGTCGGTCTGCCATGTCGGAAGGAATCACACAGCTCCAGTGAGGATGGCATGGCTGCTCCTGCCCTTCTCACACGAGATCAAGACGGCTTTGGCCAACCACGCCAGTGTCCCCGTGCAGAACATGGTGCTCACGGCCCCTGTGGCCTTACCCCTGGATGTGCCACGTGCAAGAGAACAGTGAGCAGTGTCTGGGCCAGCACTGCCCCCCCGTGGCAATGAAGCACAGAGGGAGCTCTGCCCTGGGGGCAGGATGACCACTGAAGTCTCTTGGGATACCAAGGCTGCGGCTCTTCTGGCTGCAGACTTGACACAAGTCCTGCTCCGCATCCCCTCGCTGTACCCCCAGGCCAGGGCATACCCTCTGATCGTCCACGTGGCTCCCACCCACTGCCGCATCCAGCTGTGCCTCCAAGGCCGTTACACAGCATCACTGCCCACCCAAGCTCCTCAAACTGGGATCAGCCCACCCGCGTGGCACTTTATCAGGTGACGATGTGCTCACTGTGGCACACTCCTCTGGGCACTGCTAGCAAACCATGCACCTGGCAGAAACGATTCCCTACCACCAGTTGTTATTTCTTCAACAGAATAAAAGTTTGGACTGAAACGCCTCCATTCTTCAATAGTTTCTGACGTTTATAAGCCGGGAGCTGCTCAAGGCCATTAATGAAATCTGTGCCTCAGCCCAGTCCCTGATCGTGGCAGCAGCAAGGAACGGTTCAACAGCCACGGAACACAAGAACACAGCCACCAAGAAGCGGGTCTGTATTCTTCCCAATGACACTGTGCTGTACTCTGTGACGACACTGTGCTGCGGAGAAGGCAAACAAGCTTAGGGATTACATGGAATTAATGGATGGATTACAGGGAGACATTACGAGGCCCGTGAGAGACTCGCGTGAGAGCACAAGGCAGAATGGACTCAACCACACCGGATTCTCTGGCATTCAGAGGGGTTTTCACATGAGCTGTGAGTGTGGGCTTGGCTTTCAGCTCCTCACTTCCACTCCTCAGCGGGACTGCTGGGAATACTTGTTCCAAGCACAAGATTCTAAACAGACCCTGATCCCTTTTCCAAGGACAAAGGCTCAGACTAAGCCCCTGGGGACTTTGGCAGCCCACAGCCCCGGCTTCGCCTTTCGCGCTGCATACGTCCTGGGCATCTGAAAAATCAGACCTGGGGTCAGCGAAAGCCTGAGAAGCTCATCCCACACCTCCTCTCTTTTCGGGACACTAGTGAGACTTGTTGAGGGGCCTCTTGGCCTACTACCATAAACACCCCTGCTTCTGGCTGGATTGTGTGTCTTTTGGCTCCTGTTTTTCAAAGAAACTCCTAAATGCAGCGAACAGGTGCCGAAGCACAGTCTCAGCCACTGTTCAATTCTGCGGCGACCGTACGTATGGAGGAAGATTTGTGAATATAAACTGGAAATCACACCATAAGGAATAACTTCGTGGAGACTTGAGTTACAAAGAGAGAGGGAACAGGAGCGCACGGGGAGAAATGGAGAGAAGCACCTGGCCAGATGCACACAACGCGTGGATGCTGTGCCAGACACCCAAACCCAGGGCCCACTGCTTCCTACAGACCAGCCAGGGGACACGGACAAACTGGGAGCAAGGAGGGAGGGCAGCACACACCCCACAAAACTGTTTCTCTTCAGGAAGCTGGACGCTCCAGCAACTGCCATGCACAATCTCCGTCGGGGTGGAGCAGGTCGTCTTGCCTATCCAGACCTTGGTAAAGCCTTTGACACCCAAATCCTGAGAGGAAATACAGTCCTAGGTCTACCTCTGCTCCACTCCCTGCCACTGTTCCTCCCCTGCTGAACTGCCCTCTGGACAGTGGCTTCCTCAGGTTTTGCCCGGAAAATGAAATGGGAAAAGAAAGCAGCAGCAAAGAGCAGTTACCAAACACCAGCGCCTGGTTTGCTGCATAGCATCCAGCTCCCTGACAGCGCCAAGGGCATACGGGCGCCTGGCCATAAAAGGGAGAAAGCAAGGGAAAAAGTAACCCATTTTCCAAATTCTGTTTCATAAGCCACCTAGAACTTCAGGGAAACCACCGATGTGACACCTTCCTTTCCTGAGCAGCTACTTTCAGGTAGAAGTAATCTATTGGTATCAACTAACTAATTTAACTCTCAATTCCAAAGCTAAAGACTGGGAAACTGAGACGAGCACTAGAGCCATTTGGCCGACAGCCCAAGGAAGGGACAGCTACAGCTGCCTCCCAGCCCCAGAGACAAACGAGGGCTTCCCCTGATGGGTTTTTGTTGTTATGCGGTGCATGCTGAGAAGAACTCAGTGCCAGGCTACAAGGCTTCAGGACTGCTCTTCACCCAGGGTGGGCAGTGGAACGACTCGACGGGTTATGACCTGTCCAAACTCAGGCAGTCAGGAGCTGGGCCAAAGTCACCTCCTGTGCAACCAGCGCGGCAACCTGTACGTTACGTTGATACTTCACCAAACATCTCTGAAGGATGCAAACAACCTGGGGCTAGATTTGCACTGACAACTACTCATTTCTGAACTTGGTTTGGAGTAAATACAGTAAGAGTGTCGTTGTCCCTTCAACCGCCCCCAAGGCCCCTGGCAGACACAGGTCTGACACCTCACACCTTATTCACAGCGTGCGAGTAAGAGGCGCGTGAACGGGTTCAGTACTCACTCGTTGCGGGTGTCTTTCTGGCCACAGAACTGCCCATAGCTGTCAGTCGGATAAATCACTTTCCTGGGGTCGCCGTGCACCCAAGCTGCAAATACACACACATCTCTGAGCATCTGAGTCAGGCAGTTAACAGCGGAGACCGATGAACAAGAACACACTGAGGCCCCGCCTTAGCCTTTGCTGACCCACTTAAGGGTACCGACCCCTGGGTTCCCTACAACAACTCCGATACGAAACTGAACTGGAGTGAGAATGGACCGTCAGCGAGAAAGCACACCGGTTCCCCTTTATCGCTAGGGCCCATACACCTGGGTTGGATCCAAAATCTGATGTAACGGACCTACGGAACAGTTATTAAATGGGGGAAGATGATGAGCTAACGATGTCAACAAGACAAGCACAACGGCAGTGCAATGACTGGAATTGCCTGGGTGTGTGGCAGAAATACACAGGGTGGGACTGAATCCTACGGAGTCTGCACTGAGAGGGAAACAAACCCTCACGACTGAAATAGGAACTTTTCCTGGCCTCTCCCATGGCGACTGTACTGCCTACAGCTGCCAGAGCTGCACCTGGCTCAGGCGTTACACGCTGCAGGAACCCCAGGCCGGGTGGGAGGAGTGCCTCATACGGAACTTTCAAACTGCTTTTCTCCACTTGGGAGCAGGGTTTCCTCTCCAAGCCATTTTCACCTGCAACATTATTTCCCTCTGAGGAGCAAGTACCCACCAGTCACCACTACATAAGCGTCATTTCTAGGCTGCAGCGGGCAGAGCTGCTGCCAGTGACTCGCCTTTGAACCGTCCCAACTACGAACTGCTGATCTGACCCCAAATAACGGGAATTTAATTTCTTTCATACAATGCCGTAATAGAATTCCGTACTATTACCCTGCGCTGACACCCCAAAATCGGGTTGCTGGAGGACTACTAGAAGACACTGATGTCCCCCCATATTCTTCCTTGTGACTGTATTATGGAAAAATATTACTGTTTTAAAAGGACTTTAATCCCAACTCTCCTGCTCCTGCACTCCATACGGAATGGCAGGAGCCCTCTGAGCATACACTGTGGGCTTCGATCTATGCAAACCACCTTGGACTGGCTTCTCCGTAATCACCCTGCCGTCACTCCACTCTGTGACACTGTATTTACTCCTCCATGAAACTGCCCTTTCCCTCAAAGTCACTCTGGTATGAACAACTGTGCTTAACAGCAACGACCCCGGCAGTGGCACAGGCCCTGCGGGGCATGCACGACGTCTTCAATGACCGGAGGGTGCTGAGGGATGTGGTTAGTGGTGGCCTTGACAGTGCTGGGTTAACGGTCGGGCTGGATGGACTTAAAGGGCTTTTCCAACCCAAACGACTGTGATTATCAAGTTGTCCAAACCCACTCCTGCCTGGCAGTAGTTTTCCTCTCTGCCTAAGGCCTCGGTTACGTTTTTAATAAAAGAGTATTAAAAAGGATCTGATTTCAAAACCATTTTGCACACTGTGAAATTCCATCTCCAGCATCAGCTGCTGGGTGGACGGACGAAGATGCCCTTCAGCTACATTCCGAAGACTAACAGAAAATAATTTGGCCTGATTTACAATATCCACATGTAGCGTTTAACAAACGCTGCCGCAGGGAGAGAAGGGAAATGGCCAGCAGAGGAGAGAGTCCTGCAGCTCCTTTCAGTGCCTGTGCTAGGGTGAACCACCACAATTCATAAACTTCATCCTCTGTCACCTTCTTCTTGCAAACAGAGCAATGACAGTGAAAAAACCCGCGTGAGAAATGCCCAGCTCATCTGGCCCGCTCCGGCTCTAGGGGCTGTTGGTAGTTGTAAGGGTGGGAAAGCTCCCTGCCATAGAGAAAATGGGATGGTAGCACGGGCATTCCGTGTTCCCTAGCAACGAACTGAGCGTCTGGTCATGCTCAGGCAATCCCTTACTGTGCATTTTTGAAAGGGCAGTCTGTCCTGTTGGTATTTTGCTGCCCTTAAAGGTAGGTTTTTAATGCTTTGAAGTGCAGAGAACCTGACCTGCCAGACTGCCCTTACGGCTTCTTAACAGAGGGACGTCACTGAGGTGCTGGGACAGGTGACAGACACCCCGCAGGGACTCCGTAAAGCCATGCTGGTGACAGTGGTGCTGTGTAAGCACCCCTGGAACAACACAACACGCGTTATGACTTCGAATTAACCTGGCCTTTGGAACATGAGGCTCTTTTCCAAGGTAACTTATTTGCTGCCTTTTATGTGCACTTTTCTGAATCGAAATGATCTTAAATTAAGAGGCTAAACATTTGTGACATGTCACCCGGAGAAGCCCGGTGTCTCTGAAGGAAACACGGAGAAGGAAGTCAGTCTGACAGGAAGGAACACTCCACGGGCTGTTGAACGAGCAGTGTCAGTTCATCTGTGAAGCTGAAGGAAGTCAGGGCGTGAGGATCGCCGTCCAGCACACTCGCTGGCAGCGGCCGTCGCTGCAGCGGGACCAAGAAAGGCTGGTACCAGAAGCCACTGCATGTCATTTTTCAAGGGGAACTGACCACCTTTTCCTCAGACTACGTTTCAGCCACCCCGACACATAAAATCCTATGCCAGTGGTTCACAAACACGCAGCACCTGAAGCCTGTGAGAGCTCTACAAACACTACTGAGGGCAAAATTTGACCCAGATTTCCAGCCACGGCATTGTGTGATGAGCCTGCCTTTGCCGCTTCCTTCTCCAGCCAATTAAACAGGGACCCAGGGCGGTATCACACATATTCCAGAAACTGTGGAAAACTACTGGGTTTTTTCTCTAGTAAGGCACAACTCATGACTAGGGATCGCTTTATGATCTGGTTTCTCTTGCTAGGAACGTCTCTGACACCAGCGGGTTTTGTCCAGCTGGCCCCTGGAACTGAACCAAAGCTGATCTCAGCGTTTACTCAGAAATAAATTAGAGGGAAAAGAACAGCAGAGGCATGGCAGAAGGAAGATGAAAAGCAGGGACCACGTGGATCCGGAGCTGAGCTAAATGTTTCTAGACTGACAGTTCAAATCTCTGAAAGAAAGGCAGAAAAAGTCACCGGCTACAGATTTGGTATCTCACTGCAGGAACAGGTTCTAGTTCAGGATTTCACAGGGCTTGCAAGAGAAGGCTGTTTGGATGCAGTGTCCAGCAGGAACCTCTGCCTGTACAGAGCCGGGAACACGGCCATTCCCTGTTCCACAGCACAGTAACTGCTGGCTGAGGTGAGAGACGCGGAGAAGCAAGGAACTGGCCAGTCTTCTTCCCTTGCTGTCTGCTTCTGCAACATCCAGTGTGCGGGGTTCTCGCGGAACTGCACGTTCAGAGTTGCCAGTCTAGCCAAAAAATTACGGAGATTTATACAGTGGTAGAAAGAGAGACAAGACCTGGCAGCACAAGAACACTGCTCAGCTAAAAACAACCAATGCTCTCTCCCTTCCCTCTGTCCAGTACCAGCACTTCCAGCTTCTCGCCTGGAAAGTTTTGCACAGGTATAAGCAAAAGGTATCCCTCAGTTAAAAATTCCAACATTCCCCAGGTTGCTTCCCCAGTGTATGAGAAAGCACCACTCCACCGGAGTTTACTTACCCACAATCCCTAATGCAATGTAACCCAGAATGACGACGATGAAGATCACACAGCAGACAGTGTCTGTGCAGTGCCTGGGGACAGAAAGGAACACTTGTAAACAACGAGGTGTCTCACATGGCCCTCTGAAAGCACCGCGTGTTGGAACACCTGAGCACGGTGTCTGCACCTGCGCTTAGCACAAGTCTTACAAGCTGACGTGGAGGTGCGCCGCCCTGCTTCCGCAGCAAGGCCAGCGAAGTGCCTTCTGCATTGCAGACAGCAACAGAAACACACCGAGGAACGGGTTTAAATCCTGTGAAATCAAGTAACACCTTCCGACTCTGAACCCATGTGACCCTTAAGGTGTAAGCTACTGCAGGGTGGCCCTAAAGCACATATCAAGTACTGCCCACAACGGGGTGAAAGATTCAGCACAACTTCCCTGTGTTATAAACAGCTTATGAATGGAAAATAACAGCCTGAAACGAGAAACCGCTGTGTGCAACTGCCTGCCATCTCTGCAGAGGTCTGACTCAGCTGTTTCACGTCACCTAAAGCAAGGAAAACATGGAGAGGGCAAAACCCCCAGCGTAGTGTGGAGAGCCACACCTCGTTACAGACCAGCGCTCTCCAGTCTGGAAACAGCCAGGGAGTGACCTGTGAGCATTATTTGTGCGGGCGGGGCAGAGGTGTGGATCACTGGACTCATTTTACTCCAGTGCTTGACCTTGATCGGAGCAGTCCCAGGAGGGTCAGGAACATGAGGTACCCCTCTCCCAGGCAAGCAGAAGGGCAGAGAAGCCCTTGGGGAGACAAGGGGCTCCGAGGGCTTTGCTGGGGCGAGCAGTTCTCTCCCCAACAAGCCAGCTTCACAAGCCCTGGTCTCTGAAGATGGTGGAAGCAAAACAGTCGTGGGCTCGCGGCCCTTGGCAGCCTCGCAGCTTAAGAAACATGTGCAGCCAATGGCCTCGCCAGGATGTAACAGAGGAGCGAGATGCTGCTTAAAGGGCACTGCCTGGAGCCTCCTTCCCCGAGGGAGGTCACTCGCTGTTGTGATTACCATGTCCTGCGTAGCCGACAGTCCGTGTGAAGAACGGGCTGTATACCCCAGAGGTGCACGAGCTGTAACTGCCCACGTGGGCAGTAACAAACTGTTGCTGCTCTGACCTGAGTGACTGTAACCACCTCGGGAAGGCCAACACGAGCTTCCAGGTAAAGGACAGGACTAACTTCTAGAAAGAGCCATGTTCACCTCTGCTTGCGAGTCCATGCAAGGTGCCAAGTGGATCCCAGCTGAATTTCGCCACTAAAAATCTGGGCATCCAAACTCCAACCGACACACATCATTTCTGGCACCGACCACTCCTTCCAATCCGTCTCCTCTTACACAGAGGCCTTGCTCTTTAGCATAAGGAAGATAAAGGTGGCAATCTTTTGAACAGTTGGAGAAAGTGTTTCCAGGTGTGGAAAAAGAATGGAAAATCCTGTACCCTTCCCTAGAGAGACACAGTTCCAGCATCTCACCGAGATAAATCTTCAGTGAGGAGTCAAAGTCAGTACACAGCAGCCTAAGGCCAACTGCTCAGCAGCGATGCAAAGCAGTGCCGCTCATGCTCCCGCTCCAGTTCGGCTCTCACCCCATCAGAGCTGTTTTTAAGAGGTACAATATTTAACTCAACATGTCTTAGGAGAAATATGGCACCATAAATAGTGTAATTGCAACTCCTATAGTGTCAAAAGCTTCTCCCAGTCCTATTTCCAAAGGTCTCGTTTTACGACACCTGAAGGTGATGAAAGGTTATACTCGTCTGTGCCAAAGCTGCCCTGTGAAGCCCTGCAGAGCCGCCCCGGACAGGCACCCATGAACACTTCACCAGAAGGCGGGATGTTCTCGCTTTTGTAATACACAAACTTCTGCACAGAACCCAGGAAAACTCACTGCTGCTGTTATGTATTTAAAAAATCTGTAAGAAGCAGATAAACCCCCTTCTGGGTGGCAGCCGCTCATACAGATTATTTGTTATTTATACAAAACAATCCCTTGTTTTATGAGATAATGGGGTGAAACCCTGCCTGTATTTCACAGCGCTGTTAGCTGGAGCAGCTCACTGCGGCGAGGCCAGTGCCCGCCACAAGCACCAGGCTCCACAGGAGAGGAGGAACAAGGTAAACCTCTTCCGGAATGAACCACAGCAGCTCTGCGACCCTTCGAGGTTGCACTGTGAAGATGACGGCAGTTCCCCAAGTTGCAGGTACTGCAACGATGGGAATGGCTTCTTCCTAAACAGGGGATACCGGCAGCCCACGCTCATTACTGAAACCTAATCAGAAATTACCCAGTCATGCTTTGACAGAAACCAGACTGATAGGAATTGTCTCTAACTAAGGCGCCAAGCCAGTATGGCAAACGTGCTTTTCCAGCTTGTTCCAGGCCAATGAGGTGGAGCCAAAGCCCTTAAGGGACTGAACTGTTAAACTGGGCTCTAAGGAAGACAGATGAATGGGATCACGAGAAGAGAAGGGAGAACGTTGTTTCCCATACAGGCTCTACAGCCTCCTACGGCCAGCGCTGTCCTACCTCTTTATGGAGCCATGGCGTGGAAACACACGAAGGCTCAGGAGAAAATGAACCACACATTTCTTATGGAACGGATGATGAAAACACTGAAAGTGCTTTTGCTAACAGCCACTACTGGAAATTTTGATGGTTTCTGGTATTTTTTAGAAAAGCAGTTCCATAATCTGAAACAAACCCCCGTGAGTCTCTGTACTTGAACACAAAAGTTTCCATCGAGATAAACTGCTGATAAAATCATCAGCTCCACCACTTTCAGGTGACGTAATGAAAGACTTTCATTTGCTTAAGTGCACAGTTCAGGCTCCCACATCACATTTAGTGCTTATTGCTGGCACTGAGCTTCATTTAGAGCCTAATTTGCCTTCCGCCATCTCCCAGAAACACCCCGGCTCCTTGGCTTCTCCTGCTGCGTGACACGTGGCAGTGCAGGCCAACACCACTCTGCGCATGCGCAGTGTCATCCTGATGAATAAGCGAATGCAAAGATAGAATCAGCCCTGGAGTACTAGTGCATAAAAGCCATTTATTCCCCGACGGTTCATGCACTCAGTCACTAGTGGCCGACTGAAGCTCCCTCCATTGGGCAGTTTCACGCCCAATCCGTCACAAGTGCCAGTTGGCTCAAGTTGCTGCACTAGCAAGAAAGGATGAGGTGTACTAGTTCAAAAACACTCGCAGTATATTGGCATCTACGAAGTCTTGAGCCCGCACTGTGCAACCCTGGAGAAAGAAGAGGCTTAGGATGTCCGCAGGGCGAGTTTCACCTGCTGACTGATGCACAGCCCGGTCCTGAGCAGCACGAGTCAGAGCCAGAGCCAGAGCCCCAGAGCAATGGCAGCAGAGTCTGAGAACCCCATCAGCAACAGCACAGCTGGGAAAGCCCCCAGCTCACTAATGAACACACGAGCTAAACAAACACACGAGCTACCCCATGTGCTCAGGAAGCACCAGTGCAGGTACTGCGGCCGCCCGGCCTGCTGCACCACGAAGCCAACAGTACTCACCAAAGAGATAATCACCAAACGTGGTGCAGGAGCGAGGCGTTGTGCTCATGTGGGTGTGTTTTTAAGGTGCTGATGTGGAATCTACAACTAGAACAGTACATGTATACACCTGGAATTGCAGCAGGTGTCACAGCAACCACACAACAGCCGCAGCGCAAGCCCAGGCTTTGCTGTCTCACGCAGTAACGGTGAACACAAGCGTTTCGCCACTCAGCATTTTTATTCCGTTTACTGCAAACCCAAAGGACTGAAACAGACCGAGCTGGGATATTTACCTGTTATGAATAGGTCCTCTGAACTTGGGGTCAAATTTCCTTGGTTCACCTGCATTTAAAATAAAACAGTATAAAAATACGTCCTTATTTCAAACAGAACCTAGGGAGAGGGGGTGGTCACAGGACTTTCCAAGTTGCAGGTCTGCCCTTTTCACAGGGAGCTCACCCGATGACAGCAGGGCTGGAGCCTGCAGACTGGGTCCTGACCCTGCCAGGCACCACCCCGCAGGCAGTGCTGGCTCCCCAAAGCCACCCATGAGCCGCAGTCCTGCAGGGCACATGCTTCCAAATCCTCTTCAATTCTCAGGGGGATGCCACCACCACACATCCCAGCGCAGGGGGCAGGGCAGGTTTTAAAGCTGCTTCCACCCCCTGAGCATGGCTATTGCTTTACAGGAATCTCCAACCGAGCAGGCCACGCCAGGCCCCGCCTGGGCACAGGCAGTTCCACCCGCAACAGTTTGCAGACGGAAGGGTCCAACACAACAGGTGTTTTCCCTGTGGCCATCCTGGGTAACAGTTTCCATTGGTTCACCCTACACCTCAGCCAGCTGTGTTAAGAAACTGCCAAATGCTAACCCACCCACCTGGGCTTCAAACGCAGACTTGAAGACAGTCAATCACAGCGACTCCACTTCAGAAACAGCAACAATGGAAATTTTCCAGTCTGAAGCTACTGTGTGAAGGGGAAGCAGCCGTCCTTCACCCAACAGATCTGGGAATTTTCCGTTTGAAGCTAGCTATTCCATTCTATGCAATTTTCTTGAGTTCAGTAACTGCAGCGATTTACTGAACCAAACTCTGTGCAATGGAAAAACTACTTCTTCATCCAGTGTCAGTGCTACAATAGCACTGACTGTTTCCCACTGCTTTCCTAAGGACCGTCTCTTCTCAACACACCTGGTATTAAAGGGTGTTACCCGCCCAAGGAGCCCCTCACCCACAAAAAACATCGTTATCATCTTCAATTCACGGAGAATTCAGCAACTTCTCAAGTGAAGAACTGACTTACTAACCAAACGCCAGGCTGGTCTTGGTTGGTATCAGAGGCACCCTACACACAGGGATCGGTACAACAAACAGCCAGCAAGAAAACCCTATTTGCCCTTCAGGTGAGGCGTTCAGGTGCACCACCCCGAGCTCCTGAGCAAACACTTCAGCACAGAAGAGCCTGGGAAGGCTAAAACGTCACGGAGTGCCGTGACCAGTGCTGGGGAGCGGAGGGTGCAGTTATGCTGTTGCACAGCACTACAGGAACCCACCACGGTCCGAAGTCAAGTGCACAGACACACCTAATACTGGGCCAAAACCTGCACTTCAAAGAAGCTCTTCGTACAGCAATTTCTACACAATAAGCAATTCTACAAAACAACTGCCCCTGGGACAATCCAGAGTTGGTGCCACCACTCCCTGTGCAGAGGCCTGGCCGTACTGAAGTCAGTCCACCGCTCCCACAGGACCTCAGCCCAGCGTGAGAACAGCCCCGTCAGGGAGCAAGATCTGCTGAACTCCCCCTGTCCCTAACAAGGGGCCGGAGGGAAAACCTGAGGAGGAAAGAAAAACCAAGGCAAACCCAGAGGTATTTCCTTCAAACTGAGATTACAGAGGTCGGCAGCTACACTTCTCAGAACCAAAGGCAGTGACCCTGAATTTAATAGCTGGGGGGGAACTTCCTTCTCGCCCATGTCATAAATCTCTATTGAACGTGCAAACGCTTAGCAATCCACAATGTCCTATGTCCAGAGTACTACAGGCTAACGAAACACTGGGACACCTCTTTTTGCCCATTTCAAGCTTGGCATCCCTCAGCTCGTACCTGTCTGGCAGCACAGCACGCTACGAGTAACTGTACAGAGGTTATTACATTCCTCACACCGGTCTCCCTTCCTTCCCTAGGCTGTGCAGTTGTTTCTCGTGCATGAGCCATTCCATACTTTTGGTCATGCTTATATTCCTTTTCTGTACCTTTTCCAGCACTACTATGTGCCACTGGGAAAGGAAGGGGCAGAACTGCACAGGACACCCACCACAACACCGGTGATGTATACAATCACACGTGACTTTTCCCATCTGGGCTCAGTCCGCTCCTGGTAACCCTTGCTTACACTCTACGTGCTTCTGGGGGTGAGCACTCACTGAATCATCCACTGAGACCCCAGGCTCTCACTCCTGCGCGTCAGTGGTTAGCTCAGTTCCACCACTGGAGAAGCCTAGACTCTGGAGCTAGGCAGGATTTTCCTTAACAATTAACGAACACGTTGAAGCAGTGCAGGTGACAAGGGTTAACATACTCCTGGAAACGGAATCAAAGGGATTTGGACAGACCGTTCAACAATGCAAAGTGATTTTCATCAACTGACTGAAGTTATAAAGACCAACTCCATTCACAAATCCATACGGAATAACTGCTGTCAACAACACTGACGAGAAGATGTCAAAGGATCCCGGCACTGCAAAGCCCCAAAGGATCCCGGCACTGCAAACCCCAAAGGATCCCGGGGCACTGCAAAGCCCAAAGGATCCCGGCACTGCAAACCCCAAAGGATCCCGGCACTGCAAACCCCAAAGGATCCCGGGGCACTGCAAAGCCCAAAGGATCCCGGCACTGCAAACCCCAAAGGATCCCAGGGCACTGCAAAGCCCAAAGGATCCCGGGGCACTGCAAAGCCCAAAGGATCCCGGCACTGCAAAGCCCAAAGGATCCCGGCACTGCAAACCCCAAAGGATCCCGGGGCACTGCAAAGCCCAAAGGATCCCGGCACTGCAAACCCCAAAGGATCCCGGCACTGCAAAGCCCCAAAGGATCCTGTCACTGCAAACCCCAAAGGATCCCGGGGCACTGCAAAGCCCCAAAGGATCCCGGGGCACTGCAAAGCCCAAAGGATCCCGGCACTGCAAACCGCAAAGGATCCCGGGGCACTGCAAAGCCCAAAGGATCCCGGCACTGCAAACCCCCAAAGGATCCCGGGGCACTGCAAACCTCCAAAGGATCCCGTCACTGCAAACCCCAAAGGATCCCGGGGCACTGCAAACCCCAAAGGATCCCGGGGCACTGCAAACCCCAAAGGATCCCGGCACTGCAAACCCCCAAAGGATCCCGGCACTACGAACAGCGAGTCGGCAAAGCAGTGTCTGCAGGACAAAGCACAACTCATCCCAGAAGTGTGAGCATGAGGTGACCAGTGACTGGGGAAGCCACTGTCCCTTGTGTCTGGGACACGCAAGGCTCAGCTGAAAAACTTCCTAGATCGTGGCACTGGAATTGCCAAAGGCACAAAGTGGGGAGAGCAGAAGGATGGAGGAGGACACAAAGAGGTTTACAAAAAGCAGTGAATGGATGCAAACTACAGTGAGTGTGACTAAGGGAAGGAGCCCAAAATGACATCAAATCCCGTATAAAAACCATTACGGAACATAGCACTTTCCATAGGAAAAGGCAACTATAGTCTAAGGTACAAATGCACCAAAATTCATTGACAGAAGCAGTCTTCAGCATCACGGGAATATTCCATCCCAAAACAATCATGCAGCAACTGTGATCGCAGTTTCAGTGAACAACAGAAGAAAGGAAAATGCTGTTTGTTTCATCCTCATTTTTCCAAATTCGGTATCAAACTCCCTACTTAATGGCTACCCTTCTTTAAAAACTGAGAAGATCCTTTGGGGGTGAGGTGGAAATTGTTGATGTTACCAGTATTTATGTAGCCCCTGGTAAAAGCAAACTGCACCCTTAGCTATAAAAGCTCAGGTTTAGAAAGCATATTCCAAGCTTTTGGAGTGTGGCATGAGGAAGCAAGCAGTGGTGTAGGATAACGACCGTCACTGTTCTGCTAGGATCAAAATCTGAGGTGATCTTTGCGGATGAGACAGATCTACTTCACAGGCTGCTTTGTAATAGGGAACTTTTGCACGCTGAATCACAGCATCGTTACAAAACACGGTTCACAAGGTATTTCATTTATCCCTTCTCACCCAAACAGCGCATGAATTTAATTGCTGCACTTTGTTACTGCAATATTTTAAGGAAAAATCTAAATTACTTATCTACAATCGACAACACATATATAAAGTTTACCTTTGATCTGCATTCTAATTAAACTTGCAAATGTCATGCTGGAAAAAAATTAGAATATTGCTAATAACTGAAGTTACAGAAAACCGTTTGGGGCTGGGTCCAAGCCCCATAAAGTCACTTGAAATGACCCAGCAGAAATAAATGAGATTTAGATCAGTTGCGTCCGAACTGTCAGAAGAAAGCTGGTAAATTACCATGTTTTCCATAGTAGTTTTCTTCATCCCTCTCCATGTCGCTGTACCTGGATCGCTCTAGTAAGCTGTGCAAGAGATGAACCGTGGCCTCCTGTGTTCGCAGCAAACCTTCCCAGCAAGCACAGATACACAAAAGCACTATTTACATAGATTTTAAACTAAAGCTGAGTGTCCCAGATTCTCCAACCAGGATGGAAATTCAGAAGGCAGGGAGGCCCTTCTGTGCCAGGAAGGGTAGCGCCTGGTGCCTGCCCACCAGTCCCCAGAGACTGTGCGGACGCTGAGGAGCAACTCCTACAGCGGGGGTTGACCTTCAGCATGGAAGCAGGAAGGGAAACAGCAGCGCAGGAGCACCACCCGCACAACGAACCACCCAACACAACCAAAACAAGCACTGATGATTTGCTAACCGAAGAAGGTGTTCCAGAACCAGTAATTATTGTGCTTCTGTAGCCTGTGCTACCCTGGGAGAGTCACTGGCCAAGTCCCTTCCCCTGTACCTTGCTGGCTCCCGAGCACGAGCCACGCGGGCAGGGAAAACATGGTCCAGTCGAAAACGTAAACAGTCTGTTGAACATCACATTTCTATCCTCATCAAGAGCAACATTTATCTGTAGCAGTAGTCGTAATTTACTACATTATTTTCTTAATAAAACGTACCTTCTGTATTTCTGCAGAGCACAAAAGCGCAGAAGCGCTGGCACAGGGAGTCTCAGCGTGGTCAGCTCGGACCCTGTAACACCCACGTGGCGCACGGCGCTGCGCTGAGCGTGGCAGTCCGAAAGCCTGGAGCCATTTAAACCCAAAAGCTAGCATCCTCTCCCATTAGTAACAAGGAAGCAGAATCCCTGCTGAATGCCATTTCCACTCCCTGTGGAACACGAGTACAACAGCAACTGTAGAATTCCGTAATGGGAAGCACACACACTTCTATGTGCTTTGCTACAACAGTGTTAGGGACAGGGCCGGGCTACACCCAGGAACAGCAAAAATACTGCGTTCACCCTGTGCCTGTGCAGTACTCAGCGACAGAGGAACGATCACAGTGCAGCCCACAGCCGCTGCCTGTGACACGCACTCACGGCAACGCTCCAACGCTCACCCACGGAGGGACCCAGTGTATCAGTAACCCAAGGTTCACTGTAAACCATTAACCATTTACCCAACCCTCACACTTAGCCGCCTCCCTGCTATTCCCAGGCAAACACCAGGAGAGCAGTGTGTTTACTTTACAGTAATACAGCTTTGGAACTAACAAAATTAATTCCACTCAATATTTAGCACTCATGTGGACTCTGATAACGACTAAATTTTCTGTGAGACAGAAGCTTGGTCCGTGCAATCAATGACTTCATAACAGAGACAATTCCTAGATTTTCACAGGTGTTCCCTTCAGAACTAAAATCAAATAGTGATTTAAGATTGGCACTTACTGCCTATTTTTGTAATACTAACAAGTATCCACTAGCAAACAATGAGTATACTCGATGTGGTACCTTCAAGTTACAACTTACTTAGCAAAGTCAAACTTTCTCTTGGTTACCGGCGGAGCACTGGAAGTAGCATTACAAACCAGGTTTTCCCTTCTGTTTGATGAGAACTTTATAGTGTTGGTCGGCTCAAAACCAGAGAAGTGACACGCGGGTGTTCCGTGGGGTAATCTGCTGACAGAAGAGGACACATCAAATTCCACTTCTTTGAATAACATTAAGAAATTACAATGATTTCTAAAAACTGCAGCCAGACCTAACAAGTCTTTGGATGTCATTTTTGTATCAATTACCTTTACTGGCAAGCTGCTGCATCACGTTTGTTGTGGTTCCCCCCCACTCCCACATTTCCTATCTGAAATAAACCCGTTCTTTTCCTTAAAAAGCGACTGACAAATTGGAAACGGAGCGAGCCGTTTGGTGCACAGGCCCAGGCCGTGCCTGAGGCAGGGCTCGTGGGAGCACGCCCGAGGAGGAGCACTGTGCCGCGGCCCAGGCTCGGCTGAGGGCCGCCTCCGCTCCCTGCCCGGCGGGAGGCTCCGGGGCTGCGCTGTCGACAGGCCGCAGCCGAGGCTGCCCCCGCCCGGGGAGGCCGGCCTGAGCCACGGCTCCAGCCCATGGCGGCCGTACCGGAGCCGGGCACCCAGCCCATCGCGGCCGCACCGGAGCTGGGCACCCAGCCCATGAGCCACCCGGCTGGTCTCGGGCTCTGGTCACCCCGGCCTGCCCCAAGGCCACGGAGCTGTTTGAGCCTGCTCGCCCCGACACGCCGCGCCACCTTACCGGCCTGACGCCAGCCCTGCCTCCTCGCCGCAGCCTTGCCCATGGCCTGGGCTCGCTGCAGGTGCCCGGCCATCCCTGCCGGCCTTGCCTGGGCGTCTCGGTCACGGCCCCGGGCCCGGCCTGGCAGGTGACGGGGCTCGCTGTCCGGCCCCCCAGGGCAAGCCCTGCCCTGCCCGCGGAGGAGTACAGAGAGAGTGAGTAATGAATTTTTCTCAAAGAACAACTTATCAGGAATTCAAGTCTATTTAACATGTTAAACATTTTCTCTTAAAAGAATAGCCTCCACAAAGATTTCAGAGGTTGTTTTACCCCAAGATTGCTGCAACACCAACAGGCTGTGTATGCAGAGCAGTGTCTGGGAAATACACTACATTAGTCCGGGCAACTTCATGTATCACAAGGATGTGAAAGTGCAAAGCAATTCCAAAAGCTAGAAAATGTTTTACTCTTCCCTTCAGAAAGGGTGCCTTCTAAAGCACGCACACGTGGTTTCGTGCCAAAGGCTAACCGCCCAACTCCATGACCAATGTTTGTGCCTAGTTACTAGTATCTGGTATGGTACTGGGGTACAAAAGTAACTGGTTATGCTTTAGACCAATTACAATGTTGGGCAAACAACAGATCTGTCCTAACAGCGAGTGACTCATGGATAAGACACTGGCTAACTCAGTGGCCAGTCTCTGCCAGACGCACACACCTTGTAGAGACACTCCATAAGGAAGAAAAGTGATACAATGCCAACTGTTCAGCTGACTTGGTGGCTCATGACTATTGCTGCTTTAAGAGAGGTTAAAACTTGTGTCTGACACCATACGTAAGAAGCGTTACGATGAATGCCTGCCTTTCTGAAAGCAGTCTGTGTACAGCAGTCTGCTCTAATGAACACAGCACCAGCTCTCCATGGCTGTGTTTGAACCATTAGAAATGCAGTTACAAGTGGAGCTTGTAAGATTATGTTAATTAGATCCAGTGTTTTAATAAGCAGCCACGTTTTCCTTTATGTTGCCTTTATTTCTGAGATTACTGCCCTTTACTGTAGGATGGTCTCTACAGTCTTACCGGTGTTAACAGTGGCTCTGTGTATCTAGAACAGTGAATACATTCACAAATGATAGCACTGGCAGATTTAATTAAGAATTTATTTGAGCAAATAAATCCCTTACAGTTGCTTAGAATGGTCAGAAGTGACCCCTTGTTCCAAGTTCTTTCTGCCTGTTAACAGAAAACAGACTTCCAGTATATTCTTTATTTTGCCTTCATAAAAAAATCCTCAGGAATCAAAAGTTTGAGTTTAAACAAAGCCAAGTGTGTTCTTAGACAACAGAAAGGGACTGTGACCACTGATATTTTCTGTCCCTATAGACTCCTAAAGGCACAGCTTGTTATGCCAAGTTGGTCTGCATCCACTGGGCCAGGTCAAGTCCCGGGCAATGACTGTTAATTATTATGTAATCCAACGCTGGTGACAGGGGTTTGTTCCTAAAAAGGAACTGGTCAGCATTTCCTTACACAATGAGATACCGTTACGCCGATGCAAAACCAACATCTCCACCCATCTAATCGATAGGGGCCACCATAAAACCCCTTCATCTGAGTGGTGATCTGGAAGTTGTTGGAATGATTCTGAAAGAGGATTAAGTCTGGAAAGCTTCACGTTGGCTAGAGCCCAGCAAAAGGGTAGCTGGTGACTCCAGCCCGCATGCAGTGCCTGGAGCGCATTCTGCAGACACGCAGCCCAGTCCCCTACAGAGCACGGTGCGTTCTGAGAAACGTCCTCCTAGGGAACAACCTGCGTGGGCAGAAGCAGGTGCCAGGTTACTTCCCCAAGCGCACAGGGCGGGCCCAGAGTCCTCCCGTTTCAATGGGAAGTACACGACGGGCTCAGCGTCCAAGCTGCAGCTTATTAAAAAAGCCTCCCCAGTTTTTGCACTGGTCAAAACTTCCAAAACCAACCTCTTTCAAACTGGATTTGAAGGGAGAAGAGCTAAACCCAGGCTCGCTGGAGGGCAGCCCAGGGGTGGCAGCCAGCGCTGAGGGACAGCGTGCTGGCAAGGACCTTTGGTTTGCTGCAAGACGTTGGAGATGAAACTAAAGCCCAGCTTTTAGCCACCTGGGCCTAAGGGTGAGCAATTTGAGAAAACAGCACCCAAAGTGCCAGTCAGCAAGTTCTCGTATCGTATCCCTCGTTACGCACTGCTCGCTCTGTCCTTAAAACGCTGAGGGGCATCAGCAGCGCGTAGAGCTGAGCCTGGACGGTGAGGTGGTCTCTGACTTTCTGCAGGGAGATGGGCATGTTTCGCTTCTGGGGCTGGGAAGGAATTTTCTGATCTGTCAGCAGAGTAAAACAAACTCTTGTTTTTATGGCTTCCACCTTCTCTTATGTTTTTGTGGCTCTCAAAAAACTCTCCTGGTGTTGCTAAGATTAATATGTATTCTGAGAACCTCCCTAAATCATATTTTACCTCCTGCTTTGGTCTGGTTTTGATTTGTTTCATCGACACAAGTTACTCGTCTGTCTGTCCAATATTCATGTGTTAAACATGTTAAATACTCACAGCCACAGCGGGCTGGGATTTTTTTTAATTCTCGCCCCTAGGAGCTGGAATACACTTTTCCTGTCATTTGTGTATAAAAGCCCCTCTGCCATGGGGACAGGCTGGGAGAGCTGGGGGGTTCAGCCTGGAGAAGATAAGGCTCAGGGGAGAGAGACCCTGTGGCTCCCTACAGCTCCCTGAAAGGAGTGTCAAGAGATGGGGGGTCGGTCTCTTCTCCCCAGTGACAAACGATGGGACAAGGGAAAAGGCCTCAGGTTGTGCCAGGGGAGGTGTAGATGGGATATTAACGTCTCAAACGTAATGATTTCTTGGGTAGCCTCACAGTCAGCAACAATTTGGGTCACACACTGCATGGCTTTCCAGGCTGGACAAACAGGCTTTTCCGTGGGAGATTGGCAACCGTGAGAAAGGAGAAATGTCCTGCAGGACACGGCTTAAGATCAGTGCCTCCAGGCGGCGAAAGGGCTGCCAGATGAATACTCAGCAAGTCTGACATTTCCTGGAAATGGATTTACAACAAGCTCCAAGCAGAGCGGGCAGAGCCCACGGAGTAAGCCGGTGCCTCCGGGAGCGTGAGCGCTCCCATGGCACGGCACGGCACAGCACTCCTGCTACTGCTCCAAGAGCTGCCCAGGCTGCTCAGCATTTCTGAACTGGAACACGGGGGGCAGAAGGATCCAACTATAAAGGATTCCCAAGTTCTGGATGGTGTCTGCAGCCCTCCAAGTTCCCTCGAGCAGAACTGCTACGTGCACAAAGGGGCTAAGGCTGAGGGAAGCAGATTTGCAGCAGCCTTCGGGAGAGGTGTAAACAGTGCAAGCAGGAGTAAAATATCCCACTGCAAACAGATCCGAGTGTGTGTCCATTGCGACTCCCCAGCCCCGCACCAGCTCGGTGCTACTGCTACACCCAGCACGGCTTGTGCAGCGTCAGCCTCCCCAGGTGGCAGAAGCTTGTTCTGGTTGGTTGGTTTTAACATCTTACTACACTTGAAATGGGCTCGAGCAAATGCTGTAGAGTTCTAATGTTTTCAGCTCCCCAGACTTCCTTCCCGGCCAATGCAGCAACGGCAATATTTGCCCTCTGGCTTAAATGGTACAATACCAGATCTCCATCTAAATTGCAATTAATGGAACTTGATTAATTGGAGCAAAAATTATTCTGGAGAAAATAAGAAAAAAGGGTGAATTTCAAAGGAGGTGGAAATGGAAACACCTAACCAGGCAGGCAAGGTGCAGGAAGCTGTGCGGAAAACCAAACTGACAGAACTATAGGAGTTTACAAGATGGATCAGATGTCCAGCAACAGCAGCAGAACTATCTAAACGTCCTTCACTAGAAGGCAGACACAAGTTACAGTTCATAGGCAGCCTAAGGGCAGTAAGGAAAAACTGGCCTTCAGCTATCTTGACAGATGAGAAATGGAATAAAGTATCCAAAAATCAATTTCTGAATTTAGATTTTGAATGTAAAGCATAGCAGTTTGGTAATTAAGAATGGTGTGAACTGAAAAGATCAAATGCAAGTATGTTCTCAAGACACAGTTCTGCGCAAGTCACGACAAAACCCCATCTTGACCATCGGCAATAATTTCCTCTAACGCAGCTGAGCGTTGTCTGACTGCACGGTACGTTCCCACCAACCGAATCCAAACAAGACAAACTATGACCCCAGTGAACTGTGCATAAAGGAGAAGTTGGCAGTTATATATGCTACTACTTGGCTTTGACTTCTGGACAATACACTAAGGAAATTACTCCCAAGCGCTTACAAAGAACACAGTAACCCCATATGATTTCTTGACAGACCCGTGTAGGTAATGAGCACGCACCGGCAGCCTGCAGTTTAGGGTGATACTACGTGTATATCCCGAATGCTTTAGGAAATGCCATAAGGAACGTGCCTGGAGGAAAAAAAATAATTGTGACCCACAACCATGTATCTTCCCCTTAGTAACAGACAAAGGGAAGGGTAAGGAACAGTGTTCCTCTTAGAGCACTTTCTGTGCGGGATCGCAAGCACTAAACCTAACCAAAGCTTCTGTAAAAGTTGAGATTAATATAGCTGAAAGCTGGGACAAGCTGGGAATACCAGGACCCAGAAAACTCATTTGAAGATCACACGCCAGAAGGCTGTTACAATTTCTATTCTATTCATGGAAGCCAATGCTTTTCAATCCCAGGCATTTTTAGGCACAGTAATAACGATCCTCAGTCTCTGCTCCTGCTTCATTATACAACAACAAAAAGAACCCGAAAAAACGGACAAATGCTGTTGGAGTTGTGGGTTATGGCACCCAGAAATCTGGAAATACTGAAGTCAGTTTGCCAGTGACCTCTACAGGCTTGCAACGCATTTTTAGCTATGTTTGCTGATTATTTTACATCCACACGGTCCCCACCTCCCTCAGTGTGATCCTGACACCTACCCCCACGCCCCGCGTCAGCTGTTGCCCAGCTTATCGTGGAGCGCTGAGCAGTTCTGTGTTTTCACAGCACACACAAAAGCCGTCATTCAGACCTCAAGAAAAACCAGATGGCATTTTCTTCACCTCCAGGCCTGGACTTACCCCCTCCCTTTAAATACTTCCCACTCACTAAAGAATTCACGCAAAAATCTGCCCCCCGGTTCCCATTCCAGCCCACTCGTACTCCAGCATCAGAAGTGGTTCAGTGGCTCTGCACAGCGCGTCCCAGAGACGCGGCACCAGGGCCCGGCAGGTCCTGTCATTAGCAACGCGGACCCATCCTGTCTGGGACGCTGTTACTTCAGCAGTTGTAGCCACACCATTCCATTTACAGTCGCTTCGGGCCTTTGACTTGTTCGAGAACAGTGCCTGGAAAAACAGCCTGGGAGCGTGTCACCTTCCTTTCACGCACCCCACAGGCTCCTGCCCGCAGCGACACGCAGTCCTCCCAAGCTTCCTGCTGAGAGCGGGAGGCTTCCCTTACCCATTAAACACTGCCCCATACTCTTCTAACGCGACAATCCCTGACAACATTCATCCCACTCGGAGCTTTCAGAGACGATTTTCTCACAGCCAAAATGTTAATTTTGTTACAGATTCAGCATTTAAACTCACCAGGAGATTGGCAAATAACACCCAGCTGTACAGCAGATCTGCTGCAGCGTGCATCGACCTCGTCCTCTGAAAGCTGCAAAACCAACGGACAAAACCACCTCCAACAACTTGCTGGTCAATGTTCACACTGCCGAGGTTTTCCCAAAAGAAAATGGCAGTTTTCCCTACAGGAAAAATCATACATTATGAGAATTCACAGCTGGAAGTCAAGTACAGATTCATCCTTCTAGAAACCTTGTTTCTAAATGTGATTATATTTTGGCCACCTGCAATCACCTTCAAGCCAGCCTAGTTCTGCTGGGGCCACACAGCGCAAGCGTAAGGCAAGAGAAGATCGAATTAGAATAATGGAAACAACCATGGAATCACAGAATGCTTTGGGCTGGGAGCGACCTTGAAGCCCCCCCAGCCCCACCCCCTGCCATAGGCAGGGACACCTTCCATAGCCCAGGTTGCTCCCAGCCTCATCCAGCCTGGCCTTGGACACTGCCAGGGATGGGGCATCCACAGCTTCTCTGAGAACCTGTCCCAGTGCTCCCCACCCTCTCCAGGAAGAATTCCTTCCTGATGGCCCATCTCAATGTCTCCTCTTCCCGTTCAAAGCCGTTACCCCTTGTCCTGCCATTCCCTGATTTTGGCCCACTCGGTTGCTCAGGTCTGTGCTGTTGAAACCAGTACAGAGGGCAGGGAGGAAAATTCACAAAGTTCCTCTAGACCAGAGGAAAACAGCGAAGGAGCGGACGACAAACTAAAACTGTACTGTCACCAAAACTGTTATTTCCTACCAAAACCAGAGAAATAGAACAGAAACAAACAATCAGGAAATGGTGACACAGACAGTCCCAGCCCCGCAGCCACCCTGCAATGCCAACAGCTACAGCCCAAGACCTCGTCCCCCAAACGTCACCCTTACAGGAATGCAACCTCATGGTCACTCAGCAGCACCGACGCTGGTGACAGCAGCAGCAGCTGCTTGAGAGACTCTCTCAAAGGGTCAGGAGGGAGCTGCAAGTAACTGCAGCATCACTTGGCCGGGCTTCTGTAGCGCAACTACAGATGACGCAACAGGTAGTTGCCGTTAAACGTACATGTGGCATACTGAAGTAGAAGTACATAATGTAATCTTCCACTCAAATACTTAGCTTTCATCCGTCTTTGGAAAAGGCAAGGCGAGGACACGGGTGACAAGCAAACCCATCCCGACTGCGGGAGGAAACCCTGCACAACACAGCATCCCGCACTGACAGAGCGAGGGAGAGCATGCACGTGGCTCTGCCGTCATCACACTGATCACAGCCGACACCGAGCTTAGACTGCACTGACAGCAGGCAAACACATTGTACGATACTGCCCAGCTGTCCTATGGGTCTGCAAGTGCTCACCAGGTCTGCACGAGAGGGTGAGCAGGCAGGGCAGGGCAGCACAAACGCGCTTGGAACGGCCAAAACGGTGCAGGTGCCCAGGTGACAGCGCTGACCTTCGTGCCAGCGCTCCAGAGAGGCTCAAGGGCTCGCGCAGCAAGAACCAAAACCACCTCCTCCTTCGGTTTCACGTATTACGTGGGCTGGAAGCAGAACTTTAGCCGTAAACAAGCAAAAAACTGAATCCTTTAAAATACATCGTGCCTTATAAACACTGTGTGAAGGAGCACTGCCATTAAGCTGCCTTTATTCAGCTGGGCAGCTGTGACTGCGTATTTTACAGGCAAATCTAATACTTCATAGCAAATCACCGCAGGATGCCCTCTGAAGATGGTAAAGCTTTGGTACTGACGTGTAACTGTGATAGTTGGCCCTTAAATATGAGAGAAAATGCCTAACGACAACACAGCTTAGTGCACGTTACAGACCGTCCGGACTAGTCAGACCCAATGGGGCTCCATTCTCACATTAACTGAACTGGCCTAGGAGCTCACAACGAGCCAGAGGGATCCTGAGAGACAGCACCAAAAGCTCTGCTAAATCCCCGAAACCCCACACCTAGGGGCTTCCCCTGGTGAACTGGATGGGTGACCTTGCAAAGACAGGAATGAAGTCGGCTAGACACGGTACCCCCTCCAGAAGCTGTGCTGGCCGTGGGCAGTGACTGCGCTGTCGCCCAGGTGCTTCTCGCTAACTCCCAGCACAACCTTCTCCATAACTTCACCAGGCACAGCAGTGAGAGTGACCAGCCTGGAATCACCGGGGCCTTCCTTTTTACCCCCTTGAAAACTGGGACACCTGCTGACTTCCAGTCACCTGGGACCTCTCCAGACTCCGATGGCTGTTGAAAAATAACAGAGAAAGGTCCCACAGTAACACTGCCAGCTCTTCCAGTGCCCCGGGGTGAATCCCAGCAGCCCCAGAGCCTTGTGCACATCCAGCTGGAGCAGCACATCTCGAACGAGCTGGGGGCGCTGGGAGTTCATCCTGCCCCCAGCCACGGTGTGTGGGTACGGGGCTGCGGGGGCGCAGGGCGCGGAGGCATTAGCCCCAGCACTCGCACAGACGCTCCCTCCGCGGATGGCGGTTACAGCAGCTGCCGCACCAGCGAGTGGAGCCGCTCTGCGGGGAGGAAGGAAACGCTGCCCCAGCGTTCCCCCTCCTCACACCGAGACAGCGTGACCAAACCACATTCAGAGGTTTTCCTGGCAGCGCGTCCAGTGCGCCTAACAGGGAGAAGCCTTGGGAAAGAGCTCTTGGCAGCTGGGGTGGGGATTTCCTTCTGCTTCCAGGTGTACTGCGCAGCTCCACTGACAGTTTCTGGCACAGGATGTTTGTTTGTTTACTGTCCCGTTACAGATTCACTTGTCCAGAAGGTGGTTTTGTTTGGTAAGAAACTTCCATTGATTTCTCCTCCCGGCCTGTGGCTCAGTCCCCCAAACCACTCCTTCAGTACCTGCAGACTTGTTGATTCTCTCGGCTGAAAGGGAAGCCCTTCGTTCCAAAGGCATCAGAAGGAAAAGCCAGCAGTGTCCCCTAACTGAGCTTTTGTTATTGTTTTCCCTACGATTGCAAAATAAGCTTCAGGAGAGATGTGGAGCTGGATGGACCCCCGGCTAAGTCCCGGAACTGCGCCAGCCATTGTGGCAAGACGCCGGACTAACGTTACATTCCTCGTGCCATAACGCTCAGTCACTTGGGACGTCAGCAAGGGGCTGCTCTGCACGAGCTACCTCAGCAGAAATACAACGAACACGCGTTACTTGCTTTCCAAATGACCTTCTGTATTCCCAGCTCCAATAACCCTGTTATTGACGCCTTGTCCAGGTGTAACAGTGACCCGGGCAGATGCGAAAATGCAAACACGGACATACAGATGTATGTACATCCTACGTGGATTTTCCTAAATCCATCCATACATGTACCTAAGCACTCTATTATCTCACAAATCCAACTCAAGCCTCTCAGCTGCTTACAGGGGTCAGTGTTGCAGGAGCTCGGAGAGCTGGGCACAGGCACACAGCACCCGTTGTACCGCTCCTGTTCGTAGTGGTTGTGCAGCTGCCGGCACAGACGCAGCATTGTACGAACCCAACAGAAACGGGTATTCACAGGCCCAGCTCACTGCCTTTTGTCAGCCAGCGCAGAGCGCCAGCGTAGGAACTGGTTATCATTCTGCTGGGGGAAAAACCTAAAAATAAACACTGTATTTTGCTACACTGTTAGTCAGCTGGTTTTTGGCAACCTGATCACGTCCCAGAAATTCTAACCCCCGTAGGAAACTGCAAGTGATGAAAAAACCAGTGAGTTTTACTGTAACAGAGTACAGATACTCTGAAATAATAAGTACCAGAGCTATTATTCATCATATTCTTTTATTTCACAATACACCGATTATGAAGGACACTAACGCAGCACCCAGATTTCAGGGCTCGCACAGGCCTGGCAGGACTCTACTGACCTCACAGCTGGCCCATGAGGACTCTACTGACCCACAAAAGACCCTTACTGGCTTCTTCGTATGATCGGCCGTGCAGAAGAGAGAATTCGGGAGAATCCTGGCCCCCTCGTGTGTGCCAACACATGCTCCTGAGGTAGAAACAGGTTCCACCCTTGTCACACCAGAAGCGCACACTAAACCGTGTATTTTAATGGATTATCTCCCGGTTTAAGAAACAGGGACAAGCACGGGACATCTGCTGGGGAAGTACCGCAGCAAGCGTTTTCCAAGAACCGGTCACGGGTCCTCTCTAGGGAGAGGGTCTCCACAGGCCAAAATTCCTGGCCCTGGCAGCTGTCGAGGTTAATGGAAGGCATGGTTTGGGTTTGGCACAACTGCTTGGCACAGCGTGGAGCACTGGCCCCGCACTGCTGCTCCACTCCAGTTCCAGGGCGACAGGATCATCTCACCTGTGTGCGCTGAGGTTGGACACGGGCAAACACTGCTGGGGGGCCTCCCCTTCCTCAGAAGGGGCCGTCAGGAGCATCCCATCCCTGCCTGTAAGAATTCCCATGAACTGTATGGGCTCACGAGCAGCCCTGCCCTCCTCCAGCAGCAGCAGGGTCTACAGGGTCACCCCAGGAGCCAGAGGTCCCCTGGCTGGTTCCGTGTATGGCGCTCACAGCGGCCCAGCTGCCTCCAGGTGCCACAGCACTGGAACACGGTGTGAAAGCAGAGCGCTGGCCTTGCACACAGGCTGCAGCTGTAACACCCCCAACGGCAGGTATCAGGGTACTTCTGCCTGGACAGAGGTACAAAGTGCTCTCTCTTTCTGTACTAACTACTTTTGACCTATTAGAGATACTGGATTACACTGCAAAGGTTTTAGTTATTCTAAGAACAGAATTCTTGGAATTATATATGAAGTGTTTCCTGTTTGTCCACAAAGACTTTCAACACAGATGCTAAATTCTCTTACCACAGCCCCACTGGCACCAGATGCTCCCTGCTTCGCTGTCCTCCCCCACCACTACGGAACCCAGTCCTTATGAAACCATCTCAGCTCCAGTGCTGCACGCTGAGGCACCACCGCTCGTTACAATGGCGCTGGGATGACACTCTACCCCCGAACTTTAGGCATGAGAATGGTTATGTAGATACTGTATTTCATTGTGTCAGTGACAGACTGTGAAAGGCCACATGCCACAGAGAAGCTACCCAGGAAAACCAGACAGCACTATGGTACTGGGGGGTGGGCAGCGGGAGAGGGGCTGCGGTGGGCTCCTGTGAGAACCCACTGGAACCTTCCCCAGCTCCAAGCCAGACTCAGTGCTGGCCACAGCCAAGCCATCAGCAAGGGCAGCAGCACCTCCAGGGTAACAGCCAAGTGCTGGGGAATGGGTAGTGGAGAGAGCGGGGGGATGGGAGAGAGACCACCAGGCAGCCCCCCCCAGGGGCTGTCTGTTCAGCCTGGAGAAGAGGGGGCTGAGGGGGATCTTATCAATGCTGATCAATATCTAAAGATGGGATGTCAGGGGAATGGGGCCAGGCTCTGCTCAGGGGTGTCCAGTGACAGGACGAGGGGCCATGGCCATCGACTGGCAAACAGAAGGTTCAGCCTGAACATGAGGAAACCCTTCTGCCCTGTGAGGGTGACAGAGCCCTGGGACAGGCTGCCCAGAGAGGGGGGGAGTCTCCTTCCCTGGAGCCTTTCCAAAGCCCCTGGACTTGTTCCTGTGGGATCTGCTCTAGGGGATCCTGCTCTGGCAGGGGGGTTGGACTGGATGATCTCTAGAGGGCCCTTCTGACCCCCACCACTCTGTGAAGGCGTCTTGAACTAAAAACACAAGAAAGAATTAAAAAGCTGGAACTTTCTTTATTTGCCAGGACTTCCATGGAAACACAAACCCAACAGCTACTGCTGCAGCTGGATGAGCGCAAGGCACTGCCTCTGCTCTCTGACTGTGCAAGCCTCCTCTCGCCTTCCACTGCCACTGGGCTTCTAAAAACATGCCAAGTACACTGCGTGTGCGCCCGAGGGAAACCAGACGGGGCTAGACTTCACTTTTGTTTCACTCTACACTTGAGGCTGTACCTGATCCTGAAAGTGAGAGAAGCCTGGAAAGAGATGGAACATCTGCAGAAATTTAACTGCCAACACATCAGAGCATAAACATGTCAAGTTGGTGTGAGGCAAGTGCCAACTCTCACTTGCACACAACCATTAGTGTCTCTGTACTTGATATAAAGAGGTTTCTTTAATTTCTTTTTATCGGGCTGAGTGGTGAGAACAACTGCTTTGTGGCAAAAAAATACCAATTACTCCAAAAAGGATTGGCTTTTAGTGTTTTGACAGTCACTGAGAAGGCGAGAGATGTGGAGCCAGAGTACAGCATCAAGAACAGCAGGAGTGGGACTGCTCCCTAAGGGAAGGCAAGCCAGGCCCCCAGGCAGCCCAGCACCAGCAGCACCAGCCGCAGGCACACAACGCAGCAATGGCAACCGGTCCCACCAACAGCCCGGGGGTCGCCAGGGAAAGCACGGTGACAGGCCAGCATCCTCCCTGGGATTCCACGGAGCGCTTCAGACACGGGACTAGGGACACACTCCAGGGACACAGCTCAGGCAGGGACCAAAGGCACCAGCCTGAGCTTACACAGACCCCTGGGCCAGGGCACAGGGCTGGAAGCCCCCAGCGAGACCAGCCAGGGCAGTGATGGCCTGTACGTGCTCTCAGCACCCTGATGTGGGGAAACAGGAATGGACTCCCACACGGAAGGATTCCCTGGCAAAACTACCGAGCTCTGGTGGGTGTACTAACTCTGACTCTGCAACACATGTGCTGCACGTTTCTGTGCAACATCTCCTTTTCCACAGCGCATAGCCCAGCGACACAAGAAAGGCTTTAAAAATTCCATGCAGCCCTGTTTTCACAACACAGGGAGTTCCCCTAGGAGCAGCAGGTTTGAGCTTTTTCTCCTCCCTCCTGACATCTCCATGACAAATCCACCCTTCCTTGGAGTTTGTACCATGAAGAAACAGCTCCCATCCCTCTGTGCAAAGGTTGATGTCATCACACTGCTGTTCAGTCCTGTGGTAGCGGAGAGAATTTCCCCTTGACTGCACGGTAACATCCTGCTTGTTCAGAGACACAACAAGGCTTATTTAGCCACCAAGCGGCTTCGCTTGCTAAACTATTTCTTCCTGGGCACTGTTCGGTGACAGTCACACCACTCAGCGATAACCAACCAACTGAAGAGTGTGAAACTACACGTAACAGTTAATTCCTTACTTGAAGTTGTTCGACCGCATCATCCTTGTTGAGCAACACCTTCCTCCCAAGAACGGCCCAGCTTCAGTCAATAAGCTGAAAGAAGCACGCTACTCGAGCTCTGAAGGATCACAAGTCAGAGACTGGACACTTTCACCCACTCTAGAATCCTACTTGGACTGGAAACCATAGTAACTCACGTGGCCCAAGAAACACAAGGCAGTACGAGCCCAGCCGATGAGCAGTTTGAAGTGCCTGAACCCTGCGGGTTTTACTGCCTGACCACTCCCTGCCCTCACCCCTCCTGGCATGCAACACGGCCCATGCTTCAGAACATACGGGGAGTCAGCCCAGCTCGGCCGTCAATGAAGTGAGCACTTACTGTTGTGTCAACGGAGGTGTCTGTACACCTGACGGAGCTGGTATCTCAGTGACCATCTGCCAAAGGCCTCTGGCAGAAACTGCACCTAGCTTTAAAATCCAAGTCACCCCATAAAAGCCTCCATGAGAATCCAAATGAGGGAGATGTTTAAACGGTTCCCGAGACCAACGCAGTGTAGGGATCCCACGGAGGGGTGACTGCCACCGAAGTACAGACACTTCTGAAGTACCACAACTGCACAAACCCAAAGATAATGGGACGTTCTTGGAAATCAGGGCTTTGCCATAATACACGATAAGCCCCTCTGCTGCCCAGAAAGTGCCCATTCTAGTGGGTAAACACCCTGCTTTAACACACCCGTGAACGGATACAGTCCCCCAGTTCAATGAAAACCGTGTGTGCCTGTAACATGGAACCATATTTATATCCCACCCCGCTGCAGCCGATAATGTGCATTTAAAGTCCAAGAACAGGTTATGAAAATGTGTACTTAAACAGTTCTGAAATGCTATTTGCATATTCATCAAAAGCTCTTCCAAGGGAAACAGAAGAACCTCCCAGACTTGGGAAAATAAACAAACTGCATTCCTGTAAGGGAAAACCTGACAGGCTCAGGTCATGGCGGTACCGAGGAAGGCCAGTTACAGGCTCAGGGTCTGGCTGCACTGGCAGAAGAAATCACCGGGAAGTCGTTGGCCCTGAGGGGCTCTCGGCGTGCAGATGTTAACCAGTGAGCTAGGAAAACGGGAGCCAAAAGTCATAAAATTTGGCACTTCATGTAACTCCTCTCAGTAACGTTTCTTAAACTAGCAATAAAAGCTTTCTTTAAAGACATTATTTGGACTTCAGTGACGTGTAAGCCACCAGCTGAACAAGGCTTTGCTGCCACAGGGAAGGGCCCGTGGAATAACCGCTGCCAGGAGCCCGACTCTGCGGTGAAGGAAGAAAACTTCACTGTCGGTTTCAACAGCCCCATAAGAGCCCTTGGTACTGCAGTTACGAGAATGCTACTTGGGTTCAAAACCAAAGACCCCACAACCGAAGAAATCAGCTGTAATGAGAGAAGGAAATAATGAGCCGTTTGCCCCCTGAGCTCCCGCAGCAACTTTCCTGTTGGAAAGAACTTTGGGGTTTCCCATTTGGAAGTGCCCCGACAGGGTGAGAGCCCTCGCTAAGGTCCATGTCGTTGTTCTTCACAAATCCTTCCTAATTAACCCATTTGAAGTAAAACCAGGATGCAGTTCCTGGAGCCAGCTTACAGCTGCCCAGCGAAAGCTAAAGAAACCACAACGGAGCTTGTTTTCCTTCTCACATGCGGACAGGCAACACAGCTAAAAGCGAGAGCTTGAGGCACCGGCCTCACAATGCCCACGGGCGCACTGAAACCGCCTACGGAGCCCCAGCCACACCACCCGACAGCCGTCCTGTCCCGCACCCTGGGCTTCCAGCTGTCAAACCCTACGGACCAGCCACCTGCCAGGGCACGTGCTACCGCAGAGAGAAACCTGAGGGAGCTACAAAACTGCTCATGGAGCCAATGTCAGCCATCGGCCAAGGGCTGGCTCGGGTCTTCAAAAGAACCCGAGTGATGCTGCTGTTCGGTAAAAAAGACTGAAAATGTGGAGAAGGATTTGCCTTTGTCCTTTATAAATGCTGACACTGAGGAACCCCTAAGCCTCAAAGGAGAGAGGCCCAGGATGCCTTACCTCCAAGAAGTACACGTGTGGTCTAAGGAACAACCCGTTACTGGCAGAGACAACAGAGTCAGGAGAATAACGGTTACAGCAGCCCAGTTTAAAAGGAAACCATACTGTATGTGCCGGATCTGGAAATTCTGCACTTTCCTTCTGTAAGTCTTTAACATTACGGGATGTAACAGGGAAATCAAATGTGGATTCAGACCTTGCTTCCCAGGACAAGACCAGAGCAATTACCCAAGATTCCTGCACACATGGTAACACAAAACAAACAGTCGCTAACAAAATCCACAGATGCACAAGATGGAATGAAGTTCACACACTAATGACATGAAACAGCTAAACCAGCAAAAATTCTCCTCAGAATAATTCTTCAGAACTAGGAGCTGATGACAGACGTGCTGTCCTCCATCTCCAAGTGGAGTAACTGAAGGATGGCGCTTTCTTACCCAGGTAACGTGCTTGGAAAATGCAGTTAATGGCAATACAACACTCGGTACTCCTGCCACGGTTCCTACACCAGAGGGTTCTTGCTCGGTGAGGGCAGAAGCACACACAGCAATTAGTGAACTCTGCCCGCAAGGCATTACCCCTTCCCGAATACGGTATCCCCACCCCCACGCCCACCTTTCTACCACAGGCGCCGAACACCCGTGGTCCCAGGCCTACTCCCTCTGCAGGGACCTGCAAGAGCACTGGAATTCCATAGGCGAAGGACCAGGTTCGCTCCGAAGTTCAGTAACTGCAGACTCGCCTATCCAGGTTTCACCTCTGCGACACTCCCGTTCCTGGCTTCTCTGCCCTCCCTAATGGCTTTTATCCCGTTTCGGGAGGAAGCCAAGCCAGGAATTTTCCTTTAGCCGGATGAAGGCTCAGACCAGAGAGGTGAATTAGGAAACAGTTATCCAGGCTGTAAACAAGCCACAACGTTCCCGTGATCCCGGGGCTCTGCCAAGCCATTTGCCCATCGGTGTAACCCGGCCAATCGCGGCAGCCCGGGGCGATGCCCGAGCCTTGTTTCCAGGGGGTTGGCTCGTTCCGCAGATGGGTTTTGCCATGGAAATCTCGCGCACGTTGGCCGAGGAAATAGGGTTTGTAGCGACCCCCTCGCTTCGGCCGCTTCGCAAAGCCGCGTCCTCTGCCGCAAACGCCTCGGTTCCCGGGGAGCGATCAACGCGGAGCTGGGCACCGCCACGAGCCCCGCCGGTGACCTTCCCCGGCAGCACCCGGCCGGCGAGCGGATCTCGGGCCCGCGCCCCACGCCCACGGCGCCCGCACGCGCGAGTCCCACCGGCACAGCGGCTCCCGGTACCGCGGGGAAGCGGCCCCCCGCAAGGGCCCACGCGGCCCGGCCCTCGCACCGCAGCCCTCTCCGCCGCTGAGCGCGGACAAAGCTGCCGCCACGCACCTGCTCCCGGGGAAGCCCGGGGGGAGAGGCTTTCGCCCTGCCCGCCCCGTCCCCGTCGGCTTCCCCCCAGCCCTCCGCCCCCTCCGCCGGCCGAGCCGCAGCGCGAGCGGAGCGGGGCCCTCGCGCCCGTGGCGGCTTCCCCCGCGCCCGGGGGGCACCGGGCACCCGTCCCCCGCCGCCGTCCCCCGCCGAGGGGAACAAACTCCCGCCGGCTGCACCCGCACGTAAACAGGCCAGGGGGCCGCGGGGGCCGCTCCGCGCTCACCGTAGAGAGCCGCCGAGGCTTCGCCCTTCCTCGCCATCGTCGCCCGGGGCGCGGCGCCTCCGCCCGCCGCTCAGCGCGCTCTTTGTTGCCGGGCAGGCATGGGAGGCGGCCGGGCAGCCCCCACCCTCCGCTCGGCACCGCCCGCGCCCCGCGCTGACCCTCCCGTCCCGGCGGCTCCGCGGCCGACGCCTGCGCCGAGCCCGCGGGGGCGGTGCCCGCGCTGCGCGGGGGGGCGCGGGCCGGGGGGGGCGCGCCGGGGGCAGGCGCGGGAGCGCTCGGACAAGCCCCCCCACCGCACGGCCCCCCCCCCCCCGCTAACTCTGTCCGGCACGGCTGCAGTCCGCAGCTCCGGCGGCAGCGGGCGCCGTACCTGGAGAGGCCCGAGGTGGGGGGTCCCCATCCTCCCCCCACCGCCGCGCGCCGGCCGTTCCCCCGCGGACCTGACGGCCAGCGGCCGCGGCGGCTCCGGCCCCACTGACGGGGACACCCCCCCTCCCCGTGCCCTGCGCCGGCAGCTCCCGCCGCTGGCGGCCGGTCCCGGAGCCGCCCCCTGCCCGCCCCGGCAGCGACCTTGGAGGCGCCTCCCGCCGCGGCGGAGCTGTCCGCGCCGCCCGTGCTGAGCCGGCCGGGCCGGGCCGGGCCGGGCTGGGCACCCGCGGGGAGCAAAGGGCGAGAGCGCCCAGGGGCTGCCGAGCCCCGGCCCGCTCCAGGGCGGCTCCTCGGGCGCGGTTCCCACAGACGCAGACGCTGGGCGTACACCCGGGTCCAGGCGGCACCCACCGCCCCGGTTCTCTGAGCGGGGCAACGGCCTCTGCAGGAGCCGTTAGACGGGTCGCTGAGACCCTCTGGCAGTCACGCCAGCCCAAGCCCCATCGCCAGGTCCCTCATGCGGAACATCCCGTGTTACCTGTCACAGGCCGCCCGGATAACAGCGCGATCCCTGCCTGCCTGACCCCTCCACCTGGGCCCAGCATCTCCCACCCGCCGGCGAGTCCAGCCTCAGGTTTGCCAAGCACGTTTACCAAACATCGAGGCCAAAGGCTGTCGTGTAGCAGTGGTGGGGTCGTCCATGCAGCCCCCCCAGGGGATCCAGGCGGTCATCAGTGCTTTGAAAAGGAGAGGGACGCTGATGTGGGACGCTTGGCGGTGACAGTAAGTTATCTGTGGGACTGAAAGGATCTCAGACAAGCTCAGGGTGGATAAATGGAAGACGCCACCGACAAGGGGAGCAGATATGGCTGTGAGCTGAGCACCACATCCCAGGCACCATGCTTCGCTGTCATAGATAACGTAGGTAAATCTTCCTTGCAGCGTTCAGATGTCGAAACAGGGAACCGGGAAACACCAGAACAGAACTGATATTCCCACCTTTATCCAAGAACGTGAGTCACCTCATGATTGTGATTGTTTTGCCCCAGAACCAAGACACTGTCAAAGTGCCCAAAGAGGATTATTCAGCTTGGAAAGAAACAGCTCAGGGGACACCACGGCATTTTTCTCTTAAATCACTGACACAAGGGGGTGACAAGCGACCGACAGTTGGCTGTCTCTTCCGATCCAAGCGGTGGGGACAACGACTGGAGTCAGCAGGTGTAGGCTGAGGAGAAGCCAACCAGGGGGGCTCTTCACAGTGTAAGAGTCCAAGCTGCGGCTCCCAGCACGCGCAAGGAGCAACCGGTCAGTCTCACGGAAGAGACAGCCACGAAGCGTCGTTAAATACAAACTTCCAGACTGGAAAATGTCTGGAGGGAAAAAAAACGGAAACAAAAATCACCTTAGTGGCAAACGCTCTGCTCTCGGCATCCTCTGCTGTAGCTGCCGTAAAGAGGCGACTGTGGCAGACAGAGCTCAGGGCTGAGCTCGAGGCACTTGTTACCTGCGGGCACCCGGAAACGTGGCTGTCGGCCCTGTGCTAAAGGCCCTACCCGTTTGTCACATCAGCGTCAGAGGAAAATCCCAACCCTCACCTTCTTGTGCCCATATCGTCACTCCCACTATTCCTCTTCCAGGACCTCCAACACAAGATTTCTCTCTTTCTTCTCCTTTTCACTGCAGGTGCCTCAGTGGGTCTATAATCTCAGCTGGGCTTTCTGAACTCTGCCCTGCGCAACTCAGCAACAGCTCTGCCTCCAGCACGGGGGCACAAGCTCTGTCAGCTCTCATGGAGACTGACCCTTGTGATTTAAAGCAGAATTTACGTTGTGTTTTGTCAACTACTGGACTTACCAAAAATAATTATACAGGTTTTACTACAAAATTGACGTTTACCTTGTATCTTACATCAACACCCATCTACATGGCTACGCTCTTGCCCGCTGTTAAACACTAGCACTGGTACGGCCTTGCACAGCCACCCTGCACAATAGAAATGCTTACCAACTCCAGCCCGGAAATGTCTCCCTGCAGCGCCCCCCCTGCCGCTACCAGGGGAGCTCCGCGCCAGAGAAGGGGTTTGCCAGAGCCACTGCGGACAAAACACTCCTTTCGTGACTTCACTGTTCTGGTGTCTAACCCCCAAATGGGGCTCTGGAACACTTCCTGGCCTTGACACTTCCAGGGATGGGGCATCCACAGCTTCTCTGGGCAACCTGTCCCAGTGCTCCTCACCCTCTCCGGGAAGAATTCCTTCCTGACGGCCGATGTCAATCTCCCTCTTTCCGTTTAAACCCGTCACCCCTTGTCCTGTTGCTCCCTGCCCTTGGGAAAAGCTCCCCCAGCCTTGCACAAGCTCAGCCAGATGCCATCAGTTCCTGTCCTTTATCCACCAAGGCCGTGACCCCAGCGGAGAAGCCCCCAGATCCATCCGGCAGGATCTGCCCTCGGTGAAGCCGTGCTGGCTGTCACCAATCCCCTCCTCGTTTCCCTGTGCCTTACCATGGTTCCCAGGAGGATCTGCTCCATGATCTTGCCGGGCACAGAGGTGCCACCGACTGGCCTGGAGTTCCCCGGATCCTCCTTTTTTCCCTTTTCGAAGATGGGGGTTATGTTTCCCCTTTTCCAGTCAGCAGGAACTTTCCCAGCCCACCACGACTGTTCTAGGATAGCAGTGCAATAAACTGTGCAGGACACAACTTCTATTGCAGTGAAAGTGAGCAGAGGAATAACAAGTAAGAAATATGACAGAGCAGCGAGGATCTGGGAAGATTAAAAGGCATGACAGACGCTGTATTTCTTGCTTCTGTGAGTAATGCTAAAAATGCTGGAAACACCCAACAGGGACCTCTGTCTGTTGTCACTCCTTTGCAAATCATTCTGAGCCCCAACGTTCAGGTAGTTGGGGCTTTGGCAGATAACCTTGCCACCTTTCATACCCCTCTCTTCCCACATACTTTGCAGACGCGGTCCCCTGTGTGGAGGTCGCCTGTGCTTTGAATTTCCCCCTCCAGACTGGCTTGGTACAAGCTCCGTCTACGAGACATTGTCAAAAAAATTCTCGTTCATGTACCCAGGAAGGACATGGAGAGAGGCAGTGAGAAAATGGTTTGAGGGCGTGGAGAAAGGTGAGCAAGGGTACGGCTTCATAACGGCAACCCGCATTAACTAGCGACCCCAGTCGAGAGCAGTTTCCATTACCTTGCCCCGGTGGCTCCCGTCGTTCAGCAGAAAACTCCTGGAGGACCTTTGTCTTGGCTCCGTGCACTCTTTCCCTCCTTTTCCTGGAACTATGTCTGTTCTTTCGCCTCTACAGTGCTGCAGGAGATCACAGAGAGTTACCACCTGTCTTCAGGGCAAGTAGCAGATTTCACAAGCAAAGAGACTTCTAGTGCAGGGCAAACCTGGCGAGCAGCCGATGTCCAGGGGTATTCCTGACCCAGGTACCTCAGCTGGACAGATTCAGACAGCTGCCTTCTCGCTCTGTCTACACGAACAGCTCAGCTCAGGTAAAGAGTGTCGTTTTGAGGTGAATCTCCCAATTTTCCCCACTTACTGCACCATAGTTGATGCACAGAGAGATCTCAAAGCACACAAACTGAAGTTTGGATGAAACTACCTGGAAGACAGGATCCAGAACTGCCCCGATACACTCCCGCCACCTGCTAGGAGGTGTTGCATCCAGGCCAGAGCAAAAACCTTCCAAAATGCTGATCAGGTCTTGAATCCAACCTTTTCACTCTGTAGAACATTCCCTCAGCTGACTGATTTATCCCGTCTCCCAGCCTCAGAGATGTCCTCAACCCCATCCCAAGCAGTCGCTTTGCCTCAGTGCAAGAAAGAGCTTGTGTACATACTGAAGGGTTATGGATCCAAATCTCCAAGTCACCCAGAAATCATGTCTCAGTTCTGAGCACTGTAGGATTTAAATCCCTTCCTGCAGCCAGTGATATGCTTAGTGTCCAGCATCCTCAGCGGTGTGTGGGCACCTGACCCAGCTGGTGCTGCTGGTTGCCCAGGAGGGTGAGCATTACCTATGCCAGCAGCTGCCATACCGATTCTGAACCCACCTACCCACCTTCAGAGTGCTGCGGGGTGTGTGATCCTCGTTAGGATATGCTCAGTAAAATCCACGCTGCAGATCTAAACTAAACTTGTAAAACATTAACATGGGATGAATACAGAGATGCTGTGTATACACAAACCATGCAAATAACAGAAAACATACATGACTAAGCAATGGAGTGCTCAGTAACTAAACTCTCACACCATGGACCATTCTCACACCCATGGAACAGAAATGTATGAAATGGAACACAGAATGCAGACAACAGCCCTACAGCCCCGCGGTATGGTGTACGTGGAACGCAGTTAGACAGGAGGAACACATGGAAGTCCTCACGAAATCCTGAAGTAACATGAAGTTAGAAATTACGCTTATGCCTTTTACTCAGCTGCCCTTACAGTACAGGACAAATAATCCCCTGACACTGGAGTGAGGGATCAGGGGCCTGCACACTGTCAAAGCTGCTTCCGTGCCCCCACTGGGTGAGCACGTGGAACCGTGCCAGCCCAAAGCCCAGGAAACAGCAACAGCAGCACCTTTTGGGTCCGTCACCCTACCTGCCAGAAGGGAACTCCCCCCCGGCCACCTGCCTGCTGAAGCATTTCCTTGCCGTGAAGTACAAACCCAACACTCTCAACTGTCAGAAACAAAACAAGTACTTAAAAGCCAAAGATACCAAGGCACAAACGATGCTAAAAATATTCGGGACACTTCGAATTGTCACGGCAAATAACATGTAATCCAAAATCCAGCTTCCAGGGAAGTGCTTTGTTTTGTTAATTCTGTTAAAACGTCACACAAAGAGAAGTCATTCACAGGTAAATCAAAGTCGCTATTTGTCTTTAAAGAGTTATTTTAAAAAACCTTAAATAACACTGCTTTATGAGACTGAAGCAACAAGAGTGACTGCAGACAATTTACAAAGCCGATGCTTCTGCTTTAACTCACGGCCAGAGCTGGGGGCGTTCCTACCACACTTGACATAACCCCCAACCCAGCACACGTTGTCAGGGCGTCTCACATGAGGAACCGCATTAACCTTCACATCGGTACGAAAACTGAACGCGGAAAAGCTGGCCGTGCCAAGCGCGTGCGTCGAGTGCCAAAGCTCCTGGACGGAGAGCAGCCCCGGCGCACACCGTGCCTGGGCCCCCCGCACTGGGGCAGAGCTGGGGCTGCGCGGGGCCCGCGGGCAGGCCCAGCACCCCCGTGCCTGGGGCGCCTCTAAACGGGAGGGTTTGGTTCCCCGAGCGCACAGCTACAATAAACCCGCTCACGGGGACTTTACTGCTAACGCAGGCGGTTGAAGACAGCCCAGCAAGTTGGCTGAGCCTCAGGAAAGCCTCCTGCCCTGCAGGCTGCCGGCTGCGGGGGGCCGGGCGGTCGGGGGCCGGGCGGTCGGGGGCCGGGCGGTCGGGGGCCGGGC
This sequence comes from Rhynochetos jubatus, assembly GCA_027574665.1. Taxonomy (NCBI): domain Eukaryota; kingdom Metazoa; phylum Chordata; class Aves; order Eurypygiformes; family Rhynochetidae; genus Rhynochetos; species Rhynochetos jubatus. The sequence continues at coordinate 95,872 of CM050656.1, read as the reverse complement.
GGTCGGGGGCCGGGCCCGCGCCTCCCCGGGGCCGGAGGGACAGGCACGCTTGACCCAAGCTCCCGCTCCTCGGCCCGGGAAGGGCTGTGTGGGCAACCGCGCCCCGGCCCAGCCGGCCCGACCCCAGCGCCAAGGGCCGCTCGCGCCGCCCCACGCCCCTCACGGACCCCCGACTCGGCCAGCCGCGCGACCATCCCCCCCCGGCCCGGAGCAAGGCCGCCTCCGCGGGGCGCAGGCCGCGCCGGCCCGGGCCCAGCCCCCGCCGCTCGGCGCAGCGGCCGGCCTGCGCGGCACCGCCCCCGCCTGCGCGGGTGGCCCGCCCCGCCGAGGTGTCTGCGCTGAGGGCGCCGCGGGTGAGCGGGCGGCGGGCCGGGCGCTTGGGGCGGGAGGCCCGGGGGATGGGAGGCCTGGGGGCCGGGCCGAGCCGAGCCGAGCCGAGCCGGGCCGAGCCGGGCCGGGCCGGGCCGAGTCGAGCCGAGCCGAGCCGAGCGAGCGCGCTGCCGGGCGAAGGGCCGGGACCTCCGGCGGCCTCAGGCCGTGGAGCTCGGGCCGAGCTCGGCTCCCGCCGCCCTGACCCCCCGCGCCCGGCCGTGGTGGCTGGAGGGCCGAGGGGCTGAGGAGGGCAGAGCCGTGCAGGACTGAAATCCGCTCGCCGACGGCTTCTCCCGCCTCCGGGCCATCACCCGTGAGTCGGTGGCCCTAATCTAGTGGTCCGGACAGGTGTTGCCAGCAGTAGCTGTTGTGCAGGCCCGGGGCTCTCCGTGTGCCGTTGTGGAAACGCTGTGGGCCCGGCCGCCTCCGGCCGGGGCTCAGGGCTGGGGCGTTCCACACGGCCGGGCCCTGCAGCGTACCAGCTGCGCCGTCGGTGCTGGTTTAACCGTGTGCGATGTGCATAGCCGCATCCCGTACATTCCAGCGTGCTGCTGCGTTGAGCCACCACAACCCGCGGCTGCGGCTGAGGAAGTAAAAATCACTCAAAACTCAGGTAGCACCTTGTGCAGCGTTGGCACCGGCCTTTTTCTGGTTTCCCCGTTTCCAGAGCCGTTCATTGACTCTGAATTGGCCGAAGGGCTCTTCGGCAGAGCTGTTTTGCCCCGACAAGCGTGTGTCCGGATCTCAGCCTTGACAGTGGCCGTGCGGGCAGGAGTATCCCTCTGACGCCAGTGGTGTTTCATAGGGCAAAAGTAATGCCTGTAGGCTGGAGAAACTGGCAGGTACTGCCTGCGGCAGGACGCTGGTGTTTCAGGTTCAGGCTCCTGACAACTTACCCCAGCAACAAACTGCTCAACACCTCTTCTCCTCTTTGCCCTGAGTCGGATGATGGGGAATCAAGGACCTTTGCTTGTTGTTGTCCCGTCCTTTCTGGGGTGTGCAGCTTTTCGAACACTTCCGTAGTTCCTTGGGCGTTAACGATCATAAAGGTTGCATCCCGTCCCTGTCTGTCCTTGTCATGCCCTGTTCCTGACAGCAGGTTATTCCAGTGTGAGTCCTGCCACTGCAATAACTGTGTTCCTCATTGTGACAGAGCTTGTGCAGGGGATGCCGCAGGAGCTGTGTTACTGCCAGCAGCTTGGCACGGCATGTCAGCTCTTCTCGGAGTCAGGCAGTAGCGAAGTCGACAGAGAGATGGTCATCCAGAGTCTTACAGGTACCAAACGGTGATCCTCCGTCACGTGATCACCAGTGCAGCTTGCAGCTATGAATCCCACCTAGCCACTGTATATTTCTGTCTGTGGGGAGTGTTGAGCTTTGTGGAGTAACCTGCGGCATTGACCTTGCAGGCTGCTCTGCGACAGACCCGTGGGATGGGTACCTTTGGCAGCCTCCTTCACAGGGCATTGCTTGCAGCAGTCGTTTGAATTCGGTACTTCTTCCAGGTAGCCAGAGCTTTTTTAAGGAGCAGTCCTTGGTGAGGGTCATCGCCTTGCCACAAAAGAAACCATTACCATCACCTGGCTTTTTTTGGCCTCACCTTGTCGTTTTCCAGATAAAATAAGCTCTAAAACATTCGGAAGGGCCAGGCCTTTCTAGAAGTTTGTTGGGATGGTTGGGTTGGGTTGGTTTTCCGTGGGACAGGAATGCCAGACTCAGTCAGCAAGATGCCGTTTTGCAATGACTGTGGCTTGTGGAAACTTGGATAATCTATTGCCTGTTGGAAAACACAGTCCTGACCTATTGCTAAATGGACTTACCAGTTGGGTATTCAGCCATGGCCCCCCTTCTCCTGGGCCTGCCAGTGCTCTTTCTGCGTTCCTTCACCTTTCCACTTTACGGATGTTTTCAGTGTCCTCTGGAGATCCTTGTCCTCGCTATGTGATACCTGCCCTGGCCCCTGCTCCTCATGCTCCTGCTGTGCCTTTGTGGCCATCTCTGCAGAGCCTTCCTAGCTTGGAGAGCACAGTTACCTGTCACCGCTTTATCTTGGAGCTGCTTGTTGCCTCCCCAGTGATGTAACAATCTGTAATTTCCGTGGCTTCTGGAGTTTCCAGTCTTTTTTTGGTGATATTTTTGCACTATTACGATTAATTCAGTTATTTTTTAACGTTACAAAAGTAAGTGACTAGGCTGATGACGCTTTTTCTTCTTACATTTTCACATAAGAAAATAGAGAACAAGCCTTTTCTTAGTATTTAGGCTGATTATTTTTTGCACGGTATTGATTTGTGTCTCTGGAAACGTATTCAGCCCAATATTCTTCACTTCTCTCCCAAACATTTCAGAAATTCCTAACTATTGAAGGATGAAAGAGAATAAACCAACCTCTTAAAATCAAATTCAGACACACTGTTACACAGTATTAGGGCATTCTGAAAACTGCTGTAACAATAATATTTGTAGGCACTAAAGTTAAAAGGGCAAAGAAAGCACTTCCTTGCCACAGGTTTATCCTTTTTCATTGTATTGGGAATTAAAATGAACTTTATAGTCTGCTGAGCTCTGTCCTGTTGGGGGCGTAACGGCCGTAATCACTGGGTGTCCACGACAGCAGCTCGTTCAAAGAAGGCAGCCCTGAGTCTGGGACGCTAACCAGTACCTATCAAAATATTTCGATAGTAGCTGTAAAGGTGTTCGTGAGGTCTTGGTAGATGTGCCCGTAGGTGAGCACTGGACACACCAACCGTTCGCTAGTGGGCAAGAAGGTCAGGTTTGCGGAGCGCATGTAAATGAAACACGTCCTGCTGTGGCTCTGGGAACGTGAATCTTAATTATGTTTAATGATTTATGAATAGTCGATTGTGCAGAACTTCAAAGCAGATACGGCTGTCAGAGCCCGGGGCTCCGGGCACAGCTGTCATTACGGCAGGACGGGACCGGAACGCCGCTGGGAGCTGAGGAGGAGTGGCCCCTGATGGGATGCTGTTTCTGAAGAGGCACTGTGTGTCCAGCCCTGCTGCCGGACAGCCAGCAGCTGCCGGAGCCGGGAGCCGTGGGGATCTTGCACCTCATGCTCTTTTTCTCTGCAGCGAATGCTTCGAGCCCTTGCGGGGCGTGGATGGAGGTCATGGTCTGGTAAACCCGTGCCAGATGTACCTGTGGGCAGGCGGGAGCTGGCTTTTGCTTTGGTAAGTGTTACAGTTTTTGGAAAGAAATACAGCAAACTGCAGAGTGTAAAACAAATCCTATCCTGCAGTTCCACGTGAATTTAGAATGAGGGTGTTTATTCGACATCACTTTCTGTTCTTTTCAAACAAAGCTTGGAAACCGAAATGCCCTCCTTGCTCAGCTCAGGCCGGCGTGGTGTCAGTTCAGTGCCTGCAGGGTTTTCTTCTTTTTTAATTCGTTCTGCCTTAAGCTTTGGTACTGCCCACGTGTCCTGGCTTTGATAACCATCTCACACAGCTCTTCCAGGGTTGCAGTAACCACCTGTAGCACAGCAGAACCGGTAAGGAAATGCTGTACGGAAGTTCCTCCTCACCCTGGCACATCATGTGCACCCTGGCTCAGCGGCTGCCCATTGGAGAGGGAGCAGCCGGGATCTTTGGACACGTCTGCCTCCCCCTCTTTCCTAGCGCAATCAGCACAGCGTTTGTCCTGGCTCACTTGGGAACGCGTTTTGGCACACAGTGCTCTGTGTGGTTTTCCGTATTTTGTGGGCAGGCTCGGCAGCAGTGGGTGTGTGCGCTGTAGGTGCTGGTGAGACACTGGAGGCTTTTCCCAGCTGGAAGAGGAAGCCAAGCTTTCCTGCTTCCCAGAGAGGCCCAGGCGGTGGTGGTTTGCGTTGTCCTGGAAGGACACTCCTGTGTTCTCTCTTCTCATCGTCTGACCACTGGCAAAATTAAAGATGATGGAGAGTTTGTGACCTGCTTTTTTTTTTTAATAGCACTTACCGATGAACAGAAAGAGTTCCAAGCTACTGCGCGTAACTTTGCTGTGGAGGAAATTATTCCTGTTGCTGCACAATATGACAGAACTGGAGAGGTAAATCTGCCATAGTGTAAGGGGAAAAACAGACTTTAATCTCAACCTGCATAAAATGAAAAGTGTTGATGTGCTGCATCAGAAGGGGCTTTTCCCTGTCTATTTCAGTATCCTCTTCCACTTATAAAACGGGCGTGGGAAGTTGGTCTCGTGAATTCGCACATACCAGAAAGCTGTGGTAAGTAACCGTTGGTTTTATTCGGCAAAACGATACAAAGAAGAGGCACTGGATGAGGTTTATATGTGTAATTGTGGGTTTGGTATCAAGGGAACTGTTGCATACTTGAATACTATGAATTTAATCAGTAGGCAGGTTGACACGTGCAAGTGTTACTAGGTGTGGATGTAATCAGGAGACTAATTAGACAGATCATGATTTAGTAATTTATGACCAGATTTCCCTACCATGATTACAACTGCCTAATGTTCCCCCGGTGCACTCTCAGCTGATTAAGCAGAGGAATTAGAAGGTCATATTTTGTTCTAGTCTCTGGCACGGGCTGGAGCAATTTCAGGATGTATTCCAGAAGTTTTTGGGTTTCATTGGGTGTGGTACAGCCGTGCTCTGGCAGTGTTCAGGTACAGGAGTAACCATAGGTAAAAACGTACATTATTTTCTTTTTTTACATTTGTATTACCTGAAAAAGAAATTAGGGAAGTGTCCACAGCAGCCCCTTTCTTTGGAAGGCTAATCAGTGGGTAAATCTTGTATTAAAAATTTAATAATCACAGAATGGTTTGGGTTGAAGGGACCCTAAACCCCCCCAGTCCCACCCTTGCCATGGGCAGGGTCACATTCCACGGACCCGGTTGCTCCAAGCCTCATCCAGCCTGGCCTTGGACACTCCCAGGGATTGGGCACCCACAGCTTCTCTGGGCACCTGTCCCAGTGCCCCCCACCCTCTGCGGGAAGAATTCCTTCCTGATGGCCCATCTCAATCTCCCCCCCTCAGTCCCACCGTCCTTGTTGCTGACAGAGATGTTGAACAGCTCTGGTTCCAACACCGACCCCTGAGGAACGAGGTTAAGGAACAAAGATACAAAAGGAGCAGTTGTGAGGACCAGATTTATTCAGCCACAAACTCTAGAGAACCTAAAGGCCCAAGAAGCGGGACTGCTGCAGCGTGTGATCACTTGGTTATTCAATGGGAAACGACCAGGGGCAACTTGGGCTCGGTTGCTTGAAACGATCTCCAAGGCAGATCTGGGTGAGCACGTACCAGTAAGCCTGATCCACCCTGTAAATTAAGAGCGAGTGAGATAAAGTATAGACATAGTGAGCACAGATAAACATGATGTGCTAGAGGAGGGTTCTTGTGAGAGTCATGCCTCATAAAATCATTGGAATTCTGTGAAGTAGCTAAGAAGTGTGTGATCAAGAGATGCCTGCTTGATACAGGAGGCTTGAACTTCCTAGATGAGTTTTCAGATCATCAGGTCTCCCAGTGGAAAGATTAGCAGCGCAGCCTTGCTGGGTCTTGTGCTGTTTGGGATCTCTACAAGTAAACCGGAAGAGAGGGTCAGTACTGAGGTGATGGCGTTCATGGTCGCACTCATCTATTGGGTGTAGGAAAGGTGGGGCTGGTGCAAAGAGCCGCAGGAGAAGGTTGTGAAACCGAGTGACCGTTGAACTGCAAATGCAGTTCAAAAGAGGGAAATGTGAAGGGAAGGAAGCCATCCAAACTTCCCAGGGAAACGGTGTCTTCTGACCTAGGTACTGCCTCTCGGGAAGGAGGTGGTAGGGTTTCTAACACAGTTCTGTGGACGTCAGCATAACACTCCGAAGTGAGCCATGAAACTCCAGGCCAGGAGGGACCTTTAAGGCAATGACGAAAGAAGCAGACAGCTTCATTGTGCGGCTGCCTGAGTCCCCATTGCACTCGCCTCTTGAGTTCAGGGTGTAGTCGCACCCTTCCCTCTCGGAAGGGTCCGGTGGAGACGGAAAAGGCTCCTAAAAGGACGACAAAGGTTATAAAAGACCTGTTTGCTATGTGAGATGTAGCTGCTGCCAGAGATAGGGCTAAAACGTGTCCTTGAGTGTGAAAAGGGGCTCGTAGTGCACTGTCCCTTTCTGTGTGACTGGACGGTGTTCAGTGAAGGCAGCGGACGGCCGGTTCGGAGTAACTGGAAGGAGACGGTTCCTCGTGCAGCGTGAGGTTACCCTGTCAAACCCAGCGCCCCCGGATGGTAGCGCCGCTCAAACTTTGCGCTGATGCAAAAAGAGACTGGGGAAACTCCTGTAGGAGGTGTCTGTCAAGGCTCAGTGGAACAGAGGTACTGGGGAGAGCTCTCCGTGCCTGGGAGAGGCACCTGGAGGCTCTCAGGGTGCCCCTGCGGAGGTGTGGTTGCGTTGGTGCTGTGTTGGTAGGTACTTCCCGAGCGCTGGCTGTCGGAACAGGTTACTGAGCTGGTTGTCGGACTGGTGTGGGCACTGCGGTAGCTCTGGAGCCCTTTCTCTGCTTCCCGAGAGCTCCTGATTCTCCTGCGTAAGGTGGTCAGAGTTGTGTTCTGGCAGCTGGGTGCGACTTGCCCCACACTCACCGCACGGTAGCCCTGGAGCTTTCAAGTCGCCCCTTACTCCTCTGACAGCACGCCGCGTGAAAAGCTCGCTTTGAGTGCCTAACCAGACGCTGTAGGCAGGCAGGTGCACGCAGGGGAGTGGGGTTTTGTTCATTAGCTGGTGCAAGTCACTAATGCGTTACAATGTCAACCCAGTTTTGTAAATGAGAGGATTCAACCGCAGGAGGGCTTGGCCTCGCCAGCTTTGAAGCGTGCCTTGTCACGGAAGAGCTGGCTTATGGATGTACGGGGGTTCAGACGGCCATTGAGGCCAATTCCCTAGGGGTAAGCTCTGCCTTGACTTTTGTCCCTTGGGCTGGAGGCTGTGCATTTGACAAAGGTAGATTCACAGGCTAAATGTGTTCCTGCAGCAAATGGCAGTGGTCATTGCAGGAAATCACCACCAGCAGAAAAAGTACCTGGGAAGAATGACAGAGGAACCAATGATGTGTGTAAGTGTAACTGCTACGTGTGGAATGTTCCTACACCGCGTTAATCAGTATTGCTCCCTCCCCCCCAAACACCCTGACATGTGCCTGCAGCTCAGCCCGTGTCTGCATGTAAGCAAACAGGGGCATTCACCGAGAGTCAGGGAAGAGCGGATGAGGTACAGCCCGTGAGTAAATAGAAGATACTGCTGTGGAAATCATCCCCATCCTACGGCGCTTACAGAAGTTAATACCTTTAATCTCCCTCCAAGGAGGGGTGTAGGCGTCTTAGGGCAAAACAGGGTTTGTGTAAGGAGAACTCAACTCGGATGGGAATCAAACCCTATTTGTGATCTTAAATGCTGCCTAAGCAGAGAACGAATTAGTCTCATGTGCAGTGCATAAAAATGTGAAGAACAAAGCCTCGTAAAGTGACACAGTGGAGAGCCGGTGTTCCTGAGCATTCTTCTTTCCAGACTTTAAAGATCCTCAGCTTTCCCACCAGAGTTTGAAGCCTGAGGAAGTATGGACCTAAGGGCTACACGATGGTTCTGGTTGATAAAAGAGACAATTTGATGTGTTCGTATGGATTGATAAAGAAAATGGACTCCTGTGTTTGGATTCTCGCGGACAGCTCTTGTGGGGGTTGGGTTGGGGTTGTTTGGGTGTTCGGCTTGTAAAATCGTATTTATTTGATATTTCGGGTTTTACCATGCAGCTCACTTTTTGCAGACCTGTTGCAGACCAGTTTGATGCAGCTGGTCTGCGATAATTTGTGGTGGCCTAAAGTTAGGACTTTTATTCCACAAAGATTTTGCACTTTGTTTTCTTTGAGGCTTACTGTGTGACGGAACCTGGAGCAGGCTCGGATGTGGCCGGGATCCGAACAAAGGCTGAGAAGAAAGGAGACGAGTATGTTACTAACGGTCAGAAGAAGTGGATCAGGAACGGTGGGAAAGCAAACTGGTGTGTTGACTGCTGAGGCAGGTTACGTTTTCCATTGGTAACTTAGATAGTGGCTTTCCCCCACAGTTCAGTTTTCCCAGGATCTGCCATAAATCTGAATATTCAACACACTGCATTTTCATCAGCGGATAGGGCAGGATGTAGGGATGCAGACCCAGTGCTGGGCAGGGCTGAGTGATGGCAGGACAAGTCCTCGCTCCAGCAGCCTCACAGGTCTTGCTGCTGTCAAACAGGATGAATCCTGCTGTTACTTCAGGGCAGGACAGTGGGAGTTCACCTGCAAAGTACCCGTGAGGCCTCTGTTCCTCGCCACCGGCTGTGTGGTGGTCAGGATTGAATCCGCTGCTTCTGATCCTGCTGGAAACACCTCTCCCTTCCAGTGAAGCCAGAAACGCTGCTGGATTGTGGGGTTGCATTTTCTTTCTGAAGGGAGGACGTTTTCCCGCTGTCAGACGACGCCGATGCCACTGGGGGGTCTGTGCAGCATGCTTTACAATATCAGCCCCTTGCACAACGTCTCGCATCGCACTGACCCGCAGCACAAATTCTTCTTCATTCAAGTGGAAAAACTTTATACGTTTATCCAAGAGCTGAATTTTCTACTTAGTTATTTCCTTGTTTAAGGCAGATCCATCAGAGACATCCACCAGATATCTTTGACATTAGTGAACACCCTGAATGGGAGGGACTTGGAGCTGTTTCATTTCTAAGAGAAATACTTACTTACAAATTATACCTAGACGAATAGAATGAAGGTCTTTGAGATCAGGTGATAACACTGTGGGCAAGAACATATCTCCTCAGCACTAATTTTTACGTACGTGCTGTGAATAGGTTTCTGTTGTACCATTCCTGAAGCCGATAGTATCACGGACACTTACAGCACGTGGAGAAGGTGGGGAATTGTTCCATCTGGATCCGAAGTAATTTTGTTAAATTCTGTGAAATCTCGGGTCTGTGACACTTCATCTCTCTCGCTTCTCTCTCTCAGTTAATTTTTGGGAGGGGCAAGAAAAAGGGGTTGTTAACATAGAGATGGAATTTATTACAGGGTAGAAACACACACTGAAACATTGAAAAGGTTGGCTGTCTGATTGTCTGCGTGAGGATAAACAGCATCCCTCTCCTCTGTTTCACACAGGGTATTTTTTGCTGGCTCGTACCTGTCCAGGTCCACAAGCTCCTGCAAGCAAAGCCTTTACTGGATTCATTGTGGAAGCAGATAGCCCTGGAGTCCAGATGGGAAGGAAGGTGAACACTGTATCTCTTGCTTGGCCAGCCAGGAATTACTGTTCAGTTCTAGGCCAGTAACGCAACAGCCACTGAAGAAAAACTGACTGTTCTGCCACTGAACAGTTGATGTGCTCACGTACAATCTGTATGTGAGCTTTTCATTTTCACAACATACAGACACTATTCCTATTCGTACTTCATTATAATGTTATTAATGCAGATGAATTAGAATCATAGAATCACAGAGCGGTTTGGGTGGGAAGGGACCTTAAAGCTCATCTAGTTCCAGCCCCCTGCCAGGGGCAGGGACACCTTCCATAGCCCAGGGTGCTCCAAGCCTCATCCAGCCTGGCCTTGGACACTCACAGGGATGGGGCATCCACAGCTTCTCTGGGAACCTGTCCCAGTGCCCCCCACCCTCTGCAGTAAGAACTTCTTCCCGATATCTATCTATATCTAAATCTCCCTGCGTAATCTCTTCTAATTATTCAGAAGTCTAAGGTGACTTGGAGCTGCTGCAGAAGGATCGTTGAGAACTGTCTTGCTGACAGGCGCCAGTGAGCGAGAAATGTGCCTTCAGAGGTGGAAGAGGCAGTTGGACGGTTTTAGCCACAAACACGCACACCGTGAGCTTTAACTTTAGCTACTGCAGGTCGAGGAAGAGGCCCTGGAGACAGTGGTGCTAGTTCTCTCTTTAAAAACCCCAAACCCTTTTTTATCAGTAGGCCATACTGGATGTTGAACGGTGGGAAGGGATTTGGAAAACCGGAGAAGCTCTTTTATTTCTTTCTGGCGGGACAGCAGCAGAGCTGGCGTATTTGATTCTTTACTGCTTCCACCCCCGTCACAAGGGGTGTAGTCGGAGTAGAGAAAGACAACCAGGCTGCTTCTGGCTGCAGAGCTGGTTTCACTGCAGGAGAAAGTGAACTGCCCAGCGTAGGCCCATCAGGGCCGTGCTGGCCTGCACCTGCCCAAGCAGTCGGGGGCGGGGCAGTTTTTAGATGAGGTTTCATGGGGAAAAAAAGTACTTTATGCTTTGAGTAAACTGAAGAATGAAAACGTGTTGTACCTGGGACTAATTCGATTTAGTTGCACCTCTGTAAACTTCCCTCTTCAGGAAATGAATATGGGTCAGCGCTGCTGAGATACAAGAGGTGTCGTCTTTGAAGATGTGAGAGTCCCCAAAGAAAATGTATTAGTAGCTGAGGGAGCTGGCTTTAAAATTGCAGTGGGAGCCTTCGGTAAGACCAGACCACGCGTAAGTGTCAGCAGTGACGGCGTTCTGAGACACGGTTGGAATTGCTGAGGCTCTATTCTGTGCTGTGTTCCATTCAGGTGGCAGCTGGTGCTGTTGGACTGGCAAGAAGAGCACTTGATGAAGCTACTAGATACGCTTTGGAGAGGAAAACCTTCGGGAAAGCAATTGCTGAAGTGAGTGGGGGGCAGGGCAGGAGGCAGTACGAATGAAAGCAGTGTTTGCCCACCATATGCGCTACTACTGAGTTTTCAAGGTTATCCCTTGATTTTTTTAGCTCCTTAAGTTTTACATTCCATCCCTGTCGGTTCTAGGTTTCCAAATACGGTGGTCACATCACTTAGGTAAACTTAGCTCTGTGGTAACTTCAGGGGTTTCCCTGTCATTTATCCATGATAACAGCAAAAGCAGACAGCTCTGCCCAGAGCCTGAAACCTGGGCACTCTCTGGCCTTGGGTTCTTCAGTGCTAATGAACAGGGATTTTCAGGAAAGTAAAGACATCTGATGTATGTGAGACAAGACGCGCAGTGTCGGTACAGCTGGAAGGCACTGCCAGGCGCAGTGCTTACCGGTGTTAAGGGAACAGGGATGAACAGCAAGGTGCATGCCAGTCTCATGGAAGAAGCACTTCCTAGTTCAGTGTCTAATCCCTGTGACTGGTGGGATTTGAGAACTATAAACTGAACGGATGTTGAATTAGACTTCTGCTCCAGACTCCACAGAGCTCCTCCAGGGCAATCCGCCGCGCTGGTGATCGCTGTATGGAGGCGACTGTTGTTCTTGTTACAGAACTTTTCGGCGGGCAGTACTAACCCACATTCTCTCCCCATCCCCAGCACCAAGCGGTCTCTTTCCTGCTGGCTGAAACGGCAATGAAGGTGGAGCTGGCTAGGATGGCGTACCAGCGAGCTGCCTGGGAAGTGGATGCTGGACACAGGAATACCTACTGTGCTTCCGTTGCCAAGGCATTCACCAGTGACATTGCAAACCAAGTAGCAACAGATGCAGTACAGATTTTTGGAGGAAATGGATTTAATACTGAATATCCTGTAGAAAAACTAATGAGAGATGCTAAAATCTACCAGGTGAGTAAAGGAGAGCGCGTGATCTTTATAGCAGTGTGTATGCTTTCTATAAAATCCCCAGGTCTTTTCCTGCAGTGGCATGCCCCAGTTCCTCTGTGAGCATATGCTGCGCCACAGCTCCTTACTCAGCAAGAATATTTTAATTGCGTTCAGCAAAACGGGTAATCTTTCTCTTTTCATCTCCTCATGACATTACTGGGGACTAGGTAAAGCATGTCGAATAGATGGTGCTGGAACGCAGGAGGACCGTGACCTGCCATGTCAGGTAGCTCTAACGGCGCTCGTTCTGAAGGTCCCAGGTAGTTAGTACTCCGCTACAGCTGACCTGTAACTGAAAGCTGCTGTTCGTACCAGCCAAGAGTTTATTTTTCTCCGTTTAAGGAAAGACAACCACTATTGGAATCTAGAGGTTTTTAGAACTAACTGCACTCCTGTGAGTGAGGAAATGGATGATGAATTGAACTGTGTTATGGCAGGGTTTTTCCTGTCAGGTTGCATGGTTTTCTAGGGAAAGATGCTGTGAGGGTTAGAACGGTATTTGAAAGCTGAGAGTGGTTGTACAGGAGCCCAGTTATTTAGATTTCCCCTTGAACTGATCCATCACAAATGCAAGACTAAGCAGACTTTTTAAAAATCGTTCACATTAATCAGATCTAGTATTAAATGTTGGGTGTTTTTCTGTTCCACTTCATCCCCAAAAGAATTCAGAAAAGGCTTTTGTCTTTGCAATTACTTGGTTCACATCTCGATATACGTTGCATTTCACCGTGCTTTACAGTGTTGCAGCCAGTTCCAGAGTGTGTATGCTTTTGGCCATGTGCTTCACGTACAGAAACTTGGCTTTCCCAATTTTTTCTTCCATATATTTGATCTTTTTCAGTATTACACGATTCTGATACTGTGTTTATTGGTAACAGTTTCACGTGTTCTTGCTCTGCTCTAGGTTTGGCTGTAAATCTAGGCTGCTCTGGGAGAAACTCTAACTGGGTGTCCTTTCTGAAATTTGGAAAACTTCCCTTCTTTAATTGTCAGTGATTCTTGAAACTATTTCCATCGACCTATGCACCAAAACCTTTCTTGTAATTACTGGAGATGTGAGTTTTGATGTGTTTGCACTGGAATGCCACGTCTGTCTTCATCAACTCGTAGCGTACGTAGCGCAGTCGGAGCCCAGTAGCAGATCGCAGGACCAGCTGCTGCGGCCCCACGGCCCTGCCATAAGCCGGGCGCCGGCTGCATTCACAGAAGCCTATTTGCTCCCTCAGGCTCTGTGTCCCCGAGGGACGTGTAAATGTGAGGGCCCAGTCGTAGGCTTGGACCGTGGTGGGTGTCTGGTGTACAGACAAGCAGAGCTCCTCTTTCAGTTTGCTCCAAAAGGCACCTGGTGCTCACAAAACATGTCTGCTCTCGGAACTGGATCGACATGGGGTGAGCAGCAGCATCCCACGGTGTGTGTTGGGGATAAACGGCTCCTTCTGAACAAACACTAACGTGAACACAGGTTTGAGTGTCTATTTTCAAACGCTTTGTAAGGTTCTTGGGAGGATTATTCCTGTAAGTGAACGAGAAAGTGAATTGGCATTAATTGGAGCAATTTGCCAAACCACGTTCTGGTAGAACCGAACTGCGACACTTAAACCCCCCGAACGGTGTTGCCCCCCGGTCTTGCAGTACACCACTGCATGCCTGTGGAGCACATGGCTTCCGGCATTACGGCCTCAGGCAGGCTTTGCTCACCGGCTTGGACTTGGCTGCCAGCAAACACACAGACCAGAGGGAGGGTGCAGGCTGTTTCCAGAAGAAAAGGCAAGAACACATGATTAAAAAAGCAAGCAACCAAAAAACCCCAACAACCCCAAAGCAAATTGTAGCGGGAGAGGTGCAGTTAACACACTAGAAATGGAGGGAGCACAGAGGTTACTTGGTGTGGCCCTGAGCAGCTGGCTGAAGAAGCACAGCACTGACAGCACAAGTCACCTCCTCCCCTCCGCCTGCTTTCTTAAATCCTACTTGTAAAACCTAAACTACGCGTTTTCTTCCTCATCCTTCACCCGCTGTGTGTTTATTTCTATGAGAACCTTTGGGGTTTGGATAAGAGCTCCGGAGAGAACAGTGCTGTTGGTTGGTGGCTCATGTGTGATTTATTCCGCTTAGCCCACCGTAGCTACGCTCTCACACTGAAGTTTTCTCTGTTTCCGCTGTCTTTCTGCACATCCTGACCCACGCTGGGTTAGTGCCCTGCAGGTCCCTGAGTGTTGGTGCTGCGAAGGATCAAAAGTGTGTATCTGTTAAAGCCCTCAAAAACCTGACCAGCTAATGTTACTGCAACTCTCCTTTTCAGGTTTATGAGGGAACTGCTCAGATTCAAAGGCTGATCATTGCTCGCGAACGTGTTGGCAAATATAAGGCCTAGAGAAATGTATAAAGCACGTCTGGCGCTGCTGCAGGGTTCTGAGTTCTCATGGAAAAGGATTTTAGTGCATTTCTCAGCAGCATTTATTAAGAAGACGAGAAGAAAACCCAAACTTTCCTTCAAAACCTTATTCTGTACATTATTAACCACTGTTTTCCTTCACTTCGTTCCTGACTGAAGCTGGCATTTCCTGAACACCCTGCATTCCAAAGTGTTTGGCTGCTCAAATACAAAATGGGCAAGAAATCAGAATTGATCATGCAGGGGTTTCTCACTGCAAAATCAGATGGTCGAGTGTTATTTCTGATCGTCACGGCTGCGTTCTAATGAGTTTTTTTGAGAAGTGTACTGGGTTGTTACTCATTTTGCTTCTCACGTCATTAAAATTGTATTTTGGGTGCGTTGTGAGGTGTCTGAAACACGCTAATAGCTGCCCTTCAGTTCTTGCCACGCTCCTGCCCACGGCGGCTGAAGAGCTGTACCAGGGGGCCTGGAACTCCGTAGGAAGGCCCGGAACGCCAAAGGAAGGGCCTGCGCTGGGGACTTAGCTACTGTCCAACAGTAACAACATCGGCCCGAGGGAACGCGGCCGTTTGCATGGTTACATTCACTTCAGCAGGGCCGTGTTCCGTCAGGATGCTTCACTGCAAGTGAACGCGTGTAGCTCTGCCTTACGAATGACCCAGACTGTTTATTTCCAACCGGCTTTCCATCAGCCCCGCCGCCCCCGGGAAGCCGACGGCAGCTGGACCGCACCGGGCGGCCGGGGGTACTCGCGCCGGGCCCGCAGGTGCCGGCGGGCGGCTCCCGGGCAGCTACAGGCGGGCCCTGCCGAGCGCCACCTCCCGCCCCGCCCCGCCCGGGCACGTCCCTTCCGGTGCAGGCGGCCGCCATGGTGGGTGCGCGCGGGTGCGGGTGTGGGTGTGGGGCCGGGGCCTTGGCTCCGGCGGCAGCGCTTTCCCCTGCGGGGCGGCCCGCACGTTTCCAGCCCCCTGCTCCGCTCCCGGGCCGGGTGCGGCGATGGCGAGCGCGCGGCGAGGGGAGGCGAGGCCGGGCAGCCGCCCCGCCCGGGCGTGGGACCGTGGCGGCGGCAGGGGGGGGCGGCGGTGAGAGGTGGGGATCTCCGCGGCGCTGGAGCGCTCCCCGGTTTCTCTGGGGCGAGTCGGTGTCTCCGCTGCCCGGTGTGCGCAGCCCTTCCCCGGGCCGGCGCGGTGCCGGTGGGCGGTACGGCCCCAGCGCCGTGTGCGAGTACGCAGAGGCGCCCGGTCCCAGCTGTCGGCGCGGGATGAGTTACGGGCGCTAAAACCTCCTGCGCGGACAGTGTAACTCTCTGCCCTTGGTACTTTCGCAGGGGACACCCCAGAAGGATGTCACCATAAAACCCGACGCCCCGAGCACGTTACTTTCGGAGAAACATGCGGACTATATAGCTTCCTACGGAACGAAGAAGGATGACTACGTAGGTGTTGATGCGTCGGTGCAGCTGGGGCTTTGCTGGCAGCAGTAGTAACCCCTACTCACTCGTTAGGAGTTAGATGCGTGCGCACAGGCTGATTGGTTCTTGCCCTGCAACCCCGAGTGGAAAAGGCGGCTGCCTGGGCTCAGTCCCCTCTCAGTGAGGGATTTTGGCATGTGTTATCTGAGTAGGAATGTGAAGATTATCAGTTTAGCTCTGAGACCTGGGACACGAACTGCGTGTTGCTCCTTCATCTCCTGGGGCGCAGGCGCGCCCCCGCGCTGCTCTGTGGGTGGGCCGGCGTGCAGACCCTCAGCACTGGGCTGCCTGGTGCTTGCTGGGCTCGATCAGCACTTCAGCTGCGCCAGTTGGGCAGTCGTAGCTTGTCACGTAGCCGCGAGCAGCGGGATGCCCGTCCCAGCAGGTGAAGGGGTCAGTGACTGCTTCAGTCTGAAGGGAAGCTCCTGGCCCCGGAGGAACTCCAGGCACTGTTGCTGTGATTGTGGTGGTGGCGCTTAACAAGCGCCGTGTGCAGGGGCAATGCGTATGAGTGGTGTGGGTGATGCAGTCAGTGCAGGATAATTCAGTGTGAGATCTCACTTTGCAGCGCAGCTTTCGGCTGGCGGTTTGTGACCTGGAAGTTTCATTACGTGTTGGAGTGGTTAGTCTTGAGGCTAGTTGGGATGGTAACTTGGGTGGCAGTTCGGATGCCAGGGTAGTCACTGGTGGTGGGAAGTGCCTGACCACCCGTGTGTGTTTAATCTGCCCCTGAGCTTGGTTCTTCTGAGCGAGAAGATGTAGGGGAGGAAGGGGATGTAGGATGTGTAGATACGTACGTGTGCCTGTATGTATGGGGGCATGCACCTGCGTGATGCAATAGTGACAGGACAAGGGGTAGGGGGTTTAAACGGGAAGAGGGAGATTGAGATGGGACATGAGGAAGAAATTGTTCCCGTGGGGGGCACTGGGACAGGTTCCCAGAGAAGCTGTGGGTGCCCCATCCCTGGGAGTGTCCAAGACCAGGCTGGATGAGGCTGGGAGCAACCTGGGCTATGGAAGGTGTCCCTGCCCATGGCAGGGGTGGGACTGGGTGATCTTTAAGGTCCCATCAACCTAAACCGTCCTGTGGTTCCCTGTACAGAATATCTGTGAGTGGCTGATACACAGTTAGAGGTTAAGGGGCTGGAAGATTGTTGTTACTTTACAAGCTGTAAATGTTCACTGCTGTATCTTCGTTGCTCTGCGCTGATGATGTGCTTATCTGATTTAAAACTAAACTACTGCGCTGCTTAGGAGTACTGTATGTCGGAGTATCTGAGGATGAGTGGTGTCTACTGGGGGCTGACAGCAATGGATCTCATGGGGCAGCTGCACCGGATGAACAAAGAAGAAATCCTGGCATTCATCAGATCGTGTCAGCACGAGTGTGGGGGGATAAGTGCCAGCACAGGTCACGATCCGCATCTTCTGTATACCCTCAGCGCGGTCCAGGTAAATGTAACAGGGCAACTTCAGAAAACCCGTTTGTAGTTAATGATTTGGATGATTGCAGATTTACCACCCAGGTACTGTTGGATGTGGGTGGCAAAAACTGTTTCAGTAGTTTATTGACCCAACTAACAGGCAGAACTTCAGGACTTGGCTGTACCATGTACTAGAAAATGGTCCTGTCAGGTCATTGTGCTTTTAACCATTGCTTAGGGTGACTGCATTCCTGGTGAATTTTCTAACGGTCGTCTTGAAACACTTCTCAACTGCAGGTTTTACTGGACCTTTTGTAGATAATTTTGGATTTTCATAAGTTTTTCTTAGTGTTCGTTGAGGTACAAGTTACTTATGGCCAGAATAGGAGTGAAGTTTGGGGGTTTATCTCTTAATGTATTGCTGTGTGTTATAACAGTAAAATCATTCTGCAGTATTTACATAAGCCCTCTATTTATGGCACGTGTAATTGTGTGTCGTACAAAAGAAACACTGCAGTAGCCGGTTCTTGTGTTCCTCAGGTCTGGTTTTTGCGTATAACCTCAAAATGATACCAGTCTGTTCAGCATCTTACTGATTCACGTGGGGTGTGCTCTTCCCCTCAGTGATTCTCAGTCTTCTCTTTCCACCATAACTATGTAGCGTGGCTGTGAGGATGGTGGGTTCGGAGTGTCCGTCCCGGGCAGGACAGAAGGTGGCTGTGTTCTGGGGTCAGTGGGGAGCGTTGTGCTGCATCTGTGCTCTGAAACTGATGCTTCCTGCCGCTTCGGCTCTAGAATTGCTCTGAGTGTTGTGAGAACCAGGAAACCCGTTTCTTCGGGCTGTGGTGTTTGGGCTTTTCCAAGCTGTCCAGTCAAACTCCTTCTGCAAATTCTGAATCAGTGTAAGGAGGATGGGCTTCAATTTGAGGCTGTTTACTTTTACTTGTTAGTCCTTAAACAAACACAGGGTGTTACTCAGAGATACTTTCTTGGTAACTGAGTGCAGCTTCGGGCGCGCGGAGTTGCGAAGGGTTGGCAAGGGCTGATGTAACGTTGCTGTGGTTACGCTGCCTCCCCCGATGGGGACACCATGCGGTCCTGCCTGCATGTCCCCAGTGTACAAAGGGTGGTGTCACGCCTTCCTGTGGTCACAGGAGTCTGTTCAGATTTGCTTTGTAAGGAGCGCGCTGCGATGGGCTGTTTTCCGTCCAGTTGTACATCCCTGGTGTGTTTCCACAAGCCTCAGACTGTGTCTGACAAGTGAAAGATTCCAGGTAACGCCAGGTGTTGGAAGTCGTAGTTGGTGTTTTACAGGGTTGGCACTGTAATATCACTTTGTTTCGACAGTTCTTTCTATTATACTGCTTACTCAGAACTTGCTTGTAAAGGGAGTAGTTAAGGATTTGTACAACCACGGAGCCAGCTGGGTGGTTTCAGTGCCGAGTGTCACGCAGGCTCAAGTCAGCGCTGCCCCAGAAAGCTCCCTCTTCCCTACTATGACTTTGGTTGTTCTTCCAGAATACACCGGCTGTACAGTTTGTGTCTAACTGTTACATTTAAAAATGGAATGTAAATAAAAGCCTTGTAACCCCAAACCAATCGGTGCTGACAGGCTCGGCCTGTGGGCGGCATCAGTAATGACCCGTAGCACCTCACGCTGTGCGCAGCCGAGTAGCAGTGGTGCACAACCCATGGGTTCCTAAGGCTGGGGTGTCATCCCACTGCAGAATGAACGCCCAGCCGTCCCCGCTCTGCACAGTGCTGACACGGAGACCCCGTTACGCTTCCCGAGGGAGCCGTAAGGGGGAAGGCAACAAAGCGTGGGGGAGTTCAGCTTGAATTGCCAGAGTTCTGGGGATTTCTAAAGGCGTTAGGCAGAGGCACGTGAGCTGCAGCAAGTGAAGCGCTGGTTTAGCAAACCGGGCCAGAGAGTGTGCAGCCAAGGAAGTGAGGTCTTCTGGAAATCCAGGATTTTAAAAAATGAATAATTTCTTAGGTTTTTGCCTCCCTCTGATGGCCACTGTGTCTCTTTTTCTTCCAGATTCTTATCTTATACGACAGTCTCCATGTTGTTGATGTAAATAAAATTGTTGAATATATACAGAGCCTGCAAAAAGAAGACGGATCATTTGCTGGGGACAAGTGGGGTAATTGTGCATGGTTTCTGTAATGAGGTTGACGTGTGAGTCTCTGGGCTTTGGTGGCCTTGGATGGTCTTTTTGCTTATGTGCTGTAGGGGAACGCTCTACGTTCCCAGTTACGAAAAAGGGGATTTTATGCAGGACAGCGGTGGGATTTGTTCTCTTCACACATACTGTAAACTTCAGCTCCGTTCTTGTGTTAAAAATACATTGTCCAGCTCCTACAGAAGAAAACATTTGGATATTTGGAACTTGGCAGTAGTTTAATATCGCAGATGTTTGTGCTCGCTGTCAGTGGCGGTGAGTTACGGTCTTTATCCGCATTGGCTGTGAAAAGATCTTTCGCTGTATGGGAATGAGAAAAACTGCGTTTTGTACTTGTCAACTTCTGTGCATTCAAGTTTTGCTTCTGCACAGAAGTTCTTCAGGAGCAAAGACGGTATTTTGAAGCTGTGGCATAAATATTTATTCACTCTAAAAATACTCATCCCCATGGAATGCTTGAATCTTAATACAGCCTATTCACGTCACGCGTGTTGTGCTGGTAAGATTCGGCAGTCCGGGTCATGGTAGTGCAGGCACGCTGCCGTGAAGGTGACTGTTGGGCTGCTGCTCAAACGGTTCTGTCGAGCTGTAACCCTGGCTGGCAGCGAAGGATCAGCAGCTGCTCGCTCACCTCCCCCCTCCCACTGGAGGAGGAGAGTCAGAGGAAGAGACAAGGAGGCGCGTGGGTTGAGATAAGAACAACTTAATGATTGAATATAAATTAATATAGTTGATGCTAATATTAACAATACTACTATTAATAACATGTAATGAAAATCAAACCAAAGCTACAGCTGCTCACCGCCCACCAACTGATGCGCAGCCTGGTCCTGAGCAGCCCGAGCCCAGGAGCTGGAGCCTGAGAGCGATGGCAGCAGAGTCCGAGCGAGCCCGCAAGCGAGAGAGCGCCCAAGGGTGCCAGCCGACCCCCCACTCGCTAACAAATGTGCGAACATACGCAGGGCAGGATCAGGAGCTGGGGAAGCCCCTGAATTGGTGCAGCACACGGGACCGGCTAACAAACCCCTGAGCAGGGCTGTTCTCAGGGCAGACCCAGAGCAGCCCCAGTGGGGGGAGTTAACCCTGTCCTGACCAGACCATCCATCTTCCTCTAAAACCAAAAATGGCTTCTATGCCTGCCCAGGTTTACGGCAGGTCGAGAGTTGTGTCCGAGTATGTTTGAGGCCTTTGCTCTGCAGTTATCCAGCAGAGCACTGCAGATGCACTCTGCAATTATAGTTATTGGTTAATTACCACTAGGTGGATTGATTTGGCAATCTGCCAGCTCAAAGTGAGTTGTTTGCCTTCATGTGCAGTGACACGCGGGTCACTTGGGCTGTAGCATCTGCTTTCTGAAACACTGAGGAGACAGCCTGTGGCCTGGAAGAGGAAACAGTACGGGGGCGGTTTGGGCTGATTTTTGTTGTTCAGTGTAAAACCTCATATTTTAACAGTTTGTTCCATGTTTTCAGTGGTGATTTAAATGTATTTTTGTCATTACTAATAAAAATACTCATTTCATTCCCTACTCCCTGTGTTCTAGGAGAAATAGATACGAGGTTCTCCTTCTGTGCTGCAGCAACGCTTGCACTTCTGGTAAGTCCTGGATCATTCCCACCACACGCACAGGCCCTGCCCTTTGGCACTGCCAAATGTGAAGTGCACCAGTAGCTTTTCTGACTTGCAGGGAAAGCTGGATGCTATCGATGTGGGGAAAGCAGTAGAATTCGTTTTGTCCTGTATGAACTTCGATGGAGGATTTGGTTGTCGACCAGGTTCCGAATCACATGCAGGACAGGTGAGTCCTTTGTTTGGAGACGTTTATGTTAGCCAGCATCACATCCTGCCTGGAATGTTTCTGTGCAGTGTCTGTCGCTGGGCTCAGTTGATGCACCTTCCTTGTTTCCCAAATGCCTGGCTGTAGTGCCTTAAAGAACAGACAGGGAGATATGTCCGAGGGGATGAATAGAGACTCTGTGGAAAACCAGCATCACAAGGGAACAACTTTTAGGACTGCGTTTCTGTCGTCACCTGGTGCCGCTGGAACAGTCAGCGTGAGGGTTTGTAGACAAGTTGAAGTGGGTGTTAGTGCAGACATGGGACAAGATCTGTTGCTGTCGCAGAGCGGTGGAGCAGAGCACTCAGTTGTGTAATGCTGATCAGCTGATGAACCGGAATGAGATGAACCTTCTCGAGGGGAGACGCCGCAGATCTTGAGGAGAGTCGGTTTCAAGGGGAGATGCCAGGTTCAGGCATGGGAACAGTTACAGGGGCTTCTCATAGGCGCTAGAGAGTGTTTCAGTGGTGGAGGTGAGTTCTGGGACATGCTCAGTAGAACCCAGCTGCGGAGAGGCTGCAACAGTGTCACTAACAGCCTGAGGGCTCTCTGGGAAGAGAATAGGGATTTCCTCCCACAGAGAATCTACATACAAACTACCTTTCCTGGTTTTATTTTTCCTGGAAGGGTTTATTGCACTTAACCTGAATTGAGGAATAGAAATCAA
Source organism: Rhynochetos jubatus (assembly GCA_027574665.1). NCBI lineage: Eukaryota > Metazoa > Chordata > Aves > Eurypygiformes > Rhynochetidae > Rhynochetos > Rhynochetos jubatus. The sequence continues at coordinate 73,904 of CM050656.1, read as the reverse complement.
CTTTTAATGAACTATTTTAGTGCTGTTGCAATTGATGCCGCAGCCAGGATTCACCTCAGCCTGTGACAAGAGTAGAGGGTTTTGGGTTTTTTGCTCCCTCCTCCTGTGTTTTTAAATTGTGAAGAAAGAAGTGTAAACCTGCTACCTGTGCCTCATCTTCCGGGTTTTATGTGCAGGAGCATTGCCCATGTTGTCTCAGGGGCTGGGGCAGGTTCTAGTGCTGCAGAAGTTGGAGGAAGTAGCTGGACCCCCCCCTGCAGCTGACATGTCCGGGGAGGATTAGACCTGTGGTGCATATTCCCACATTCCTTAAGAGGGCAACTCCTTGGCCTGCACGGCACTGCAGGAGTTTTCTGGGAATATCACCTGTATTTCGCAGTATTCCTGGACCGGCGCATTCCTGTTGGTGTGCTTTCCTTGGCTTTCCCTGTCCGTTCTGGGGTGTGTTTTACTGGGAGGAGGCGGTTACGAGCCGGCTGCCGTTGGTGCTGTGCTTTCCTGCAGCTCGTGCGTGGCTGCTTTCTTGGTGACCGCGTGAGAGGTGGGCGCGGTGTGCTGCTGTGCTGTGAGGTTTATCTTCCAGGGAAAAATGAACTGAGATTAATCAATGCACGTGTGTCGGATGGCAAGTGTGACACGGGCAGGTGTGCGTGGGGTTGCCGGGCAGTTAAATGATCAGGGCTAACCACCTCCTGCTGGGGAATTCATTGGATCTTTGCTTTGCTCTCCACAAGCCATGGGTAAGAGGCCCAGCCAGGAACAAACCAGAAGCTGGATACAAAATTTTCATAAGGTCCGTGTCTGGCCTGCAGGAGTCCGTTGGAGTGCTGCGGCGCGAGAGCCTGTGTTTTTACAACAGAACTGCAGCTTTGCCGCATGTTTTGGGCTCTTTTCCCAGACCTTGCGTTAGCGACTTACAGGAGCAAATTCTCACTGTTTACACTGTGTCACTGGAACCTCTGCATAAAAGCAACTGCAACGACAAACTTCCAGTGGAAAAGGGTGACTTACTTGAAACTACAGGTTGAAAGATGTGCCTGTTTCCGACTGTTTGCATGTCTGTATTCCCCCTTTGAGACCTTCCTGCATTTACCATGTTGAACTGTACCTAGTTTTTAAATATACAAAAAATTTATGTCTGTAATTTTAGATCTATTGTTGCACAGGATTTCTGGCTATAACAGACCAGTTGCATCAAATAAATGTTGACTTGCTGGGCTGGTGGCTTTGTGAACGTCAGTTGCCTTCTGGAGGGCTCAACGGGCGACCGGAGAAGGTACGAGGTAGCTTCTTTGGTTGGTTCAAACCTCAGTAGAGATTGGTTTTTCTAAAGCTGAACTACTTCTGGGAAGTGTCATGATGCCTATGAAATATTCAGTGAACTTCTCAGAGAAGTCAGACCTTCGGTTTGATTCTTCCTCTTGTCGCTAGCCCTCGTTGTGCCGTCCGTAGCGATGCGTAGTTGGAGTCCTCCCTTTAGGAGGTGCACAGAGAGCAGGATGTCTTGCTGACCACATGAGCCACTGTCCTGTTCAGTCAGGGCTTGAGTGTTTTCTGACATCAGGAATCATCTCTTGCGTAGGATTTGTACACAAATGACTGTTTCACTGAATGTAGATCCGGGGTGTGGTAGTGCTCCCTGGCACACTAGGAAACCATGTAACCTAGAGTAATCTCTGCTGGCAAATGGATAACCAACTGTTGGTTGTGGTGTGGGGCTTTTTGGGTTTTCTGGGTTTTTTTTTCCCTCCAAAAAAAGAAATTAGTTGCTATGAAGTTCTTTGTACTTACTCTGAAAAAGGTGCTGGGTTTTTAGCCCCTCCCACAGAAGGTGAGGATGGTTTCAAAATCACATTCTTGTGGTTTTGTTTCTTGAGGAAGGGAAGAGGTTTGACAAAGAGTCTTTCCCTTTTTGAAACAAGGAAGCCCTCTGAAGAGGGGCTGCATCCTGGAGCTTTCTTCTCTTTCACCCCAAAGAAACTATTCAGATGCTGCTTTTCTGCAGCAGCGTTGCGACAGCAGCACACCTAGTGGCGTGGAGAATCGCCAGTGAAATCTGCAGTGGCGTGTTTAAAACCAAACCAAGTAATAATCTGCTTCTCTGCTTGCCAGCTGCCTGACGTGTGCTACTCGTGGTGGGTGCTGGCATCCTTGAAGATGATTGGCAGATTACATTGGATTGACAGAGGGAAACTGCGCAGCTTCATTTTGGCCTGCCAGGATGAGGAGACTGGAGGATTTGCTGACAGACCAGGAGATATGGTAAATAATCCTTTACTGAATAAATACTTCATTGAAAATTTCAACTGGATAAGTAAGTTTCCTTGTTGGAGTGTAAGTCAGCTCATGGTCTGGGCGTAGGCGTTTTGCAGACCCTGTAGTTTACGTGGGAGGAAAGAACAGGGTCGGGTTGCCTTGAGCCTTACATGAGGAGCACATACGTCATATGGCACCTGCGCTGTAGTGTGCCCTGCTGATGTCAGCTGCCATTCCTTCCCCATTCTGGTTTGGGCCCCTAGCACGTACACCAGTCCCCTCTAATGAGACCACTTGGAAATACTGGTGGGGTCTTGGGGTGGGTGGGATTTTGGGGGTTTCAGAAACGATACACAAGCTGGACTCCAGCCTGGGTTAAATACTCTTAACTCTCTTGGTGGGTTTGCCTGGTGTAAATGAGTGATAAGTGTTTATTAAGAACCCTTACATGCTCATGTTTATTCTGTGCGAGCCCAAGCCACTCAATAAACCCTCTCACTGGCATTTGTCTCCATGAGGGTGTAGGAAGCTTTTGTGGTAACATCCTAATGAGGCTGGTGGTGTGGATTTTCTGCCTGGCCAAGGGCGCAGTTGTGGTTTAGCTGCTCTGTTCTCTCTGGTTTCAAGTGGAAATAATTGAGATTGTCCAGGTAAAGTGGCAAAGTTTATGTCTTTCCAGGGTGCCAGACAGGTAAAATCAAAATTATTACGAACCCTCAGTTCAGTTCCTCTAGAACACGGCTGCTCGTTTGTCAGCGGCCAGGGGAAGTCTCAGCTGGTTTTATTGCAGTTGACCATGTCTTCTTCTTTCTCCACGAATGCATTCAGAACTGAAGCAGTTGTCTATTTCTTTGCAAGGTGATACATTATTCCAGCTTGGGGGAGGGGGAGAAATCTCTTTCCAAATGATAGACTGAAGTGTTCTGGTGTTCTGTGAATTTTGCATTTCCAAGGTGCTCACAGAAAAACTTCCTTCCTTTTCAGAACTCTCCCATGAACAGCCTAACACCTACAGTCGTGCTGCTTTTTGGGCTTCAAGGTTAAACTTGAGCTATTTCTGTCTTGCTAGAAGAGCAACTTTGCAGAGCCTTTCCTTTGTCTAACACAGGCACCTTTGGGGGGCTGGTACATACTCCTGGTTGCCCCCACTGTCCCTTGTCAAGTGGCACTGCCATGGAAGTGTTGATGCCTACAGGCTTTGGCTTTGTTCCGGCAGAAACTCATTCCTAACAGACCCTCGCCTTGCGGTGGTTGTTGGTTTGGGGGGTTTTGTTTCCTTGTTGGTGTTTGAGGGGTTTTTTGGGGCGAGGGGAGGGTTTTGTTGTTGTTTTGGTTTTTAACTGATTCCAGGTTCTAGTCGGGTGATTGGACATCGTGATTGCATTTCAGGTTTGAATTCCTTGACAGTAAGACAGCTCTGTCATCTTTTTTTTTAAGTTCCGAGCAGCTACTTGTTGATAACTTGGCAGCTGCTCATTAGCTCCTCATTGTAGTTCAGCAGGTTTTTCCTTTGTTATTGCTTTAAGGAAAACAGCAGGAAGGAGCAGACAGCGTAGCAGTAGGTACATCTGGGAATCTGGGTTTCCCTGGACACACATACTGTTCCTCAGGGGCTTGAACCTGTAACTTCTTTTCCAACCTAAAAGGTTCCATGGTTCTGTAGCATGGTAATTCAGCTTAGTTCCTGGCAGTATGGCACTTTCACGGTAAGATCCACGAATTCCACTGATAGAAACAGGCCGTGTGCTACACCAGACGGCATGGGTGCTTTTGGATAGGATGTTGCGGAATGGCTGATTAACCCCACTGCCAGGAAGCATATGTCATGAGATTCTACAGCCTATTGCAGTTGCGTGGTGAGAGATGTTTTTAGGGAAGGTTCAACCTGTGAAGGAATACTTGGGGACCACATAACTGCTGCTGTCTCTCTGGGTTTTTTCTTTCTTCTACCTTTTCCTTTCGGTTTTCTAGCCCAGGAGGTTGCTGCTCCACTCTCAGGACTTCACAGCACGGTTCTGTATTCAGAAACCATTAAACAGCAATATAATGTTGCTGAAGAGCAACTGGGGAATTTATGGACGTGATTCTTGTAGATGAGCGAAATTACTTTGCAAATGTTTATTATCTTTGCTTCTGTTGCCCTATGCAATTGCTGTTGGAGACACGCAAGTGCTTCCCGCCAGCTTCAGAGCTGAAAATCTCCTTTGCAGCAGGCAACCAGCAAGCATCTCGGTGTCAACCGTGTGGTTGGAGATGCACACTCTAGAACTTGGCTCAGCTGTCAGCACAAGGGAACGTTTGTTCCGCTGTGTTGTCTTCTCCTGTCATGGAGATTGGAGGTTCTTTTGCTGGCAAACAAAACCTTAAACCCTCACAAGTGCAAAGCTGATAGGCTTTGGGAAATGGACACAAACTTTCTTTCTTCTCCCAGGTGGATCCATTTCACACCTTATTTGGAATTGCCGGACTGTCGTTATTAGGAGAAGAACAAATTAAGGCCGTCAATCCTGTCTTCTGTATGCCAGAAGATGTCCTTCGAAGAATAAATGTGCAGCCTGAGCTCATGAGCTGAGCCTCGAGGAGACAAAAGGTTGATGCAGCCAGTTGCAGCCGTTTCACTGGTTCAAGTCATCTCCCCTCAGAGGCTGTTAGCGTGTCATTCCTCGAGATGTGGTTACGGAAGCGAAGCAATGGTGTTACTGCAGGCTTTGTCACCTTGTACACTGTACTGGAACAGGCTGGTTCTCATCAGCCAAGTGTCCCGTGTTCCATGGTTGTATAGAAGAGATGTAGAAATGTTTCCAATGTATCCAAACACATGGGCCTTGGCTTTTTTTTTTTGCATATTCAAGTGAAAACAGTAGTGTGAATGCTTTGTTTTTGTGTTCCTGTGGTGTAAGCCGTGCTAGCATCTGCCTTCACACGAGCATGTTTTGATGGGGGATTGCGCCAGGCACCTGAACGCTAAAAACCCCCAACCCAAACCCTACTTGGGCCACGCGCCTGATGCTACACGCTTGTGCGTTTGCTTCTCCCTGCTCGTGCGTGCCATCTGTTATACACTGAGAAACAGGCTTTTTCTTCCGATAGTAACTGATACCAGGGAAAACAAAAACGGTTCCATTAAGTGTATGAATGTCCTAATTCATTAATGAGGCCTTCAGCAGTTTCGCTGATACTTGCAGTGGAGCATTCCCTGAGTACGCGGGGTGAAACCTGTGACCCTTGTGCATTCTAGAGAGGATCTCTGCAGGGAAGTGACTTGTATCTGGATGGAAAGTTGATTCTAAATTTGTTCCTGGGTGGAAATCCTGCTTTTGTAGCTTCTAAGACAAAAATTGCCAACACTTGATTATGGTGTAACAGAATAAAGCTAGCTGTGGAAAATACCTCTTCTCTGAAGGATAAAACCCTCTTTGTGTTCGTAGAAGCCCTAAAATGGCCTCTTAATGCAGATTCCGTGCACCCTGGCTGAGACTAACGGTGTTCTAGTCGAAATACATAGTAAAAGGTAACGGGGGCGGGGAGGAAGTCTGATAATCTCTGCTTACGCGTAAGGAAGGTCTAAAGTTGTTTCACGCGCAGTTTTCAAAGCCAGCTGGGTAGTTTTATCCAGCCTGTTAGGGGTGGAGCGTAAGATGGAACTGGACAAAGTAACTTTTTGGTAGACCTTTACTTGTAGAGAATTCTGTAGAATTGTGGGACGGTTTGGGTGGGAAGGGACCTTAAAACCCACCCAGTCCCACTCCCTGCCATGGGCAGGGACACCTTCCCCTAGACCTCCCTGCTCCGCAAGAGGATGTGTGTTTGCATACCTCGATATTTCCAGTCCATTTTGTAAGCCTTCTACACAGGCCTTTAGACAGCGTGAAACCCTCCTCTTTTCAGCTGCCCAGTTCCCTGGTGAATTCTTTGGTCAAAGCCTGGAATTCATTTATTCTTCAAGGCTTGGGAAAAAGTTACAGGAGGCTTCGTGTTGGGTGTGAGAGAATGCGAGCGCTGAGCAGGTTTCATACAACTGTGAACTTTAACAGAAAATTTTAGAATAGATTTTTCCCCTTCCAAGTGCCACTTCCTTTCACCTAAGGAAATGCTGTCCCATAGGTAGGAATTTGCCATTTTTTCCACGCTGTGTAGACAAAATAGAATCCCCTTCAGAATTTCTAGTCCAAAGCAGACTGAGATGCCCAGAGCGTTAGTTCGGGCGGTACTGCGTGGCTGCATGGAACGTTTCAGCGCCGGGTGAAATCCTGCCAATACCCGAGTTTTTCTCTGGAGAAGGAAGGTCTGATCACCTTCATTTCTTAAGTCTGCTGTGGTTTGTAAAGATCTTAGAAGGTTATTGGGTAAAAACGGGGTGAGTATTTACACAAACCACAAACGTCTTAACCACACGCTGCTGTTCTTCAGACCATTGTTTTAGAGTATTTGTAGAAAGAGTCATCGCGGTTTTCTACACAAGCAAACCCACGCTTTTGTTACATGTAGCGTGAAAAGAACTGAGTTGCTGGGTGTGCCTGTGTCAAGACTTGTAGCGTTTTGATGCGGAATGCATTGGTACCACCAGCCTCTCTTCTGCTCAAGTACCGATAAGGGTTTGTTTCTGAGCTTTGTCGTCAGAGACTTTGCAGTAACTAATCTGCTGTTCTCAGTCTTCAGTCCTTCATTCAGCGTTTTCAGAAATCTCTACTTCCATAACTTTTTTTCATGTGGGAATCTTTCTATGGAAAGATCCTGACGTCGCCTTAGTCCTTGAGTACACTTCAGCGCTGCGGTGTAGGGAACGCTCCCCACCAGGCACCTTGCACCGTGTGGTATGAGAGTTTGTGAAAAGATAATAACTTGGGTACACACAGCGCGTTTGTAGAGACGTTCATTAAAGTACGTGTGTGTAGATCAACGGCCGTTCTGTTCCCCCTGAAGAACGTGGTCAAGGCCAGGGCATGTGCTGCTGCCTTGCAGTTTTCTTGACATTGCTTTGTTCGGTGAATTCAGCCATACGATTTGTGACCAGAAGAAAGGCGGGAGATAGACATCCCTTTCATTTCTGCTTTTCTTGCCACGCACTAGGATTTCCGTAAGAGGAGAAGGTCTAACGCCAGCTGTGGGAGTCTGGACGCGTACGGGAAGTTCAGGAGGGTGGTGGCGACTGCAGTCAGCACTTACCCTCTGCGCCCTGTGCACTGAAACTGGGGGTTCAGACGCTCAGCTCTGTAGTCTGTGCTGGGAGAGCACGTGCCCGCTGTGGGAGCGGGCCTGGGAAAGGCTGGCCTCGGCCGAGTGCTTGCGCTGAGCATGGTGTAACGAGCTCGAGGCAAAGCGGCTGCTCAGGGCGCTGCCGCCACGGCTGTAACGGTGGGACCGCACGGCCACGGACGGAGCAGTGCTACGGGGCCCTCAGCCCGCGTGGAAGCACGTGTTTAAGACAATTCTAGATGTAAACAAACTGTGGTCTTTAGTGGGGTCTGCCGGGGTCTAAGCCAGGGAAACATCCGTGAAGCTCCTGTGTGAGGCATCTGTGCGCAGACGAATGTGGGACGAGGGGTGTGCAAATGCCTCACTCCTGGCTCAAGGGCGTGGTGGGCCGTTCCTTTTGCGTCCCTGCATCACCCGTTGGCTGTGTGTAATGGCGTATTTGTAACGAAACTGTTCGCCCAGCACCGCCGTGTCCCCCCGAGTCCCGCTCCTCGCTGCAGCTCCGCGGGGCGGGTCCCGCCTGGGCGCGGCGCAGGGTGCCGCCATCTTGGGGGCGGTGCTGGGCCGTGGCCGTGGCGAGGCCTCAGGCGGGGCCGGCCCGGGACGCGGCGGCGATGTTGGGGGGAGGCTCCAGGGCGGATACGGGCGGGCGGGCGGGCGCCTCAGAGTCCTGTACGGGCCGCGGCTCCGGCCCGGCGGGGCTGGGCGGGCGAGCGGAGCAGACGCCGCGCTATACCCTGGGCCTGCTGCAGACCCCGCGCAGCGCGGCGGGCAGCACCAGCGGCGACCCGAGGCCCGGCAGCACTGGCCCGAGGCCCGGCAGCAGCGGCGGCTCCTCCAGCGGCGGCCCGAGGCCCGGCAGCAGCGGCGGCGCCTCTAGCGGCGGCCCGAGGCCCGGCAGCTCCAGCGGCGGCGGCCTCGCTCCCGGGCGGGCTGTCAGCGGCGGCAGCGCGAACCCGCCGGCCCCGGGAGGAGGAGGTGGGGCGGCGTGGCCATCTCTGCTCGCGGCGGGCGCTGAGGGGCGCGTACAGGCCGTGCCGACACAGGGCGGCAGCGGCGCCTGCGCGGCCTCTCCTGCCCTCAGCCGAGTGCTGGGGACAGCGCTGCCCGCTCCTCACCCGGGAATAAAGCGTCGTTTTCCTGATGCCAGCCTTCCCTGTCGCGCTGCCAGGGTGCCTCACGGCGCTGAGGTGCAGCACGACGTGGGTTTTGCTGGAGACCCGAGTCGCGCTTGCTCGAGTGCGGGTTTGGCTTTGTGTTTGGTTTCTGGTTTCCCTAGTTTGGGCTCGATGTTGGTTTGCGTGTGTTTGGCCTGGCCTTTGGGGTAGTTTTAAGCGCCGTCACCCTTGACACGTAAGAGCGCTGTTGTCCTGCAGCACAGCTGTGCCGTTGGCCGTCCTGTGGAGCCGCTGCTCACTCCAGACCCCGCAGCAGCTCCTGCGCCTGCATCAGACCGTCTGTAAGACTGGGTCTCGCCATCACTCTGCCTTGGCAGACAGAAAAAAATGGTTCAAATTGTATTGTTTTCAGTGGAAAAACTATCAAAAGAATTGGAAATTTTTTTACTGCTCACTGCAATTAGGGTTAGGGTTAGGGTTACCCGTAAACTGGGAGGAAGGTAACGTGTTTGGGTAACACAGGTGATCAGCCATGAATCCTGACAAACCCAAACAACAAACAGAACCTGGAATGCTGATTTGGTCAGGGCATAATTTATTTGGAACATGTTGGTTTTAAAAAGTACCTGCAGATGGTGTGGTTCATCTGGTGTTTAGGATCGTTTTCTTCCCCGTGTTACACCAGGTTTCACACGCGCCAAGATAGTAGCAAAGTCTCTTCTCCCAAACTCCTGAGTAAGCTGATTGGTGAATGTGGATTTTCCAAACCACCTGTCTGCACTGCAATGCTGATTTGCCTATGCCTTAAAAAAACCCAGGCTTAAACAAAAAACCCATCCAAAACCCCCAAACAGCAGTCTGAACTAATAATGTGGGTTTTCAGCGGTTATGGGTTTGTAAGTTTTAAAACAACCACCAACACCCTTCCTCCAAACACCCCATAGCCCAGTGCTGCAAATACTTTTGTACCAGCCAGGAGCAAGTGTCACGTGGTTAACGGGCCGTCTGAGAATAACGTGGCCACGCTGTGTCTTGTAGGTTCATTTGGAGTTTAGTAGAAGGAACAGAGCCCTTTGGGTTTGCAAGTGGGAAACTGCTTGTTTATGTTTGCAGTCAGTTTCTATCTTAAAAAGCAATTATCCAGGTCAGATTAAGGATGTGATGTTGGTTTTAGTCATGTCAAGAGAAAATAGGTAAAATACTTGAAATGGTTTAGTGAAACGGATGAACAGCGTGAGAAGACTTTGAGGACGGTGATCTAGGCAGAGGTGTAAAAGGAACTGCCAAGACCAAGCGGGTCCTGGGGTCCTGTGTGGTTTCTGAGAACGTGGCTCCACAAGTTCAAAGGGAGATGTTTCTCAGGCAGTGGAGTTTTTGAGGATGGTTTTTGAGGTTTTTATTTTCTTTAAAAAAAACCAACCCTCAGCTTTAAAACAAAATAGAAGTTTTCATAGACCCGTGAGCAGTTTCAGACGGATTTTAAAACTGACGGGCAAACAGGAGGTTGGGCTGACTTGCAGCGTTCTTTCATGAATCTAGAGTTCACGAGGGTATGAAATCGTGCACTGAAGTGGCTTCTCTTGTGTCACCTCAGCCTGCCCGTGTAAACAAAGGGGTTTATTGCTGCAGGAAATGTCATTGTGGAAAATGATGGATGGATACAAACTTGTTTCCAAAACAGACTGATTTTTGTTTCCTCTCCCACTACTTTGGGGCTTTAATGGAATGACGTGACAGGCTGTTGCTTGGATATCTCTTCCTAGCAAGGAGAGTGACGTTTTCTCAAGTCTGTGTTTATATGTGGCTTTCTGAAGAACAACTGATTCTGTTTTTAATTAAATGATATGTGATTTAATGTGTCTGTTTTCAAAAGTTAATTTTTCCCCCTCTCAGAATCATATTTTGGGGACAGAAGTTCTTGTGTAGAAAACACTAGCGCGTGGAATATCACGAGTTCCTCTTCTGTGCGAGGCCTGAGCAGCACGTGTGGAGGAAATGCCCCCCTCCCCTCCGGCAGAGCCGTTTGCAGAGGCCGAACGCCCCTCATGGGGTATTCAGGTAGGAGTTGTGGCTCTTGGAGGAAAGAGCACTTACGCCTCTAACATTCTCTTATCAAACCTTTGGTTTTAATGCGATGCAGCGCGGCGCTGAGGTACCTTCCAGCCCGAGATGCAGTGTGCTTCGTACTGCAGAGGCTGCCTGAAGGGGAAGGTGCGCCAGGGGGGGAGAGCACTGGTCTGGGGACGGGTGGAATGGTTTGGTATTGTACCTCTGGGTGCCTGCTTTGCATTCATCTGTCAGTTACCAGTGCAGGGAGAAGTCAGCTTTTTCTCAGGTTGTCCAAAACCGAACGACCGTTGCCGGACATGCTGGTGGTGTGGGAGGAGAGCCCGGATTGCTGCACGACTGCAGCCGTACGGCCCACCGTGGCGTTACGCTTGGGTTTCTTGGTGCGAGTTTGACGCGTTTTGTGCTGGCATCTTCAGAGGCGCAGGACACCGGCCCTTCCGAGGGGCCCGTCGTCCCCAGCGGCTTGGCGGGTGTGCGTTTTGCAGTGCTTCTGCTGCCGGAAGATGTGTGATGGGTGACGGTGCCTTGTGCCATGCCGTGTGCATGCACGAGTGCCGAAGTAACGGGGTTCATAGTTACCCCTTTCGCAGGCTGACTGCACCTTTTCAGTTCCGTCTTGTCTGAATCCCCACTTGGGGTGATTCTCTGAGGCAAATAAAGTCTTTAAAAATGGACTTTAAGCAAACCTCTTCCCGGTTGGAATGCAGATTGGCTCCGCACTGGCTCCGGAACGGAGTTGTGCTTTGCAGAAGGTAAGGAGGTGCTGGGTTTAGCCAGGGCAGAGTTAATTTTCCTCACAGTAGCTGTCAAGAGGCTGTTCTGGGTTTGCACTGAGGAGAGCACTGGCAACACTCGTGGTTTAGTTGTCGCTAAAGCATGTTCATACCCATTCAGAGGCTTTCCCAGCTCCTGATCCTGCCCCTGGCATAGCACTCACAGCTATGCCTCGTTTTGAAATTAGAATGGCCGATGTTTGATAACAGCTGTGCCCTTTGGCATCTACTAAACCTCTTGTTCAGCACAGGGGTGGTGGCTCAGGAGCGGTTTTGTACTCGCTGGGAGGTGCAGTTGTTCTGCCAGGCTCAGGTGGAGGTGTCTGTGTGATGCGGCACAGAGCGGTTTTCGGTTTTAACGACGTTTGGTAAACGGCAGGGGCTTTCCATGGGTTTGGGGATCTAAAGGCTTCACTGGGAGGGCCCAGGGCTGGGTCTGTGGCTGCAGAGCCGCTGCTCCTGACTCTGTGTGCGCACCTGTTTTGCAGTTACATCCTCCTCTGCGGCCTCCGCTCACGCTGTGGCGTCAGTGATTGTAGCGGTAGTGGAAGGGAGAGGCCTCGCCAGAGGCGAAGTGGGAATGGCCAGCATTGACTTAAAGAATCCTGAGGTGCTGCTGTCACAGTTTGCGGACAATACAACTTACGCCAAGGTATTGTTGCATACTTAATTACCCTTACAGCCTAATTATTGTGACTAGGAAGGAAAGTTCATGACTAAGGGGAAATCACGTTTTCAGCTTGTAGAAGTAGTTTCTCAAAAGGGAAAGTAACAAGTTCTAGGAAATGTGCAGTGGTGAAAGTTCAGAGTGTGTTGCCTTTACTGTGCCGGGAAGGAACGTATTGGCAAACGAAAAGCAGCCTTTCTGCAGAGAACCAGTGTTTGGTATGGGAGTGAGCTGCCTGGCCTTGAGAGCATTGGGCCGGACATGGCAGCAGGGCTGGCGGGTGATTTTCATCCAGCAAAACATCTCTGAGAGCAGAACCGCATGACAGGGGGTGCGGGGTGGCTCGCCATGATGGCATGTCTCTTCCTTTGCGGTGAGTGTGACATGACAGTCACGCGCTGTACAGCCCGGTGCGTGCCTGCCTGTGCTCTGCGTTCGCCAGGAGGGTGAGCTCAGGTTTAACTGACACGAGCATTGTTAAAACATCCTCGTTCATGGGTGAGGTATAGTTATGCATCACTTAAAAGTTTGAAAGCGAAACACTGATTTGCTTGTACCTAGAAAAAGCAGTTTCATGTAACGAAAAGAATGAGATTTCTGACAAATTCTGCGAGGAACATTCAGGTTACTTTTATGAAAACTGTTCGCTAATTGCAGCGGTTTCGTGGTGTAAAAGGCTTTCCTCTTTGCAAGCAGTAGCTGTGTTTAGGGTCTGGAGTTCCCCCTTTCTGCTGCATCAGGGTTGAGAACTAGTTAAAACGTGCATTTTGAGCCATATTGAAAACAGTAGGACCGGGGGAAATGTTACAGGAGGAGGTTGGAGCACAGTCTAAACCCAGGCTCAGACAAGAGATTGTTAATGTTCAGACGTGTTGCATTTCTTCGTCTTCCAGAGCATCATTAACATTTCAGCTGCAAGCCCAGAACGTTGCTCTCAGTTGAAAATGAGTCCTTCTCCCATTGCAGCTGTGGAACGTAGTTTGGGATGTTTATCTCTCTCTTGCTTCCACAAGGAGCATGGGTTTGTGTTTAAATAATGTGGGTAGACGCCTCTCTTCTTTTTAAACTTAATTTCACTTATCTTTATATATCTGTGTAGCTAGGGATACATTTGATCAGTGCAACAGCCAGCAGAAAACTTGGTCTTCAGTTACGCCTGGAACCGTGATTTTCCAGCGTGCGGCTCCTGTAATCCTTTATTGCTGGCTAAGAGTAGGTTAGATTTTATGTGGGTTTTTACTGAATTAGTCTGATTTGGTTTTGTTCAGGTTATTACTAAACTGAAGATTTTAACACCGTTAGAAATAATAATGTCGAACACTGCTTGTGATCCTGGGAACACAACAAAATTGTTCAGTCTGATAACAGAACATTTCAAGGTAAGCTCTTGAATTTTTGTCCACACTTCAGAGTCCTTGTTGATTGCTTTAATATGATTATTGATTTGAGCGTTTTCTGCAGCTCTGAAGTCTTACGTGCGGTCAGATTTGTGTTTTCAGTTCTTTTCAGACCCAAATTTACCATGGTGGGGGATGATCGAAATGCAGCTCCAGTGCTGCTCGTTCTGATCCTGGCAGTTACAGGGTAATTCTGTCACTGATCAAGGCTGAAGTCTGTGGCACTGAAGTAATTTGAGCAGTACCACACCCAGGAAGGATTCCCAGGTGAAAAGATGAAGCATTTTCCGTTGTTCCCTCTTTGTTCTCAGTCTGATACATAGAGGGGGGGCCAGTGTGTTACAGTCAGGAAGAAGAGCACTGGCAGGGTAGAAGAGGGTGAGATGAACTCGTGTATGTCATTTATGACTATTAAAGCCTCAGAACTTTTTAAAACTGTATTAATTACTTCTCAAATTGCTTCCATGTCTACACTGCGGATGGCTTCTTCATGGGTCCTCTTCTGCTTCCTGATCCCTCTCTCCAGTTGCGCAGGGAGTTCTTTGCTTACAGTCCCTTTTGGGGGCACCCAGCTCAAGCTGTTAATAAAAAGGACCATTAATTAAAAGGACTTTATAGAAGAATCTATTTTTGTCATCTTGATTCAGCAGAAACCTAGTCGGACCCCGGTGGGGTGCCTGGTGTGAGGCACATAAGCCAAGTTCCTGTGCCTGCCATATGGGCTAGTTAACCCCTGGGACCTCGCAAGCATCTGCATGGCAGGATTCCCGCGCTGCCCTGTCAGGCACTAAGCCAGCGGCGACAGAGGCACCGGTTCGTTGTTCCCTACACCCTAACCACTGAGTGATCCCTGAGGTGTAAACCTCGACAAGGGAAAACCGTGGTTGGAATGTGAGTGTCGATGTTAGCGTGAAGATGACTCATCCTGAAAAGTCACTGATTTTAACCAAATCCTGGTAATTTGGAGTGGAAAGCAATATCCGCAGAAAAGCAGAGAGTAGTCTGAGCCTCTTTGTGCGTACTCACTGCCAGAGAGAAGGCAAGAGAATCATAGAGACACAGAGCAGTTTGAGTGGAAAGGGACCTTAAAGCCCATCCAGTCCCACCCTCTGCTGTGGGCAGGGACACCCTCCAGTGACCAGAGGAGGGAGGAGTGTGGCTGGCCCGTGCTTGTAGGCCGGAATGAATAGGTGTGTGGGGGCAGACTGCGGGGTCAGGCGGTCCGTTTTCCTGGGAATGTGCAGAGAAGCCTGATGAAAAATTCAGTAACTTTTTAAACTATTTGCTTTCCCCCACATTCCCAGAACGTGACTTTTACAACTGTCCAGAGGAAGTACTTCAATGAAACAAAGGGTCTGGAGTGCATCGAACAGCTGTGCGCCTCCGAGTTCAGCACCGTTTTCATGGAGGTGCAGTCAAAGTATGTTCAGATAAGGAGATGCGCGCTGCGTCCAGCTAAGTTCGTAACATCTTCGTACATACTGAGTACCCAGGTCTGCAGCTTCTGGCAAAAGTTAGAAAGTCATCACAGAGTTGTGCTTTTATTTTGCTGTCCAGCAGTTCCGATTTATCGAGAAACTTAAATAGAAATCCTGTTACAAGTTGTTTTTTTTTTAATTTTCACAGCTTTCCCCTTCCTCCTTTTCATTCTTTCCTTAAAGATACAACTTAGCAGCTGGACTGCCTTCCTTTCCCTTAACTCCAGGAGTTAATGACTGGAAAGTCAATGGGGTGTGAACAGCACTGCTCACCATTCATTAAGGGTTGTTTCTCCCCAAGGTACTACTGCCTTGCAGCTGCTGCCGCTTTGCTGAAATACGTTGAATTTATTCAAAATTCTGTTTATGCTCCGAAGTCACTCAAAGTGCGTTTCCAGGGGAGCGAGAAAACAGCTATGATAGATTCAGCATCAGCGCAAAATCTTGAACTAGTAATTAATAACAGAGATTCCCGGTAAGAATATTTACATTTACAAACTGCATTTTTATGAAGGTGTATTGTTGCCTTAACACTTGAGTCACACAGCGGAGCATTGATCTGTTTCTGTACGACAGGCCGTAGGCACCATGCAGAACGGTTACCAGAATCTGAGCAGAGCAGTGAGCTAAAATTCAGCACAAAATGCCCAGTTTAGGAGATCCTGCAAGTGAACTGCAGGAAGGGAGGGCACGTGGTCATCTTTGCATTGGGTTCTGGATTTTATTCAAACCTATAAATGATGCTGATGCAGAATTTCACAGATGGTGATGTGAAAGGGGAAGCATTTCCACAGGAATTTTTTCCTCTTTCCCCCCCCACCCTGGGATTGCTGAGTACACACTTGGATCTGTTCTCCAGAAGTGGGGTGTAACGTAGTTTCTTTCTGTTCCTGCATTGTGCTCTGCTCCCAGTTGCTTCTTACTTGCTCCATTGCTTCACATGCAGCTGCAGGAGCCAGCCCCTCACAGATTGGTACCCTCAGAGCAATGCTCGCTGAAAGCTGCTCTTAGTCCCACAGATGCTTTGGAGGTCACAGAGGAACTGAGCAACAGTAAAGGGCTTTAAGAGTCTCTTTTTTAGCATTATTGCTGCAGAATCTTTGCTGGCCCGGTGGCAAGTTGGAATCAGCCCACAGAGCTGTTCCCAATGCGTAGATCTTGTCCCTGAGGCCTGGTTAGGTATCGGTGTCAGTCCTTAACAGGTAAGAGCAGATGGCGCCAGGAACATGGAAAGCAGGTTCCTGTGCCACTTGTGGTTCTGGAGGGGCTTGTCTCCACATGTTGTGTAGGGAAATAGCCCTCCGTTGCTGAGGTAGGCAGTGGATACTCTCCCAGATGCGGAGCTCTCCCTAAGTGCTGTTACGAGTTGGATCTTACGGTAAATGTGTCCTTAATATAACTGGTTTTGAATTTCCCCTTGTTTAGTTCTCTTGCCTATTGCTTTGTTCTGGTATGCCGTGGTGTTTCAGGAATTTCTGTACTGTCTGTCTGTCCAGCTGTGGTTGGTTTTCTGGCCTAGGATCACCTTCCTTCCTGTTTTCAGTCAGTATGTTTATATGGCCCCAGTGTTTTCACTGGCCCTTTCAAGCCAGTAACACAAAAGGTTTGAGGTTTCTGGAGCTGCTTAGGTAGGTACTAGGTGTGAATATTACAGGCTGTTTACAAGAAACAGCTGCAATCAAGCCTGAAGTGTAAGACCCCAGGGTGTGTAATATGTCAAAGCCACGGGCGTGGAGATAGCAGTTAGGAACCATAAGCATTTGGCTCCTGAACTGTCAGGACTTTAAAAAAACACAGTCAGCTTATTTCTCTCCTGGGCTACCAAGTATTTGAAATCATTTTCAGAATGTATCCTAATGAAAACTTTCTGGTTACTGTTTGATCTCAGATTATAATTTGCCTCTGCCTTGGGATTAGTTTGTTTGGGTTTAATTGAATCAGCTGAGAGGAAGAATATGAACAGCACCACTGCAGTCGGAGCGGAATACTGCTGCAGTCCTGAGGCAAATACCGAGTACGGATATGTTTTTCTGCCTGGGAAAGTGACGTAATGAGGGCCAATATTACACTAAATTGCCTGAAATGGCCTGACCCCCTCAGCTGCCGTATGTCCCTGGCAAACAGGGAGGCGCGAAGCGTCCCAGAAGCACGCCTCTCCTCTGTGGGGGACTGCTACCTGCAAGTGTCACTTGACATGTACCGTCTTTGCTTCTGCAAGTGTGTATTTTGTTTTCACAGGAATGGTCACACACTTTTTGGTGTCCTAAATTACACCAGAACTCCGGGTGGAAGTCGAAGACTTAGGTCCAATATCCTGGAGCCACTAGTTGATGCTGAAACAATTAACATGAGACTGGACTGTGTTCAGGAATTACTGCAGGATGAGGAGCTCTTTTTCGGTCTCCAAGCAGGTAGCAGTTTATTTTGTAATACAGTGTTACGTTTCTTTTTAATGATTTTTTCTAATCGGTAACAATCTGTGACTCAGTGTGTTTGTAAAGTAGTTTTGTAGCGATTTGTCACTTGACACACACAGTGGACACAATTTTTTCAAAGTAATCTTTATTGTGACAGTGATATTTTGATGAAGGATTTTGCTAAAACAAGTGAACTTCTCTGGTAAAGCGGATAGAAGTCAGTGAGCCCGTAGCTTTTTCAAAACCTTACGTTTCTCCCCCCGCGGGGATCATACACGTGCACGTCACATCTGCATTAAAAACAAGTCAGGACATCGCTGGCCTAAGACTTGCTGTGTCTGTGGGGTTTTTTGTTGCTTCATGAAACACAGTGGTGCAGACGGATGTAACAGAAATACAGCACCAGGGTGCAAATTAGAGACCTGAAGTTGGATCATGTGGTCTTAATCTTTACCACAGGAGAGCTCAGATTCAACCAAACAGAATATTGCTGCATTAGTACGGCCCACCTGTACAGCAGTCACAACTTGCTGAGGTGTAGTGAGCGTAGCTGTGACAAAATCATTGAGACAAGTTATTTTTAACCTGGTCTTTTCCCTGCTAAGAAATGTGTGAATGTAGAATGAAAGAAACAAGATTAGTGTGTCATTGAGTCATTCTGTGCATTTTAAAAAAGGTGGATTTATATTACAATTTCTGTTCCGTTTTGGATCTGTGTGCTTTTGTTTTACAGTGATTTCAAAATTCCTGGATACAGAACAACTACTTTCAGTTTTGGTACAAATTCCAAAGCAGGATACAGTATGTATTACAGGGGTGACGGGTTTAAATGGGAAGAGGGAGATGGAGATGGGTCATCAGGAAGGAATTCTTCCTCTTCCTGGGACAGGTTCCCAGAGAAGCTGTGGGTGCCCCATCCCTGGGAGTGTCCAAGGCCAGGCTGGATGAGGCTGGGAGCACCCTGGGCTATGGAAGGTGTCCCTGCCCGTGGCAGGGGTTGGGGCTGGGGCTGGGGGGGCTTTCAAGTCCCTTCAACCCAAACTGCTCCGGGATTCCGTGTGTCAAAATATACCTTCGATGGTCAGTTACAGGCTATAACATGCAATACACGAATGTGATGTTTGTAGATAGGCATGATGTGGTAATAAAAAGGCTGCACCTTAAAAAGACATTGAATAATGTTGTTGTGGATGGAGAGTGGATCTTATTTTACAGCAGTAGTAGATTCTCATGGAAGAATGTTGTGTGAATGTGATATCGATATGTATGCAGATGACTTCCAAAAATGTTTACTCTTTCATGTCTCCTCACCTTCATTCTCCACAAGTGTACCTCCTTGAGCATACTGCTTGGCAGTACTGGGATGAGGGAGGGAAATTTTCACAGCAGCGTAAAAGGAAGAAGTGTATAGGAGAAATCTATTCTCTTATTTTGGGGGTTAATACAGATTTTGATAGCCTAATGAAAACTAAGCATCTTTCTCACTAGGAGTGAAATAATTTCTTAGCTTTCGTGTGATATGAATTGGTAGAAATTAGTCTTTATTGCTTGAGAAAATGCTTTTGAGAAAGGTTCTTGGGAAGCACCGTGGTTTAGCTGTGCTGGTGATACAGAGCAGGTTATGTCTGGGCTCGGTTACACACTCTGTTGTGTAAGCATGCTGCAACAGGAATGGGAATTACTTCCCTGTTAGTTTCCAAGGCACAGACGCTCTGAGCCTGGCACGGTTTCTTCGTGCAGCGGTTCGGCGCTTCCCTGCACGGCAGCTGGCGGCAGACACTGGCCAGCGCAGCACAGCCAGGACCGCGTGAGGCAGAGGTTTCCCTACGACTGTTCTCTAGGCAGGGAACTTGAGCTCTCTGTGGGCTCGAGGTGCATCTGGGTTACGAGGCGTGGCTGAGCCCCCTTGTGTCCAGCGCTCAGCTCAACCCATGCTTCTGTGCATACTCCATTAATCAAAGGTTACCAGGTGTGGGAGAATCAGTTTTCCCAGGGTCCTGTCTTCCCTATGGAAGGAGTGTCCTGCTCTTCCCTGTTACCTTAAAGCACACATCCCTCAAGGTGGACCACAGTGAAATGCCGATAAAAAGCTTTGTTCGTAAGGGCACCACTAGACTATAGAGCTATAAACGCTTACCACACTACAGTTAAGGTGAAAGACAAGCGACACTTCGTCGGCTTATGGTCAGCCTTCAGCAGGAAAGTGCCTTACCCCTCCCCCACCTGACAGCGGCAGGCCTTTCTGTCTGTGGCAGTGCCTTATGCCTCACGCTGCACCCCTGGGAGAGCACCGGCACAGGTCACCTCAGGGAGAATTCCCTATTGCACCTGTGGACTCCAGTTCCTTAGGAGCCCTCTTCCATCCTCAGCAGTTACGTTTCCCCTTTGAAGTCTTTGGAGCTTGAGACAGAAAATGGTGCTGTAACATGTTTCACCAGGAGATGGTTGTGATTAATTAGTGCTGAGGTTTCTCTTCCTTCCATGTGCCAGCGCGTGGTTGGTAGACTGGAGGTCAGCTCCTGTTCCTTGCCAGTCTGTGAACAGAGATTTCGGCGGGACTTCCAGAAGCTCTCCCCAGTGGCTGTTAACGTGTTTCAGAGAAGGGTTCATTTTTCCGGCAGGCCTCGCCTCGTGTGTGGGTGAGGCAGGTACCGGTCCAGCACGTGCAACACAAGGGTTGGACGAGATGGATCATGCAGCTTACTGCTGGCTCTGTCCGCCATCAGCCGTGACCGTTAAGCACAGTGAGCTGGGCGTAACCGAGCCGCAGTTTGTTGCTGCTGTGCACATTGTGACCGTTTCACTGGAGGTGACGTTTGTCCACTGAGCTGAGGAGGGAATTTCAGCCGATGCTTTTGAGGCTTATGCTGGCCTGTGTTTCTGCTGATGCACCGGCATCACCGATACTCACCACTCTGCCTCTTGGTGCCTTCTCACGTGCTGACTTCCCTGCTTCCCATACGACGCGTCTGGTGCCAGTGGAAAGGTACTGGGTGCGGACTGCAGTGGGACTGTACTGCAATCGAGGCTTGTTGATGGCGGGTATGGAAAGCTGGATGGTGCCTGCTCCCAGCTTCCCTCGTAGGGCTCTGTCACCTGGATGAAGGATCAGCCGTCAGACTGCACCTTTCACATGGGTGCCTTTATGTACGCACAGGACCAGGCACACCGGCGCATCCTTTGCCTTATTGCACCTGCCACAGTGAGCTTGTAAATCTGTTGGCATTTTGTTAGGAGTGTAAGCCCAGTGCAGTTAACAGTGTCAATTTTGCCAGGTCTTAAGTACTTTTTAAACAGGCAGGCGTACAAAACCCTCCAATATTTGTAAAATCTTTCAACAGGTTAAAACTGCTGAATCAAAAATCACTAATTTAATCTACTTGAAGCATACTCTGGAACTTGTGGAGCCGCTGAAAGTAAGCTGTCAGGGGTTTAGTATGAGGTACAGACTGTTTTGTCCTTATTTTATACCGTGCTGTTTGTTAAATGTCACAGAACATCTCAGGTTGGAAGGGACTGATAAGGGTCATTGAGTCCAAAAACATAGTTGTGTCTTGCGGAACCCGGTACTGCCAGGGTAGTCTGTTAATTCCTAAGCCAAACGAAAATGCACGTTTGAGTCTGGCACTCGTTAGGAATGGATTCCTACCGTTTCTGGGAAATGGATTTTACAGCAAGCGTTTAACCAAAACTCCTGCTCAGACTCTGTGAGCTGCTTAGCACCTGCTAGCGAGCCGCAGTGAGTCTGAGACCTTTCGGTCCTTTTAAAGGGCTACAAGAAGAAGTAACTATTTATGTCGGTATTTTAATCTTCACCAGGCTGCGTTAAGGCCCTGTAACACGCCGCTGCTGAGGGCTTATCGCGATTCTCTTGAAGATACGAGGTATTTCTGAAAATAGTATGTTAGAAATTCCCATCTTTCTTAATGTTCATAAGGGAAAGGTCTTTGCTGATTTGTGGGTACATGTACAGCTCAATTTTTTTGCCTAAAAGCTGATTTTTAATTGTCAAAAACTAATTTTCAACTGGCAAATACTGGGAGAAAAGCAAACCAGGGGCTGGGCTGATGCTGCGGTTGCCCTCCGTCAGCAGGGAGTGGTTTCCTACAGTTTCCGTATTCCTTTGCATACTAGTGCAAATTATGCACATTTTGCATAACAATGCAAAAATCAGCTGTTGCCTGTTTATTCGAGAACGGATTTCTGTCTCCCAACAGTGCGACAGATGACTTCTGCCAGCCACGGGTGTATTCATTCCTCATTCTGAGGCAAAACCAGACATGGGGTGGAGCGTGTGCTTCGGTTTGCTTCAGTTGTTTGTAATACTCTTCTGTGTAACTTTGAGACAATACTGCAAATACCAGTTGTAAAGTGTCGTGTAACTAATTAGCGATAAAACTAATGTTGCAGGTTTGGAATTATCCTTGAAAAGATTACGACTGTAATTAATGACGATACACGGTACACAAAGGGATGTCTGAGCATGAGGACCCAGAAGTGCTATGCCGTCAAGCCTAACATCAATGAATTCCTGGACATAGCTCGTCGCACGTACACAGAGATCGTGGACGACATTGCAGGTATTTCTAAAATAAGGCTTTCATTGATTTGGAGTTCACAGTGTACTGGGCCTGGCAAGTTGTGCAATTGCGTGCTATAACCTCTTGGGTAAAAAGTCCTTCGTATAAATGGATTGTCATTGATAAGTAACTGAAGCACTGTTGAGATACAAATCGAGATTCTCCTTTTGTAGACAAAAACTCAGGTTAATGAGGTTGAATAATTATTTTGTGGTTCCTGTACTGAAAGCTCTGTTGCTCTTTATCGTCTATAAGTGCAAAAAAGTTGAAGCGATGTAACAGGATTATTCCAGCAAAACACTCTGCCTAAGCCATGTCAGTCTTTGGTTTAGTTTCCTCAGTGAGGATATCAGAGTTCTTCGTTCTGTGTTTTGTAAGCAGCCTCGATCTCTCTGTGGACTGCTTTTCCGATTCCGAACAGCTTGGCTAACAACACAAGCAGAAGGGATTTTAGTGTGATGTCCGTTACTGTGCTTCAATAACCATCCTGTTTATCATTACGTCAAAATAGAAGATAATTTTTTTATCTTCTGGGATGGATTTCCTTTTTGTAGCATAAAATGTTGATTTCTGGCTGAAGGACCATCTTGTACTTTACTGTGTAACTGGAAACAGAGGAGCATCAGAACCTTCAGCATCTGTCATACACTGTAAGCTTCCTGTTTCCTTCTGGTCTTACGTTCTACCTGCTGCCTGGTGAAAGTACAGATGCTAGTGGGCTTTATTTCCTGAACCTTCTAAAATCCAGTAGCGGCTGGGGCTCCGAAATGTGTGAAGGAATGTGTTCCCCTTCCCTGGGGTCAGTGTAGCCCAGAAGCCTGCAGCAGCCCGGTTTCTACACTACAGCTGATGCTCTGTGAATGGGTTGGGTGCCGATGCCAGACATTCGAGCACACCGCCCACGGCCAGGCCCACCCAGCGTTTGCTCACAGGCATGAACTGTCTTGGAAGAGCACATGAATTGATCTGATTCTCCACTGGAATTTTTTCCCAATAGCTTTATGCAGCCCGATGTTTGACATTAGTGTGTTCCTTAAGTGAGTCCCGGGAGACCCTCCTCGAGGGCCTTTTGGCATGTTACTGCCACACTCGGTGCCTGTAAGTCACATTAACCAGTGTGTACGTGTGTGTGCATGTGAACGGATGTGATTTGGGTCCAATCTTTATTTGTGGTGTGTAGGAATGATAACACAACTTGCAGAAAAGTACAGCCTACCAATGAAAACAAGTTTCAGCTCTGCTCGTGGATTTTTTATCCAGATGAATGTGGACTGTTCAGCATTACCCGATGGCCAGCTTCCTTCTGAGTTTACAAAGGTATCTCTCTACACACGTGTTCGTAGTATGTTTGTGTGCCTCCTGCATAGCAGATGTAGAAGGCATTCACAGCATACACACCATACAGTCATTTAAGCAACAGTTCAGGTCGTTTCAGTGAAGAGGTCTAGAAGTAGATGGAGGTATAATTGGAATGGTTTTATTAGTGCCCTGTTTCCAGTTAGACTTATGTTAAAGATTTTTCCCCAGACAAAGCGGGAGGTATGCTATTTATTTAATCGCAACTCAGAGTTGGGCCACCACCTCAGTGAGTGGCCAGTGGCCCAAGATCTCACACAGTTTTTAGACCGTTCAATCAAAACCCATTACAGAAGGTCCGAAGGCTTTGTATATTTCCACTCAGCCTTTCAGTCCCCAGAGTTCATCGTTTCCCAAAGACAATCACAATCCCTGGTCTCAGCTGCATTCTTCTGTTCTGGTTCCAAGCCTCGGTTCAGTTACAGGGTCTTTTCGGGTCGCCGTCTCCGTAATCACTCTTCTGCCATTTCTGTCCTGCACAACTCTGAGACAGACTTTGAGATGTACTATTAAGGGTTTACCTTTTGTCTAGCAAAGCACCTGTGCTTCATTAATTAATCGCTCTTTGTTCAAACTGTCTCTGCGTGATTAGCTTGACTGGGTTTGAAACCGGCCTTGGGTGGGTCTGTACAGGGAGCAGGTTGAGAGCAAACATTCTGGGCCTGTCGAGCGGTATTTCTGCACTTTACAACGCCCCAAACCTCAGATCTAAACCTGCATTAGAGACTAGGAAAGATTACTTTACGCTTAACGTAGCAGCAGTGTGCAATTCCATGCCGTTACACTGTGTGTAAGTACAAAGCTGTGTATCTTCCTGGTAACTGCATTCTCTCCTGTGGGTTTTTCATGGAAAAATGAAACCAGATTTTTTTTTGTTTTTTCCCCCCATATAGTTTCCAGTTGGCTTTTTAGAAACTAGTTTTGTATCTGGTAGTACGGCAAGTTCTTACTGCTGGTTTGAATTCCCTGTAGATCACGAAGATGAAAAACATGTACAGCTTCACCTCAGCAGATCTAATAAAAATGAATGAACGATGCCAGGAGTCCCTGCGGGAAATCTATCACATGACCTACTTGTAAGACAATTTATTTCATATTTTCTACCTACATTTCTTTTGTCCGGTGAACAGCTAATTAAAAGTTCTCTTAAAGCTGTCAGTCTTTGAAGTTGTGGCTACTTCCAGCAGTAATCCCAAGCAGCAGTGACTGCATGCACTTCCTGAGCCCAAAGCCCCATCACTGCATGGCATCATCGTGATCACAGACGCGTGGGCATTTGTTGATAAGGACGGCTGCCATGCAGTGAATTCTCTCTGCACAAGGACATGATGAATCCATGCCTTTTGTAAGGCAGAAGTGGTACTTTAATCAGCTCCCTGCATTCGCAGCAGACCTGTCCGTGTGTGCTGTCCTTGCTGCACGCCACCTTGCTCTGCTCGGTGTTGTGAAGACTCTGCTGCATGTGACGCTGCATGTCGGTGTTATGGGAATTCTGTCTAGAAGCCAAGGGGGCTTTATTACACGAAGGCCTAGGGGACTTGGGGTTGCGCGTGACGTGTTACTAAAGCGTGAGTTCATGGAGCTTTCCTGCAAGCGGTCAGGATTTAAGCTGCGTGCCCTGTGTCTGAATTTGGTCTCAGGTGATGGTATAAGGTTTTAACGTACTTGGAAGTAACATAGACGTTTGCTTGCATCGGGCAGAGCTGGCTGCATTTTATGGGTAACGTCTCATCCTGCTGTACACAGCCTGAACATGACACTTCCTCTGTATGTTGTTTGAAGTAACAGAGTACTGTGCCACTACTAAACCGGTGTCATTTCAGAATAGTGTGCAAGCTGCTGAACGAGATCTATGACCACATTCATTGCCTCTATAAGCTGTCTGATGTTGTGTCGATGCTGGATATGCTGCTTGCCTTTGCCCACGCCTGCACTCTTTCTGATTATGGTAAGGTTCTTTGACTCTGCCATGGGCCAGGGAAAGACCCTCCTGTTGGAGAACATCCAGGCTGGTCCGGCTGGTTCTCCAGTTGCTAAGCCCATGGCATTTATGTTTCTGGGTCTCAGTAGGCTCTGGTCTGTCTTGCCAGTTTTGTGCTGATGTTCTTGCCATTTCCATTCACTGAAATTGCATTCTGCCATGAGGCTGCTGTAAGCCCTCTCAGCCAGCCTTTTCAGCGGAGCCGGTGTAAGCATATTCTCTTCAGAAGCACAAAGTCTGGGAGCAGAAGAGTTTCACTTCTCTCCTGAAAGGGCACCAGATAATATAAGCAGATCAACATTAAGTATATTCTGCAAAACAAAGTATGTGGCTGCCTTTCTTTATCTGTATCAATTTCTGTAGCACTTTCAGACATTTTTGGAAGTAGAATATTCTGAGGAATGCAGGATCATGTGCTTACTACTTGCATATTGTTCATCCTGCTTCCCTATCCCAGTTCCGCAGCATACAGATGAGCACACTGTCCTCAATTAATGCTGACCTGAGATAGTCATCTACACCACGCTGTAGGGTGGGTACGGTCTGGAAGCCATCTCAGGAGGTGCTTTAGCTCATCATTCCTGGTGCTGCCATGCCATTTCCAGTTCCTGAGTGGGATCAGTGCACTTTGTGGTAGGGACTGAATCTTCACATGCTGGTGATTCCAATCATAGCACCTGGACTGACGGAGCTGAACAGTAACTGATAGGCTTGAGGCATCACAACTTTCTTCCACCGAATGATTCAGGGCACAGGTTTTCTTCAGCAGTAACAGTAAGACCAGAGCCGCCTGGCTTCCCCATAAATCTGCACTTTGCTCAGCCAGGAATGACTGTGCATCCATCACAAGAAATGGACTGTCATTCATAGCTTGTAGTCCTGTTTGCCACTTGACTCTCTCATCTAAATCGTTAAATGACTAAAACCTGTACCAGGTAACTAGAGCTCCGCAAAGTTTAAAGCTGAAAAGCTGTTTTGGCACTTCCTGAAAGCTGCTGCGGTGAGCATGCCACCATGCTCCTTTCTTCGCCTGTGTGCTGCCGTCGGGTTGGACAGGGAGGAGGCACATGGAATAGGAGCCGTAACTACGCACAGGAGTCCCTGTAGCAAATGGACCTGTGTAGCGTAGTGTGCCCCCACATACCCAGTATGATACAAGTTAGCAGAAATGGGGGAATGCTACCCCGGGGTTCCCAGTCCTTCCTGAAGGTGCATACGCAGTAGTGACAAAGGTCATGAGCCCTGTGGTTGGTATGCTCAAAGCAGTATAAAAGTGAACCATTGAGAATGCATTAGCTTATAAACCAGCTTTCAGGGAGTGTGTTTTCAGTACTTTTTAAGTTTTAATCTTGGTATTTTTCTGTGTTACTGAAGCCCAACCCTGCTTACTACAGAGCACAAAACCAGAAGTTGATTTGGAAATGAAGTGTTAGTTACACGATACTCTTGGTAGGAATAAATCAGGAAGACTTGTGTGACAGTCAGCATCCGTGCCTGAAAGCGGCCGGTACTTCTTCCCACGTGCTGCCTGTTAATCTGGCTGACTGCAGGAAAGTAAAGACTGGGGAATCGGGAGCAGAGTTGGACTTATGCTCTGTGAAAATCACTTCTCTTTCAAGAGGCATGAGTTGAATAGCAGGAAGCTTTCCACACTGACTCTGCAGTGTCTTACTTCCTTTTCCTCATTTAGTTCGTCCAGAATTTACGGATACTTTAGCGATCAAGCAGGGATGGCATCCCATTCTTGAAAAGATAGCTATGGAAAAGCCTGTGTCTAACAACACCTATCTGACAGAGGGCAACAATTTCGTCATTATCACAGGACCAAATATGAGTGGAAAATCAACATACTTAAAACAGATTGCGCTCTGTCAAGTTATGGCACAGATTGGTGAGTAGCAGCGTACCCTGTTGATAATCTCCTGCAGCACATTTCTTGTTTTCTAGTTAAAAATATTTATGAAGTTGAATGATTTGGCTTCTAGAATAAGATTCTCTCTAAACAGTGACAGGTGATGCTTAGTCTGTCAGCTCCGGCCAGCTCACATGTTGCTGACAGAGGCCACTGTAAGGTTGGGACTACTAGAATGGAACTGCTTAGCAGTGGAGAATAAAATTTGTCCACCGTGTGTTTGTGGGTCCAGTCCCCAACACCTGCAAGCTCATCAGGAATTGCCTTCAAAACCAAGAGTTAATATGGGTAAAGGAGACTGTAAGGTCTTTTGGCAGGTTTCCTGTGCTTTTCTGAATTCAGTAAAACTTATGAGCCTCCAAATCTGATAAAGGCAATACAGTCTTGGTTTTGGGAAGCTAAGGTTCACTGGGATTAGTAACTCAGTGGCTGCATAAATGTAAATGAATCCTAGGATTTGCTTTCACTTTTGCATCCCTTCAGAGTAACACACCTTCAGACGTACGATTTCAGAAGGTTTAACTGGTAGGCTTCTTTAATTTTTGTATCTATATAACAATTTGTTACTAGAAAGTAATTGTAGAACATAATCTTATGAAACTGTACAGAGTGAGCGATACCCTCTGCAGTGCATAAAACCCAAGTGTAGGGCTGGCTGTTTTCCCCCACTGACATACACAGGCAAACTGGCATTTGTCACACCGATGTGAGAAAACTCCTATTTGACTTGTTTTCTAGGTTCTTACGTCCCAGCAGAGTATTGTTCTTTTCGAATCACAGAGCAGATTTTTACCAGAATAGGTATGGATGACGATATAGAAACAAATGCATCAACATTCATGAAGGAAATGAAAGAGGTACTGAACGTAGCCAGTCGAGGGCCCGAAGCCCCTTTGTACTGCTAAGCTAATAGAAATCGTGTCTTTTCACTGAAAGAGCGTACGCTGAAAGGGAGTCTGAAAGTCCCCTTTCATCTCTTACCTGGATGATAAACCACAGCAAACCAGGCATGTCTTAAATCAGAAGGTACCCTGGGACGAGTAACAATCTGCCCTCTGTGGGGCAGCAGTTTCAGTGGTTTGCTATTTCTTAGACCTTTATCTGTAGAGGCATAAGCCCTCTCAGTTCCCTCCCCAAAATGATTGGACTTTGAGGGAGAGGGGTATGTTCAGTAGAAAAGAGAGAGAGACGCAGTGTGTCTTTGCTTCCTTAGGACTGACAGCTCTTTTGCAAGCCAGGAAAAGGGAAGATCTGTGGATTTGACAAGATTTTTTAATTTCTGCACTGGGCTTCGGCTGAGCAACAGAGGGTGTTTCCATTAGTAGCGGTATTCCTGTTAATTGTTTTAGAAAATGCAATTGTGATTCTATAGGAATGACACATTAAATATTTTCCTAGATAACGTATATCATACAAAATGCTAATGACAAATCACTCATCATCATTGACGAACTCGGCAGAGGTACCAGCGCTGAAGAAGGTATCGGCATTTGTTACGCTGCCTGTGAATATCTGTTGAATTTAAAGGTAATTCTGTTTTGAAAAAAATTACACCTTATAATTGTTTTGTCATACTAAAGAAATATGGTGTTTTCTCATAATTTAACTTCAGGTTCATAGAGATTTCTTGCCTAAATACAGTATTTTTCGTAACTAATGAATAGTAAGAATTACGGTGACAGAGAAAGAATTCTGACAAATTCTGTGCTTCTGTTGACTGGTCTTTGGGATTCAACCCCAGTGGAACACCACCCAGCCCCAGCTCTGGGGTGGGGCAGAACCAGAAGAGTAGAAGTGCAACACCCCGTGGGCTGAGGCACGGACGGTTTCATGGGTAAAGCAAAGCTGTGCATGGGCAGAGCAAGCCAAGGAATTCACTCCCTGCTCCCCGGCGGCCGGCTGGCGTTCAGCCGTGGCAGGAGAGCCAGGGCTCCAGCAGTGTGACCGTTACTCGGGAAGACAAACACCGTAACGCTGAATGTCCCTCCCCCCCGCAGCTTTCAGTGCTGCATCATGCGGTGTGGGACATCCCTCTGGTCATGGGCTCAGCTGTCCTCCCGTGTCTCCCCCCAGCCTCCGGTGCGCCCCTCTGCCTGCTCCCTGGCGTGACGGGCTGAGAAGCCCCAAAGGCCTTGGTGCTGTGCAAGCACTGCTCAGCAGCAGCTAAAACATGGGGGTGTTGCCAGTGCTGCTCAGGGCACGGCTCGCAGCCAGAGCCCGCGCCAGCGGATGCGGGGAAGTGAGCCCTAGCCCAGCTGCAGCAGTGCGCTGGTCACCATTCCCTTCCCACTTCCTCAAGCTTGCTTTTCTGTCGAGAAACAGCACTGCCTGTCTCTGGAGCCTTGCTTAGTGCAGCTCTGCGCGGCTGAGGGCTAGAGGTGAGCCCCCTCCCTGGTTCCTCAGCGCAGTGGTAGCTCCACACAACTTGCCTGCTGGTCACCAGGGGTGGGGCCTTGGCCCCAAGTGGCAGATGGGTTTAGGTGGGTGGGAAGCTTCACCTCTGTTACTGGTCATGTGAGCAGCCTCAGGTGGTTGTCAGCTTTTTGCGGTGTGTAGGTGTTCAGTTTCTCATCAGAGTTCATTAGGACATTGTGGCTTGGTTTGAAACGCTCCAGTATTTTCTGTAGCTTGTGCTTTTCGCAAGACATTCCTTGAGAGGATTAAGGGCACCATTTGACAGTGATTCATGTCATCCCTCGGTGAATTCTGTAAGCATTGTGGAATTCCTCTTCTGGTACACGTTTCCTTCTGTTGAGAAAGGAGTGGATGAATCGCCAGTTGGAAAAGATATCCTTGTCAATGGTAGAACTCAGTTGCTTAAAGATTTTTATTTGCTGTAGCAATTTAAAGACAGCTTTTCAGGCTTTCAGAGGGAAACCTGGGCATCCGTGAGGTTTCTCTTACTGACTGTAATTTATTCCAGGATTACGTCCAACGTAAATGTCCTCTCTTCCTTCCTTATTTAGGCATTTACCTTGTTTGCTACCCATTTCCTGGAGCTGTGTCATATAGATGCTTTATATCCCAATGTGGAGAACTACCATTTTGAAGTGCAACACGTGAGAAGCAGTGCTGGAAATAAGGAGAAAATTGCTTACACTTACACACTCTCCAAAGGCTACACGGAGGAAAAGAACTACGGTAATGGGCCGCACCGTGACTGCGACTTTGTGAAGTGTGTGTGCGATACTCTTTCAGTCACTGGGCATCTAACAGTACAGAGCTTCTGCTGAGTTTGTATCTCTCAGAGTAACAACAGCAGGTCTGTTAACGTCTTGTGTTTCAAGTAACCGTGTAGTGAGAGGGTAGTTTGGGGTAGTGTGAAGAACTGACATGAAATTTCATAGTGGAACCCCCATTTTTGTGGTGTTGGTAGCTGCCTGATTCCCCTGTCTTTGAAGGAGATGAGCCGATCTGAGCACACAGCACTCGATTTAATCTCCGCTTATGGAAGTGAGTGAAAGCTCTGGAGGGACTAAAAGCTGTGAATGCTGAGGTTGTGTTATGTAAAACTCCCTTACGTGTCTGCTGTAAGAAATGATGAATCAGTTAAATAGCAGATTGGCCCATTTTTGATTAGCGTAAAGGAATCAAGTCTCTAAGATAGGACAGGAATTTTACTGTGTGTCAGCCTAAGGATTACTCGGGCAGCAGAGTTCTCAGCTGGGTGTACTTCTCTTTGAAATGTGGAATAAATCATGCTGAAGACTATACAGCTTGATTGATTATGGGTCAGTAAGGAAATGAGTGACAGTGAGGCCTAACTACATGCCTTAAAGAGCTCAGAAATCTCTATGCTTCCCAACACTAGATCCTGTGTCGGATCCTTGATTTAGGTGACGTTCAGTCCATCGGAAGTTGGCTACACATGGCTTCTGCAAGCTAATGGTACCTGCAGACCATAAATTATTCCAGTCAAGCTTCAAGTAACTTGACCTTAAACGTTTCTGTATCAGAATTGCAAACGCACAGTTTCTTCACCTTTGGCAGCGCAGGCTCAGCTTCAGATGCTGCACCACCACTGGCTCAGAAAAACGGGGCAGTGGACCAGAGACCTTGCGTGCATCCACACTGGTGTCTGGCCTTTGGCTTGCGTGAGCAAAGTTATGTTCTAAGGAAGAGTGCAGAGGCTCTTGACCTTCTGGGGTTTTAACCCCACAGTATTAAGGCACCCAAGGAAGCACAGAATTTTTTCAGAACAGGCAGGTTCCCAGGCAAAGGAAAAGGTAAAAAAATCAGGTTAGGGCAGAAAAAAAGTATTTTACATCTCTTTCTTACCCTGAGTATCTGGCAGTTTGGCTGCTGAGTAGAGGCAGGCACATGACCTCCATGCCTGCTGGATGTCTGGATTCAGCGTGGAGCACATGCAGCACACCCTCTGTATTTTCTGGCCTCCCAGGCTGAAACTGCTAACCAGAGAGAGCCGTTCCCCCTTCCTGCCGTTCCCTGCCTGTAACCCCCACCGTGTCCCATCCTGCCCAGTTACCGTTTTACCAGCAGTAACTGTGCAGGGAGGGGACCTCCGAGGCAGCATTGCAACAAGCAGTCGCTTTAGTTTGTAACTCTCAAAAGCATATTTGTTTAAAAAAAAAAAAAGAAAAAGAAAAAACCCAAAAAAGAGACACAAAGAGCACGTGTCACAGAGAGTTCATGCAGAGGGACCCCTCAGCCTTTAAAAAAGCAGGCAGAGTTCATGCCAGCAGACAGTGTTGAAGGTAGGAAAAAGAATTACATCAAAACTCCTGATTTGTGTTTTCTGTGTTTAGGATTAAAAGCTGCAGAAGTTTCCTCCCTGCCCTCATCCATAGTTTTGGATGCAAAGGAAATCACAAGTCATATTGCGAAACAGATTTTGGTAGGTAGTAGGAAATTCCAGTAGTGTAATTCACGGTTGTTAGGAGCCTGAAGTGCATTTCCAGTTTCCGGAAGGACGCGGGATGGGCACTGCCATCGGGTTTATGGTGACGGCTGCATTAACGTTTGCCGCTGTGGAACCACTTACAGAAGACGATACTGAATCGCTGTTAGGTGACAAGACAAAGCAGTCTTTAGGGTTAAGGAGTATTGAATGTAATGTTGGTGCACAAAGCAAAAACCAGGAGATCAGCAATTGCCCGGGAAGTAGCCAATACTAGTGTTTTAGTTGTAGAACAGAAGTGATTTCCTATTTTCATGCATATGTGTGTTTGTGAGAACAGCACCGGCAGAAAAGCACTCCGGAGATGATGAAGCAGAGAGCTGTTTACCAGTTAGCAATGAGATTGGTTCAGACTGCCAGGAATTCTCAACTGGACCCAGACAGTTTGCGTATCTATTTGAAAGGCTTGAAGAAAAAGTATGAAGCCGGTTGTTCTGCGCCCAGAATGATGAGCGACAGTAACGTGTAACGGGCTGCTGCTCTAATTTTTATGACTGCAAGATGATTCTGGTTTTTCCATAGTACTAGGAACCACTTCTCTTCACATGTTTTTAAATTCTTAGTCTGAGTGGTGCTCACTGCTGAAAGACCTGACCCTTCGTGTGGGGTGAAAGCATTCCCCTTGCCTGAGGAACACAGTTCTTGAGGATAACGAAGTATATCCTTTCATTATTTTAGAGACAAAAATGTTGTGTAATATTTAGTATTTTCTACGTGGTGTCCCTGGCATTACAGGTCTTACATCTGCCACTGAAGGAGCTCCGACCAAAAGGCAGCCTTTGGAACAGCCAGCCCCCCTGCCCGGCACAGGCGAGCTCCGCTGGCACCGCTGAACACGCACCCCTAAATCCTGGTGTTCCTGCTCAAGGAGCAGGTTCACACATGGCCCCAGGCTGCTTCCCCCCCGGAGCTGGGCAGCCAGAGCTGCTTCGTGACACCATCGCAGCAACGTACGGTGGGGTTGACACTGTTTGGTCAGATTTGGGTTAGAAAGTGACTAACAGAAAGTCAATAAAAGGTTGAGTTTCCTTCTTCCTCGATTTGTTTTTCTCATACAGCCTCGCTGGGTGACTGCAGCCACATACTCCAGCCTCAGCTCTCCTCACCTCCTGACCAAGTTGGGCCAAGTGACCTGTAATACCGAGTTTATAACCACGAATATATTTTTATGGACAGTTCCAACATACATTTCCTCTTTAGGTACCCACTCGGCAAACAGTCCAGCGTGACAGAGTAACAGTGGCACCCTGCGGGTTTTTACCTAAGAAGTTTTTGGACTGATTTAAGCTGTGAACCACAATTCCTCTCACTTCAGGCTTCTGATGCTGTCAGTTCCATCACATGGATCCATCAGTGATACCGTGTTTGTGGCTACCCCACCGAGGATCATGGCAGAACAAAAGTATTTTGTGTTCAGGCTTCTTGACCAGAGGAGCTGGGTGGCGAGGGATGCCTGTTCCAGACCGAACAGGGTGCACATCTCCCTGCCGGGATCTGCCACCGTGGCACTAGAAAGAAGGTTCAGGGGGTTCGTGCCTGCTGCTGTTCCCCTCCCACATGCCCTGTTTCAGAGACTTCGCCTGGCTCCCAGCCAGCCTGTCGCTGCTGGATCTACCGTGCACGCTGCTGGCCTGAAACAGATTTTAAAGAACGGCTTGGTTTGTTTTTGTTTTTGTTTTTTTAACCGACATCTGGATGCCGAGGAGCAAGACCAGAACACACACAGGTAATGTAGATATTTCCAGGCTCGTTTTTGCATCACCTGTGAACAGTCCTCAGTGGACAGACTGGCTTGAATTCCAGGGTCTTCGCTAGCACTGTCCAGAACTCCATGGCGGCAAAGTACCTTCAGGGTCTGTACCGTGAGCTTTACAGCCACCTGAGACTGAAGCGAAGGGCATCTCAGGAAGTTGGCAGTGTGGGAATTGCAGGGAAGCAGAACGCTCAGAGGGCAAAAGAAGGCATGTCCTCTCCTGCCCCCCCCCCCAGCAGCCGTGTGAGCAGCCAGTCAGATGCTGCCCTGGTAGATGCCCCTCTGGCGCTCCTGCAGCCGCTCTCGCAGGAGCAGCCTGGTCAGCAGCTGACAGACAGCCAAAGGACGGGCTCCTGCCTGCCCAGAGCTGCAGCCATCCCTGGGGAGAATAGTGGCTCCTTCTCCCGGGGCAGCCCTGAGCGCTTGGCTGCGGTTCTTCGGGAATGTTAAGTGCCTGTGGCTCAGGCTGTGTGGGGAGCCTTTGGGCTCATTCCCTGAGCGGCTGCGGCTGTGCGGGGGGTGCACGGCGGGGCTGTGTCTGGGCAGCCTCGTGTTGGCAGCGCTGTGAGACCCCCCTCCACTCTCTCAGGTGGATGACGGCCGAGTGCCTGGAGCTGCAGAGGAGGAAAGGAGGGGAGAGAGAGACCCCCGAGCTGCCCCGTTCTGCCGGCAGCTCTGAGGGCGGGAGCTGCAGTGAGTCCCGGAGCCCCAGGGCCACGCCAGGTCCCTGTCCCTGGGTTGGAATTTCTTCCCTCTCTGTCCCAGAGCCCGTTTTTGTCTTTATCACCCTCCGTCTGGCTCCCTGTCCCTGCGCTTGAATTCTTCTGTCTCTCTGCCCTTTCGCTCATCGCGGCTTTTTGCTGTTTCTCGGTCTCTCGCTGTCCCCCTCCTTGTCCCCTTTTGACCTCCCCTCTCTCTGCCCTCTGGCCCATCCCCATTCCTTGTTTCCCCCATCTCTCAGGCTGGTTCCCTCTCCCTTTGGATCGGTTCCCCCTCTCTCCTGTCACCATCTCCAGCTGCCGAGGGGCTGCCCGGGCAGGCCAAGAGGGAACCATCGGGGAGGTGAAGGTCTCCTGCCGGCAGCGGGGTCTGTGGTGAGTCGTGTGTCCCCTCCTCTGCGTCCGGGGCTGCCTGTGTCTCCCTTCTCCAGGCGTCTCCCTCCCCCCACCCCTCCCTTTTCCCATCCCCCTCCCTGTGCGGTCCTGGCATGGTCCGAGATGCAGCCAGACCCCGCGGAAAGGGCGTTGGGGGAGCACTTGGCAATCAGTGGGTTTATTGCTGGGGCTTTCCACGTGCAGATTCGCTCCAAGGGATCCAGGAGCTGAGAGCGCCGTCCCGAAACGTCTCCGGTTCTGTGGGTGTCGTATTCCCAGCATTCTCTCCGCCAGCGCTTTGGGGACTCCTTCCTCCTTCGCACGCCGTCGTTCGTGGCTCTGCAAACGGAGCTGCAATCAAACCGAGCGCGTTGGCTGTGGTCGGAATAGCGACGTCCGTCCGCAGTGTCAGGAAAAGCCCTGCAGTTCCCGTGGTCCCAGGCGCTGCTGTGACTGTC
Organism: Rhynochetos jubatus; assembly: GCA_027574665.1. Classification (NCBI taxonomy): domain Eukaryota; kingdom Metazoa; phylum Chordata; class Aves; order Eurypygiformes; family Rhynochetidae; genus Rhynochetos; species Rhynochetos jubatus. Next base: position 38,480 of record CM050656.1, on the reverse strand, counting down.
CGAGGGCGGAGAACACAGCTGCATTCCAGGGGGATGCGCTCTGCCCCGCGGGTGCATCGTGCCAGGCGCAGGACGAGCCGTCGGCATCGGCAGTGCCCGGCAGGGTGGTGCCTGTGGCTGGGATTTGCTGCCAGCTGCCATCTCCCCCTCGTCTGCTGGAGCCGGGCGGAACCTCGACGCGGCTCCATCCTCCCTGACGTGTTTTCCCCGAGCGACTGAGCGGGACTTTGCGGTGGGGGTGACGATACGCTGCGTGGGCATAAAACCGGATTTGCTGTCGGTGTGAACCCAGCGGCTGTTGTTAATGTGCCGGGGAACCGAGTGCAGCTCAAACCCCTCCCGCTCAGCAGGGCCCGGGGAAAGGAGATCCCGGGCGTGCGCAGCCCCCCCCGCAACGGGCCAGGGGCTGACGTTCCTGTCCCGGCCCCGACTCCTGCCCACGGCGCGGCCGCTGTGTCGGGTGGGAGCCCCGAGCGGCAGGAAGGAGGGAGCTGGGTGGGGGCCGCTGGTTCCCTCGAGGGGAGCAGGAGCTGCCCAAACCCTCAGTGGGGCGGACACCCCCCCCACCCCCCCACCCCGGTTGTTCCAGAGTGCGGGTGGGGGTTAGGGAATGGGTCAGCAGTGCAGGGGCAGTTCTGAGCTGTCCCGGGGTCGCTGCTGCCGCCCTGTGGCTGAGGCTGTGTACTGCAGGCGGGGGAACGCGCATGCGCATTGGTGTGCTTTGACTTGATGCTGCTGCTCAGCGGCCAGGGTTCGATACTGCAGCCAGGGAGCCGCGCATGCGCAGTTCTGCTCCTCGGCTTGCTCTCTACCGTTACCCGGCGCCCACTCTTAGGAACTGCCGCCGGAGAGCTGTGCGTGCCCCGCGCTGCGCTTTGCCTTGCTGGATTCTGCCGTTCTGCGACCCAAGTGTGGTAGTGCCGCCCGGCGGGCGCGGAAGCGCATCGCTTCGCCTTGCCTCGCTCGCTGCTGCCGCCCTGAGAGCAGCAACTGCTGCAGCGGGGTGCGGCTCGTGCGCACGGCAGCGCTGCGGCTGGCTCCCTGCTGCCACCGTGTGGGGACAGTTCGGTACTGCAGGCGGGGAGACGCGAAGGGGCATCGCCGCTCCCTGCCCTGCTCTCTGCTGCCACCGTGTGGGGAAAGTTCGGTACTGCAGGCGGGGAGACGCGACGGTGCATTAGCGCGCCTCGCCCTGCTCTCTGCTGCCACCGTGTGAATGACATGAGGTACTGCAGGCGGAGAGGCGCGCATGCGCTTTACAGCGCCTCTCTCGGCTCTCTGCTGCCACCGTGCGAATGAAATGCGGTACTGCAGGCGGAGAGGCGCGCATGCGCTTTAGGGCAGCTCACGGCTCTCTGCTGCCACCGTGCGAATGAAATGCGGTACTGCAGGCGGAGAGGCGCGCATGCGCTTTACAGCGCCTCTCTCGGCTCTCTGCTGCCACCGTGCGAATGAAATGCGGTACTGCAGGCGGAGAGGCGCGCATGCGCTTTAGGGCACCTCTCGGCTCTCTGCTGCCACCGTGCGAATGAAATGCGGTACTGCAGGCGGAGAGGCGCGCATGCGCTTTACAGCGCCTCTCTCGGCTCTCTGCTGCCACCGTGCGAATGAAATGCGGTACTGCAGGCAGAGAGGCGCGCATGCGCCTTAGGGCACCTCTCGGCTCTCTGCTGCCACCGTGCGACTGAAATGCGGTACTGCAGGCGGAGAGGCGCGCATGCGCTTTACAGCGCCTCTCTCGGCTCTCTGCTGCCACCGTGCGAATAAAATGCGGTACTGCAGGCGGAGAGGCGCGCATGCGCTTTACAGCGCCTCTCTCGGCTCTCTGCTGCCACCGTGCGAATGAAATGCGGTACTGCAGGCGGAGAGGCGCGCATGCGCATTAGGGCACCCCTCGGCTCTCTGCTGCCACCGTGCGAATGAAATGCGGTACTGCAGGCGGAGAGGCGCGCATGCGCTTTACAGCGCCTCTCTCGGCTCTCTGCTGCCACCGTGCGAATGAAATGCGGTACTGCAGGCGGAGAGGCGCGCATGCGCTTTACAGCGCCTCTCTCGGCTCTCTGCTGCCACCGTGCGAACGAAATGCGGTACTGCAGGCGGAGAGGCGCGCATGCGCTTTAGGGCACCTCTCGGCTCTCTGCTGCCACCGTGCGAATGAAATGCGGTACTGCAGGCGGAGAGGCGCGCATGCGCTTTACAGCGCCTCTCTCGGCTGGCTCCCTGCTGCCACCGTGCGAATGAAATGCGGTACTGCAGGCGGAGAGGCGCGCATGCGCCTTAGGGCACCTCTCTCGGCTCTCTGCTGCCACCGTGCGAATGAAATCGGGTACTGCAGGCGGAGAGGCGCGCATGCGCTTTACAGCGCCTCTCTCGGCTCTCTGCTGCCACCGTGCGAAGGAAATGGGGTACTGCAGGCGGAGAGGCGCGCATGCGCTTTACAGCGCCTCTCTCGGCTCTCTGCTGCCACCGTGCGAATGAAATGCGGTACTGCAGGCAGGGAGGCGCGCATGCGCTTTACAGCGCCTCTCTCGGCTCTCTGCTGCCACCGTGCGAATGAAATGCGGTACTGCAGGCAGAGAGGCGCGCATGCGCTTTAGGGCAGCTCTCGGCTCTCTGCTGCCACCGTGCGAATGAAATGCGGTACTGCAGGCGGAGAGGCGCGCATGCGCTTTACAGCGCCTCTCTCGGCTCTCTGCTGCCACCGTGCGAATAAAATGCGGTACTGCAGGCGGAGAGGCGCGCATGCGCTTTACAGCGCCTCTCTCGGCTCTCTGCTGCCACCGTGCGAATGAAATGCGGTACTGCAGGCGGAGAGGCGCGCATGCGCATTAGGGCACCCCTCGGCTCTGCTGCCACCGTGCGAATGAAATGCGGTACTGCAGGCGGAGAGGCGCGCATGCGCTTTACAGCGCCTCTCTCGGCTCTCTGCTGCCACCGTGCGAATGAAATGCGGTACTGCAGGCGGAGAGGCGCGCATGCGCTTTACAGCGCCTCTCTCGGCTCTCTGCTGCCACCGTGCGAATGAAATGGGGTACTGCAGGCGGAGAGGCGCGCATGCGCTTTACAGCGCCTCTCTCGGCTCTCTGCTGCCACCGTGCGAATGAAATGCGGTACTGCAGGCGGAGAGGCGCGCATGCGCCTTAGGGCGCCTCTCTCGGCTCTCTGCTGCCACCGTGCGAATGAAATGCGGTACTGCAGGCGGAGAGGCGCGCATGCGCTCTACAGCGCCTCTCTCGGCTCTCTGCTGCCACCGTGCGAATGAAATGCGGTACTGCAGGCGGAGAGGCGCGCATGCGCTTTAGAGCACCCCTCGGCTCTCTGCTGCCACCGTGTGAATGACATGAGGTACTGCAGGCGGACAGGCGCGCATGCGCATTAGGGCACCCCCTAGGCTCTCTGCTGCCACCGTGCGAATGAAATGCGGTACTGCAGGCGGAGAGGCGCGCATGCGCTTTACAGCGCCTCTCTCGGCTCTCTGCTGCCACCGTGCGAATGAAATGCGGTACTGCAGGCGGAGAGGCGCGCATGCGCTTTACAGCGCCTCTCTCGGCTCTCTGCTGCCACCGTGCGAATGAAATGCGGTACTGCAGGCGGAGAGGCGCGCATGCGCTTTAGAGCGCCTGTCGGCTCTCTGCTGCCACCGTGCGAATGAAATGCGGTACTGCAGGCGGAGAGGCGCGCATGCGCTTTACAGCGCCTCGCTCAGCTCTCTCCTGCCACCGCGTGGGGAAAGTTCGGTACTGCAGGCGGGGAGACGCGAAGGGGCATCGCCGCTCCCTGCCCTGTTCCCTGCCGCCAACGTGCGAATACACCTCGGTACTGCCGGCGGGGTGGCGCGCATGCGCATTGCTGCGCCTTGCCTTGCTGGCTGCCGGCGCGAGCTGGAAGGGACCTTAAAGCTCATCTCATTCCCCCACTCGGACACCTCCCAGGAGCCCACGGAGATCTTGCTGCCGCAGCCCTTCCCGTTCGCCCTGCGCTCCGTGTTCCCGTGCCCGGTAACAGCGGCGCGATGCTCCCGCGCCCGCGGGGCGCTGTCGCCGCGCTCGGCGCTGCCCCCCGGACAGAGACGCCGGTGCCGCTCCAACGCGCGCGGTTTTGGCGGGCGCCGGACGGGCGAAGCGCGGAACTGCAGCGCCTGTGCCGCCCCGGCACGCGCCGCCCGCCGCGCGCTCGCTGCTGCTGCCGCCCGGTACCCGGAGACCGGTCCTGCAGCCCTTGCAGCGCGCGCCGCATACGCCGCCGCCGTCGTCGTCCCCCTCCCCCCCCCCGCCGTTGACGCATGCGCGGTACCGCGGAGCAACATGGCGGCGCGCGGAGCGCCGGTCCCAGCGGCGAGGGAGGATCGAGCCCGCAGGTGAGGCGAGCGGACCCCTTGGGCGGATGCGGGGGTGTCCCCGGACCGGCGGCCGCCTGTAGGGTCGGGACGTGAAGCTCCAGCCCTCCCGCTGCGGCAGCTGCCCGGCTGCTGGAGGCGGGCCGGGCTGGGGTAGCTCCGCGTTCAGCCCGGAACGGAGAGAAGGGGGGGGGGGGCAGATGGCGGGCAACCCCCGGGTGCTGACTCGGACGCCTCCCCGGCTCACCGGATCTCCCCGTTGCCTCTGCCAGCCCCCTCGCCCCGTGCAGCAGCCCCTGGCTCCAGCAGCCCCCCGTAGCCCCCGACCACGCCGAGCCCTGCGGTGCCGGTGGCTGGTGGCCCTGGGGGCGTCTCCGGTAGCCCCGGCAGGAGCAGGCGAGTGACGCCGGTAACGGTTGCTGCTGCCTCTGCCTTTCAAGGCTGCCCGGAGGACGCAGTTGTCCGTTCCTGCCCTGGGGATGCCGCTGGCTGCACCCGTCTCAGGCTGAGCTGGGTTGTCTGTGCCTGGGCACGGGGTGCCGAGGGGCAGCCGGACACTCCCGGGCTGTGGCCCGGGGCTGCCGGGGCCAGAGCCGGAGAGGCCAGATGGAGGAAGAAGGAACCAGCGGCCGTCTGGCCGGCAGCTGCCTCCTGCTGCCAGCACGAGAGAGCCAGTTTCTGGCGGGGGGGAGGCTCCCTCTCTGCAGGCCGCAGCAGGCCGGGCTGCCAGCGCGCACCGCGGGGGCTGTGCGCGTCCCCAGAGCGCGGTCCGGCTGCGGAGTGTGCGAGCGAGGCCGTGTGTCTGGGGAACCCTGTCTGGGCAGAGCTGTGAGAGGCCCGTTTGTTCCCTCAGGTGGAAGCAGCCAAGTGAGCGGAGTTACAGGTGGAAAGTGAGGCGAGAAGGAGAAAGAAGTGTCTGAACCAGCAAATTCTCCCGGCAGCGCCCAGAGAGAGCTGCGGTGAGTCCCGGGCCCCTGGGGCCCTGTTCCTTTTCCGCATCCCTGTCACTTGCTGTGCCTCCCGCCCCCCCTCCAGCTCCCTGTCTTTTCCGTGCTGCTGCGATTCGTTTTCTGCTCCCCTGTCCCTCTTTTCTTCTTGTGTGCCGCTTCTCCCTCTTTGTCTCCCCCCTCTGGTTCTGTCCTGCAGCCCCTGGCTGGTTTTTCCTTCTCCATCCCTTCGTCCTGCTCTGCATCCAGCTCTTTCTTTCCCCACGGTGTCTCTGCCCTGTTCCCTCACGTTCTTCTCCTCTCTGCCCTGGATGTGCTGCTTGGTGTCCCTGCTGGCCCGTCTCTCTGTCTCTGTCCTTATCTTGCTCTCGCTGTCCCTGTGTCTTGCTCAGGGCCGTCGGGTTTTTCACTGTGTATCTCGCTGTCTCTGCCCTGCTTCCCATTCATCCCTTGCTCTCTCTGACCCTTTGTGCTGCTCCCTGCCCCTTTGGTTCTTTCTCTCCCTGCAGGGCTCCTCATCTCTCTCTCTCTCTCTTCCCCCAGCTGCTGTCCTTCTCACGGTTTCTCTCTTTCTCCCATGGTCATCGCTCTTGTCTGTCCCTCTGTCCCGCTTCCTGTCCCATTGTTTCTCCCTGTATCCCTTAGTCCTGCTCCCTGCCCACATTCCTGTGCCTCTGTCCTGTTGAGTCTCCCATTTTCCCTCCGTCTCCATCCTGCTGCTGCTCTCTCTGCCCTGCTCCCTTCCTGCTGCTCTTTCTGCCTCTGTTTCTCTGGCCCTGCTGCTTTTTTCTCCATCTCTGTCCCAATCCCTGTCCCTTTTCTCCCTCGCTGTCCTTCTGCCCTGCTTCCTCTCCCTGTCTTTTCTGTCTGTCTCTCTCTGGCCCATTCCCTCTCCCATCCCCATGTCCAGCTCGCTGTCCCTTCTTTCCTTTCTGTCTTCCGCAGTGTTTTTCCCTTCCTCCTCCCTGTCTCTCTCCCACTGCCCATCGCAGTTGCTTTTCCCTCCAGCGCTGTCCTGCTCTCTGTCCCTTTTCTCTCTCTCTCTCGTTCTCTGACGCCCCCTGGGCCATGTTTCATTCCCCCGTCTCTGCTGTGCAGCCCGTCGCTATTTTTCCCCTCTTCCACCCCTGTGTCCTGCTCCCGGACCTCGGTTCTCTTTGCTCTTGTTCTGCACCTCGTCCCTTTTTCCTTCTCGCTCCATCTCTGTCATGCTGGCGATGCCAGGCTTTTCCCCTCCATCCCTGTCCTACTCCACATCTCTTTATTTGTGCCTGTCTCTCGCGCTCTCCTGCCTCCATGGCTTTTTTTTCCTCTCTCTGCATCGCCCTGTCTCGCTCCTTGGCCCTGTCTGTCTCTGACGGTCTCTGTCCTGCTCCTTTTCCCCCTCTCTCAGCGGGGGGTTCCTATCATCCCCCAGGCTTCTTCCTGCCTTTATTTGTTCTTCCCGTTCTTCTGCCCCGATGCTTCTGTCCCCACCATTCTCCTGCCCCTCATTACCGCTCGCTGTGCCTCTGTCCTGCTTCCTGGCCCTGTGTTTGCTGTCTGTATTTCTCTGTCCCGCTGCCTGTCCAGTCGTTTCATGCTCTCCCTCCCTGCCCAGCCAGCTCTCCCCTTTTCCCTTCCTCTTCTCCTCTCCCCTCCTCCTTGGCCCTTTTTTCCATCCCTCCCTCCCTCCCTCTCCATCCTCTCCCCCTTTGCTGGGGTTTTAGTTCTCATTTTTTCCCATCTCTACACATCTGACCTGTTCTTTGTTTCTCCATCCCGTTCTCCCCTTCCCTGTCCTGGTTTTCTCCCTGGCTGTATGTCCTGCGCCCTGTCACCATCTCTGTCCCTCCTTTGTCCTTCCTCTCCTTCCCCCTGCCGCCTCTCTCTCCCTCTGTCCTGCTCACCGGCCCTACACGTTCTCGCTCCAGCTCTGCAGGGCCCCTCGGCCCCATTTTTCTTGGCTTCTCTCCCTCTCTGGCCGTTTCTGACCTTTCTGTCTCTGCTCCTCCGTCTCCTCCCTTGGCTTCTTTTTCTCTCTCCCGTCCTCTGTCCTGCTCCCATCACGGCATTTTCTTCTTCTGTTTCTCTGCCCCACTCCCCCTCCCTCTTTTTCTTTCTCCGCCCCGCTGCACTGCTCTCTGGCCTTCCTTCCCACCCTCCACCCCCCCTCATTATCCTTGTGTCCCTTGTCATCTCTCCACCCCTCTGTCCCACTCCCCATCCCTGATTTTCCTATTCCATTTCTCTGTGCAGCTTTTGGTCCCTGTTCTTCCTCTGGCTCCGCCTCCCTGTCCTTGTTCCTGTTGCTCTTGCTTGCTCTCTATCTATCCCAGTGTGCTGCTCCCCAGCCCTCTGTGTTTCTCTGGGTCCCATTTTCTTGCTCCCTGTCCCTCCCCTCTATCCCTCTCTCCTTCCTCCCTCCTGGATTTTCCTCTCTCCGTCCCTCTGCTCCCATTGCTCCTTCCTCCATCCCTCAGTCGTGCTGCCTGCCCCTTTTCTCCTCTCGCTGTCCGTCCGTCCCGCTCCCTCTCCCGTTATTCTGCCTTTGTCCCTCTGTCCTGGTGCCTGTCTCCTGCTTTCTAGCAGTATTCCCCGGTCCGTCCAGCCATCCCCGTTCTCCTTCTTCTCTTCCCTGCTCCGGCCCTACTTTCTCCTCCTCCCTCTCTGTCCCGCAGCCCATCAGCATCTTTTTTTCCTTCTCCATCTCTTTGTCTTCACCTGCATTTGGTGCCCCCCAGCCCCACCCCCAGTCCCTCTGTCCTCTTCCTTTCCCTGCTCTTTGTCTCTGCACATCCCGCACTCTGTTCCCGTCTCTCTCTCTCTGCCCTCGCGCCTTCCTTTTCCTTCCTTCTTTTTCCCCACGTTCCTCTCTCCTGCTGCTCCTCTCAGCTTTCCTCCTGTTCCTTTGTCCCGCTCCCTGGCCCTTACGGCCGTCAATCCCTTTGGCCCGTTGCCCGTCGTTAGTTTTGCCGGCTGCATCCCACCGCCCTGCTTCCCGTTCGTCTCCTCCGGCTCCGTCCTCCTGGCCCGCTCCCTGGCGGGATTTTCCCTTTCTCCAGCTCCGACCCGCTCCCCACCCCGCTCTGTCTCTGTCACCCTTCCCGGTTCCCTGTGCCCCTCTCTCTGCAGTCTCGTGTCCCGCTCCCTGTCCCTCTCTGTGCCGCTCCATCCCTGTCCCTGGCCTCGTGCCTGGTTTTCCTTGCTCCATGCCTGTCCCACTGCCCAGTGCTGGCCGGTTCCTTTTCCTGACTTGTTTGGGGTGTTTTCTCCTCTCTTGGTGGCTCTGCTGCTGTTCTTGGCCCTGATGTTTTCCCTCTCTCCATCCCTGCCCTGCTGGCTCTTCCCTCCCCCAGTGTCCTGCTGGCTCTTCCCCGTCCTCTCTGGGCATGTTTCCCCTCGCTCTATCCCTCTGGCTGCTCCCTGGCAGGATCTGGTTATTCTCTGGAGTTCCGCTCAGCCCGGCGCTATTTTGTTGTTCCCCGTCTCTCTCTGCTGCTCCCCGTCCTCCCCTTTCTCTCTCCTTCTTTTCTTCTTCCTGTCCCTCTGCTTTTCCCTACCCTTGCATCCCACTCCCTGCCTCCGTCCCTCTCTGTCACACGGTCTCGCTCCCCACCCCTCTCTTTCCTTCCACCCTTCAGGTGTGTGTGTCGTCCCCGTCCCCCCCTTTTCCGTGTCCCCATGTTTCTCTCCATCCTTCTCTCATTCTCCCCTGGCTTCTCTCGCTCTCCCTCTCCCCGGCTGCCCACGGCTGTTTTTTCCTTTTCCGCTCCTCGGTCCCGCTCCCTGTCGGCGCTGCCCTTTGTTCTGCCTCCAGCCCGTCGTCGTTCTCTCCAGCTCTGGCCTTTCCCTGTACCTTGTTCTCTCTGCTCCCCGCTCCTTCTCCCCTGTCTCATTGCTCGTTCTGCCATCGCCCTCTCTCTGTTCACCCCTGACCCTCTGAGCTGGTCCCTTCCCTCTCTTTCTCCAATTCTCTGTCTTACCTGTCCCCCTCTCCCTGTCCCTCTCTCTCTCCTGCTCCCTGTCCCCGTGATTTATGGCCTCGGCTCCGTCCCGCTCTCTCCTCCAGCGCTTTCCTCATGCCGCAGCTGGGTCGCTCTCGTTGGCTCTCGGTCCCAGCGTCCCGCTCCCCGTCCCTCCCTCGCCCACCATCGCCCCTTTGGTCTCCCTGTCCCTGCCCCGTTTCCCTGTCCCTCTGTCCTTCGTCCTGTCTGTCCTTGGCCCTCTGGCTGCTGCCCAGCGCTGGCTTTTCTCCTTTCTCCGTCTCGCTCCTGTCGCTCTCTTCTCTGCGGCTCTGACGTGTCTTCCTCCATCTCCCCCTGCTCCCGGTCCCTTTTCCCTCCTTCTCTGTCCCCCGTGCTCCCCCTCCTTGACTCCACAGCTCCGTGCCACGGCCTGTCACAGCGTTTCCCGCTGTCTCCCCTTGGCCAGCTGGCTGTTCCGTTTCTCCCCTCTGTCCTGTTCCCTGCTGGGTTTTTCTCCGCCTGCACTCCCTCACTGCTTTTCCTCTCTCCATCCAGCAGCGAAGCAGCGGAAGAATCACAGAACCGGTGCCCGCAGGGTCTGCCCGCGTGAGCGAAGCACAGCGCGGCCGCGCGGGGGGGGGGCTGTGTCTGGGCAGCCTCGTGTTGGCAGCGCTGTGAGACCCCCCTCCGCTCTCTCAGGTGGATGACGGCCGAGTGCCTGGAGCTGCAGAGGAGGAAAGGAGGGGAGAGAGAGACCCCCGAGCCGCCCCGTTCTGCCAGCAGCTCTGAGGGCGGGAGCTGCGGTGAGTCCCGGAGCCTCGGGGCCACGCCAGGTCCCTGTCCCTGGGTTGGAATTTCTTCCCTCTGTGTCCCAGAGCCCGTTTTTGCCTTTATCACCCTCCGTCTGGCTTCCTGTCCCTGCGCTTGAATTCTTCTGTCTCTCTGCCCTTTCGCTCATCGCGGCTTTTTGCTGTTTCTCGGTCTCTCGCTGTCCCCCTCCTTGTCCCCTTTTGACCTCCCTCCTCTCTGCCCTCTGGCCCGTCCCCATTCCTTGTTTCCCCCATCTCTCAGCCTGGTTCCCTCTCCCTTTGGATCGGTTCCCCCTCTCTCCTGTCACCATCTCCAGCTGCCGAGGGGCTGCCCGGGCAGGCCGAGAGGGAACCATCGGGGAGGTGAAGGTCTCCTGCCGGCAGCGGGGTCTGTGGTGAGTCGTGTGTCCCCTCCTCTGCGTCCGGGGCTGCCAGTGTCCCCCTTCTCCAGGCGTCTGCCTCCCCCACCCCTCCCTTTTCCCATCCCCCTCCCTGTGCGGTCCTGGCATGGTCCGAGATGCAGCCAGACCCCGCGGAAAGGGCGTTGGGGGAGCACTTGGCAATCAGTGGGTTTATTGCTGGGGCTTTCCACGTGCAGATTCGCTCCAAGGGATCCAGGAGCTGAGAGCGCCGTCCAGAAACGTCTCCGGTTCTGTGAGTGTCGTATTCCCAGCGTTCTCTCCGCCAACGCTTTGGGGACTCCTTCCTCCTTCGCACGCCGTCGTTCGTGGCTCTGCAAACGGAGCTGCAATCAAACCGAGCGCGTTGGCTGTGGTCGGAATAGCGACGTCCGTCCGCAGTGTCAGGAAAAGCCCTGCAGTTCCCGTGGTCCCAGGCGCTGCTGTGACTGTCCGAGGGCGGAGAACACAGCTGCATTCCAGGGGGATGCGCTCTGCCCCGCGGGTGCATCGTGCCAGGCGCAGGACGAGCCGTCGGCATCGGCAGTGCCCGGCAGGGTGGTGCCTGTGGCTGGGATTTGCTGCCAGCTGCCATCTCCCCCCCGTCTGCTGGAGCCGGGCGGAACCTCGACGCGGCTCCATCCTCCCTGACGTGTTTTCCCCGAGCGACTGAGCGGGACTTTGCGGTGGGGGTGACGATACGCTGCGTGGGCATAAAACCGGATTTGCTGTCGGTGTGAACCCAGCGGCTGTTGTTAATGTGCCGGGGAACCGAGTGCAGCTCAAACCCCTCCCGCTCAGCAGGGCCCGGGGAAAGGAGATCCCGGGCGTGCGCAGCCCCCCCCGCCACGGGCCAGGGGCTGACGTTCCTGTCCCAGCCCCGACTCCTGCCCACGGCACGGCCGCTGTGTCGGGTGGGAGCCCCGAGCGGCAGGAAGGAGGGAGCTGGGTGGGGGTCGCTGGTTCCCTCGAGGGGAGCAGGAGCTGCCCAAACCCTGAGTGGGGCGGGGACACCCACACACCCCCCCGGTTATTCCAGAGTGCGGGTGGGGGTTAGGGAATGGGTCAGCAGTGCAGGGGCAGTTCTGAGCTGTCCCGGGGTCGCTGCTGCCGCCCTGCGGCTGGGGCTGTGTAATGCAGGCGGGGGAGCGCGTATGCGCATTGGTGCGCTTTGCCTTGCTCGATGCTGCCGCCCGGCGGCAAGATTTCGGTACTGCAGCCAGGGAGTCGCGCATGCGCAGTGCTGCTCCTCGGCTTCTCTACCGTTACCCGGCGCCCACTCTTAGGAACTGCCGCCGGAGAGCTGCGCGTGCCCCGCGCTGCGCCTTGCTGGATTCTGCCGTTCTGCGACCCAAGTGTGGTAGTGCCGCCCGGCGGGCGAGGAAGCGCATCGCTTCGCCTTGCCTCGCTCGCTGCTGCCGCCCTGAGAGCAGCAACTGCTGCAGCGGGGTGCGGCTCGTGCGCACGGCAGCGCTGCGGCTGGCTCTCTGCTGCCACCGTGTGGGGACAGTTCGGTACTGCAGGCGGGGAGACGCGAAGGGGCGTCGCCGCTCCCTGCCCTGCTCCCTGCTGCCACCGCGTGGGGAAAGTTCGGTACTGCAGGTACGATCACGCGAAGGTGCTTTAGCGCGACTCGCCCTGCTCTCTGCTGCCACCGTGCGAATGAAATGCGGTACTGCAGGCGGATAGGCGCGCATGCGCATTAGAGCGCCTCTCTCGGCTCTCTGCTGCCACCGTGCGAATGAAATGAGGTACTGCAGGCAGGGAGGCGCGCATGCGCTTTAGAGCACCTCTCGGCTCTCTGCTGTCACCGTGCGAATGAAATGCGGTACTGCAGGCGGATAGGCGCGCATGCGCATTAGAGCGCCTCTCTCGGCTCTCTGCTGCCACCGTGCGAATGAAATGAGGTACTGCAGGCAGGGAGGCGCGCATGCGCTTTAGAGCACCTCTCGGCTCTCTGCTGCCACCGTGCGAATGAAATGCGGTACTGCAGGCGGAGAGGCGCGCATGCGCTTTACAGCGCCTCTCTCGGCTCTCTGCTGCCACCGTGCGAATGAAATGCGGTACTGCAGGCGGAGAGGCGCGCATGCGCTTTACAGCGCAGCTCTCGGCTCTCTGCTGCCACCGTGCGAACGAAATGCGGTACTGCAGGCGGAGAGGCGCGCATGCGCTTTACAGCGCCTCTCTCGGCTCTCTGCTGCCACCGTGCGAACGAAATGCGGTACTGCAGGCGGAGAGGCGCGCATGCGCTTTAGGGCAGCTCTCGGCTCTCTGCTGCCACCGTGCGAATGAAATGCGGTACTGCAGGCGGAGAGGCGCGCATGCGCTTTACAGCGCCTCTCTCGGCTCTCTGCTGCCACCGTGCGAATGAAATGCGGTACTGCAGGCGGAGAGGCGCGCATGCGCTTTACAGCGCCTCGCTCAGCTCTCTCCTGCCACCGTGTGGGGAAAGTTCGGTACTGCAGGCGGGGAGACGCGAAGGGGCATCGCCGCTCCCTGCCCTGTTCCCTGCCGCCAACGTGCGAATACACCTCGGTACTGCCGGCGGGGTGGCGCGCATGCGCATTGCTGCGCCTTGCCTTGCTGGCTGCCGGCGCGAGCTGGAAGGGACCTTAAAGCTCATCTCATTCCCCCACTCGGACACCTCCCAGGAGCCCACGGAGATCTTGCTGCCGCAGCCCTTCCCGTTCGCCCTGCGCTCCGTGTTCCCGTGCCCGGTAACAGCGGCGCGATGCTCCCGCGCCCGCGGGGCGCTGTCGCCGCGCTCGGCGCTGCCCCCCGGACAGAGACGCCGGTGCCGCTCCAACGCGCGCGGTTTTGGCGGGCGCCGGACGGGCGAAGCGCGGAACTGCAGCGCCTGTGCCGCCCCGGCACGCGCCGCCCGCCGCGCGCTCGCTGCTGCTGCCGCCCGGTACCCGGAGACCGGTCCTGCAGCCCTGGGAGCGCGCGCCGCTTACGCCGCCGCCGTCGTCGTCCCCCTCCCTCCCCCCCCCCCCCCGTTGACGCATGCGCGGTACCGCGGAGCAACATGGCGGCGCGCGGAGCGCCGGTCCCAGCGGCGAGGGAGGATCGAGCCCGCAGGTGAGGCGAGCGGACCCCTTGGGCGGATGCGGGGGTGTCCCCGGACCGGCGGCCGCCTGTAGGTTCGGGACGTGAAGCTCCAGCCCTCCCGCTGCGGCAGCTGCCCGGCTGCTGGAGGCGGGCCGGGCCGGGGTAGCTCCGCGTTCAGCCCGGAGCGGGGGGGGGGGGGGGGGCGGAGAGCGGGCACCCCCCGGGCGCTGACCCGGACGCCTCCCCGGATCTCCCCGTTGCCTCTGCCAGCCCCGCTCGCCCCGTGCAGCAGCCCCTGGCTGCAGCAGCCCCTGGCTCCAGCAGCCCCCCGCAGCCTGTCCCGTAGACCCCGGCCGCCCCGAGCCCTGCGGTGCCGGTGGCTGGTGGCCCTGGGGGCGTCTCCAGTAGCCCCGGCAGGAGCAGGCGAGTGATGCCGGTAACGGTCGCTGCGGCTGCTGCCTTTCAAGGCTGCCCGGAAGACGCAGTTGTCTATTCCTGCCCTGGGGGTGCCGCTGGCTGCACCCGCCTCAGGCTGAGCTGGGTTGTCTGTGCCTGGGCACGGGGTGCCGAGGGGCAGCCGGACACTCCCGGGCTGTGGCCCGGGGCTGCCGGGGCCAGAGCCGGAGAGGCCAGATGGAGGAAGAAGGAACCAGCGGCCATCTGGCCGGCAGCTGCCTCCTGCTGCCAGCACGAGAGAGCCAGTTTCTGGCAGGGGGGAGGCTCCCTCTCTGCAGGCCGCAGCAGGCCGGGCTGGCAGCGCGCACCGCGGGGGCTGTGCGCGTCCCCAGAGCGCGGTCCGGCCGCGGAGTGCGCGAGCGAGGCCGTGTGTCTGGGGAGCCCTGTCTGGGCAGAGCTGTGAGAGGCCTGTTTGTTCCCTCAGGTGGAAGCAGCCAAGTGAGCGGAGTTATGGGTGGAAAGGGAGGCGAGAAGGAGAAAGAAGTGTCTGAACCGGCAAATTCTCCCGGCAGCGCCCAGAGAGAGCTGCGGTGAGTCCCGGGCCCCCAGGGCCCTGTCCCTCTTCCGCATCCCTGTCACTCGCTGTGCCTCCTGCCCCCCCTCCAGCTCCCTGTCTTTTCTGTGCTGCTGCGATTCGTTTTCTGCTCCCCTGTCCCTCTTCTCCCTGTTCTGGTGTGCCGCTTCTCCCTCTTTGTCTCCCCGCTTTGGTTCTGTCCTGCAGCCCCTGGCTGGTTTTTCCCTCTCCATCCCTTCGTCCTGCTCTGCATCCAGCTCTTTCTTTCCCCACGGTGTCTCTGCCCTGTTCCCCCGCGTTCTTCTCCTCTCTGCCCTGGATGTGCTGCTCGGTGTCCCTGCTGGCCCGTCTCTCTGTCTCTGTCCTTCTCTTGCTCTCGCTGTCCCTGTGTCTTGCTCAGGGCCGTCGGGTTTTTCACTGTGTATCTCGCTGTCTCTGCCCTGCTTCCCGTTCATCCCTTGCTCTCTCTGACCCTTTGTGCTGCTCCCTGCCCCTTTGGTTCTTTCTCTCCCTGCAGGGCTCCTCATCTCTCTCTCTCCCCCCCCCAGCTGCTGTCCTTCTCACGGTTTCTCTCTTTCTCCCATGGTCATCGCTCTTGCCTGTCCCTCTGTCCCGCTTCCTGTCCCATTGTTTCTCCCTGTATCCCTTAGTCCTGCTCCCTGCCCACATTCCTGTGCCTCTGTCCTGTTGAGTCTCCCATTTTCCCTCTGTCTCCACCCAGCTGCTGCTCTCTCTGCTCTGCTCCCTTCCTGCTGTTCTTTCTGCCTCTGTTTCTCTAGCCCTGTTGCTTTTTTCTCCATCTCTGTTCTGATCCCTGTCCCTTTTTTCCCCTCGCTGTCCTTCTGCCCTGCTTCCTCTCCCTGTCTTTTCTGTCTGTCTCTCTCTGGACCATTCCCTCTCCCATCCCCGTGTCCAGTTCCCTTCCCTTCCCCCACAGTGTTTTTCCCTTCCTCCTCCCTCTCCCACTGCCCATTGCAGTTGCTTTTCCCTCCAGTGCTGTCCTGCTCTCTGTCCCTTTTCTCTCTCTCGTTCTCTGATGCTCCCTGGTCTGTGTTTCATTCCCCCGTCTCCGCTGTGCGGCCCGTCGCTATTTTTCCCCTCTTCTAGCCCTGTGTCCTGCTCCCGGACCTCGGTTCTCTTTGCATTTCTTCTGCCCCTCGTCCCCTTCTCGCTCCATCTCTGTCCTGCTGGCGATGCCAGGCTTTTCCCCTCCATCCCTGTCCTGCTCCATGTCTCTTTATGTGTGCCTGTCTCTCACACTCTCCTGCCTCCCTGGCCCTTTTTTCCTCTCTCTGCATCGCCCTGTCTCGCTCCCTGGCCCCGTCTGTCTCTGACGGTCTCTGTCCTGCTCCGTGTCCTCCTTTTCCCCCCTCTCTCACCGGGGGGTTCCTATCATCCCCCAGGCTTCTTCCTGCCTTTATTTGTTCTTCCCGTTCTTCTGCCCCGATGCTTCTGTCCCCACCTTTCTCCTGCCCCTCATTACCGCTCGCTGTGCCTCTGTCCTGCTTCCTGGCCCTGTGTTTGCTGTCTGTATTTCTCTGTCCCGCTGCCTGTCCAGTCGTTTCCTGCCCTCCCTCCCTGCCCAGCCAGCTCTCCCCTTTTCCCTTCCTCTTCTCCTCTCCCCTCCTCCTTGGCCCTTTTTTCTCTCTCTCTATCCCTCCCTACCTCTCCATCCTCTCCCCCTTTGCTGGGGTTTTAGTTCTCAGTTTTTCCCATCTCTACACATCTGACCTGTTCTTTGTTTCTCCATCCCGTTCTCCCCTTCCCTGTCCTGGTTTTCTCCCTGGCTGTATGTCCTGCGCCCTGTCACCATCTCTGTCCCTCCTTTGTCCTTCCTCTCCTTCCCCCCGCCGCCTCTCTCTCCCTCTGTCCTGCTCACCGGCCCTACACGTTCTCGCTCCAGCTCTGCAGGGCCCCTCGGCCCCATTTTTCTTGGCTTCTCTCCCTCTCTGGCCATTTCTGACCTTTCTATCTCTGCTCCTCCGTCTCCTCCCTTGGCTTCTTTTTCTCTCTCCCGTCCTCTGTCCTGCTCCCATCACGGCATTTTCTTCTTCTGTTTCTCTGCCCCGCTCCCCCTCCCTCTTTTTCTTTCTCCACCCCGCTGTACTGCTCTCTGGCCTTCCTTCCCACCCTCCACCCCCCCTCATTATCCTTGTGTCCCTTGTCATCTCTCCACCCCTCTGTCCCACTCCCCATCCCTGATTTTCCTATTCCATTTCTTTGTGCAGCTTTCGGTCCCTGTTCTTCCTCTGGCTCCGCCTCCCTGTCCTTGTTCCTGTTGCTCTCACTCTCTATCCCAGTGTGCTGCTCCCCAGCCCCCTGTGTTTCTCTGGGTCCCATTTTCTTGCTCCCTGTCCCTCCCACCTGGATTTTCCTCTCTCCATCCCTCTGCTCCCATTGCTCCTTTCTCCATCCCTCAGTCCTGCTCCCTGCCCCTTTTCTCCTCTCGCTGTCCGTCCGTCCCGCTCGCTCTCCCGTTATTCTGCCTTTGTCCCTCTGTCCTGGTGCCTGTCTCCTGCTGTCTAGGAGCATGCCCCGGTCCGTCCAGCCATCCCCGTTCTCCTTCTTCTCTTCCCTGCTCCGGCCCTACTTTCTCCTCCTCCCTCTCTGGCCCGCAGCCCATCAGCATCTTTTTTTCCTTCTCCATCTCTTTGTCTTCACCTGCATTTGGTGCCCCCCAGCCCCACCCCCAGTCCCTCTGTCCTCTTCCTTTCCCTGCTCTTTGTCTCTGCACATCCCGCACTCTGTTCCCGTCTCTCTCTCTGCCCTCGCGCCTTCCTTTTCCTTCCTTCTTTTTCCCCACGTTCCTCTCTCCTGCTGCTCCTCTCAGCTTTCCTCCTGTTCCTTTGTCCCGCTCCCTGGCCCTTACGGCCGTCAATCCCTCTGGCCCGTTGCCCGTCGTTAGTTTTGCCGGCTGCATCCCACCGCCCTGCTTCCCGTTCGTCTCCTCCGGCTCCGTCCTCCTGGCCCGCTCCCTGGCGGGATTTTCCCTTTCTCCAGCTCCGACCCGCTCCCCACCCCGCTCTGTCTCTCTCTGTCACCCTTCCCGGTTCCCTGTGCCCCTCTCTCTGCAGTCTCGTGTCCCGCTCCCCGTCCCTCTCTGTGCCGCTCCATCCCTGTCCCTGGCCTAGTGGCTGGTTTTCCTTGCTCCATGCCTGTCCCGCTGCCCAGTGCTGGCCGGTTCCTTTTCCTGACTTGTTTGGGGTGTTTTCTCCTCTCTTGGTGGCTCTGCTGCTGTTCTTGGCCCTGATGTTTTCCCTCTCTCCATCCCTGCCCTGCTGGCTCTTCCCTCCCCCAGTGTCCTGCTGGCTCTTCCCCGTCCTCTCTGGGCATGTTTCCCCTCGCTCTATCCCTCTGGCTGCTCCCTGGCAGGATCTGGTTATTCTCTGGAGTTCCGCTCAGCCCGGCGCCATTTTGTCGTTCCCCGTCTCTCTCTGCTGCTCCCCGTCCTCCCCTTTCTCTCTCCTTCTTTTCCTCTTCCTGTCCCTCTGCTTTTCCCTACCCTTGCATCCCACTCCCTGCCTCCGTCCCTCTCTGTCACACGGTCTCGCTCCCCACCCCTCTCTTTCCTTCCACCCTTCAGGTGTGTGTGTCGTCCCCGTCCCCCCTTTTTCCGTGTCCCCATGTTTCTCTCCATCCTTCTCTCATTCTCCCCTGGCTTCTCTCACTCTCCCTCTCCCCAGCTGCCCACGGCTGTTTTTCCCTTTTCCGCTCCTCGGTCCCGCTCCCTGTCGGCGCTGCCCTTTGTTCTGCCTCCAGCCCGTCGTCGTTCTCTCCAGCTCTGGCCTTTCCCTGTACCTTGTTCTCTCTGCTCCCCGCTCCTTCTCCTACGTCTCATTGCTCGTTCTGCCGTCGCCCTCTCTCTGTTCACCCCTGACCCTCTGAGCTGGTCCCTTCCCTCTCTTTCTCCGATTCTCTGTCTTACCTGTCCCCCTCTCCCTGTCCCTCTCTCTCTCCTGCTCCCTGTCCCCGTGATTTATGGCCTCGGCTCCGTCCCGCTCTCTCCTCCAGCGCTTTCCTCATGCCACAGCTGGGTCGCTCTCGTTGGCTCTCGGTCCCAGCATCCCGCTCCCCGTCCCTCCCTCGCCCACCATCGCCCCTTTGGTCTCCCTGTCCCTGGCCCGTTTCCCTGTCCCTCTGTCCTTCGTCCTGTCTGTCCTTGGCCCTCTGGCTGCTGCCCAGCGCTGGCTTTTATCCTTTCTCCGTCTCGCTCCTGTCGCTCTCTTCTCTGCGACTCTGACGTGTCTTCCTCCATCTCCCCCAGCTCCCTGTCCCTTTTCCCTCCTTCTCTGTCCCCCGTGCTCCCCCTCCTTGACTCCACGGCTCCGTGCCACGGCCTGTCACAGCGTTTCCCGCTGTCTCCCCTTGGCCAGCTGGCTGTTCCGTTTCTCCCCTCTGTCCTGTTCCCTGCTGGGTTTTTCTCCCCCTGCACTCCCTCACTGCTTTTCCTCTCTCCATCCAGCAGCGAAGCAGCGGAAGAATCACAGAACCGGTGCCCGCAGGGTCTGCCCGCGTGAGCGAAGCACAGCGCGGCCGCGCGGGGGGCGGGGGGGGGGCTGTGTCTGGGCAGCCTCGTGTTGGCAGTGCTGTGAGACCCCCCTCCGCTCTCTCAGGTGGATGACGGCCGAGTGCCTGGAGCTGCAGAGGAGGAAGAGAGGGGAGAGAGAGACCCCCGAGCCGTCCCGTTCTGCCAGCAGCTCTGAGGGCGGGAGCTGCGGTGAGGCCCGGAGCCTCGGGGCCACACCAGGTCCCTGTCCCTGGGTTGGAATTTCTTCCCTCTCTGTCCCAGAGCCCGTTTTTGTCTTTATCACCCTCCGTCTGGCTCCCTGTCCCTGCGCTTGAATTCTTCTGTCTCTCTGCCCTTTCGCTCATTGCGGCTTTTTGCCGTTTCTCGGTCTCTCGCTGTCCCCCTCCCTGTCCCCTTTTGACCTCCCTCCTCTCTGCCCTCTGGCCCGTCCCCATTCCTTGTTTCCCCCATCTCTCAGCCTGGTTCCCTCTCCCTTTGGATCGATTCCCCCTCTCTCCTGTCACCATCTCCAGCTGCCGAGGGGCTGCCCGGGCAGGCCGAGAGGGAACCATCGGGGAGGTGAAGGTCTCCTGCCGGCAGCGGGGTCTGTGGTGAGTCGTGTGTCCCCTCCTCTGCGTCCGGGGCTGCCTGTGTCTCCCTTCTCCAGGCGTCTCCCTCCCCCCACCCCTCCCTTTTCCCATCCCCCTCCCTGTGCGGTCCTGGCATGGTCCGAGATGCAGCCAGACCCCGCGGAAAGGGCGTTGGGGGAGCACTTGGCTCTCAGTGGGTTTATTGCTGGGGCTTTCCACGTGCAGATTCGCTTCAAGGGATCCAGCAGCTGAGCGCGCCGTCCCGAAACGTCTCCGGTTCTGTGGGTGTCGTATTCCCAGCATTCTCTCCGCCAGCGGTTTGGGGACTCCTTCCTCCTTCGCACGCCGTCGTTCGTGGCTCTGCAAACGGAGCTGCAATCAAACCGAGCGCGTTGGCTGTGGTCGGAATAGCGACGTCCGTCCGCAGTGTCAGGAAAAGCCCTGCAGTTCCCGTGGTCCCAGGCGCTGCTGTGACTCTTGGACAGCGGAGAACACAGCTGCATTCCAGGGGGATGCGCTCTGCCCCGCGGGTGCATCGTGCCAGGCGCAGGATGAGCCGTCGGCATCGGCAGTGCCCGGCATGGAGGTGCCCGTGGCTGGTATTTGCTGCCAGCTGCCATCTCCCCCTCGTCTGCTGGAGCCGGGCGGAACCTCGACGCGGCTCCATCCTCCCTGACGTGTTTTCCCCGAGCGACTGAGCGGGACTTTGCGGTGGGGGTGACGATACGCTGCGTGGGCATAAAACCGGATTTGCTGTCAGTGTGACCCCAGCGGCTGTTGTTAATGTGCCGGGGAACCGAGTGCAGCTCAAACCCCTCCCGCTCAGCAGGGCCCGGGGAAAGGAGATCCCGGGCATGCGCAGCCCCCCCCGCAACGGGCCAGGGTCTGACGTTCCTGTCCCAGCCCCGACTCCTGCCCACGGCGCGGCCGCTGTGTCGGGTGGGAGCCCCGAGCGGCAGGAAGGAGGGAGCTGGGTGGGGGTCGCTGGTTCCCTCGAGGGGAGCAGGAGCTGCCCAAACCCTGAGTGGGGCGGACACACACACACACACAGACACCCACACCCCCGGTTATTCCAGAGTGCGGGTGGGGGTTAGGGAATGGGTCAGCAGTGCAGGGGCAGTGCTGAGCTGTCCCGGGGTCGCTGCTGCCGCCCTGCGGCTGGGGCTATGTAATGCAGGCGGGGGAGTGCGCATGCGCATTGGTGCGCTTTGCCTTGCTCGATGCTGCCGCCCGGCAACCAGGTTTCGGTACTGCAGCCAGGGAGTCGCGCATGCGCAGTGCTGCTGCTCGGCTTGCTTCTCTACCGTTACCCGGCGCCCACTCTTAGGAACTGCAGCCGGAGAGCTGCGCGTGCCCCGCGCTGCGGTTTGCCTTGCTGGATTCTGCCGTTCTACGACCCAAGTGTGGTAGTGCCGCCCGGCGGGCGAGGAAGCGCATCGCTTCGCCTTGCCTCGCTCGCTGCTGCCGCCCTGAGAGCAGCAACTGCTGCAGCGGGGTGCGGCTCGTGCGCACGGCAGCGCTGCGGCTGGCTCCCTGCTGCCACCGTGTGGGGAGAGTTCGGTACTGCAGGTACGATCACGCGAAGGTGCTTTAGCGCGCCTCGCCCTGCTCTCTGCTGCCACCGTGCGAATGAAATGCGGTACTGCAGGCGGAAAGGCGCGCATGCGCCTTAGAGCGCCTCTCTCGGCTCTCTGCTGCCACCGTGCGAATGAAATGCGGTACTGCAGGCGGAGAGGCGCGCATGCGCTCTACAGCGCCTCTCTCGGCTCTCTGCTGCCACCGTGCGAATAAAATCGGGTGCTACAGGCGGAGAGGCGCGCATGCGCTTTACAGCGCCTCTCTCGGCTCTCTGCTGCCACCGTGCGAATGAAATGCGGTACTGCAGGCGGAGAGGGGCGCATGCGCTTTAGGGCAGCTCTCGGCTCTCTGCTGCCACCGTGCGAATGAAATGCGGTACTGCAGGCGGAGAGGCGCGCATGCGCTCTACAGCGCCTCTCTCGGCTCTCTGCTGCCACCGTGCGAATAAAATCGGGTGCTACAGGCGGAGAGGCGCGCATGCGCTTTACAGCGCCTCGCTCAGCTCTCTCCTGCCACCGTGTGGGGAAAGTTCGGTACTGCAGGCGGGGAGACGCGAAGGGGCATCGCCGCTCCCTGCCCTGTTCCCTGCCGCCAACGTGCGAATACACCTCGGTACTGCCGGCGGGGTGGCGCGCATGCGCACTGCTGCGCCTTGCCTTGCTGGCTGCCGGCGCGAGCTGGAAGGGACCTTAAAGCTCATCTCATTCCCCCACTCGGACACCTCCCAGGAGCCCACGGAGATCTTGCCGCCGCAGCCCTTCCCGTTCGCCCTGCGCTCCGTGTTCCCGTGCCCGGTAACAGCGGCGCGATGCTGCCGTGCCCGCGGGGCGCTGCCGCCGCGCTCGGCGCTGCCCCCCCCGGACAGAGACGCCGGTGCCGCTCCAACGCGCGCGGTTTTGGCGGGCGCCGGACGGGCGAAGCGCGGAACTGCAGCGCCTGTGCCGCCCCGGCACGCGCCGCCCGCCGCGCGCTCGCTGCTGCTGCCGCCCGGTACCCGGAGACCGGTCCTGCAGCCCTGGGAGCGCGCGCCGCTTACGCCGCGCCCCGCCCCCGGCCCCCCCCATCGCACTCCCCCCCCCCCTCCCCCCCCCGTTGACGCATGCGCGGTACCGCGGAGCAACATGGCGGCGCGCGGGGCGCGGGTCCCAGCGGCGTGGGAGGATCGAGCCCGCGGGTGAGGCGAGCGGACCCCTTGGGCGGGTGCGGGAGTGTCCCCGGGCCGGTGGCCGCCTGTAGGGTCGGGACGTGAAGCTCCAGCCCTCCCGCTGCGGCAGCTGCCCGGCTGCTGGAGGCGGGCCGGGCCGGGGTAGCTCCGCGTTCAGCCCGGAGCGGGAGGGGGGGGGGGGGGGGGGGCGGAGAGCGGGCACCCCCCGGGCGCTGACCCGGACGCCTCCCCGGATCTCCCCGTTGCCTCTCCCAGCCCCGCTCGCCCCGTGCAGCAGCCCCTGGCTCCAGCAGCCCCCCGCAGCCTGTCCCGTAGACCCCGGCCGCCCCGAGCCCTGCGGTGCCGGTGGCTGGTGGCCCTGGGGGCGTCTCCAGTAGCCCCGGCAGGAGCAGGCGAGTGATGCCGGTAACGGTCGCTGCGGCTGCTGCCTTTCAAGGCTGCCCGGAAGACGCAGTTGTCTATTCCTGCCCTGGGGATGCCGCTGGCTGCACCCGCCTCAGGCTGAGCTGGGTTGTCTGTGCCTGGGCACGGGGTGCCGAGGGGCAGCCGGACACTCCCGGGCTGTGGCCCGGGGCTGCCAGGGCCAGAGCCGGAGAGGCCAGATGGAGGAAGAAGGAACCAGCGGCCATCTGGCCGGCAGCTGCCTCCTGCTGCCAGCATGAGAGAGCCAGTTTCTGGCAGGGGGGAGGCTCCCTCTCTGCAGGCCGCAGCAGGCCGGGCTGCCAGCGCGCACCGCGGGGGCTGTGCGCGTCCCCAGAGCACGGTCCAGCCGCGAAGTGCGCGAGCGAGGCCGTGTGTCTGGGGAGCCCTGTCTGGGCAGAGCTGTGAGAGGCCCGTTTGTTCCCTCAGGTGGAAGCAGCCAAGTGAGCGGAGTTATGGGTGGAAAGGGAGGCGAGAAGGAGAAAGAAGTGTCTGAGCTGGCAAATTCTCCCGGCAGCGCCCAGAGAGAGCTGCGGTGAGTCCCGGGCCCCCGGGGCCCTGTCCCTCTTCCGCATCCCTGTCACTCGCTGTGCCTCCTGCCCCCCCTCCAGCTCCCTGTCTTTTCCGTGCTGCTGCGATTCATTTTCTGCTCCCCTGTCCCTCTTCTCCCTGTTCTGGTGTGCCGCTTCTCCCTCTTTGTCTCCCCGCTTTGGTTCTGTCCTGCAGCCCCTGGCTGGCTTTTCCCTCTCCATCCCTTCGTCCTGCTCTGCATCCAGCTCTTTCTTTCCCCACGGTGTCTCTGCCCTGTTTCCTTACGTTCTTCTCCTCTCTGCTCCGGATGTGCTGCTCAGTGTCCCTGCCGGCCCGTCTCTCTGTCTCTGTCCTTATCTTGCTCTCGCTGTCCCTGTGTCTTGCTCAGGGCCGTCGGGTTTTTCACTGTGCATCTCGCTGTCTCTGCCCTGCTTCCCGTTCATCCCTTGCTCTCTCTGACCCTTTGTGCTGCTCCCTGCCCCTTTGGTTCTTTCTCTCCCTGCAGGGCTCCTCATCTCTCTCTCTCTCTTCCCCCAGCTGCTGTCCTTCTCACGGTTTCTCTCTTTCTCCCATGGTCATCGCTCTTGTCTGTCCCTCTGTCCCGCTTCCTGTCCCATTGTTTCTCCCTGTATCCCTTAGTCCTGCTCCCTGCCCACATTCCTGTGCCTCTGTCCTGTTGACTCTCCCATTTTCCCTCTGTCTACATCCTGCTGCTGCTCTCTCTGCCCTGCTCCCTCCCTGCTGCTCTTTCTGCCTCTGTTTCTCTGGCCCTGCTGCTTTTTTCTCCATCTCTGTCCCGATCCCTGTCCCTTTTCTCCCTCGCTGTCCTTCTGCCCTGCTTCCTCTCCCGGTCTTTTCTGTCTGTCTCTCTCTGGCCCATTCCCTCTCCCATCCCCGTGTCCAGCTCACTGTCCCTTCTTTCCTTTCTGTCTTCCGCAGTGTTTTTCCCTTCCTCCTCCTTGTCTTTCTCCCACTGCCCATCGCAGTTGCTTTTCCCTCCAGCGCTGTCCTGCTCTCTGTCCCTTTTCTCTCTCTCTCTCTCGTTCTCTGATGCCCCCTGGGCCATGTTTCATTCCCCCGTCTCTGCTGTGCGGCCCGTCGCTATTTTTGCCCTCTTCCAGCCCTGTGTCCTGCTCCCGGACCTTGGTTCTCTTTGCTCTTGTTCTGCACCTCGTCCCTTTTTCCTTCTCGCTCCATCTCTGTCCTGCTGGCCCTCCCGGGCTTTTCCCCTCCATCCCTGTCCTGCTCCATGTCTCTTATTTGTGCCTGTCTCTCACACTCTCCTGCCTCCCTGGCCCTTTTTTCCTCTCTCTGCATCGCCCTGTCTCGCTCCCTGGCCTTGTCTGTCTCTGATGGTCTCTGTCCTGCTCCGTGTCCTCCTTTTCCCCCCTCTCTCACCGGGGGGTTCCTATCATCCCCCAGGCTTCTTCCTGCCTTTATTTGTTCTTCCAGTTCTTCTGCCCCGATGCTTCTGTCCCCACCTTTGTCCTGCTCCTCGTTTCTGCTCGCTGTGCCTCTGTCCTGCTTCCTGGCCCTGTGTTTGCTGACTTTATTTCTTTGCCCCGCTGCCTGCCCAGTCGTTTCCTGCCCTCCCTCCCTGCCCAGCCAGCTCTCCCCTTTTCCCTTCTTCTTCTCCTCTCCCCTCCTCCTTGGCCCTTTTTTCCCTCCCTACCTCCCTCCCTCCCTCCCTCCGTCTCCATCCTCTCCCCCTTTGCTGGGGTTTTAATTCTCATTTTTTCCCCATCTCTGCACATCTGACCTTTTCTTTGTTTCTCCATCCCGTTCTCCCCTTCCCTGTCCTGTTTTTCTCCCTGGCTGTATGTCCTGCGCCCCGTCACCATCTCTGTCCCTCCTTTCTCCTTCCTCTCCTTCCCCCCGCCGCCTCTCTCTCTCTCTGTCCTGCTCACCGGCCCTACACGTTCTCGCTCCAGCTCTGCAGGGCCCCTCGGCCCCATTTTTCTTGGCTTCTCTCCCTCTCTGGCTGTTTCTGACCTTTCTGTCTCTGCTCCTTCGTCTCCTCCCTTGGCTTCTTTTTCTCTCTCCCGTTCTCTGTCCTGCTCCCATCACGGCATTTTCTTCTTCTGTTTCTCTGCCCCGCTCCCCATCCCTCTTTTTCTTTCTCCACCCCGCTGTACTGCTCTCTGGCCTTCCTTCCCACCCTCCACCCCCCCTCATTATCCTTGTGTCCCTTGTCATCTCTCCACCCCTCTGTCCCACTCCCCATCCCTGATTTTCCTATTCCATTTCTCTGTGCAGCTTTCGGTCCCTGTTTTTCCTCTGGCTCCGTCTCCCTGTCCTTGTTCCTGTTGCTCTCGCTTGCTCTCTATCCCAGTGTGCTGCTCCCCAGCCCTCTGTGTTTCTCTGGGTCCCATTTTCTTGCTCCCTGTCCCTCCCACCTGGATTTTCCTCTCTCCGTCCCTCTGCTCCCATTGCTCCTTCCTCCATCCCTCAGTCGTGCTCCCTGCCCCTTTTCTCCTCTCGCTGTCCATCTGTCCTGCTCCCTCTGCCGTTATTCTGCCTTTGTCCCTCTGTCCTGGTGCCTGTCTCCTGCTGTCTAGGAGTATGTCCCGGTCCGTCCAGCCATCCCTGTTCTCCTTCTTCTCTTCCCTGCTCCAGCCCTACTTTCTCCTCCTCCTCTTCCCTGCTCCAGCCCTACTTTCTCCTCCTCCCTCTCTGTCCCGCAGCCCATCAGCATCTTTTTTTCCTTCTCCATCTCTTTGTCTTCACCTGCATTTGGTGCCCCCCAGCCCCACCCCCAGTCCCTCTGTCCTCTTCCTTTCCCTGCTCTTTGTCTCTGCACATCCCGCACTCTGTTCCCGTCTCTCTCTCTCTGCCCTCGTGCCTTCCTTTTCCTTCCTTCTTTTTCCCCACGTTCCTCTCTCCTGCTGCTCCTCTCAGCTTTCCTCCCGTTCCTTTGTCCCGCTCCCTGGCCCTTACGGCCGTCAATCCCTCTGGCCCGTTGTCCGTCGTTAGTTTTGCCGGCTGCATCCCACCGCCCTGCTTCCCGTTCGTCTCCTCCGGCTCCATCCTCCTGGCCCGCTCCCTGGCGGGATTTTCCCTTTCTCCAGCTCCGACCCGCTCCCCACCCTGCTCTGTCTCTCTCTGTCACCCTTCCCAGTTCCCTGTACCCCTCTCTCTGTTCACCCCTGACCCTCTGAGCTGGTCCCTTCCCTCTCTTTCTCCAATTCTCTGTCTTACCTGTCCCCCTCTCCCTGTCCCTCTCTCTCTCCTGCTCCCTGTCCCCGTGATTTATGGCCTCGGCTCCGTCCCGCTCTCTCCTCCAGCGCTTTCCTCATGCCACAGCTTGGTCGCTCTCGTTGGCTCTCGGTCCCAGCATCCCGCTCCCCGTCCCTCCCTCGCCCACCATCGCCCCTTTGGTCTCCCTGTCCCTGCCCCATTTCCCTGTCCCTCTGTCCTTCGTCCTGTCTGTCCTTGGCCCTCTGGCTGCTGCCCAGCGCTGGCTTTTCTCCTTTCTCCGTCTCGCTCCTGTCACTCTCTTCTCTGCGACTCTGACCTGTCTTTCTCCGTCTCCCCCTGCTCCCGGTCCCTTTTCCCTCCTTCTCTGTCCCCCATGCTCCCCCTCCTTGACTCCACGGCTCTGTGCCACGGCCTGTCGCAGCGTTTCTCGCTGTCTCCCCTTGGCCAGCTGGCTGTCCCGTTTCTCCCCTCTGTCCTGTTCCCTGCTGGGTTTTTCTCCGCCTGCACTCCCTCACTGCTTTTCCTTTCTCCATCCAGCAGCGAAGCAGCGGAAGAATCACAGAACCGGTGCCCGCAGGGTCTGCCCGCGTGAGCGAAGCACAGCGCGGCCGCGCGGGGGGCGGGGGGGGGGCTGTGTCTGGGCAGCCTCGTGTTGGCAGTGCTGTGAGACCCCCCTCCGCTCTCTCAGGTGGATGACGGCCGAGTGCCTGGAGCTGCAGAGGAGGAAGAGAGGGGAGAGAGAGACCCCCGAGCCGCCCCGTTCTGCCAGCAGCTCTGAGGGCGGGAGCTGCGGTGAGGCCCGGAGCCTCGGGGCCACACCAGGTCCCTGTCCCTGGGTTGGAATTTCTTCCCTCTCTGTCCCAGAGCCCGTTTTTGTCTTTATCACCCTCCGTCTGGCTCCCTGTCCCTGCGCTTGAATTCTTCTGTCTCTCTGCCCTTTCGCTCATCGCGGCTTTTTGCTGTTTCTCGGTCTCTCGCTGTCCCCCTCCCTGTCCCCTTTTGACCTCCCTCCTCTCTGCCCTCTGGCCCGTCCCCATTCCTTGTTTCCCCCATCTCTCAGCCTGGTTCCCTCTCCCTTTGGATCGATTCCCCCTCTCTCCTGTCGCCATCTCCAGCTGCCGAGGGGCTGCCCGGGCAGGCCGAGAGGGAACCATCGGGGAGGTGAAGGTCTCCTGCCGGCAGCGGGGTCTGTGGTGAGTCGTGTGTCCCCTCCTCTGCGTCCGGGGCTGCCAGTGTCCCCCTTCTCCAGGCGTCTCCCTCCCCCCACCCCTCCCTCTGCCCCTCCCCCTCCCTGTGCGGTCCTGGCATGCTGCGAGATGCAGCCAGACCCTGCGGAAAGGGCGTTGGGAGAGCACTTGGCTCTCAGTGGGTTTATTGCCGGGGCTTTCCACGTGCAGATTCGCTCCAAGGGATCCAGGAGCTGAGCGCACCGTCCCGAAACGTCTCCGGTTCTGTGAGTGTCGTATTCCCAGCGTTCTCTCCGCCAGCGCTTTGAGGACTCATTTACACAACATTGTTCGTGGCTCTGCAAACGGAGCTGCAATCAAACCAAGCGCGTTGACGGTAAACACACACATTTTTTCCACATATCCCATTGTGTCCTTTCCAGCCACAAGTTCCCTTTTTGAATGGCCCATTCCAATTCCCGACCACTTCACGAGTGCAGTTCCAAAACTACTGTCCAATGGGAACTGGAGACCCTAAAGCTGTGGGACACCACCACTGCCTTACCTTTGTACCATTAGCTTCTAATAAATCTTCTGACCCTCAACTTCCTGTCTCTGGCCTTTCTGTGCCGCTGCCACTCAATCAACCCCACTTCAGTCTGTCGGATTTATGGGAACAATCCAGGCGGTGCCTCAAGTACAGTGTTTGTAGCCACCTCCTTGTCGCCAAGGCCACTGACATTCCCTACTTCCTACATGAGCTGTTCCAGTTTGTGTGACAGACGATTCCTTTACTCCCTGCATACAACTGCCAGTCCGTTCCGTCAGCTCCCCTTTCCCAGCTTTCCTCGGTTTGGCTAAAATCACTTGCCAGTTATTCTAAGGCTGGAGGTCCTGCTACCCACAGCCAGGATTCTCCACATGTCCAACACCAGGTGAGATTAAAGACAGCTGTAATGTCCTCTCCTGTCCTCATGGACTGGTTGATCCCCCATTGTTCAGCATTATCATTTCCCACCCACCCACCCACTGAGCCCACAATGAACAAGCCCATTCCCACCCACCCAACAGTTTTCCCCTTAAACTTACGGTGATCATCTTCGACTGTCCTCGAGGGACCCAGGGTGTCACTGGCGATGGACAGAGTTGCTCGGCTGTGCCCTCCTGGGTGGCGGTGTAGAGTTCTGTAAGCAGAGACAGGACAGTCTGGTCCTGCCACTTCACAGGAAGGGCAGAAGCTCCCAAGAAATTGCTGAGGTGTTTCTCAACATTGCCTGTCACCGTTATCTCCTTATGGATTGCTGTGAGCCAGCAGCTTTTATTGGGTTAAGCCTCGAGTTCCTGCTGCAAAGCCGCGATCTCAGCCCCTCGTGCTCAGCTGTTCTCTCAGGCGGCAAGTCCTGCAGCCCCTGACAGCACCCCTGGAACTGCTTTTTCGCACTGTGTTTACACTTGGCATGAGCTTGTACCTGGAGGATTCTGTCTGTTAAAGCCTGGGTGTCATCCCAGGGCTCTTGAGCCCATTGTTTCCCTGGGGGAGAGGGTTTTGCCTTAACCTTCTCCAAAACTTCCTCCAATGAGGGGGTTTTGTCCCTGTCTCGATGGGCAAATTACAGCACAGGGAGGTACCTCTTAAAATGCAAACTTCTCCCTTAACTCCCATGCGGCACCACTTCACACCCCACCCCTTCACCTTTCAACAGCTTCTGGACTCCATCACCGCTGGCTGTGAGCTGTGTGGGAATGTCGGACCGGCCCCCTTGCTTTCGAGACCCTCTCACTCAGGGGTGCAGGGCTCAGGGAGGCTAGACCAGCCTATCCTTCCCCTGGTATAGACCGCACACAGCCTGCACCTGCTGTTTGCTGGGATCCTGTCCGTGACACCAGTAAAATCATACCACTCCCATAAGTGGATTCTGGCAATCAGAGCCCAAACCAGAAGCAGGGTCGGGGTGCACAAAGAGTGAACTTTATTGTGACAGGCTTCCCCGGGGGAATGAGGGTGAATAGCCATAAAGCCAGGTAGAGGATTCTTAGAGGGAGGAGACGGGGAGAAAGGGAAAGGCACTGAGGGTGGCAGTGAAGAGCAGATAGAGAGGGGAGAAAGAGTGTCACCCCCTGGGGTCCAGCAGCATCCCGCTGCTCCCATGGCAAGTCAGTGGCGGTCTGGCCCTAGGTGCTGGCACCAGCTCTCTGTCTCTTTCCCCATTATATAGGACTGCACCACACGGCCCAGCCAGCCCCAACGTGCTGCTGGGGACAGGGGCGAACTTGTGGCCAATCAGGTGACTTCCTTCTTGTCCTGTCCTAAACAACACCGAGCCCCTCATGCAGTTTATAAACCACCAAGGGCTCCTCCTCACTGCCTCCTAACTTCAGCTCCGCCGTGGGCTGCAGCAGCGCAGTCAGCAGCTGCACTTTACCAGAGCACAGTGTTGGATACACAATGGTTTCTATGAATGTCTTCCTGCACAGATGCAGGACGAGCTGTCGGCATCACCCGTGCCTGGCAGGGAGGTGCCTGTGGCCGGGATTTGCTGCCATCTCCCTTCCTGTGTTGGAGCTGGGAGGAACCTCGACTCAGCTCCACCATCCCAGACGTTTTCCCTGAGTGACTGAGCAGACGGGAGTGACGACGGATAGTGTGGGCACAAAAAAGGATTTTCTGTCTGTAAAACCCCAGCGGCTGTTGTTAATGTGCCGGGGAACCGAGTGCAGCTCAAACCCCTCCCGCACAGCACAGCCCGACGGCAAAGGAGATCCCAGGCGTGCACAGAGTCCCTCAGCTGTGGGCCAGGGGCTGACATTCCTGTCCCGGCCCCGACTCCTGCCCACAGCACGGCCGCTGTGTCGCGTGGGAGCCCCGAGCGGCAGGAAGGAGGGAGCTGGGTGGGGGCCGCTGGTTCCCTCGGGGGGAGCAGGAGCTGCCCAAACCTGACGGTGGGGGGCCAACACTAACGGTTATTCCTGAGTTCTGCTCCCGGGGGAGCAGGGAGGGAGCAGGAATGCTGCTCACCATAGGCCTGAGGGATTGATGGCAGGTGGTGCTGACCAGGGAAGGGAAATGACAGAACGAGAAGGAAAAGTGGGAGAGTGAGAAAGAACTCACCAGCCCCGGTACCGGGATGCGCACTGCAGCTCAGCGATCACACATAAGCGGTGCTGTGCTTTGCCTGACTCGCCGCTGTCGTCAGCTGGAAGGGACCTTAAAGATCATCAGATTCGGACCGCCATGGACACCTGCCCCGAGCCCACGGAGCTTTCCGCGCCGCAGCCTTTCCTGGTCGCTCTGCGCTCTGTGTTCCCGTGCCGGCTAACTGCGGGGAAACACTGCGGTGCCTGCGCGGTGCTGCTGCTGCGCTCGCTGCTGCCACCCGGTCACCAATGATTAGTAGTCCAGCGGCGAAGACACGCATGCGCAATACCTGCTGGCCCCCCCCCCCGGACGGGCAAAGCTAAACACTGCAGCTCCGGTGCCGCCCCGGCACGCCTCGCCTGCCGCGCGCTCGCTGCTGCTCGCGCTCCGTTGCTGGAGGTCGGTCCTGCAGGGTCCTAAAACCCTAAAGCAAATCCGAACTCCCGGCATACCCAAAGGATTCAGTATGACCGACCGCCGGCGGCATCCAGCTGCACTACAATGCCCGGGAGCATCAAGGCAACGGACTATAGTTCCCGGCATGCCTCGGGGAACAAACATGGCCGACGGGCAACGTCGCGTTTGCGTAGTACACTTCCCGGCATGCATCGGGGAACAAACATGGCCGACGGGCAACGTCGCGTTTGCGTAGTACAGTTCCCGGCATGCTGCGGGGAACAAACATGGCCGACGGGCAACGTCGCGTTGGCGTGGGACACTTCCCGGCATGCTGCGGGGAACAAACATGGCCGACGGGCAACGTCGCGTTTGCGTAGTACACTTCCCGGCATGCTGCGGGGAACAAACATGGCCGACGGGCAACGTCGCGTTTGCGTAGTACACTTCCCGGCATGCATCGGGGAACAAACATGGCCGACGGGCAACGTCGCGCCTGCGTACTACAGTTCCCGGCATGCCGCGGGCAACAAACATGGCCGACGGGCAACGTCGAGTTTGCGTAGTACACTTCCCAGCATGCTCTGGCAAGCAATATGGCTTCCCGGAAGTGTCGCGTTTGCGGACTACAGTTCCCGGCATGCTCCGGGAACGAACGCGGCTTCCCGGAAGCGTCGCGTTTGCGGACTACAGTTCCCGGCATGCTCTGGGAACTCACACGGGCACCCGGAAGCGTCGCGTTTGCGGACTACAGATCCCGGCATGCTCCGGGAACGAACACGGGAACCCGGAAGCGTCGCGATTGCGGACTACAGTTCCCGGCATGCTCCGGGAACGAGCATGGCTTCCCGGAAGCGTCGCGTTTGCGGACTGCAGTTCCCGGCATGCTCCGGGAACGAACGCGGGTACCCGGAAGCGTCCCTTTTGCCGACTACAGTTCCCGGCGTGCCCTGGGAACGAACATGGCTACCCGGAAGCGTCACGTTTTAGGACTACAATTCCCGGCATGCCGTGTCCGCCATTTTCTTTTCTCGGAGGACGCTGGGAACTGAAGTACTAGAGCTGCTTCCGCCAATCGGCCATTTTGATTTCGATTTGAATTCCATTTAAAAAATTAGGATTAGGGTTAGGGTTAGGGTTAGGGTTAGGGTTAGGGTTAGGGTTAGGGTTAGGGGTTAGGGTTAGGGTTAGGGTTAGGGTTAGGGTTAGGGGTTAGGGTTAGGGTTAGGGTTAGGGTTTTTTTTTTTTTTTGGGTTAGGGTTAGGGTTAGGGTTAGGGTTAGGGTTAGGGTTAGGGTTAGGGTTAGGGTTAGGGTTAGGGTTAGGGTTAGGGTTAGGGTTAGGGGTTAGGGTTAGGGTTAGGGGTTAGGGTTAGGGTTAGGGTTAGGGTTAGGGTTAGGGTTAGGGTTAGGGTTAGGGTTAGGGTTAGGGTTAGGGTTAGGGTTAGGGTTAGGGTTAGGGTTAGGGTTAGGGTTAGGGTTAGGGTTAGGGTTAGGGTTAGGGTTAGGGTTAGGGTTAGGGTTAGGGTTAGGGTTAGGGTTAGGGTTAGGGTTAGGGTTAGGGTTAGGGTTAGGGTTAGGGTTAGGGTTAGGGTTAGGGTTAGGGTTAGGGTTAGGGTTAGGGTTAGGGTTAGGGTTAGGGTTAGGGTTAGGGTTAGGGTTAGGGTTAGGGTTAGGGTTAGGGTTAGGGTTAGGGTTAGGGTTAGGGTTAGGGTTAGGGTTAGGGTTAGGGTTAGGGTTAGGGTTAGGGTTAGGGTTAGGGTTAGGGTTAGGGTTAGGGTTAGGGTTAGGGTTAGGGTTAGGGTTAGGGTTAGGGTTAGGGTTAGGGTTAGGGTTAGGGTTAGGGTTAGGGTTAGGGTTAGGGTTAGGGTTAGGGTTAGGGTTAGGGTTAGGGTTAGGGTTAGGGTTAGGGTTAGGGTTAGGGTTAGGGTTAGGGTTAGGGTTAGGGTTAGGGTTAGGGTTAGGGTTAGGGTTAGGGTTAGGGTTAGGGTTAGGGTTAGGGTTAGGGTTAGGGTTAGGGTTAGGGTTAGGGTTAGGGTTAGGGTTAGGGTTAGGGTTAGGGTTAGGGTTAGGGTTAGGGTTAGGGTTAGGGTTAGGGTTAGGGTTAGGGTTAGGGTTAGGGTTAGGGTTAGGGTTAGGGTTAGGGTTAGGGTTAGGGTTAGGGTTAGGGTTAGGGTTAGGGTTAGGGTTAGGGTTAGGGTTAGGGTTAGGGTTAGGGTTAGGGTTAGGGTTAGGGTTAGGGTTAGGGTTAGGGTTAGGGTTAGGGTTAGGGTTAGGGTTAGGGTTAGGGTTAGGGTTAGGGTTAGGGTTAGGGTTAGGGTTAGGGTTAGGGTTAGGGTTAGGGTTAGGGTTAGGGTTAGGGTTAGGGTTAGGGTTAGGGTTAGGGTTAGGGTTAGGGTTAGGGTTAGGGTTAGGGTTAGGGTTAGGGTTAGGGTTAGGGTTAGGGTTAGGGTTAGGGTTAGGGTTAGGGTTAGGGTTAGGGTTAGGGTTAGGGTTAGGGTTAGGGTTAGGGTTAGGGTTAGGGTTAGGGTTAGGGTTAGGGTTAGGGTTAGGGTTAGGGTTAGGGTTAGGGTTAGGGTTAGGGTTAGGGTTAGGGTTAGGGTTAGGGTTAGGGTTAGGGTTAGGGTTAGGGTTAGGGTTAGGGTTAGGGTTAGGGTTAGGGTTAGGGTTAGGGTTAGGGTTAGGGTTAGGGTTAGGGTTAGGGTTAGGGTTAGGGTTAGGGTTAGGGTTAGGGTTAGGGTTAGGGTTAGGGTTAGGGTTAGGGTTAGGGTTAGGGTTAGGGTTAGGGTTAGGGTTAGGGTTAGGGTTAGGGTTAGGGTTAGGGTTAGGGTTAGGGTTAGGGTTAGGGTTAGGGTTAGGGTTAGGGTTAGGGTTAGGGTTAGGGTTAGGGTTAGGGTTAGGGTTAGGGTTAGGGTTAGGGTTAGGGTTAGGGTTAGGGTTAGGGTTAGGGTTAGGGTTAGGGTTAGGGTTAGGGTTAGGGTTAGGGTTAGGGTTAGGGTTAGGGTTAGGGTTAGGGTTAGGGTTAGGGTTAGGGTTAGGGTTAGGGTTAGGGTTAGGGTTAGGGTTAGGGTTAGGGTTAGGGTTAGGGTTAGGGTTAGGGTTAGGGTTAGGGTTAGGGTTAGGGTTAGGGTTAGGGTTAGGGTTAGGGTTAGGGTTAGGGTTAGGGTTAGGGTTAGGGTTAGGGTTAGGGTTAGGGTTAGGGTTAGGGTTAGGGTTAGGGTTAGGGTTAGGGTTAGGGTTAGGGTTAGGGTTAGGGTTAGGGTTAGGGTTAGGGTTAGGGTTAGGGTTAGGGTTAGGGTTAGGGTTAGGGTTAGGGTTAGGGTTAGGGTTAGGGTTAGGGTTAGGGTTAGGGTTAGGGTTAGGGTTAGGGTTAGGGTTAGGGTTAGGGTTAGGGTTAGGGTTAGGGTTAGGGTTAGGGTTAGGGTTAGGGTTAGGGTTAGGGTTAGGGTTAGGGTTAGGGTTAGGGTTAGGGTTAGGGTTAGGGTTAGGGTTAGGGTTAGGGTTAGGGTTAGGGTTAGGGTTAGGGTTAGGGTTAGGGTTAGGGTTAGGGTTAGGGTTAGGGTTAGGGTTAGGGTTAGGGTTAGGGTTAGGGTTAGGGTTAGGGTTAGGGTTAGGGTTAGGGTTAGGGTTAGGGTTAGGGTTAGGGTTAGGGTTAGGGTTAGGGTTAGGGTTAGGGTTAGGGTTAGGGTTAGGGTTAGGGTTAGGGTTAGGGTTAGGGTTAGGGTTAGGGTTAGGGTTAGGGTTAGGGTTAGGGTTAGGGTTAGGGTTAGGGTTAGGGTTAGGGTTAGGGTTAGGGTTAGGGTTAGGGTTAGGGTTAGGGTTAGGGTTAGGGTTAGGGTTAGGGTTAGGGTTAGGGTTAGGGTTAGGGTTAGGGTTAGGGTTAGGGTTAGGGTTAGGGTTAGGGTTAGGGTTAGGGTTAGGGTTAGGGTTAGGGTTAGGGTTAGGGTTAGGGTTAGGGTTAGGGTTAGGGTTAGGGTTAGGGTTAGGGTTAGGGTTAGGGTTAGGGTTAGGGTTAGGGTTAGGGTTAGGGTTAGGGTTAGGGTTAGGGTTAGGGTTAGGGTTAGGGTTAGGGTTAGGGTTAGGGTTAGGGTTAGGGTTAGGGTTAGGGTTAGGGTTAGGGTTAGGGTTAGGGTTAGGGTTAGGGTTAGGGTTAGGGTTAGGGTTAGGGTTAGGGTTAGGGTTAGGGTTAGGGTTAGGGTTAGGGTTAGGGTTAGGGTTAGGGTTAGGGTTAGGGTTAGGGTTAGGGTTAGGGTTAGGGTTAGGGTTAGGGTTAGGGTTAGGGTTAGGGTTAGGGTTAGGGTTAGGGTTAGGGTTAGGGTTAGGGTTAGGGTTAGGGTTAGGGTTAGGGTTAGGGTTAGGGTTAGGGTTAGGGTTAGGGTTAGGGTTAGGGTTAGGGTTAGGGTTAGGGTTAGGGTTAGGGTTAGGGTTAGGGTTAGGGTTAGGGTTAGGGTTAGGGTTAGGGTTAGGGTTAGGGTTAGGGTTAGGGTTAGGGTTAGGGTTAGGGTTAGGGTTAGGGTTAGGGTTAGGGTTAGGGTTAGGGTTAGGGTTAGGGTTAGGGTTAGGGTTAGGGTTAGGGTTAGGGTTAGGGTTAGGGTTAGGGTTAGGGTTAGGGTTAGGGTTAGGGTTAGGGTTAGGGTTAGGGTTAGGGTTAGGGTTAGGGTTAGGGTTAGGGTTAGGGTTAGGGTTAGGGTTAGGGTTAGGGTTAGGGTTAGGGTTAGGGTTAGGGTTAGGGTTAGGGTTAGGGTTAGGGTTAGGGTTAGGGTTAGGGTTAGGGTTAGGGTTAGGGTTAGGGTTAGGGTTAGGGTTAGGGTTAGGGTTAGGGTTAGGGTTAGGGTTA